>JAMXBD010000701.1:0-719836 GCA_024138025.1 Combretum micranthum
AAAAAATTTTGATTACTAGGATATTCAGATGCAGATTATGCAGGATGTAAAGTAGATAGAAAAAGTACTTCAGGTACATGTCAATTTTAGGAGATAAATTAATAACTTGGTCTTCAAAGAAACAAAATTCTGTAGCTCTTTCAACAGCTGAGGTAGAATATATTTCAATTGGAAATTGCTGTGCTCAAATCTTATGGATAAAACAACAATTGAATGATTATGGAATTAATTGCAAAAATGTACCAATAAAATGTGATAATACTAGTGCAATTAATTTAACCAAAAATCCAGTTCAACATTCAAGAACAAATATATTGAAATAAGACATCATTTCATAAGGGATCATGTAAAATTTGGCAATATTAGTATTAATTTTGTTCCTACAGAAAGACAATTAGCTGACATTTTTACAAAACCCCTTGAAAAATCTCGATTTGAATTATTCGTAATGAAATAGGAATATGTAATCCTTTGTAATTTCTGATATTTATTTTACATTATTGCTCGATCAGAAATTTCATTAGATTCATTATCTTATACTCAGTAGTCTCAATTTACGAGATTCTTTATGTTTGGATACAAAATTCGTGATAAAGAGGATTACACGATTAAAGAGTGAATAAAAGATAATTTGTTTTCTGTTGGAAATCTAAACAGAATTAATAACTGATCTGTGCATCGTGCATTTTTAAACCATCGATTCTTTCTCTCTCCTTCCATTTCAAAATTTATCTTTCTATCTCAATCTGCAAAATCCTCTCGTGTGTTGTTCAAAACCCTCACGTTTTCCTTCAACATATGGCTCCAAGAAAACTTCCCGAATTCAATCCAAGGTTTCAAATCTAAACCATCTAAAACCCCCGTTGAAATCTCTGTGGATTCTGACTCTCAACACAGTTCGAAATCATCTAAGGTGTTCATGTTGAAACAACACCAAAGGCAACCGCGATAAGGTCTAAAGTACTCAAGACCTTCTTGGCAAAGGATTCTGAAAAAGAAGTGACTGAGGAAAAGAGTTCATCTGAGAACTCGCTTCTGAATCCACTAAGGAGAAGGAAGTTGATAACGAAAGTGGTTCAAATCGGATGCTGAATCAGAAGCTGATTCAGACGCAAAATCAGAGAGTGCGAAAGCAAGCTCTGAATCTACCTCACCATCTCTGCCGTCTTTCAGAAAAAGAAAGGTGATCCTAAGAAGGTATCAAAAAGGGGAAATAAACAGAAGGAGGAAACCCTAAAACCTGTCAGGTTGGTTTAAATCCAAAATCCACCCTTGTTCTTTTATCGATTTCCAATTCTTTGAAGAAAGGATTTTATGCTGGTTTTTGGCTAGACAGAATAGGACTAAAGGTTGTGTGATTTACGCATTGATATAATTGGAGAATTAGTTGAAGAATTTTATACAAGAATCTGAAATTTGAAAATGAGACTTTGTTAATCTCGAAAGTTGGAGGAAAAAGGATCGTGTCAATAGAAAGATGCTGATTGATTGTTTAGGTCTGTTAGATCATGGGGATGATCACGAGCTGATAACCTTAGTAAAAATGAATCTATGCAACTCTTAATGATGGCATTGGAAAGTTTCATGCCAAAGATATTTCATTTCTGAATTTGAGTTGTTGATAAGGTTGCTGCACAAGATTGTTATCGAGTGCATATTACCAAAGAAAGGAATCCTACTTCCATTTCTAAAGAGGAGCAATCATTGTTCTGTGGATGAAGTTGCAAAAACAACTAACTTGCCTAGATTATCTTACGGCACATGTGGAGAAATAAAAAAGCACATGATTTATGAACATAATCATGAAAATTTTGCAAAACATCATGTGAAGATCCTAAGCATGTTCGTAGTCCTCAAATAATGAAGAAGTTTGGTGATAAAGTGATTAATCACATGAGTATTTCGATAAAGGAAAATTTGGTACAGCATTGATGGAGCTTTCTATGATATCCAAAGAATCGCAAGAGAGAATTAACTCTCAAAAGAATCTTGGACGAAATAGAAAAGAGGATCCACATGGTTGTTGAAAAATCAAGAAGAGGACATCTCATAAGGATGCCAAAGGAAAAGGAAGCCCTGTTGCAGCAAAGAAGAGAAAAAGGATTTAGTGAGTTGGGACTGGGAAGAAGTTTTGAGATCAAAGAAGGGCAGACTGTTGAATCAGATTCTGATTCAGAGACTGAATCAGAGGGTATTCCCTTGAAGCCACCAGGAGAATCGTCCCAACCTATCTCTCTCCAACAGATTGACAATCTCATTTCTTCTCGAATGGAAGCATTCTTGAAGAAGTTTGATTTGTCCTCTGTTCAAAAATCTCCTTCAGTCCTCCCTGCTACTCAAATAGAAACCACTCCATCTGAGCCTTTATCTGATCCTGTCTTTCCTACCACAACACCTGGTTCATCATCTCCACCTACGCGTGACATTCCTAAAGAACCAACATCTCCATCAACGGCTGGAATCCCTCATGTTGCTGATCCTGACTAGATTCCATTCCACCGACAGAGGATGTAACGCAACCAGCAGAACATGTTCCTGAACCAACTCCACCAGTTGCTGATCCAATGAACAAGTTCCTGCTACTGCTGAGGAAACCCCTGTTTGCAGCTAAAGACATTCCTGTGACCCTACTCCTGAACAACAAGCTGCGGTTTCTCTCCTATCCATCCCTCAACAATCCCCTGCTGAAGAATCTCCAACTCCAACTCCTGCTACATTCTCGTAGTAAGAAATCCTGGCAAGGAAGAAAACATCTAGAAAGAAATATAGTTTTTTTTTTAACAGACAATTTCTCTTAGCAAATTTTCTACAATTGGTTTTCGGTTGTATTGAAAATATTTTCTCTTTTGGATATTTTTGTATATTTTCTATATTTCCTTGACTTGAATGAATTTTATAAGCATAAATTCAGGGGGAGTTATTTTTTTTCTGATAACAAAAAGGGGAGAAGATATATGATGAAAAACAAATCTTAAGATATCAATATAGTTTGTGCAATATGTTTATGATATGAGATTTGATTAATTTGTGAGTTAGTGATTGATCCGTAGTATGTATGAGTTTTGGTTAAATCTGATATGTTTTTGATACATGATATTATATTTGTTTTTAATCATAAGGTTTTGTTATCTTCAAAAAGGGGGAGAATGTTGGAATCTCTCATAATATTTTTGATGATAACAAAAAGGAGTAAAAGTCTTTTTAACAATATAATAAAGTATAGCAATCAAAACCAAAACCAAAACCAAAATCAAAATATTTCATGATGAACTAATCATCAGATTTTTTAGAATTTGTTCAGAAGATAGTTCAAGTCATTTTCAGAAGGTATTTCAGATTCATTTTCAGAAGGAAGATCAAAACTAAATCTGTTCCAGAACAGAAGCTGCACAGAATGTTGCGAACTTATTATACCTATATCTGAAGGCCTGACTCCATGAAATGAATATATTTGGGTAGTATATTCATTTTGTTCCACTAAAGTTGGATAAAATATCCACGGGGATTTATTTCATCAATTTTATTATAAGTTACGTCTATTATATTTTTCTTAAGAAGAAGATCGTCAGATTTTATGTTTCACGTGGTCAGCAAATTCCTAAAGATAAGGGATATAATTACCAAGTTCATGTTGTTCAAATTTTCGAAACGAAGATCTTTTAAAGCTTATCTTCAAGATAAAGGATATCACTATTTTATGGATAGTTTGTTGAAGTATTTATCCAAATTGTTATGGATAAACATATCAATATATATGAGACATTATCAGATGACAGCATCAACTAAATTTAGATAAAGCTAAGAAGATTATTCGGGATTGATCATACACGTAACAGACACTTCAAAGGAGGGAATTTGCTAAGTCAAATATTTTCAACTTGAGAAGAATTCGAATTGTTTTGAACGACTTCTTTGCTAGCCGTTGAGATAAAACAATATATATAAGAGGAAGCACAAAACAAGGAATAGATGAGAAGAACGAATCTTGCTCGAACTCTCTGTTGAAAGAAAAAAGTCTTCGAGCATTTCTCTCAAAGTCCTTGCGTTACAAAGTGTTCACAATATTTTTTTTTTCGAAAGATAGGATATTTATTGTATTTCCTTGATTGAGTATCATTAAATTTTTTTTTAGTGAGGTTGAGTGTTGCAAGTTATCTGTTAACCAATTGTGAGTTATAGGATAACCGTGAGAATTGGGACAGAGTGTTTTGTAGCCAGAGGATTGGCAAGACAAGCTTGTAACTTTTGATTTTGGATATAGTGGAACAAACCGTGTGGAATACCGGGTCCCCAACGTGAGTTGGAAGAGAGGACTGACGCTCGAGGCGGAACCTCTATAAAATCGATTTGCATTTTTCTCTACCCTACTCTTTTTATTTTGGTGCAATTTTATTGAAGTATTTTGATAAACTGTCACGTTTTCAGAACCTGTTTCAGAGAGTACTTCAGAGAGTTGTCTGTATTCCGCATAAAATTAAATTTGATCTGTTTTGAATTAAAATAGATATACAAGTGTGATTATCAGCTGTGATTAGTTTCTAAACAGGAAGTTTAATTAATTCTAAGTTTAATAAAGTAATCAAAAGGAAGTGAATTGAAAATTTCGAAAAGAATTTATTTTTGTGAAAAAGCAATTCACCCCCCCTCTTGCTTACATTATTGGGACCAACAATATCTACTGATCTTGGACAATTTGTTATAACCTCCTCCATCACGGTCGTCGCTTAAGTCGTGATCTTGACTAATCAAAATTTGCTACATCTTTCAATACAAACAACGTCTGTGACTACAGTCGTTATCCTCCTTTGAATGACAAAACCAAGCATCACTCCCCTCATCACAGTTGCGACATGGGTAATGATCTTCACATATTCAAACTCGTTATCCTTTCAAAACTACAATATGATCGTTATTTGCACATTATGACCCCCATCACGCCCATGATTGATAGGGGATCTCCCTGAATTATCACGCTCTTATGTAGCAGGCGTGATGAGTGACGTTATCTCCTTATTTGGTGCTTTTCTTGTATTTTCCATTCATAGCTCGAATTTTCCATTAGCATGACTTCGTTCCCTCTTAAAAGGATCCTCCTTGACACAAAACCATTCAATAACGTTGGATATCTGGAAAATAAACAAAAATCATTTTAAATAGAACCTACATCACTACAAATCAACATAACAAACACAAACACATGAATTAAAAATGGTTGCCTCCCACGAAGCGCTTGTTTAAAGTCATTATCTTGACATATAAAACCAATTAGATTATCATCTACCAGGATCCCAAACAAACGTATCCAAAGAACATGTTTTTACAGTTATTAAAGGGAACTTCCTTCTCATCCTTGCTCTATTTATTTTAAGCTTAATTCCTTTGATGTCGGAAATTTTTTATAGAAGTGTATGACAAATAGGTACCTTCTCAAATTCAATAATATATCCCATGGGTTCAAGGTGTACACACTTGATGCTCGACATCTCCTAAATTTTCAGATAATTCAAAAAGTGGAGAGGGCTTAATATCCTTAATATTCAATTATTACAGAACCTATACATCTTGCACTTCTTTTGTGGTGCTTCAAATTTCCTCTTTCACAGACTCAAATGAACTCTCCTCCATTCTTTCATTTTGCTCAACAGGTTGTGGATTCAATAATTGTTCAGAAATTTTTTACATCACAACCCAATTCATCAACATTCTACATCATCAATTCATAATCAACATGTTTCAAATCATGCACCTTATCTTCTTAATAAAAAATACATTGTGATGATGATGAAGTCAAAACATATTTTTTTGATGTATGAGCTAAGTTATTTAGGTTTCATCATGTTGTTCTCATTGCGAAACATTAGAGGTAAATGAGTGCATGAGGGGGCATCATGAAAACATGGATTAGCACACAAACATACCATTCTTCCTCACCACAATCCATCACACAGCATTCACTTCATTTCGAGTTCATTATTTGAGAATTAGTAAGCACGTTCTAATAATAATCTTTAGAATCCACCAGCCCAAAATCCATGAAATTGGAATCCCTTATGTAGGTTTAAGCTTAATGAGAAAAATTCATCACAAATTCAAGCAAAAATAAAACAAAAGAAATGGCTAGATTAGTAGTAATATGTTTTCCTAATATTGCCAATGTTCCCTGACAATGACGTAAAGTACTTGGTTGCACTATTTTTGACTAAGTTTTAAATAGATTAATTCCTATTATCACTTTCCTATGATCTGGTCAACACTAGATAAGTGTACCTATCACATGTAGTATAGGAATAAAATATAGGGTCCTATTCCTCAGGGATCTTGGCAAGTGTTATTACTCATCTTTTTCCTATTATATAACTTATAAAATTTAGTGGATAATGTTATTAAACTACTAATTATATTACAAATCAAATAACTATTACTACTAAAGTCATTAACACACTTTGATTAAACTAAATATCGTTTTCGAGTAATTTAGACCTTGATTCACCGATGGATTAACATATACCACAACATTAGTACATGTTGTGCCTTTCCTAACTGCAAGATTCCATCAAATAGGTCAATATCTCTCTCGAGACTATTGACCTATAATCTTAGCTTGCCAAACTAGAATCTCTTCCTACTTAATAACCGATTGAATTTGTATTAGAAACATGAACCTAAGGTAAATTCTATATATATGTAGAAGGTTTCACAACTCTATCTCTAGGCGTCATGAGCAACTTCTCTCTATACCTTAGATCTAATCCATAGGTAGATCTCTCAATCGTATCCTATGGAAATCAGTTTAGTCTTAAGTTACGCATTACCTAGAATTATAATGCTTTAATGGATTATAAAGATTAGTGAAATCACAAACAATTGACAATCAATCCATGTAAACACGGCTTCACAAGCCCTAACTACTACTCATGCATGATGCAATGAAATAAAACAATGATTAATATAAAATAGAAAGAAAACATGAGAGAAAACTCCCTTTTTGACAATATTAATGTCTGAACTCTTTCGCTAACAATTACAACAATCCGTCTACTCTTCCTTCTCTCCCAAGAATCACCAAGGAGTACCTTACAACATGTTACAATGAAAATAGAATTATGAATAGGTACAATATTACAACCAAAATTAAATTATAGTGGTTTGGTGTGTACAAAATGATTCAGATCCCCTAATTTGATGTTTAGATCTTGTATTTATAGTTCCTAAGTGACTAGACATGACTAACATATTTTTCTCATCTCAATTAGTCTTTACATCTGTTTAAGAAATTATTATTTTTAGATCTAACATGAAAACAAGGGAGATCACCACCTTCATCATGGCTGTGACTTAGGCAGTGATGAGCCTAAAAATGTAATTAGTGTAGATCACCATCCCTGTCACGGGTGTGATAAGGGCAGTGATGAGTAAAATAACTAAATCAGCATAGATCACTATTCCTATCACCGTCAATGATGGCGATCACCCCCTTCATTACAGGCATGATGAGGGTGGTAATGGAGATTACCATCCTCATAACGGGGGGTGATAAGGGTGGTGATGAGCTCTAAAATCAAATCCGCGAAGATAACCATCCTTGTGACAAGCGTAATGATGGTGGTGATGATGATCATTACCTTTGTCACGACCGTGATGAGGATGATGATAAGCCATTTTTAACTCTAAATGATATTTCTTCACCTAAGTGTTGAGAATTTGTCCTTAGTCACTTGAAATGAACATATTTAAGCATTAATTACTAGATTCCTTAACTTTAAGCATGTTTAAAGCAAGATTAAACATAATTTATCCCTAATTTAATAGACTAAATGACCTATATCATCAATTAAGTAGGAAAAATATACACAAAAACTTACTTTAGATACCAATTTGTTCAAAACCAAACTTCAAGTACATATTGAACTTTTTGCAAAAAGTTCAGGTACCATTTTTTACATTAACTCATTTTTCAATCATCTTCAATTCCTTGTAAGAACAACATAATCTATTAACTTCTCTTATAAAATTTATAAAATAAATCCAATTTATAGAGATTGATTCAACCAACACACCATCGTTACTTCCAATATTGTTTTATACCAACCTTTAAGTTCAAAAATCTTCTTTTAATCTGGTTTAAGAGGCTCAAAAATAGATATTGAATGCTTTAGAAGCTTCCATGATCAGTAGCTAGAGAAGTGAAAGGGAGAGTTGATTTTTTATCTGTGTAGAAATGACCGACCTCTCTTAAATAATCAAACATATGGTCAATTTACTAAATTTCCAAATCCTTTATTACTTAATATTATGTATTTTCAAATTTTCTTGATTTTTATTTCATTTGACTTAGGAATTTTCATATTTGATACTTGTTGTCGCAGTTTGCCCATTTCAACCATTGTTGCATGTTAATTTTTCAATCATTATAGGTCATATCTAGACTTATCCTTGTCCAATTGAAACCTATACTGTTGAATGCTAATCCACAATAACCTTAAGCCGCTAACACCTGTTTCACATTGCGGGATATGATTAAAAATGTTTCACATTATGTTTCTACCAGTTTGAGGATGTTAAAGTTGTAAATCTCTATGTTGTCATTAATTCAAACGTGGTATTAAGGTACATGTCAATTTTTGAATCCGATCCCTTCTTGGCTACACTACTGTGTTTCTTAAATCTTTGTTTTAGATCAACACTAAGGACTTTTTTTAATTTGGTGATTACGAGATGCTAATTGGTGTGCTGGATTCAAAGGGATTTGCCTCCAATGTACGTAGCTAAATTAAGAGTACAATTCTAATAACACATTATTAGTGTCTGTACAACATTGCTAGCAGTTTTGGATACATATCTTGAGTGTCTGACATTTTATCGACATTTTCTTAATAATATTCTAACACATTTCTGAGTCCTTCATCGTGTCCATATATCATAATAATTCAACCGCTTTCAAGTCATATATTAACGCAAGTTTGTAACATAGGATCAAACTTTGCCTTTGTAATGTGCCATAATGTTGCATGCTTCAGGAAAAAAAAGAATAGTTATATATCCGAAGAAACTATCTACACAGCTATGAAAAACCTGAAAGTTCCAACAAATTACAACAAACATTTCATTATTAGATGCATTAGCATGCTTAGAAATATATACAAGTGTAGTTAGTTACACAACACCTCCTCTTTGTATTTGATGGTGCTTTTAGAAATTCATATGTGAATTTTTAATTATGTCACACATCCATTTTAAAATTTTATTCACCTTATGCCATGCACTTCGCACTATTTTTATCTCTTCCCTATTAATTGATGAGTGATCCCATGATATACATAGTCAATTGCAAATTTTATTGATGATCTGTATGTATTTTAGTGAATCCATTTCGTATTTTATACACTAGTTTTGGTGTTTGTCATGCATGCATGATAATGAATAAGGTCTTACCTAGTGTGTGTAAGTACAATGACTTTAGACAATAATATGGCCATGTTAGCAACGACATTGTTGAAAGCTTTTTTTTTAAAGAATATTCATAAATATGGTTATGATAGATACATATATATTTTAGCCATGTGTGCCCCATCAATTTTATGAATGCAAATGATTTTTTATTCATACTTAATGATCATTTTATCTAGTGACATGTTTTTCCCATGTAAGAGCTTTCTCTCCATCTATTCATCTAAATGTCCGAGTAGATAAATACAAGGGTCAAGTTCATAGAACATACCTTTGAGTATTTCCTTACGTTTCCTATAAGTTTCATGGCATTATGTCTTAATTATTGATGTGTTGTACGTGTGTGCTTGCAATTGAAGGTTTTTTATATGATAGTAAATTGGCTCCACATTTTGGGTCACTTTAAAACCCAAGTGCAGCCAGCTTAACATTTACACGAGTCTATCCCTATAATCTTTATCCTCGTGCTCTCACAATTTTGTGTCTTTCTTAGGAAATTTGTTGCTATGTTGGATCCATACCATATCTACAAGGTGTTTTTAACCTAAGATGCTTAATCAAGCGCTTGTAACCATCACCTTTGAAAATCATGTAAGCCATGGCATAGTGGTTGCAGTATGCCATTGTTTTCTTGTTAGACCATTCCATTTCCTGAAATGTTTAATAAAAATATTAGATTTATATGGTTGAAGTAGCTTACTCGATCCTTTTATTCTCATCGCATCTAGATCCCACGTAGCCCTCCACTTTGTGTTATGGAAGTTCTTCTTCCTTTAAATCTCAAAAGCCCTTCCCCCCATTAGGATGGTACGTGGGGGTATTCATCTCATATCTAATGGATGCAAGGGAAATCCATTCAATATGAGGGTGAAGTCGAAGGCTTGTGCTTGTTCAATCACAAAAAATTGGCATCCTTATTAATATCAATTTGTAGTTTTAACTATATAGGGTGTTTATCTTTTACTTTTGTCTTTCTTTCTTGATTTTTGGATAATCCGCCAAAAAAAAATATTAAAGTTGTTGAACTTGCTGAAAAATAGAGGTACAAAGAAGAAATATCATAACAATATCTTGTATTTATAAATAAAAATTCAACTGACAAGTTTTCCACAAAAAAAAAATATATATTTTTTTTAATGTTTTAGAATAGACCCTATTTTTTGTGCGTTCAAAAATATTAAAGTGCAAAAATTTCAAAATGTTTATGCCAAGAATGAGACGTTAAAATTTGCAAGCAAAGAGTGAATTTTTTTTGAGAGCATGTAATTGTGATAATTTGCACAACTCACCATTGAAATCTATATGTGTAACGAAAGCATTTAAATTGTAACGATTTAAAATTTCTACCCTTCTAAATAGTGACAGTTGAGTACATTCCTCATACAATGCATTAGTGTTTCCTTCATATACAATTAAAAACCATTTAAGTTTAAACTTTCTAACTTTAAGACTCAATAAATAGTGAAAGCTAAGCCATTACCTTCAATATTTTTCTACTCTTGTGAACTTTTAAATTTTATGCTTGGAATGTGAAGGCTAAATGGGTTCTTGGGGACAACTATTCATTTCACCGGGGGGGGGGGGGGGGGGGGGGGGGGTGGGGGGTGCATAGTATGCACATTTGATATAGCAAGTTGACACATAGTAAGTTCCAATATTAAGTAGTTAAAAGTTTGGTTTTGCAATTAAGAGATCATATTCTTTCTCTTTTTAACTTTTATTTTTCTTTACAATAACTAATAACATTAAATTCATTCATTGTAAAATATATATTGACTAAATAAATCATCCTAGTTTGTTACTTTTATTAGCACTATATCATAAAACAATAATTTCACTACTCATATTATAGATGATTTGTCTCATCACATCAATTATTAATTTATGTTTTCTTCTATATGACTTGATTTAGTAACATTTTTTAATGATTAATACTATGATGTAAACTATTAAACTTATATCCAAACTGATTTTCTTTGTATTATTAATTACAAAACATGCAAATCTTTTATGAAAAGAAATCTTGCAATACTAATATTAATGTTGAGTTGCACTTTTTATTCTCCTTGCAGTTTCTTATCCAAATATTTTTTTATAATCTAGTTTTGTTAAAAAAAATATTTTTAATAAATTGATGAGTAAATATCAATTAATATATATGGTATAATGAAAAATGTAATAGACACGGTAAATTCAATCCTCATACTGCTTGATTCTATGTAAGTCCTTGCATTTTATTATTTTTTGCCTCAACATTTCTATTAGATCCGCACGCTCCATTCTCTATCGTACTCTCCAATTTTTTCTTCTAAAAATGTGGAGTGTGAAGTGTGTATGCATGTGATGATGTGAGGGTGAAATGTTTGATTATACTTGGCATTGTAGGCTTTGGTCTTCTTCCTTTGGTTTGTTTTTCTTCTCTCTCTTTTTTATAAGTTGCAGAGTTGGTAGGTAATGACTTGCTTGGTTACTTGGTTTTTACGGTTGAAACCTACCTAATTCGCCAAACTTAACAAGTCTTAGGTTTGTTCTAAACCAACAATGCTGGTTCAATTCTCAGTTTGGGAACTCTAGTGGTGGTTTGGTAGGTTCTCAAGCTAGAATTGACTTATGGTGACATCTAGCCATTTATAGCCCGAGAAGGCTTTGTGATCCTTTTATTGTAGTGATTGCTACCTGTAGCCATTTGGTAGGTTGGATCATGAATATATTTTAGTATTGTCTCTTGCTGGACACTCCTTGACCTTAGGTAAGATGATAAATGTCCTTTATAGCTTAGAATTTTTTTCCTCTCTTTTCTTGCTTTTTAATTTTTGTTAAAATTTATGAATACACAACTAATAACGTTATTTTACTTAATTAATTATCAAGGGATCAATTATTTATTATCACAACTTTCTATCTTTGATTAAAAGAAACTTGGTTATGTATTTACTTAAAAAAATAAATAAAATATTGGTCATGTTGTTCCAATTTATATATAATTGTTGCACCCCTACCCATTACTATTTTGGTTAAGGTAAAAAATAATAATTTAATTAAAAGATGGGTTCAAAATGAAATAATCTTGGAAGAACTTAGTGTGAATAGGTTTACGGCGGGTCGAGCCATGTGAGTTGTGGTTGGTTGTGAAGTGGTGGTCTAGTTTAGTGTGGCTGTGAATATAGGAGGTAACTTGTTCGTCTCATGGTGGATTGATGGATCTAGGAATAGGAGTGGTTTGAAGGGTGATTTGGTGTTGAAGATTAGAGTAAAATCTGGAATTTTTTAACTATATAAGTTCTACGTACCTAGTAGGAGTTGTTTGAAGGTTGAGACGGAGTGATAATTAAGATAAATCAGAGAGGTTCATTGGTAGAGTTAAATAGAGAAAGCTTTGTTGATGAAGAAGATGATGAAATCTCTTCATCATTACAATTATTAGAGCTCTGCAAGTGGGGCGTGTTACTTGAGTGAACCCGTTCAATCTGCAGAAAAAAAAGCTAGGTTAAAAATTTCAATTCGCTTTACTATGCCGACCATTTTGGCCCACCCCGCATAGCTTGCAGGCCAACTTGAACCCACATAATTTTTTTTATTATTATAAATATAAGCATATCCATGAAAGTTTTTTTAAAAAATCTAGTAATAGTAAACAACTATATAAGTATGCATTAAAAAAATTAAACATATTAAAAGAATAAGAAAATAAAACATTAATGTTAAATAATAAAATTTTATCATAATCTTATGTGTAGTTTATAATCTTTATCAATTTTTATCCCATATATAAATATGTATTTTTCAATTTTGATCAAAAGCTAGCATGATTATATTGTCATGTTAAAATTTTGCCCCAAAAAGTAAAAAAAAGATCTTAGTAAGTTGCCTTACATAACCCACTAACTTGTGCGAGGTAGGTTAGGCCGAAACTTTTAACTTGCTTTATAATGTAAGCTAAAGTGGGCATGCCTACACAACCTAGAGGATAAAGCGAGGCGGGGTATAGAGGTGGTCAAGTGGGTTAAATGGACTAATCCAATTCGGTCCACTTGACCGCGGGTTAAACGAGCTAAAAAAATTTGGCTTACTTTAAAAATGGACCAAAATTTATTAAACCTAACCCAACCCGCTTTAGCCTGTTGGTTAAATGGGCCAACTTACTTTTTAACCCATTTAATTCATTTATATATGTTTAGGGGTTAAACGAGCTAAATTGACCAACTAATTTATACATTGAATAAAACTTATATAATAAAAAAATTAAGTTTGTAGGGTTCCAATATATAAATGATTAATTTCATTATTATTATAATTACTTATATATTGAAATGAATTTTTAAAATAAATATTGTTATAATATTTCATTTGAAACAATAAAATATATTTAAAAATATGTCATGATACATATACATCAATCTATCATTCTCTGTTACAATTAATACATAAGTTTAAATTTAAGTATGAAAGACCTAAAAACAATAATATATTAATAGTTATTTTTCTCACTTTTTTTTAAATTTTTTTTATACAAGTAGGCCAGTGGGCCACTTCACTTAACCCACGGGCTAGCCCATGTTGGCTCGTGGTTAAATGGGCTAGGTAAATTTATCTAATTTGAAACGGTTAAAAAAAGTTAGTCCTAACTTGTTTTTAAAGTAAGTTAAACAGGCCAGTCCGTGGGCTATAATTCACTTGCTCACCTTTAGCAAGGTGGGTTCATCTGCTTAGCTAGCTTGTATAACTCTAATTATATTAAATTCGTGTTGTTAAGAGATAAGTTAAATGTAATTTTTTAAAAGATGGATTTAAGTAGTGTAATCTTTAGAATATTTTCAACCTAATAATAATTTTTTGTAATTTTTTATCTTTAGAGTGCTCGTCTAGAGCTTTCTGAAACAGTTTTAATTGACCATTTCCTTCGAATTTAGGATCAACAATGAACTGTAATAATGTCCCGACGGTACTTCGTGATGCCATAATTTCTTACATACGCAATCTACGAACACTACAAAAGTTTTTACTGGCTATCCTACAACTCCGTGCATAACCACAAATGGGACATGACCTGCCTCTCGAAAAGGAATCTAGGAAAGTAAAAATGATAGGATTACGCATGTGAGATTGAATGAATATATCAAATTGAATAAAAACTACAAATAATTATTTAATAATACAATCAACTTTATTTTTATTTTTTTCCTTACTACAATGGAAAAAATGAAAACGGATTTGTTCTTTGACTTGATGAATGGTGCCATTAGATCACAAAATCATTAAACAACCATTTTTATTCTTTTTTTTTCTTGTTATAACAGAAGAAAATGGAATCGAATTTGTGCCACGACTTGATGGATGATGCCATTAAACCATCAAACTATCGAACAATCATTTTTATTCGTGTTTTATGTTTTCAATCTAGCATAACTATAAGTTTTATATTTTCTGTGTATCATTATAATTCTAATCATACGATTTTCCTTTTTATTTCTATATTATATCAATGATTTTATTGTTTGGTTGGACAATTCTTTTACAAGGTAAGTAATAAGAAAATAACAATAGACTTATCTAGAAGTGGTCATTGGTCAGCAACTGTGGCAACAAATCATGCTATGCTAAATTGTCAATAAAATAATTACATAAAAAACATAAACAATTAACATTAATACTAAAATAAACAAAAGTAAGGAAAGCAGCTGGCTGTTTGTGAAATAATGGGTCTGGTTGATAATATTCCTATATTGTTCTTTTTTATCTCCATTTCCCTCCAAAACCAAAAGAAGACAACCATCATGACACACCATTCCCAGCTAAGCATCCATTTAGGCATTTATCCTTGGTTTGCCGTAATTTGCCCCACATCCTGCTTTATGCCTTCCCACGCAAAAAAAAAATTTCTTCCTTTCTTTTCTCATCTTTTTGGTTGCCAAGAGAGTTAGCATTAGAAAATAAAATAAACAAATGGTAATATGTAATATATATTATCATATATGTAATATTAATTTATATTTTTATAATCTATCAAAATCATCCGATCTATTTTAATATTTTAATTATTGATTAACACGATTTATAAATTTATATAACTTTCAATTAATAATGCTATCTTAATAATATATATTATATATATATATATTAGAAACAATATCATATAAAAATGAACTGCGATTATATGGTTATGATTTTATAACTTTAATATATCAATAAATAAATAACTAAAGAGTAGGTGGTTATAATTTTTATTTCAAAACTATTACAAATACGATAAAATAACTTAATTTTTTTAAGAGCATAATTTTCTCAGCTTCAATCAAAATTGATAGGATACGCCCTCATTTGAGAATTGCTAGAAAGCTTTAATGTAATATAGGTCGGTGCATGGCTACATGCCACGTAAGAGGTCAAACCGATTTGTCAATACTTATAGGTAGATGTATCGCACTTGACTATGAATTTAAATGTGAATTTGTGGTGGCATGTATGTTTCTGTCAGGTTGTCAAAACTGGTCTGGTCCGGACCAGTTGGTTTAACTCAGTTTCATCGAAACCTGTACTAATGTTAGGTCGGATCTCGTCTAAGACTCATTTTTACAATGAACCGATGAAACCCGAATTGACTTAGTCGACCTAGATCAGTTGATCCGAATAAGAAAAAAACAAAATAAAAAAATTAAATATTTAAATATTTATTCATATTTTATTATAAATTTATAAGATATAATCATTAAATCATATTTATTTAATAATTAATTGATGGATTTGATCTAAATATAGATTTAATTGAGTGATGACACATATATTGATATTTATAATTAAATTATCTATTATATTTTTACTTTCTCATGCCCGGTCCAACCTCTTAACCCTTGATCCCTGACCCTCTGGCTTATTCGGGTCAAATCCTGGTCCGGTTATGACAATATTGGTTTCTATTGAATTCAATAAAAGAAATATAAAATTAAGTAGAAATTATAAATAATTAATATATAATATAATTATATATTTTTTATATTATAATCATGTATTGAATATATTAAAATAAAATTGTTTATCAACTATTCAAGTCGAGTGAAGCAGGGATTTATAATATTTGCCTAGACTAACTTGCAAACATATATACCATTTGACTCTAATTTCACTAATATCATTACAATTGAAATATATATGTTAAAATAACCGAGCTAAATGAGCATAGCTGAACTCAGTGAGTGCCATTTTGAATCACGCTTAAACTTAAAGCGTCAAACGGAAATCGAGGTGAGTGGATTTTCAGCTATAGAAGTTATTGTATTTATAGTATTATAAGTTTGATTGATAAGAATAGAATTGATATTTTAGTTTTATTATTATAGAATAATTATTTTTTATTTGGTTTGTAAAAAATTTAAAAATTCTACATGACTAAAGTCTGTTTGATGTAATGTGAAATTAAGAAAGAATCTCTATCATTTTTCTTTACGGGAAAAGTACTCTAATTATAAAAAAAAAATTACTATTCCTTAATAATTTAATTATATTTCAATGAATCAAAATAACGTAAATATTATATGCAATGTTAATTATTGTGTTTCATTTTTATAATCAAAACACAAAACAGTAGACACATACTCAAAACCCTGAGTATAAAAACCCAAACCCTTGGCCATAATGCACCCGCTCTTTTCAGTTCCCTAATTTTTAATATATCTTGGCTAACAAAGAGAGCCAGCCACCATCTCTCTCTGTCTCCCTCTTCTTTCTCTCTCTTCCTATCTTCTTCTTCCTCTCCTCACCAAATCCTAAAACCCTAATCCTCTTATCGCGCCATCATGGATCCCGAGTCGACTCAGCTGCAGCAAGCACAGCTTTCGGCCATCTTCGGTCCCGACCCTTCCCCTTTCGAATCCCTAATCTCTCACCTCATGTCCTCTTCCAACGAGCAGCGATCGCGTGCTGAGTCTCTCTTCAACCTTGCTAAGCAAACCGATCCAAACTCTCTCTCTCTCAAACTCGCTCACCTGCTCAACTCCTGCCCTGTAGTCGAGCTCCGTGCCATGGCAGCGGTTCTCCTCAGGAAGTTGTTGACTCGCGACGACTCGTATATCTACCCTCGCTTGACGCCTCAAACTCAGTCCACGATCAAATCGGTGCTGCTGTCGTCAATTCAGCGAGAGGAAGCCAAGACGATCACGAAGAAGTTGTGCGATACGGTTTCGGAGCTTGCGTCAGGGTCGCCAGAGTTGCTTCCGTGTATGTTCCAATATGTATCGTCGGATTCGGTGAAGTTGCAGGAGGCTGCGTTCTTGATTTTTGCTCAATTGGCGCAGTATATTGGAGAGATGTTGGTTCCTTATATAAAGAAATTGCATTCCGTATTCTTGCAGTGTTTGGATTCGTCTTCGAATCCCGATGTTAAGATCGCCGCTTTAAATACGGTTATCAATTTCATTCAGTGCTTGACGAGCTCATCCGATCCCGACAGGTTCGATTCCAGTTCGAATTATTACTAAAATTGGATTGTTTAGTATATAGTGTTTGTTATTTAGAGCAGGGGAAGCCTGGGCTTATTCATTTTTGAATTAATTTTTTTATTGTAACCTGTGTTAGTTTTGCTTCAGGGTACTGAAAGATTTTTTTTTTTTTGCTTATATAATTAAATTTGTATATCCCTGTACAGTTAAGAAAGAATTGCTTTCTGGACTTCAGTTGACATGCCTTCCATTGAAATGAATTGTAAGCAGAGATATACACTTATAAGATCTTAATTTGGTGTTAAGAACTGATCAATTGATTATAATTCTGGTTTTACACGTGCTTGATTTTAAGCTAGAGAATGGATTTGTTGCTTTCTTTAATCGTGAAGAGACGTCTGCAGGTTTCAAGGTTTACTGCCAGCAATGATGCGTACTTTGGTGGATGCACTGAATAATGGGCAAGAAGCCACAGCACAGGAAGCACTTGAACTATTGATTGAATTGGCGGGGACAAAGCCGAGTTTTTTGATGAGGGAGCTGGTGGATGTAGGGGGTTCTATGTTGCAGATTGCAGAGGCTGAGACCTTGGAAGAAGGTACACGACACTTGGCGGTTGAGTTTGTCATTACACTTGCGGAGGCGAGGGAGCGAGCCCCAGGAATGACGAGGGAGTCACCACAAGTCATTAGTAGGCTCTTTGCTATTCTGATGAAGATGCTTTTAGATATCGAAGATGATCCGAATTGGCACAATGCGGAGACTGAAGATGAGGATGCCGGTGGGACAAGTAATTACAGGGTGGGGCAGCAATGCCTTTATCGGTTGTCGATATCATTGTGTGGAGACACTGTAGTCCCTGTTGCATCTGAGCAACTGCGTGCTTACTTGGCTGCCCCCGAGTGGCAGAAGCGTCATGCTGCCTTGATTGCGATTGCCCAAATTGCGGAGGGTTGTTCAAGGGTTAGTTAAAAAAAAAAAAAAAAAATGGACATTCTGCATTTGCAGTTTAAAAGAATATATGCTGCAGATAAAACTTAAGTCATATAAAAAGATAAATGAATCATTGTCGCGGACACCACATGAAAGTTCCTAGCTGGTGTTTTATTTGAGAGGGCACGACATGCCATATAGCGTAACTATTCTTTGTTGCTAGCAAACTCTTTCTCTATTAGCAGCAGAAAGATTGCGCAGTTTGCATGCAAAAGGAATCATAAAGACCTACTAAGAAAATTCCTGTTCACTGTTAATGCGAAGTATATATAGGCATGATTTTGCTGTCTCTCATAACTTAGAATTTATCCTTTCATTCATTTAATATGGTAAATCCTTTTTCCTTCAGTCGCAGGTGATGATAGAGGATTTAAATAGAGTTGTGCCAATGGTTTTGAGCTCATTCCACGATCGAGATCCTCGTGTTAGATGGGCAGCTATAAATGCAATGGGGCATTTAGTTCCCAATTTGCAAAATCAGTATCGCGAGCTGGGGGTTTCTGCAGTGTTTGCAGCTATGGATGATTTTTGGTATCCTCGAGTACGGGTTGGTTGATTCCTCTCTGCCTTGAGTTGGTGTCTTCTGTGCACAACATTTAGGTTGAATTTGAATATCTCTTTTTGAATATCTGTTTCTATTTTTCAGGATTACGCAGCCTTTACCTTTTTCAATATTGTTTAGAGCGGCACACTGATGTGATCCAGATAGCATCATCAATTGAGCCCATCAAGTTCAAGATCAATAATCCAGTTAAAGGAAAAGAAGGCTTGTTGACGGGAGTTATGATCATTAAATCACAAGTCAAAGTTTGGGATACAAGAGATTAAAGGATTTTTAGGGATTAATTACAATTATGTTTTTCAGTTACGTTATCGGTTACGTAACTGCCGTAATTATGTTTTTTCTTCAGTTAAGTTATCAGTTACGTAACTGCCACAATTATGATTTTTCAGTTACGTAACTGCCTTGTAATAGCCTATATATTAAGGCTAGTATGAAATATAGAGATCAGATTTTGACAATATTGAAATGAAATTAATCTTCTTTGAGGGAAAACTCTCTATTTGGTTCTTTGCAAAAGAACTCTCTTTGATTTCTTCTATCTAAACGGTTGAGGGAATACTTCCTTGATAACTTAGGTTTCAATTGACAGGTTCGATTGGGGTCTAGTTCCGGTGAATGATTGCTTGTTTAAGACGGTCCTTTGGGGATTTGATTCCCTTACGGTTATAGGGTTCTAGGTTTAATATACCTAGGGTTCTATAGATCGCATCATTTGGTATCAGAGCTTCGGCTTCTTGTCACAAGTAAATCCCAGTTCGATTTGAGGTAACACTTTAATTGTTTATATCCCTCGGTTATGTCTTTTGATTTGTTAGATTTATCTTATTAGGATTAGATTAAAAAAAAAAAGAAAAGAAAGAAAAGAACCATCTTTATATTGTTTCATTTTTCAAAGAGAGAGAGAGAGAGAGAGAGAGAGAAAGGGAGAAATTCAAAATTTTATTAAAAAAAAAAAGAGGGAAATTAGTGGAAAAAAAAGAAGAAGCCATAATGAGAGTGAATGCAAATCTGTTGAGGATTGATGAATTCTCATTTGATTTTGAATTTTATACTCGATGCTATGTAAATGATGTGAGTGGCGTGGTATGCAGTTTGAGGATTGATAGTGGGTGTTGTAAAAATTTTATTAGTACTTTGTTAGTGGAGAAATTGATTCCACAAACTTTGGATCTTCAAACACCATATAAATTACAATTGACAAAAGAGTATGAAGAAATTCAGGTGACTAAGCTGGTTCTATTGTCTTTTTCCATTGGAAAGTATCAAGATGAAGTATTGTGTGATGTGGTACCAATGGAAACATGTCATATTCTTTTGGGGCAGCCATGGCATTTGGATAGGAAGGCCAAGTTTGATGAAATCAAGAATCGCTATACTCCTGTTCTAAACCAAAGACGTGTGAACTTAACATTTCTCAATTCCTTGCAAGCGTATGAGGATTTGACGAAACTTAGGCAATCTTTTGCAAAACACAGGGAGAGTGAAAAATTAAGAGAAAATGAGAGAACAAAACAAAGAGAAAAAGAAAAGATTGCTTTAGAAAAGATTGAGAGTGAAGAAAGGAGTGAGACTGAAAAAAAATGATAACAACACACTAGTGAGCACTAAGAAGAGCGAAAAGCAAATAAATCCGATTGATGAAAGTGCAAAAAGTGAAAGAGATAAAAAAAGAGAGATTAAGAGTGAAAATTGTTTTTCAACTAATGACCTTAATTGTTCTTTTCCCAGTAAAATTGCTTCACAACTGCAGGAAACCAAAGATGGGTTTTATCTGAAACTTCCAAATGGAATTAAACATCAATCTAAATTCCATCCATGCCATTTAGAAGAGTCCAAGAATGAAGATTCGAGGTCGAATCTTTTTGAAGAAGGAGGGAATGATGTGATCCAGATAGCATCATCAATTGAGCCCATCAAGTTCAAGATCAATAATCCAGTTAAAGGAAAAGAAGGCTTGTTGACGGGAGTTATGATCATTAAATCACAAGTCAAAGTTTGGGATACAAGAGATTAAAGGATTTTTAGGGATTAATTACAATCATGTTTTTCAGTTACGTTATCGGTTACGTAACTGCCGTAATTATGTTTTTTCTTCAGTTAAGTTATCAGTTACGTAACTGCCACAATTATGATTTTTCAGTTACGTAACTGCCTTGTAATAGCCTATATATTAAGGCTAGTATGAAATATAGAGATCAGATTTTGACAATATTGAAATGAAATTAATCTTCTTTGAGGGAAAACTCTCTCTTTGGTTCTTTGCAAAAGAACTCTCTTTGATTTCTTCAATCTAAACGGTTGAGGGAATTCTTCCTTGATAACTTAGGTTTCAATTGACAGGTTCGATTGGGGTCTAGTTCCGGTGAATGACTGCTTGTTCAAGACGGTCCTTTGGGGATTTGATTCCCTTACGGTTATAGGGTTCTAGGTTTAATATACCTAGGGTTCTATAGATCGCATCACACACCTTTTATATTGGAGCCTTATTCGGATCGCATAGTTGGCAAGTTGCTTGTGCTTATACAGGTATGTTTTGGGTAGCAACCTACCTGTGATGTTTACTTAGAACTCTTTTCTTTTACATTCTCTTGTCTACACGCTTATGGTATTTTCTTGAACCAGAATGGAAAGCAAATGGTACAAGAGGGTGCTTTGACTGCTTTAGCATCAGTTGTTTGTTGTTCTACTGTACCTTTTATTTAACAACTCTTTAATTAATCTTCTAACAAGATGGATGGAACTGGGGGGCTTATTTCTCTATATATTGCAGGTTCATTTACGCAAATACATTGCTGCAGTTGTGCCTTACTTTACTGTCTTACTCAAGATTTGCCGAAGATTTGGGTAGTTGATTCAGGAGCTACCAATCATATGTCAGGTGCACTTTAATGTTTTTCTCAAATTACATACTCTTCCACTTTGCCAAATGTCTCTCTTGCCAATGGATCAACTTCACCTCCAAGCAGTATTGGCACAGCTACACCTGTTACATCATTTCCCTTAAAATCAGTTCTATACATACCTCAATTATCTTTTAACTTAATATCTGTTAGTAAACTCACCACCTCCTATAACTGCTCCATCACGTTCTTTCCTTCTTATTTTTGATACATGATTTGAATACAGGAAAGATGATTGGTGGAGGACACGAGATAGGTGGGCTATACTATATGGATCCAGCACCTCCCGCTACTGTTTGTTGTATTATTCAATCTGAACCTATGGAAATGCATTATCGATTTGGTCATCTGTCTTTAAAAATACTTCATCTAATGTGTTCCAATCTACAACCTTGTCCTAGTCTCCAGTGCTAGTCCTTCCAATCAGGCAAGCAGAGTCGCATTTCGTTTAGTTAAAGAGTCAACAAACAGGTTACCACTCCTTTTCATTTACTTCATTCATATGTATGGGGACCTACTCGTATTACTTCTCTTTTGGGTTTTATATTTTATCACGTTTATTGATGACTATTCTCGGATGACGTAGTTATATTTAACGAAGAGCTGTCCTAAGTTATTAGATATCTTTTACGTCTTTCATTTTGAAATTCAAAATCAGTTTAATTCCTCTATTTGTGTGTTTCAAACTGATAATGCCAAGGAATGCATGCCTAATTCTTTCCAGTCATATAGGAAAAAGCGTGGTATTGTTCATTAAACCTCATGTGCTTATACTCCACAACAAAATGAAGTTGTTGAACGTAAAAACCGTTATCTCATTGAGGTTGCTAGGACATTAATGATTCATAAGAACGTGCCTAAGCATTTTTGGGCCGATGCAGTTCTTACTGCATACTTTTTCATATATAAAATGACATTTACTATACATAACAAGGTCTCTTTGCATCTTCGTCTCCCTAGTCAATTGCTTTTTCCTTTGCCTCATTGTGTCTTTGGTTGTCTGTGTTTCATTCGTCAAATGTCTCTAGGTACCGACAAGTTTGATCTTCGATCAATTTGTTGCAATTTCCTTGGCTACTCTCGTAGTCAAAAGGGGTATTGTTGTTATTCACTTGAAAGTTCTATGTTTGTTCTGATGTGTTTTTCTTCAAGTAAATTCCATATTTTTCCACTCTATCTCCATCTTTTGGGGATGAGTTGCCTTTGTTGCATTTGTCAGCTTTTCATGATTTGCTTCTACTTGATCAGGGCACTTCTAATACTTCGCCACCTTCACAGGAATTCCCTCATCTTAATCGGCCAGATATGTAGGTTTACGTTCATAGACAACGTGCTGGCCTACATGACTCTATATCTCCACCAAGTCCTCTAACAAACCCAAATCCTTCTCCTTTATCTAATCTTGATCTTCCCATTGCATTGAGAAAGGGTAAGCGAGATATCCGTCCGTCGTCCACTTTCAAATGTCATTACATACACTTTTCTGTCACCTCCTTATACTTCCTTTATTGCATCATTATCTGCTATTTCTATTCCAAACTCTGTTTTAGAAGCTTTAGTTCATCTTGGCTAGCTTACCGCTATGCAAGAAGAAATATCTTCTCTTAATCATAATAATGCGTGAGATCTTACGCCTCTTTATAATGGTAAATCCACAGTTGGATGTCGATGGGTATTCTTAGTGAAAGTCTTACCAGATGGTACAGTTGATTGATCGAAAGCCCGTTTAGTTGTTAAGGCTATACCCAAATATATGGTGTCGATTATTGGAATACCTTTTCACCGGTAGCTAAGATAACTTCAACAGGCCTTCTGATTTCTCTCGCTGCCACTCATCATTGGTTTCTACATCAACTAGATATTAGAAATGCTTTTCTCCATGGTGATCTTGGAGAAGAAGTGTATATGGAATAACCACTGGGTTTTATGGTTCAGGGGGAGACGAGATTAGTTTGTTGTCTAAAAAAACCTTTGTATGGGCTTAAACAATCTCCATGCTCTTGGTTTGGTGGATTTAGTTCAGTTGTGATGGAATTTGACCTTTCTAGGTGTAATTCATATAATTTTGTATTTTATTGACAGTATGATGGTAAGAAAATTATATTGGTTGTGTATGTTAATGACATTGTGATTTTAAGAGATGACCATGAGAGGATTAAGAAATTGAAGGATTTTCTACACTAAAAATTTCAAACTAAGGATGTGGGTAATTTGAAGTATTTTATCGGAATTGAAATTGCTCGATCTAAAAAAGCTATATATTTGTCTTAGTGGAAATATGTGCTTGACTTACTATCCCAAATTGGTTTAACCGGGGCAAAACTAATTGATTCATCTATAGATCCTAATGTTAAGCTCTTGCCTAATGAAGGAGAGGCCTTAGATGGCCCAGAGAGGTATAGAATGCTAGTTGGTAAACTTAATTATCTTATAGTAATACGACCTGATATATCATTTGCAGTCATTGTAGTGAGTCAATTCATGAATCATCTTGCATAAGTCATTGGAATGCTATGATTTGTGTTCTACGTTACCTTAAAGGATCTCCAGGTTGAAATAGTTTGCACAAAGACCATCATCATGTGCATGTTATTGGATATAGAGATGCTAATTGGGTTAGTTCACCATTAGATAAAAGATCAACCACGGGATATTGTGTCTTTATTGGTGGTAATCTTATCTCATAGAAAAGTAAAAAGCAAGATCAAGTGTGGAAGCTGAATATAGACCAATGACATTCATAATATATGAATTACGCTGGTTTAAGCAGTTTTTAGAAGAACTCGATTTTCCACAGTTACAACCAATGAAACTATTATGTGATAACTAGACCGCTCTACAAATAGCATCAAACTTAGTGTTTCATGAACAGACAAAACATGTTGAAATTGATTGTCATTTTGTTCGTGAAAAATTATTTAATAAGGAGATTGATGCAACCTATGTGAGATCAAAAGATCAACTTGCCAACTTATTTACTAAGTCTCTTTGAGGAGTTCGAATGGATTATATTTGTAACGAGCTAAGAGCACATGATATATATGCTCTAGCTTAAGAGGGAGTGTTAAAATATTAAATATGTTAGTGTAAGGGTATTTATGTATTTTCATATCAACAATATATATAAAATACCATGATAAGGTTTACAATACCCTAATACCTTTTCACCAAAATAACATAGGTAAACCAACAACAAGATGCTTTTTAGAAAGCTTTTCCAATTGATTAAAGTTCATATGACCAAGTCTTTATACCATACATGTACATTATCATTCATGGTCAAAAAGTAGCACTCAACATCCATGTCAAAAGGTGTAATCAAATATATGTTTCTTTTTCTAAATCCTTCGAATAATTTTACTCCTTCAGTATTATAAGCATAACATTTACCTTTCTCAAAAGCCATTTTATAACCTTTATCGGATAATTGACTTATACTCAATAGGTCATGTTTTAGTCATTTTACCTACGAAACACTTTCAATAATCATACTCATTCCTATGATTTTACCTCTGTTATCATCCCTAAAGCTTACATATCCTTCTTCTTTCTACATTATACTAGTGAACAAGGAAGCATCTCCCGTCATATGACCTGAACATCCATTGTCCAAGTACCAAGTCCTTTTATCTTTGCTCCTTGTTCCTGCAATTACACACAAAAAGGTGATCAAACCTTTTTAGGAACCTAAACAAGCTTGGGTCTTTGATAAGTGAAGCTCATCTTATCTTTTTTTTAACTTAGTGTGCACTGAGCTTGTTTCTTTTGTAAAAACAATATTTTTCTATATGACCAACTTAATTGCAAGAGAAACATGCATAATGATTCCGTCTTAGATACCACTCATCATATCCATATATATAGTCTCTGCTATAGCTTTCGAACGAATATTTTTATTAAGGGTACCTTCTGAATTATCTTTAGTCGTTACTATTTATGCTCTTTTTAACATGTTCTTTATTCTTAATAGATTTAACATTCATAGACTCGCTTCCTTTTAAAAACACGGCCTTTTTCACATTATTAGATGAGTTATCATGTTCATAACCAAGCCCATGTTTAATCCTTGCAGGTCTTTGACTACTTATAAGGATGTTTAACTTTTTGTCACTTTCATTAAACTTATTGAAAGTGTTTTTAATAGTTTGTGACAAATCTTCTACTCTTACTTTTAATCCTTAATTTCATTTTTCAAAACATCATTCTCTTTTCTTAAAACATCAGAATTGACGTGTAATTTTTCATTATCATTCTTTAGAATATCATTCTCATCATCAAGCAATTTGTTCGTTTGGATTAAAATCATCTTTTTCATTTTTCAAAGCTTTAATTTCAACATCTAATTTAGAAATCTTTAAATCAGCCTTTTTTGAGAGCCTTTAAAGGCCTTTTCATTTCTGTATACATCT
This sequence comes from Combretum micranthum, assembly GCA_024138025.1. Classification (NCBI taxonomy): domain Eukaryota; kingdom Viridiplantae; phylum Streptophyta; class Magnoliopsida; order Myrtales; family Combretaceae; genus Combretum; species Combretum micranthum. The sequence goes on from JAMXBD010000701.1 coordinate 26,747, forward strand.
CATTATCATATATGTCAGCCTCGGATGTAGCCATCAAACACAAATTGGCTTCTTCCTCATCCCCACTTGCAGCTTCTGAATCAGCTTTTGACTCGTCTAGGTTGCTTTAAGTTGACATCATTGCTCAACTTTTCTTTTTGAATTTCTTCATCTTTTTCTTCAAAACTGGACACTCGTATTTGATATGCCTTGGTTTCTAACATTCATAGAAAATGATCTCCTTCTTCTCTTTCTTTTCCTCCTTTTCCTTAAGGATTTTTCCTGCATAGAATTTGTTATGTTTGTTGAAATTTTTGAATTTCTTATCTTTCTTCATTAGCTTATTGAATCTCCTTGCAATCATGTTGATATCCTCGTCATAATCGCTATCCTCATTATAATCGGATTCATCCATTCTTTTGGCTTTAATGCTATTGCTTTTGTGTTGTTTTTGGGTTCCTCAATTCCGTTGAGATGTGAGTCGTACGTCAACTGCTTCTCCTTTAATTAGCTAAGCGTGAGCTTATTTAGTGTTGGTCTCAAAAAGATAACCAGAGGGGAGGGGGGTGAGGATTAGTTTTCCAAAATGATATAATCTTTTAAAAAACTTAACCAAATTCACAAACTTAGTTAATCAAATTAAAATGGCTTTTTAAACTCACTTGAAAACAATAAACTTAATAAATAAAAGTTTATTTCACAATTCGGATGAAAATAGGTTAAAAAATGAACACTATATGTTAAACAAAAACAAGAGTGTAACTTCGAGTTTTACTTTCTTTTAGTCTCTGATTAAAAAATGAACTTTCAGTTACTCTCTGATTTAGTCTCTGAGTATAAAATGCAGCAAAACCAAACAACTAAATTTGCACGAAATTTAAAGAGATAAGAGAGAAAAGAGTGCAAAGTTGATTTATAGAGGTTCCGTCTCGAGCATCTGTCCTCTCTTCCAGCACCAAGTCGGGGACCCGGAATTCCACACCGGTATGTTCCACTATCCAATCAAGAAATGAGAGTACAAGCTTGTTCAACTACAATAAACTCCAATTACTCTGCTCAACCTACCTAGCTTCACTCAAGCTATTTACTGATCTACAGAGAAAGAAAGTCACTCTCACTCCTTTTACAATCTCTCACAAGAGAACTAAAGCAATGATGACTAAGGAAATAAAGATTTCCTCTCAATTTAGTACAATGAAGACGATATAGAATAGCAATATTTAGCTCAATGAAATTCACAACTTTCTATGTTTGTTCTTTTTCACTCGAATGATGTATTTGAATCTCTGTTTGTTATATATATTTTTCATTCCCAACGGTTAGGAAAAGATAAACTTCGTTCCTTATATTTCTCCTCCATAACGTTTGCTTTCTTTGGATAAGATGAGTAATTAAATGTTGAAGATGATCTTGTTTCTATTTTTGTGCACATGTTGGAGATGTTAATCTTACTGTAAATGGCTCTTCAAAATTTAAACTTTATCATTTCAAATTATCCTCTAAAAAAAACGTATTAGAATCCTTTGAAGATAGGAAAAAATATCAATGTTCAGCTTCTTCCTCAAATTCAAAAAATTTCAGCTTGTAAAGATAAACTTGATTGTTGATGAAGATAAGAAAGACTTGATCGTTTATCATTATCTTATTGTGGATAAGACTTGATATTTGAATGTTCTTGGCGATATCTTTGTGATAAATATCCCCTGATACTATTCATACTTGAAAAGATTTTTGTTCCTTTGATATTGCCCCATATCTTACTGTCCATAATCTATTTTGAATTTAAATTCCTTTGGCCATAGAAAGTCACGTTCTTGGTATATCATAAATAAATACTTTTATAATAAAGCTTTCAAGTCGGATCTGGACCGAATCTTGAACACATCTTAACATCGTTATTAAATATCCTTGCTGTCGAAATATTAAATATTCAAGAATAACACTTTTAATTCAATGTAAACTTGAATCCCCTTGGATATTTGAACCAACTTAGTGGAACATTTGAATGTACTACCCAAATACATTCAACTTTGGTGCTGGATCTTCAAATTAATGAATTAATTGAAGAAAAACCAAAATTCCAGATTCTGTTCGTCATTTAGCAGTTTTTTGTGTTGTAGCATATTTACCTTTTAGTTGACTCTCTGACAGTTACTTTCATCTTGATAAGTAGCAGATTTAGATTCTGAGTTACCTTCTGACTATTAATTTGTTCTTGAAAAACTTTCCCGAACATATTCTAAATTACTTTCTAAGTTGAATCTTTTCTGAAAACATTTTCATGAACCAACTTTGATTGTACTTAAGCATTGTGCACTTAATGAATTTGTTAGTAAACACTCATACATGTTTTGTTATCATCAAAACCAAACTAGGAGACTTAACATTTAGATGTTGAGCTTCTTCTATAGCTATTTTCTTGGCATCCCACGACTTTGTTAAGATCCTTAAGATTTTCCTAACGAGATCAGGATCATCCATTTTCTTTCCAAGAGTTGTTAGCTCATTAGTTATAGCAGTAAAATGATTAAATGCATCATTAATTTTCTCATTAGACTTAATTTTAAATAACTCATATCGTTGCAACAAAGCATGGATTTTAGTTTTCTTAATAGTATTCGTTCCTTCATGTGTTTCAGACCAAGTATTTCAATTTTCCTTAGTTGTTTCGCAAGAAGAAATCAAACAAAATTTAGATGGTGCTATTGTAGTGACTAATAAGTTCTTAACCTTTTTATTCTTCTCTATCAGCTTTAGTTCGGCATTTGAGAATGTGGTATCATCCGTTTTTGTTACCTGATTATCTCCAAAAGCAATTACCTACCATGAAGCATAGTTATTAGCCTTGATATGAGTGGACATGCACATCTTCCAATACTAGTAATTTATGCTATCAAAATATGGAGCTCTATTGATTGCAATGTTATTCTCAGCCATCATAAATGGATCACTCAATTAAGCAAAAAAGAATCGCTCAGTGAATTGGTTTCTTAAAATAAAAAATTTAATTTTGCTTTTTGTAAAACTTTAATCACAACCCCAATTAGTTATAATGAAGCATGGCTTTGAGTTTGCTTTCGCAATCATAACAAATAATTTAAGGAGCACAGAAATTAAAGAGAAGGGTAAGAAAAGATTGCACAATCATTTATGGATGTTATGCCTTGAGCGTCAGTCCTCCATTCTAACTCTAAGCTAGCGATCCGGTATTCTACACTGGTATGTTTCACTATATCCAATAAAAAACAATTATAAAGTAATATCTCAATTTACTCTATCAGACTTCACACTAATACTAGCTATCTCTAAACTCATAATCTATTTGTGATATATCTCTCACAATTAATCAAAATCAAATGAGGATTAAAAGAATTAAGAATCCTATCAAATTTTAGTACAATGAGTGAAATTATAAACTAGCATAATTTTGCACGACGATGAGCTGGATTAAAAATTATCAGAGTAATGAGAGCTTCATCATTTTTTTTTTAGACTCCCGTTGATATATGAACTCCAAGTCTTCAACGGATAAAAGACGATCAGATGAAATTCGTTCTAGATTTTTTTTCTTTGTTGTTGACAATGTCTATTGATATACTCGTTTAAATCTTCCAATGGATAGGATAAGTTTGAACGTTGATGGTGATCTTGATCCTATAAAAGTATGCTTGTTGAGATAATAGATTTCATGTAAATTTGATAGTAATATAAATACATATCGCTATAGATAAGGCTTTGATATACGAACGTTGCTGATCGTATCTTAAGGAGAAGTATCCTCTGATACTGTTTAAGTTCAAAATAGATTTGCATCCCTTAAGGATTACCTCGTATTTTGTTGTCCATAAAATTCTCTGAATCTGAATTATTTGAGCTGGTGAAACACGACCTTAATATCTCATAAATAAATATTTTTATAAGATAAGCTTCTTATGACATATCTAAGTTGAATCTTAGATATGGCTTGAACTTGCTATCAAAACTTAAATCTTTAACAAATCTATAATCCATTGTAAGCTTGAATCCCCTAGATGTTTAAACCAACTTAGTGGAACACATTTGAATGTATTACCCAAATACTTTTAACTTTGGAGCTGGGTCTTCAAATTAATGAAAGAATTAAAGAAAATTCGACCGCAAGTCTCTGTTCGTAAATCTGCAGCTTTTGTCCATATAGCAGGTCTACTCTCTAATGTACCCTTTAAGTATTATTGACTTATTGCTGAGTTGCCTTCTGATTGTTATTGTTTTATTGAAACTTTCCATATACTTTCTGAACTACTCTTTGAGTTGGATATTTCTTTGAAAAGCATTTCCATAAAACTTCTAATCATACCTAATTATATTTTTTATCACTTGATAACTACACATTCAATAAATTTGTTAGTAAACATCTATCTTTTTTGTTATCATCAAACTAGTATTGAGAGAAGCCAGCAAGTCTCTTGTTGGACACCCCTTGACCTCAGCTAAGACGATAAATGTCCTTTATAGCTTAGAACATTTTTCCTCCCTTTTATTTTCATTTCTTGCTTTTTAATTTATGTCAAAATTTATGAATACACAATTGATAATGTTATTTTACTTAATTAATTATTTAGGGATCAATTATTTATCATCAGATCTTTCTATCTTTGATTAAAAGAAACTTGGATGTGTATTTGCTTAAAAAAATAAATCAAACACTGGTCTTGCCGTTCCAATTTATATATAATTGTCGGACCCCCACCCATTATTATTTTGGATTAAGGTAAAAAATAATAGTTTAATTAAAAGACGGGTTGAAAATGAAATAAACTTGTAAGAACTTAGTGTGAAAAGGTTTACAGTGGGTCGAGCAGTATGAGTTGTGGTGTGTTGGTGAAGTGGTGGTCTAGTTCAGTGTCACTACAAATATAGGAGGTCACTTGTTCATCTCATGATGGACTTGGGAATATGAGTGGTATAAAGGGTGACCTGGTGCTTGAAATTTTTTGGCTATAGAAGTTCTACGTATCTAGTACGAGTTATTTAAAGGTTTGAGACAAAGTGATAATTAAGAAAAATCATAGAGGTTCATCAATAAAACAATTTTTACACTTAGTGTGATTATATTGTCAAGTTAACATTTTGCCCCAAAAAGGAAGAAAAGATCTTAGTTGGTTGGTGGGTTAGGCCAAAAGTTTCAGTCTATTTTATAATGTAAGTTAAAGTGGCCGAGCCTACACAACCTGCAAGAGGACGCGTGGCGATGTGCAGAGGTGGTCAAGTAGGTTAAACGGGCTAATCTGGTCCAGCCCACTTTGGTTCGCGCGTTAAACAAGTCAAAAGAATTTGGCTTACTTTAAAAATGGGCTAAAATTTCTAAACTCTAACCCAACTTGCTTTGGTCTATAGGTTAAATAGGTGGCTCACTTTTTGACTCATTTAACCCACTCATATATCTTCAGGGTTAAACAGGCCAAATTGACCTATTTAACTCATTTATACACTGGATAAAACGTATATAATAAAAAAAATTAAGTTTTGCTAGGTTCTAAATATATAAATGATTAATTTCATTATTATTATTATTATTATTATTATAATTACTTATATATTAAAATAATTAAAAAAATAAATATATTACATATCATATTTCATTCAAAACAATAAAACTATATTTAAAAAGATGTTATGGTGCACACATATCAATTTGTTATAATGAATACATAAGTTTAAACTTAAGTATGAAAGACCTAAAAACAATACTATATTAATAGTTATTTTTTCTATTTTTTTTTATAATTTTTTTTACAAGTAGACTGATAGGCCATCCTACTTGACCCACGGGTCAGCTCACTTTGGCCCTCATGTTAAATGGATTAGGTAAATTGGCCTACTTTTGAACGAGTTGAAAATAATTAGCCCTAACTTATTTCTAAAGTAGGTTAAATAGGTTGGCCCGTAGGCTATAATCTAGCTTGCCCACCTCTAGCGGGATGGGTTGGCCTACTTAGCTGGCTTCCATAGCTCTAATTATATGGAGAAGGGAGAGTCTGCTCGTCGAGAGCTTCTGAAACTGTTTTAATTGACCATTTCCTTCGAATTTAGGATCAACAATGAACTGTAATAATGTCCCGATGGTGCTTCGTGATGCCATAATTTCTTACATACGCAATCTACGAACATTACAAAAGTTCTTACTGGCTATCCTACAACTCCGTGCATAACCACAAATGGGACATGACCTGCCTCTCGAAAAGGAATCTAGGAAAAAGAAAATGGTAGGATTACGCATGTGAGATTGAATGTATACATCAAATTGAATAAAAACTACAAATAATTATTTAATAATACAATCAACTTTATTTTTATTTTTTTTCCTTACTAAAACGAAAAAAAATGAAAATGGATTTGTTTTTTGACTTGATGAACGGTGTCATTAGATCACAAAATCATTAAACAACCATCTTTATTCTTTTTTTCTTGTTATAACAGAAGAAAATGGAATTGAATTTGTGCCACGACTGGATGGATGATGCCATTAAACCATCAAACTATTGAACAATCATTTTTATTCGTGTTTTATGTTTTTCAATATAGCATAACTATAAGTTTTTATATTTTCTGTGTATCATTATAATTCTAATCATACGATTTTCCTTTTTATGTCTATATTATATCAATGATTTTATATTTGGTTGGACAATTCTTTTACAAGGTAAGTAATAAGAAAATAATAATAAACATATCTAGAAGTGGTCATTGGTCAGCAACTGTGGCAACAAATCATGCTATGCTAAATTGTCAATAGAATAATTACATAAAAAACATAAACAATTAACATTAATACTAAAATAAACAAAAGTAAGGAAAGCAGCTAGCTGTTTGTGAAATAATGGGTCTGGTTGATAATATTCCTATATTGTTCTTTTTCATCTCCATTTCCCTCCAAAACCAAAAGAAGACAACCATCATGACACACCATTCACAGCTAAGCATCCATTTAGGCATTTATCCTTGGTTTGCCCTAATTTGCCCCACATCCTGCTTTATGCCTTCCCACGCAAAAAAAATTTCTTCCTTTCTTTTCTCATCTTTTTAGTTGCTAAGAGAGTTAGCATTAGAAAATAAATAAACAAATGGTAATATGTAATATATATTATCATATATGTAATATTAATTTATATTTTTATAATCCATCAAAATCATCCAATCTATTTTAATATATTGATTAACACGATTTATAAATTTATATAACTTTCAATTAATAATGCTATCATAATATATATATATATATATTAGAAACAATATCATATAAAAATGAACTGCGATTATATGGTTATGATTTTATAACTTTAATATATAAATAAATAAATAAAGATAGGTGGTTATAATTTTTATATTTTTATAATCCATCAAAATCATCCGATCTATTTTAATATTTTAATATATTGATTAACACGATTTATAAATTTATATAACTTTCAATTAATAATGCTATCATAATATATATATATATATATTATTAGAAACAATATCATATAAAAATGAACTGCCGTTATATGGTTATGATTTTATAACTTTAATATATAAATAAATAAATAAAAGATAGGTGGTTATAATTTTTATTTCAAAACTATTACAAATACGATAAAAAACTTAATTTTTTTAAGAGAATAATTTTCTCAGCTTCAATCAAAATTGATAAGATACGCCCTCATTTGGGAATTGCTAGAAAGCTTTAATGCAATATAGGTCGGTGCATTGCTACATGCCACGTAAGAGGTCAAACCGATTTGTCAGTACCTAGATAGGTAGATGTATCGCACTTGACTATGAATTTAAATGTGAATTTGTGGTGGCATGTATGTTTCTGTCAGGTTGTCAAAACTGGTCTGCCCAGACCAGCCGGTTTAACTCGGTTTGATCGGAACCTGTACTAATGTCGGGTCGGATCTTGTCTAAGACTCATTTTTACAATGAACCGACGAAACCTGGATTGACTTAGTCAACCTAGATCAATTGATCCGAATCAGAAAAAAACAAAATAAAAAAATAAAAAATTTAAATATTTATTCATATTTTATTATAAATTTATAAAATACAATCATTAAATCATATTTATTTAATAATTAATTGATGGATTTGATCTAAATATAGATTTAATTGAGTAATGACACATATATTGATATTTTATAATTAAATTATCTATTATATCGTTACTAGGTACTAAAGACCTAAGTTTGGTAATCATGTTTTCGAAGGTATTATTTTTGTTTCATGGTATGATTTGATATGTGCGGTGTAAAAATGCATTTTTGCGCTGTAATGCTGCAATGTATGAAAACAGAAAAAAAGAAAAAGAAAAATATAAACAAAAACAGTAGACACATACTCAAAACCCTGAGTATAAAAACCCAAACCCTTGGCCATAACGCACCCGCTCTTTTCAGTTCCCTAATTTTTTATATATCTTGGCCAAAGAGAGCCAGCCACCATCTCTCTCTGTCTCCCTCTTCTTTCTCTCTCTTCCTATCTTCTTCCTCTCCTCCTCACCAAATCCTAAAACCCTAATCCTCTTATCGCGCCATCATGGATCCCGAGTCGACTCAGCTGCAGCAAGCACAGCTGTCGGCCATCTTCGGTCCCGACCCTTCCCCTTTCGAATCCCTAATCTCTCACCTCATGTCCTCTTCCAACGAGCAGCGATCGCGTGCTGAGTCTCTCTTCAACCTTGCTAAGCAAACCGATCCAAACTCTCTCTCTCTCAAACTCGCTCACCTGCTCAACTCCTGCCCTGTCGTCGAGCTCCGTGCCATGGCAGCGGTTCTCCTCAGGAAGTTATTGACTCGCGACGACTCGTATATCTACCCTCGCTTGACGCCTCAAACTCAGTCCACGATCAAATCGGTGCTGCTGTCGTCAATTCAGCGAGAGGAAGCCAAGACGATCACGAAGAAGTTGTGCGATACGGTTTCAGAGCTTGCGTCGGGGATTTTGGCGGAGAACGGGTGGCCAGAGTTGCTTCCGTTTATGTTCCAATGTGTATCGTCGGATTCGGTGAAGTTGCAGGAGGCTGCGTTCTTGATTTTTGCTCAATTGGCGCAGTATATTGGAGAGATGTTGGTTCCTTATATAAAGGAATTGCATTCCGTATTCTTGCAGTGTTTGGGTTCGTCTTCGAATCCCGATGTTAAGATCGCCGCTTTGAATGCGGTTATCAATTTCATTCAGTGCTTGACGAGCTCATCCGATCGCGACAGGTTCGATTCCAGTTCGAATTATTACTAATATTGGATTGTTTAGTATATAGTGTTTGTTATTTAAGCAAAGGAAGCCTGGGCTTATTCATTTTTTAATTAATTTTTTTTTATTGTAACCTGTGTTAGTTTTGCTTGAGGGTACTGAAAGATTTTTTTTTTTTGCTTATATAATTAAATTTGTATATCCCTGTATAGTTAAGAAAGAATCGCTCTCTGGACTTCATTGACATGCCTTCCATTGAAATGAATTGTACGCAGAGATATACACTTATAAGATCTTAATTTGGTGTTAAGAACTGATCAATTGATTATAATTCTGGTTTTACACGTGCTTGATTTTAAGCTAGAGAATGGATTTGTTGCTTTCTTTAATCGTGAAGACACGTCCGCAGGTTTCAAGATTTACTGCCAGCAATGATGCATACTTTGGCGGATGCACTGAATAATGGGCAAGAAGCCACAGCACAGGAAGCACTTGAACTATTGATTGAATTGGCGGGGACAGAGCCGAGGTTTTTGAGGAGGCAGTTGGTGGATGTAGTGGGTTCTATGTTGCAGATTGCAGAGGCGGAGACCTTGGAAGAAGGTACACGACACTTGGCGGTTGAGTTTGTCATTACACTTGCGGAGGCAAGGGAGCGAGCCCCAGGAATGATGAGGAAGTTACCACAATTCATTAGTAGGCTCTTTGCTATTCTGATGAAGATGCTTTTAGATATCGAAGATGATCCGAATTGGCACAATGCGGAGACTGAAGATGAGGATGCCGGCGAGACAAGTAATTACAGCGTGGGGCAGGAATGCCTTGATCGGTTGTCGATATCATTGGGTGGAAACACTGTAGTCCCTGTTGCATCAGAGCAACTGCCTGCTTACTTGGCTGCCCCCGAGTGGCAGAAGCATCATGCTGCCTTGATTGCGATTGCCCAAATTGCGGAGGGTTGTTCAAAGGTTAGTTTAAAAAAAAAAAAAAACTTGGACATTCTGCATTTGCAGTTTAAAAGAATAATGCTGCAGATAAAACTTAAGTCATATAAAAAGATAAATGAATCATTGTCGTGAACACCACATAAAAGTTCCTAGCTGGTGTTTTATTTGAGAGGGCACTGCATGCCATATAACGTAGTTATTCTTTGTTGCTAGCAAACTCTTTCTCTATTAGTAGCAGAAAGATTGCACAGTTTGCATGCAAAAGGAATCATAAAGACCTACTAAGAAAATTCCTGTTCACTGTTATTGCGAAGTATATATAGGCATGATTTTGCTGTCTCTCATGACTTAGAATTTATCCTTTCATTCATTTAATATGGTAAATCCTTTTTCCTTCAATCGCAGGTGATGATAAAGAATTTAGAGAGAGTTGTGTCAATGGTTTTGAGCTCATTCCAAGATCCACATCCTCGTGTTAGATGGGCAGCTATAAATGCAATTGGGCAGTTGTCAACAGATTTAGGTCCCGATTTGCAAGTTCAGTATCACGCGCAGGTGCTTCCTGCACTGGCTGCAGCTATGGATGATTTTCAGAATCCTCGAGTACAGGTTGGTTGATTCCTCTCTGCCTTGAGTTGGTGTCTTCTGTGTAAACATTTCGGTTGAATTTGAATATCTCTTTTTGAATATCTGTTTCTATTTTTCAGGCACACGCAGCCTCTGCCATTCTCAATTTTAGTGAGAACTGCACACCTGATATATTGATGCCTTATTTGGATGGCATAGTTAGCAAGTTGCTGGTGCTTCTACAGGTATGTTTTGGGTAGCAACCTACCTGTCATGTTTACTTAGAACTCTTTTCTTTTACATTCTCTTGTCTACACGCTTATGATATTTTCTTGAACCAGAATGGAAAGCAAATGGTACAAGAGGGTGCTTTGACTGCTTTAGCATCAGTTGCTGATTCTTCTCAGGTACCTTTTCTTTAACAACTCTTTAATTAATCTTCTAATAAGATGGATGGAACTGGGGGGCTTATTTCTCTATATATTGCAGGAGCATTTCCAAAAATACTATGATGCAGTTATGCCTTACTTGAAAGCTATCCTAGTTAACGCAACTGACAAGTCGAACAGAATGCTGCGGGCAAAAGCTATGGAGTGCATTAGTTTGGTTGGTATGGCTGTTGGAAAGGAGAAGTTTAGGGAAGATGCAAAGCAGGTAAGCCAAAGAAACTGAAAAAGGTTTTTCCTCATGATGTATTATTTTATTCTTTTTGCTGATAACTCAATTGAATTTTTAGAGGTTTGAAACGGTATGACTTTAATCTGTAATTTGACCTCTTGTTTTTAGATGATCACTGATCAATTTTTGTGCATTTCAAGTAGTCTGTGATAAACTTTTGCTTGAGGATGTGATAGGTGCCTTTGTTGTATGCATTACAATGTTCTACTTTTAAATTTTTGCAAGGCTTTTGCTCTGGGGAAAAAACTTTTCATGTTCTTATAGGTGGTTGGACTTTTGACCTGACTTATTTTTTTTATGTTTTAAGGTTATGGAGGTGCTTATGTCTTTGCAAGGTTCACAGATGGAGACAGATGATCCCACTACAAGCTACATGCTACAAGTGAGTTTTTGTTAGCCTCATTGGACTATTTGACACTGCATCATCGCATCTGGTTTTATATCTCTTCTTATGACATATGTTTCTTTATGCAGGCCTGGGCCAGGCTTTGCAAGTGTCTGGGGCAGGATTTTCTTCCTTATATGAGTGTTGTGATGCCTCCGTTGCTTCAATCTGCTCAGCTCAAGCCTGATGTAACTATTACTTCAGCTGATTCATATGATGAAAATGATGATTCTGATGATGAAGGGTAAATCTTGCAGACTGTCACTTGTTATGTACATATTTTATACAAGGGTTTTGTCAACTATTGACACTTACTAACTGTACTATATAAGAAAATTTATAATATCTAATGCACTGATTATACATTTGTCTCTAAGATAGAAAAGTGCTGGGGATTGTAAATTTTCTGATTTAGCATGGTAAGAAGTGTGTGGACGCTCGCTATCAATGCATACTTTTCACAAATTTGGTACCTTAGAATTGTTCATATCCATAAGTAAATATTGGTAGGTGGTAGTTATTACTGCCTTTGAACTGGGGTCTTTTGTTTTCATTAGTCTTATAGTGCATTTATGGGTTACAAATAAAACGATGCAGGATGGAGACCATCACTCTTGGGGATAAAAGAATTGGAATTAAGACGAGTGTCCTAGAAGAGAAGGCAACCGCTTGCAATATGTTGTGTTGCTATGCTGATGAACTGAAGGAAGGATTTTTTCCTTGGATTGACCAGGTAATTTCAATTTTCTCAATGGAATTTCTCTTTGTAATGTTCTTGACATTAGATTTGATAAAACATGACTTGTTGTAGGTTGCACCAACTCTTGTTCCACTTCTGAAATTTTATTTCCACGAAGAAGTCAGGAAGGCTGCTGTTTCAGGTATCAAAGATTAAAAAAACTTTCACCTGAACCCTCTGGTCTTTTTGGGTACTGGGATTTAGTAATAATGCCTTCTTTTTGACAGCTATGCCGGAATTGCTGCGCTCTGCCAAATTAGCTGTGGAGAAGGGGCTTGCCCAAGGTCGCAATGAGACCTATGTCAAGCAACTGTCTGACTACATTGTGCCAGCGTTAGTTGAGGCTTTACCCAAGGTAGTTCATATATTAAATGTTTATAACATCTTCGTGTTAAGCCACAGGTTCCTCAATTTGGTTCTCATTGCATCTTGATTGCAGGAACCTGACACTGAAATTTGTGCAAACATGTTGGATGCATTGAATGAATGCTTACAGGTTGGTAGCATCTTTTCAATCTTGACATACATCTTTTGCAGATAAGTTACTTGATATCCTGATGATATCTGTTTCATTAATAAGATAATGCTCATAAAAAGGTTATCAGTATCCTTACTTGAACATGCTGTAGGTGCTAGTGCTAGGGATGATCATAGTAACTGATGTGGTAATTTTACTGTGGGTTGTAAACAGATATAGTCATTTTGCTATAAATTGGCTTTTGGATACGGTAGATAGTAGATACTAGATCTCATGGATCTGGATGGTTGGAAACTACTCAACTCATTCCGAGGAAATTTCAGTTGTAGAGGGGTTTTTTAAATATATGTTGTGTATATAACTGGTTATTTCCAGGATATTAAAGTGGTTGTTTGGGGTAAATATATCTTGGGATGTTTCTGTTACTTATGATCCAATGCTGATGTTAAAAACATGATTCAGATTTCTGGCCCCCTTTTAGAGGAAAGCCAGGTTAGGTCAATTGTGGATGAAATAAAACAAGTGATTACAGCCAGCTCAAGTAGGAAGAGGGAGAGAGCTGAGCGGGCTAAAGCAGAAGACTTTGATGCTGAAGAGAACGAGTTGCTCAAAGAGGAGAATGAGCAAGAGGAAGAAGTCTTTGAGCAAGTATGATTTCTGCCAAATCTGCAATTTCTGTTTGATTTGGAAGTAGGTTAACAATACTCCAGATTGAACTTTGATTGCTTCTTGTAGGTTGGTGAAATCTTGGGCACCTTGGTCAAAACATTCAAGGGCTCTTTCTTGCCTTTCTTTGATGAACTCTCATCGTATCTAACACCTATGTGGGTAAGGCTTCTTTAGTCTATCTCACCGTTGGTCTATTTGGTTGACTTCTTCTGTCCTGTAATTTTTTTTCTTGATATATTGGAGATTGAACATATTATTTCTGCTTAAGTGTAATGGTTTGGTTCTCTGAGTTGATTTCAGTTCACTTTTTTGTGCTCTCAACTCTCCTTTACTAGCTTTGGCACCAAAATTATTAGCTGGTTATCATTCCTCGTATAAATTGTGATAGTTGTTTATAGCACTTTGTCATTACAATAATAGTTGACCTTTAATGGTCTAAATTCTGTGAAAAGATTCAAACTGCATTGATAGTTCTGTATTAGACGCTTTTCTAATCATCTTACTGTGTCATTTTGATACAGGGAAAGGATAAGACGGCAGAAGAGAGAAGGATTGCGATCTGCATTTTTGATGATGTTGCAGAACAGTGTCGTGAAGCAGCTCTTAGGTAGATGATGCCTTTGCAAATGTTTATATATTTTTATTCTTAAAGGATAACCGTTAATACTTAGTATGTTAACTTGGGTGGTTCAGATATTATGACACATATCTTCCATTCCTGTTGGAGGCATGCAATGATGAAAACCCTGATGTCCGGCAGGTCTGTCTCTGTTTCCCTTCTTTAATGGCTTGTTTCTGCTTATTTGTTGGTCTATAGCCTGAGTTGTTGTCATGTTTCCTTTACAGGCTGCTGTTTATGGGCTGGGTGTCTGTGCAGAGTTTGGTGGATCCGTGTTTAGACCTCTTGTTGGGGGTACTGATTTCTTCACTCGCATCTTTTATCTGCTTTTTTGGTTTGAACATCTACTTGGTGCCTGGAATTAGTCAACTCACTAATTCTTACTGTGGAAAATTTCAGAGGCTCTCTCGAGGTTAAATGTTGTAATTAGGGATCCTAATGCACTGCAAGCTGAGAATCTAATGGCATATGATAATGCAGTTTCCGCCCTGGGAAAAATTTGTCAATATCATCGTGATAGCATTGATTCTTCTCAGGTACCTTTCTGCTGGGCTGTTTAATCTCACTTTCCATTCTATTTCAGTCTCAGGGAAGTTAGAATACTAGAAGAAACAACTGCAATGGCTTAGCGTCTAATTTTTCCAAATCCATTTTGGCTGGATTTGTCAATCTTCAGTGGAAGTTGCAGGGTGCACATGGATAAATATGTATCGGTCCTATTATTAGCCCATAAAAATTGAAAAAAAAAACTAGATGTATTTTGCCCCTGGCTATCATGGGGAATTTTTTATTTGTTCTATCTGCTTCTCTTCCACTAATATGGGCATGTTAAGCATGCATGTCCAACTGGACTATTATCAGCTGTAAATTTGTTCACCACACTGTAATCATCACTATCCACTATGATAATCAGCAGTATTGGTTGGTTAAATTATTACCCTCTTCAGAAACTGCTAATGTTGTTTTCTGACTTACGAACATGATCTCTCTCTCACTTCTTGTGGTGCTCTGTTATTATCACTTGTTGGTTACCACTGGTCCTATGCTGATATTTTTATATTTATCTTAATTATGGCAGGTGGTTCCAGCGTGGCTAAACTGCTTACCTATTAAAGGTGATCTGATTGAAGCGAAAGTCGTTCATGATATGCTTTGTTCAATGGTTGAGAGGCAAGGACATTACTGTCTCACCTTATTTGAATTTATTTTAATTTGAATACTGCTAATTACCTGTATTACTTTATCCGTCAGCAGATCTGACAGAGAACTCTTGGGACCCAACAACCAGTATCTTCCTAAAATTGTTTCCGTATTTGCAGAGGTGATTCTTGGTTTTTGAGGCATTTTTCACTAAAAAATACTGTTCATCACGCGTTGAAGAATGTTGTACAATGTGTTTCTTTCCATGAGTTTTATCTTAGAAGGGACTAGTAATTGACATGTCTTATCTACAGAAAGGCACCATGAGGAGTTGATTATTCTGTTTGAGCTATAAATAGGAACTGGTCTCCTTTTGTGTAGGTTTTGTGTGCTGGTAAGGATTTGGCTACAGAGCAAACTTTAAATAGGATGATAAATTTATTAAGGCAGCTTCAGCAGACTTTGCCGCCGGCACATTGGCTTCTACATGGTCTTCTCTACAGCCTCAGCAACAGCTTGCACTGCAGTCTTACCTCTCTTCATAGTTTCGATCAATTGCAAGAGGTCATTTTGGCCGTTTGGAGAACTGCTGTTCGATCATTGTGCCACATATATTGATTCGCATTCTTTTTCTATGAAGTGGTCACCATCATCAGTCTTTTGCATGGCACATTCCTGCAAACCTGGATTGAGCTGAGTGTTGAAGTCATCTTTGCGAGTCGAATGGACTGGTTTGTAGCATTTGTATATTACATTGGTCAGTTTACTGGATTTTTTGAGTCCAAAGAGAAGGATAGGTCATTGTGGCTTGTAAGGTTTCGGTTAACCAGAGTGTAAGTATGAGGATTGTCTGGCAGGAAGGCAATCCTTAAAGCAGTTTTGGTCTTCATTTTGTTGTCTTTTTATTCATCTTTTTGGTCCCCTTGCATACATACACAACCATTAGTGTATGGGGTATAAGTTGCGAGTGATAATTCTTTCATTTGGCTTGCAAAATTTGTACAACACTGGAAAGGAGTTTGTGTTTCTATTGTGGCAAAAGAAAAATTTGTTGTTGTTTACTTGTTAATGCTACTTTCCTTGCAGCTCCCAGCATTGCTCGGATCATGGATTATCGTTCGCCATTTGCTTCTGAAAACTTTAATCGATATTATGGCTTGTGTACCGTTATATGCCCTGTTACACGAGGTACTCAGGTTTTTGTACGACTTACTGATATTTAGGCTAGATAATCAGTGATATGTAAACCTTGTTATTGATGGATAGACATTAGTCCCTGATTGCTGTCCATGGTTTGGGTCAGACTTCTGTCAATTCTTGAGATTATATCCAGCAGTTGGTTTTATAATTGGTTTATTCAATAGTTTCCTTCTGGCGACTAAAGTGAAAAGAATTATGACGTATACAATTTTCATTTTCATGTTATATATTTATATCATGCTTAAGCTCAATCAAATTTTATGCTAGCGAAAGTTGCCACTGAGAACTTGGAAGATTGCCATTTGTTGTTTGTATCAAAGTTTGATATTCATGTTTTTATTAGATGTTTTATTTAGATTCTGGTATAAATATAGAACTTTTTCTAGTGCACATACTCTGCATAAAATTGAAGAGGAGGATGTGCTGAATCCCCTGCCTTTCAATTTAATGCACTTCTTGTAAAACTTGTGGTAGAGGGGTGAATCGAGTTATAATCTATTTATTATGAATTATTCATAAGTTGAAATGATGTAACGTGTGTGGCCTGAATGCCTGGGAACCTTTGAAAGCAACTGAAATTGACACATGGGAATTGCAGCATATGCAAAATATCAAATCATCAACTGCCACCTACTCTAATAAATTCACCAGAATGGACAATACAGCATCAATGATTTTGTCACTTTAATTGATTAAACGATAGCCTAGATACACATTAAGGATGTGAGCATACAATTTCTTATGCAGAATGCTGAATGGAAACAAAGCAAAAGATGTGCTTATTATAACAGATCATTGTTTAGAGGTTGTTACTTGATTTGTTCAGAACAAACAAGCTTCGCAACACAATACAAAGACGATAATTTTCTAATTCAATAACGAGGATAGTGTTGGATTTGATCCATACAACAGCAAACAATAATAATTACATTGAATGAATTTAATGCAAGGAGAAGGGAGAAACTTGCTCCATTGTCTGCTTGAGCCAACTTCCCGTGGCGATATTGACAGGGTAGTCCTAATAATCTTCGGGTTCCTCGTCACCTTCCCCAGGTTCAGCACCAACTTCCTCAAAGTCTTTCTCAAGTGCAGCTACATCTTCACGAGCTTCTGAGAATTCCCCTTCCTCCATTCCTTCACCAACATACCAATGGACGAATGCCCTCTTGGCATACATGAGATCAAACTTATGATCAATGCGGGAGAATACCTCAGCCACTGCTGTGTTGTTGCTGATCATGCAGACAGCGCGTTGAACTTTAGCAAGGTCGCCTCCAGGTACAACAGTTGGAGGCTGATAATTGATTCCACACTTGAAGCCTGTTGGGCACCTGGTACAGGAGAATGATCAAATATTAGACATGCATCATATTTTTGGTGATTAGGACAGGACATGATTCTAGAATGGTGATTTTATCCATTATTTAATTACTTACCAATCGACAAACTGAACTGTCCTCTTGGTTTTGATGGTGGCAACAGCTGCATTCACATCCTTAGGAACAACATCTCCCCGGTACATTAAGCAGCAAGCCATGTATTTCCCATGCCTTGGATCACACTTAGCCATCATGCTTGATGGCTCAAATACAGCACTGGTTATCTCAGGAATTGATAGTTGCTCATGATATGCCTTAGCAGCTGATATTACTGGAGCATAGGAAGAGAGCATGAAATGAATGCGGGGATATGGGACAAGATTAGTTTGGAACTCCGTGACATACCACTTGATGGCTCCATCGAACCTCAAAGAAGTTGTCAAAGACGATATGATTTGAGATATTAATCGGTTCAAGTTGGTGTAAGTAGGCCTTTCGATGTCTAGTGATCTCCTGCAGATGTCATAGATAGCTTCATTGTCCAAGAGGACAGTAACATCTGTGTGTTCAAGTAGAGCATGAGTTGAAAGGACACTGTTGTATGGCTCTACTACCGCTGTCGAAACCTACAAGAGAGAACTAATAATCAGGTGTTGATAGACTTCATAAACTTAAAAAAGTGCTCAATCTTTAATGAATTTGAAAAACATGCAGCCCCTAAAAAAAACAATCCTTAAAAGCCCTCGAAGAACATCATTAGAAGTTCAATAATTAAGAAAGATTTTGGATCACGAGTGACAGCTGGGAAGGTAATTTTATGTTTTCAGCCAAGTACCTGAGGTGATGGGTATATGGTGAACCCAAGTTTCGATTTCTTCCCATAATCCACAGACAAGCGTTCTAACAACAAAGAGCCCAAGCCAGAACCAGTTCCACCTCCTACAGCATTAAACATCAGAAATCCTTGCAAACCAGAGCAACTATCTGCAAGCTTCCTTACTCGGTCGAGGCACAGATCAACTACTTCCTTTCCAACTGCATAAAAAAAGAAAATTAGATCTGATAATCAAAACAACTACAAAAAGGTTTGCAAAAGATTTTCAAGTTGTTTTAAGAGTGGCATCGAGTAGTAAACCTGTGTAGTGTCCTCTAGCAAAATTGTTGGCAGCATCTTCCTTGCCAGAAATCAGTTGCTCAGGATGAAATAATTGCCTGAATGTTCCTGTTCGAACCTCATCGATGACAGTTGGCTCAAGATCAACAAAAACTGCTCTAGGAACATGCTTTCCAGAACCAGTTTCGCTAAAGAAAGTGTTAAAAGCATCATGTGCAACACCGGGCGAAGTGTCACTGCAAAATTAGGAACACGAGACATTGCTGTTAACTTTCAAGTAGCAGTATCTTAAAACAACTGGTTGGTCTTTAACTTGTATGATCAAAGTGTGAGTGTTTATACAAAATACCAACAACATCTCTAGTCTCCTATTAAAGTGATCATATTATTGAATTAAATTGCCATTGCCAACACCAAATCTATCCATATATAGACCAAAACATGATCAAAACTGATTTGTGGCCGAGACCAAATTTAACTTGATAACTTCTATAACTCAGTGTAAGTTTTCTAGTTTTCTTCTTGGGATATGTAGAAGGTAGAGTTGCTCTAACAATGGTACTATTCCTTCAATATAATATCAAATGAACTTAACAAAGAAATAAACGGAAATCCAATATCATTTTAATAAACTCTAGATCTAACATATTCTGTCATAAAAAGCTAGGAGATTCATCAACTCTCATGGTTAGGCCACATGTTTGATTTTTCACCCCCTCAGCTATTCAAGGGCATATTCGGTTTAATGAGTTCACAATTTCATAAGGTTTTTACTAATTAATGGGCTCAAAATCATTTAAATATAGACTCTTGATTGGATTATGGGTTTAGTTGCACCATTATGCAAAATTGTCATTCTAGTTTGTTCCAATTCTAAGCAGAATTATGGGTTTGACAGCATTGTATATTTTTGTGAGTGAAGATAAAGTTACACTAAATATGCGCATTTTGAGTACATAAACATAGCTTTTTAAAGTACCTGGCATGGTACCATCAGATTAATGCCATGTTCATAGCAAAACAGCTCCCAGCATGAATTCCCAACTTGAATTCCTGCTGACCCACATGAATCTAATCACTTCTCTCCTTTTTTCTTCTTCCTCCTCACTGATATGAAACCTGGCCACACTTCCTCTATATGTCTGAATTGTTATCTTCACAAAGAGTAAGTGAAGACTTGCAGTATCCAATACATTTTAACACAAATCTACAAAAAAGAAAAAGAGAATATCTATTTGTCAGTGTCAGTGTATAAAAACCAATATTGTGAAAAGGGCCATCTATCCATTGTCACAATCATGTATGGTACTGACCCATCCATCACCACACGTCTCTTGCTAATATTGAACGTGATAACCCTACTCAACCTATCATAATATAATTTCTCGAGCTGCTTCTAGCCCACAACGCCAATCAACTAAATTATTGGATTTCTTAGGGTTGATATGAGTTATTGGATTTATACACGTCCCAAATTAGTCCTGATTTACTCTTTATTGTTGTCGTTTATTGACATGTTATAGTTCTTCATATTTAAGTTTCTGATCAGATAATTATTGTCTACCAGTCAATATGCATGGGGTAATATCGTATTTGATGTTCAGATTATATATATATATAATTAATTATCTGGATAGAGTTAGTCCAGGTATAAATGATTTTGAAATATTTGTAGGTAGTTAATTATGAACAAAAATCTAAATACTTAATTATGAAATTAACAATCAAAGTCCTGTATTTAGGCATAAGTGTGAAATAAGTATTTGTGATATATTCATCCAAACCTCTACAGTCCTATAAGTGTAATCATCTAATTTATTGTTTGGTCATTAAGACAAGTAAGATGATAGTTATATGTGATAGATACTTAATGGTTCAATTACGATTTATATAAATTTGAACCTCAAGACTAGTATTAAAGTAGAAAAAGTGAATAATCATAGAATTTTTCTATCTTTACAAAAAAAGGGTGCCTAGCTTTTCATTTCATGACCCAATTATTATTATTAGATTTCGGAATCTGATTTTTTGATAACTAGTAAAAATGAAGTTTTTGTCATTGTGCATGATTTCAAAACTAAGCCCTGACCAAATACACGCTTGGATCTGATTTCTGCAAGGGCTAAAAATGGTTTTTTTTTGTTGTTATGGCCTTAGTGTTAAGAACTCTTTTCACATGAATACGTCAGGTATGCTGTCATTTGAAATTAAATAGATTAGGAAAGAATAAATGGATTGGAATGGAATGGGTTTTAAAATAAATTTATTTGTATTTGAAAATGTACATAAGATAAAATAACTATAAAATGAATTTATTGAAAACGTCCCTAATAATAAATGTGAATTATGCATATGTGATAGGATAAAAGCATATGTAATTAATAAAGTTAGAATGAAATTATGATTCCGCCTTTGAAAAAACAGAATTCATTCCCTTTCGAAACAAAGTTATAGATTTTACAGAATTACAATTTTGACTTTTAAAAGTACATTCAAACATGAAAAATAAAATAGAATCTAAAATTGTAATTCAATTCACAGCATTCCTATATACCAAATATCACATATAACTGGTCTGATCTTACTTACCAATGTTTGATATCAAATGGCTTGTGAATCCATTATGATACATCGTTCCTTTTGTGATATTGCATAATACAGAATATATAAAGTTGGTAGGGCATTTAAAATATAAAAGCGCCAAGGAAATTCAAGTGCCAAAAGAAATACATGGAATTTCTGTGATCTATATTTTAATATAAAATCTATGGAAATTTTAAAAATTTAGAATTAACTGTAAAATATCATAATATTATTAGAGAAAGATCAGATAGGAGTTTTTAATTTTGAAGTAAACTATTAATTTAAAGATTGTAAGGTCCAAAGAGTTTTTCTTTTTCTTTTTTTTTTCAATTTTATATTATATATATATTTCCAGCGGAGTCCACAAGAAGTCAAGAAGGGAATTTGGGTTGGAAATTGGACGCTAAATATATAGACAGAGTCTTTAACAAGAAAAGTCAGAAGGTAACAGTGTAAAAGTAATCTTTCATGAACACAGTAAATTTGTTTAACCATATGCAATATGGTGGATTAAATGAAGAAATAAACAGTGACTAGCCGAATTCAGCTAGGCTCTTATACAAGCAATTGAGAAATAATGTTCTTGTATTTGTTTTTTGATATGTTTATCTATCACCAATGGTGATATATATACATAAGATAATTTCTGATATTGTAACAATAATATCTAAAGGATTCTATCACGTGCAAGAAATAATGATGGGTTTGTTATGCCACATCATTAATTCTGTTAAAATAAAAAAAATACATCATTAAGCTTGTTTGATAACTAGCCCATGTGTATTTATTTATATTGGATCCATGGGCATATGAGCTGCCCACAAGCCAGCCCATTGTAAAACTCAGCCCATACGAAAAATACAACTTGTCTTTAACTTCCTGATACTTCATGTGCTAATCTGACTTCGTACTTCTTCTTTTTACTTTAACTTAGTCACATCTTCACTTATCTTTTCTTTACATACTTATCTTCTTCTTCTTCAGAAACCCTAGCGTCCTCTTTAGCTTTATTCTCGAGCCATATTGCATTCCCCTCTGCTTCGAAGGCCCTTGTCCACAAGGGAAGGTTAGGAAATCGCATGGTGATGTCATTGTAGGGTTCTCAAGTGGCTTCAGATGGAGCGCGACCTTTCCATGAGATAAGTATCATGGTTTCTGCATGATTCCCTTTTTTAATCATCTTCCTTCCAAGAATTACCTCAGGAACTAACTCATTTTCTTCATTGTTGTTAGCAGGTAGCTGTTGGAATACATCAGATCTGGGATCGTGGTACTTCTTGAGCTGAGATATATGGAAAGTAGAGTAGATGGTAGCTTCGGGTGGCAAATCCAACTGGTAAGATACTTCTCCAACTTTCTTCAGTATTCTATATGGTCCGTAGTACTTAGGTAATAATTTATGAAACCTAGAATGTTTCAAAGAATGCTGTTTTAGGGTTGCAGTTTCAGTAAAACCAAATCCCCATCTTGAAATTCTCGATCACTCCTCTTTCTGTCTTCAACTTGTTTCATCCTCTGTTGAGCTCGTCTTAGATAGAATTTGAGTAATTTGATTCTATCTTCTCTCTTAATTAACATGGTATCAATAGCTGCATTTCTTGAATCCCCTAGAACGTAAGGAATGTGCAAAAGGGGTTGGTATCTGTAAAGAGCTTCAAACGGGGTGGTTTTAGTACTTGAGTGGTAGTTAGTGTTGTAACACCACTCAGCTAAGGATAGAAATCAACTCCACTGTTTAGGTTGTTCCCTTGTATGCACCTTTGATAACATTCCAAACATTTGTTGACTACCTCTGTCTGCCCATTTGTTTGGGGATGGTAGGCAGTTGACATGTTGAATTCCACCAATTGTAACCTGAAAAACTCCTTCCAAAATGAACTCATAAAAAATGGATCTCTGTCACAAACGGTTGTCTCAGGCATACCATGTAATTTAAATACATTGTCTAGATAAGATTGAGCTACTGTGGCAGCATTGTAAGGGTGTGACAATGCTATAAAATGGCCATACTTGCTTAGCCTATCCACAATCACCATGATTATTTCTTTTCCTTGTGATTTGGGTAGACCCTCCACAAAATCCATACTAACACTTTGCCAACATTCTTTAGGAATACTTAAAGGGGAAAGTAATCCAGGAGTAACTAAATTCTCAAATTTAAATCGTTGGCATGTATCACACTATCTGACAAACTGTCTTACTTCTCTTTCCATCTTAGGCCAATAAAATACTATTGATAGCCTCTTATACGTAGCTTGAACCCTTGAATGGCCTCCCAAAGGTCCACCATGATACAATGTAAGAAGCTTCTTTCTAAGATCAGCAGCTGGTCCAACAACAATCTTTCCTCTTCTCCTTAAGATTTCTCTTTCATAAGTAAATTGTCCCACATTCTCCCCACTCTTAAGTTTTGCAATGATTTCCTCATATCCTCCTTTTAGAGTCCAACTTGCTTTAATTTCCTCTAAAATGTCTGGTATAGTCAAATGTACTTGCAATTGATTCAGTTGATTAGCATTCCTTCTGGAGAGTGAGTCAGCTGCCACATTTAAACTTCCACTCTTATACTCAATTTCATAGTCAAGACCAAGTAGTTTAGTCAACCATTTTTGTTGACTGGGAGTCACTAATCTTTGCTCAAGAAGATATTTCAGACTCTGATGATCATTTTTTATTACAAAACTTCTTCCAATCAAGTAATGTCGCCATTTATCAATGGCATAAACCAAAGCTAAGAGTTCTTTCTCATATGCCGACATGCCCCTATGTTTTTGAGCTAATGTTTTGCTAATGAAGGCAATAGGGTGTTTCTCCTGCATTAGAACTGCCCTAATTCCATCTTCACTCGCATCTGTCTCAATAACAAACTTTTTGTTATAATCTGGTAACTTTAAAACTGGTGAGTTCATCAACATTCTCTTTAACCTGTCAAATGACTCTTGAGCCTCGTTTCCCCAACGAAATTGATCCTTCTTAAGTAACCGAGTGAGTGGACGAGCGATAGTGCCAAAACCATGTATGAATCGCCTATAGTACCCTACCAAACCCAGAAATCCTCTTAATTGACGCAAATTTTGTGGAATAGGTTCAATTTTCCTTGGATCTGTAGATACTCCTTCCTGTGTTATAATGTGTCCCAAATAATCAATTTGGTGAACACAGAATACACATTTGCTTCTTTTTAGAAATAGTTGTTCCTTCCTCAAAATGCAAAAAAACTGTTCTCAAATGATCTATGTGTTCTTCCATGGTAGTACTGTGGATGGATATATCATCAAAAAATACCAATACAAACTTGCGCAAGTGAGGTTGAAATACTTCATTCATCAATCCTTGAAAGGTGGATGGGGCATTTGTTAAGCCAAATGGCATAACAAGGAATTTGCAGTATCCTTCATGTGTTCTAAAAGCTGTTTTGTAAACATCCCTAGGGTGCATCAACACTTGATGGTACCCTGACCTCAAGTCTAATTTACTGAAATATTTAGCTCCATGAAGTTCATCAAACAAATCTTCTATTATTGGAATGGGAAATCTATCTTTCACTGTCTGTCTATTAAGCTCTCTATAATCTACGCACATTCGCCAAGAATTGTCTTTCTTCTTTACCAAAACCACTGGTGAAGCATATGGACTATGACTTGGTCTTATAACCCCACTGTGTAACATCCCCTTAATCCTTCCGGTACTGTCTTCTGTATGGTCGAATACCTATATGGTCTTAAATTCACTAGTTGTGAACCTTTAGTCAAGTGTATTCAGTGATTACAGGATCTATCAAGGGGTAATGTTACTAGTTCTTCAAAAAGATCATGAAACTCTTCCAACAAATCTATCATGGAAGGGGGTAGCGATTGAGAGTAGAGTTTTGATGAGTCCACGGAATTAGAAATCATCCAACATTGAATTTCCACCTCTTTAGTTGATGTTCTCAGTAGAGACTTTAATGCAGCTCCGGAAATGGTTTTTAATCTTTCTTGCTCTCCTTTCAGAGTATAATTCTGTCCTTGCCATTCAAAAGTCATACTCAACGTCTTGAAATTCCAATTTACTATCCCCAATGAAACTAGCCAAGGCATTCGTAAAATCAGCTCACATGAATTCAAAGGAATAATATGGAAGTCTGACTGAAAAATTAGCCCTTGTATTTTCCACTGAAAATCATACACCCTCTATTTACTCTGTAACCTACTTCCATCAGCTAATATGACTAAAATTGTAGCAGGGTTTGATTGAGTACAATTGAGCTTTTTGGCTAGTTTAATATCTATAAAATTGGATGAGCTGCCAGTGTCAATCAATATGTTCAGAATTTTCATTTTATGACTCCCTATAATCCACATGCAATGCTCCATGGTATCATCCTCTCCTCCTACTGCATTTAACTGCAGTTGAGATAAATCTATTCCCAATTCGTTGATGTACACCTCACTCTTTTCCTCCATACTAGTATCCTCATCTGGCTCCACCACTAAAAGGTTCAATCTCTTGCTTTTACAACGATGGCCAAGTCCAAAAGATTCATCACACCAAAAACAGATTTTCTTCCTTCTTTTCTCCTCAAGTTCCTTTAGGGTCAGTTGCCTCGTGGATCGATTATATGGGTTAGTGTTTGGTTTGGTGTTGATGGATGGTTTTGTGTTTAAGTTTAGGGTAGTGTTTGGGTTTGAGGTACTGTTTAACTGTTTTGTTTGTTTAAGACTTGTGTGTAGTTGGTTGGGTATTGTGATGAATTATGGCGAAAATTCTGATGATTATTATTGAATTGTCCCTTGAAGGATATCAAATTATGTTTTGAGGATAAGAGAGTGGCCTCCTGTAATTTGGCAAGTGTTAAGGCTTGTGTGAGTGATTTTGGTTGGAACATCCGTATAGGATACTGAATTTTGGGTTTCAATCCACTAAGGTAACAACTGACAAGATGTAACTTAGATAATTGAACTTGTGTGGATAGGTACATAAACTCATCATTATAATCTTTTAAAGAACCGATTTGTTGGAGTTCTTTTAATTCAGACATTGGATCTCCAAAACCTCTTTCATTGAACCTGGTATTTAAAATTTTTATGAATTCATCCCATGTTAAAGGAGTAGTTTCAGTCTGAGTTTTAACAAATGCATTATACCATTCATAGGGTTTGTCATCAAGGTGCATAGTGGCAATTTTAACCTTAAGATCATCAGGAGTATCATCTAAAATAAAGAATTGTTCAGCTCTAGATACCCAGAACCTAAAACCTTCACCATTAAATGCTGGAAATTCAATCGTAGTGTTCTTAGTTGGTACCTAGTAATTTTCTGAGTTGTAATTTGAATTTCCTGTACCTTGATTAAATCCAGCAGTTGAAATGCTCTCCTTACCCATGACATCTTTAGTTATGGATTGATCCAGCACCATACCCTTACCCATTATTTGGTGTTTAAATGACTCAATGGTTTGATTCTGTTTCTCAATTATCTTTTGCTGATTTTGTAGAGTTTCAGGAAACATTTTGATCCATTCATCCTGGCGATTAGCTTGCTCTTTAAGTGCAGCATCTTGGCGATCCAATTGTTCCTTGAACACTGCTTTCATAGCTTCCTCCATCCGTTTGGATTCACATGTCTCCATCGTGGCCAGCTTTGATACCAGTTGCAATATGGTGGATTAAATGAAGAAATAAACAGTGACTAGCCAAATTCAACTAGGCTCGTATACAAGCAATTGAGTAATAATGTTCTTGTATTTGTTTTCTGATATGTTTCTCTATCACCAATGGTGATATATATACAGAAGATAATTTTTGATATTGTAACAATAATATCTAAAGGATCTTATCATGTGCAAGAAATAATGATGGGTTTGTTATGCCACATCATTAATTTGTTAAAATAAAAAGAATACATCATTAAGCCTGTTTGATAACTAACCCTTATTTATTTATTTGGATCAATGGACATATGAGCTGCTCACAAGCCAGGCCATTGTAAAACTCAGCCCATCTAAAAATACAACTTGTCTCTACTTCCTGATACTTCGTGTAATCTGACTTCGTACTTCTTCTTCTTACTTTAACTCATGTGACTTTAACTCAGTCACATCTTCACTTATCTTTTTTTCTTTACATACTTATCTTCTTCTTCTTCAAAACCCTAACGTCCTCTTTAGCTTTATTCCCGAGCCATATTGCACCATAATAGTAATTCGATAGGCCAAATTGGAAAACCGAGAAATGTTGATCGGGTTCTCAAAGCAATCAACCACTTTGTTAATGGGAAAATCTAGTTAACTTAAGTCTTTATGTGCAGGGGGTCTTTCTGTGGTTGTAGAACTATGTCTACATTCTTTTTGTTAGTGGTGAGTAACTTCATCACACATGGTATACGCTTATGCTTTGTTGAACCGAATAGAGCCCATATGGGTATTGAGGGTTATAGATTGAGGTGGAGTACGGGTATTTTTTTTTTTCAAACCCATTTTAACATGGAAAGATATGGCTATGAAGTATTCATATCCTGTATTTACCTTGAAAACTGCACTCTATTATATAAGAGATATATGTTCTAAGGTATCATGTACCTACCCTAAAGCGTGCATTCCATTTAAAAAATTATGATATAAAATAAATAAATAAATAATAATTTATTATTAATTTTGTAATCATTGTTAGTTAAGATTATCATTAGTAAATTATTTTTTAGAAAAACTTATACTAATTTATTATGAAAGTACGTGTAATTTTTTATTTTTTAAGAATTTTGATGGCATATACTTGAACTTTTAAGTTATATAAAAGTGTTATTTATCTTCTAAGGCTAATTACCGTGTACGTGCTTTCAAAGTTCTTTATTTTACAATTTGTAAAATGTTTTGCAATTTTAATAAATTCATGTAACCTGGTTCTATAAGTATTTTCTATAGATTTCAACTTTAACACATACACAAGCTCTATATATTATAGAATTTGTGATATTAAAAATATATATTTTTAAATTTCCTTTTATATGTTTCATAGTGTACCCTATGAGTTTTACAGAGCATATAGTATAAGGTTGGTATAAGGTGCCACATGGTAGGTACCAAGTACAAAACTTCGTGTCCTATAGCCTATAAGATAAAGTACGAAATAAGACTTCATACCCTGCTCATTTTCGAATCACTCCTACTTGCTGTGGAATTAAAATATTTCTTAGTTAACTTATGCATAATTATAAGATTTTTGTCAAAGGTAGATTATTTGCAAGTTAGTGTATTGATATAAGTATGTGGGTTAATCTTTATCATTGTGTATGGACACAAAACTAGATAAACAACTTCATATCTATTCTAACTATTAATTGATGTTTTTTGTTTGTGTATGCGCCAAGACCGTAATCAATCAAATAAGGCTACGACATGTGTGCTTATGGCCTATTTAGGATGAGGCATTAAGTAATCAATAGAGTATACACTATTTGGGCTTCTAAAGACAAACTATGCTTAGACATATTAATAGTACTGGGCATCGATAGTGTTGGCAAAACTAGGTTCGAGTTTAACTTGGACATGTTATGGGGTTTGGTGTAGGGAATCGAACCAAGTTCAACCAGGGTCAATAAAAAGTGAAAAGATAAGACACATTTTAATTATGAAAGATAAATGTATATAACATCACTCAATTAAATCTATATTTGCATAAAATCCATCAATTAGCTATTAAATCCACATAAAGTATATATCTTAAAAGAAAGAAAGCATAACATAACATTATATTTCATAAATTTATAATATAGTATAAGTATATATTTAAAATACTAGGAGGAATATAAATCTGTAATATAGTGTGGATATATATTTAAATTTTCTTAAGGGGAGATTTATTTTATAACATAACTACCGCTATATGCAAACATATGTAATATAAGACTCCATTTATTTTGGATAAAATTATTTATTAATAGAAATATTTTTCATTTAAAAATATTTTTCTGAAGATGATATAAATTTGTGTTTATAAAAATGTGTTTAATTTTTTTTTTTATGTTCAATGCAAAAATGTTATAGTGTGTAAATAAAATATTATTTATCTTGAAGAGTGGCTTAGAAAATGATTTCCTATTTTAAAAACATAAGTCGTTTTTAGAAAAATGTTAAGGTTTTTGCATAATTTTTTTTAATTTCTTTATAAGGGAGAACATGTAACAATCTAGTAATACTTAAGGAACATGAATTATGCACTAATTTTTATCTTTTCAAGAACTTAATGTTTAATTCAAGCACAACAGTAAATAAAAAACAATAATATAAGGTGCAATAATAAAAGAGTGAGTTATAGAAGAGATAACATTTTGTTTAACGTAGAGCTCAGTCCGCTCCCAAGTCTCCACAGTCCATAGCAATGCCTCACTCAAGGAGGACTTTACACTTCATACAACACAACAATAACAGTACTCCACAATAGCTACAAACAACACAAACACAACTACGTGAGTTGTGTCTTTACAATAATCTCTTAAACACACTAGACACAACTCAAGATTCCACTAATTCACTCACAAATAATTTAGTATGTAATAAATAACCTCAACTAACTACATATAACTCTCAAATAACATATATTTATAGCCTTGTCAAGTCTTGTAGCCATTACCCATATTTCTCTAAATCTTGACTGAGTATTAATGACTCTAATGGCTTGGTTTTTGGTTTTAGTGTTCTAACATCTCTGGTTATAGGGTCTAGGTGCCATCTAATGTCCGCATACTAGGTCATCTAGCATCCCGATGCTAGGTCTTGCCAACAACTTTGTCATTGTATCGTATTTTGGTCATATTTCTTTCATCTAGATCCTGATTGAGGTAATTTAAAATGCTTTAGAAAGCTTAGAGAGAGCTCTAAAACTTTCATGTTTTAACCTTTATGCAATTCTAAATAAAAATGACCTAAAATATGTTTGAATCAAACTATAACAATAAGCACAAACAAAATCAAAGTAAAACAAATTCAAATGTATAAAAAACAAATTGAGTACTTGTTTTACTAATTACGTACAACTTAAAAACGATTGAGTGGTTAATTGTGCATTCCATTTCCTCATCAAAATATACGTTAAACACACAAATTCAACAAAATGATCTCCACTTAAAATGACATTTTCTATGTAATAAACAAATAAAAATAGGAAAATTGTTTCTTGTTTTGCCAAAGACAAACATAGCCTAAAGGTTTTTCATCACCTCTTCTTATGATGGCTACATGCCTTGAAACATTAAGTCACTTTTATGATAGTTAGTGATTACATTGTTAGTTTAACGAATAAATGAAAATAAACCAAACAAATAAGACCAAAAGGTTTTTCTTTTTGTCATCTCCTTTTCTTGTGGTGGTTATATATTCCAAAAGATCAAGCCATCCATTGTGGACTCTTTTTCAAAACCTTTACTTTGGTTGTTTTTAACCTTTTTTTTTGTTATTTTTGTCTTCTTTAGTACTCTTTTGGAAAAAAAAAAAAGATTTTTCATTTGGATACTTGTGTATTATTTTTCTTCTTTGACTAAGATTTATTTTTAGTTAAAAATTTATTTTAAACTTTAGAAAACTCCTATTTTCTATTTTTTAACAAAAATATTCAACTATATTGACTAAAATTCCTATTATTATTTTTATATGTAATTTTTCTATTATTGATAGATAATATCATGGGGTCCTTAGACTTAAGCTAACCTCGCTTGGCTATATATCGACTTATTGGACCTTAGATTGAGTTGTTAAGGTCATGAGTTGACTTGATTCAAATTCATGGTGACCTTGGGGTGGCTCAAGACAAGTCTCATTAACTTCTTCTGACCTGCCTCGCTTAATAGTAACTCAACTAGCTTTAACCGATATCAAGCTTTTTTGTTGAGGTTGCCTATATATTTTAGGCAATTATACCAACAAATGGTTGTGAAAAAAGAGGAATTGCAGAAATAATACCAAAATGGTTATCATGCAACAATCAGCTTCAAGTTCCGTTGGCAGAGTTCCAATAGGGTAACAACTTGCCATTGACAAATGCAACAAATGATTAAAATAGCTATTCCGATCTTCCTATTGATCCCCTCATATCAAGCATGCAAGTGTGAGCTGCAAGTGACTACAATTGTGCTTCATGCTTCTTGCTTAATAGGACACCTTAAGAGAATAATTTGCAACTCCTGCTTATGTGTTTATTGTGTCTCGCACCTGCATCAAAGTTAATGATTGTGCTAAATCCTTTGTTTCAAAAAGGAAATAGGCAATTCATGAAATGAACCATGACAAGCTTGAAGACTACATTAAGAAAAAAAGTCTCTAGTGATAAAGAAAGCGGAAAGGGCAACTACATCACCAATTCTTCAATAGCTAAGAGTCCTTTTGTCAAAGTTGTCAAGATAAATGCTACCCCCAAACTCTTGACTTCTAGTGTTGGAAAGTTAAGGTGATAGCATTTATTTAAAAGATCACATTACTCATTTTTGAACTGTTATGCCATTCATTGGTTTAGTGACGCCATATATGCATAGCCTTTTTGAGCACCTTTTGTAAAGTTGCTACTACTTGGTTCAATCAGCTCACTCTAAATTATATTACCTATTTTAAAGAGTTCTCTAAGCTGCTTATATCTCACTTCATTGCAAGTAAGCCTCTAGAAAAGAGAAAAAAAAAAAACGTTGTCCCTTTACCTCATAAGACAAGATAAAGTGAGCCTTTAAGAGAATATGTTGCAAGATTTTCAAAAGATATACTCGAAATCCCCAGTGTGCATGAAGGGGTTGCATTATGTGCTACAACACAAGGTGTAGACCCATTTGGGAATGCCTTCAAGTCCCTCACCAAAAACAAATCCAAAACCTTGGAGCAAGTTAGAGAAAAAGCTAAAAAATAAATATTCAGGAATATATTATCAAATCTTTGTAAGAAGCAGATTGCCCGAAGATCAATTGCTAAAAAAGACAATGACAATATAAAGGGGTAAATCATATCACAATGTATTAATGTTTGAGGATAAGTTTATTTAAGGTATTAATGTTATGAGTAGTTAAAAAGAAGTATCAACGTTGAGGGATTATATTCATTTAAGGTATCAACGTTTTGAGTGGTTAAAAAGAGGTATCAATGTTTGTTAGAGTGAGTTGAATAAAGTATCGACAATTGAACATTAATGAATTATTGAAGAGATTTAATTGAAAACTAGTTCAAATGTTGATATCTTAAATGAACTTTATAAAATATTGATACCTCATTTGATAAACTTTGTTAAACATTCGTACCTCTTTTTAATTATTTAAAATGTTGATATCTTAAATGAATTTCTTCCAATTATTGATACCTTTTGATATAATTTACCACAATATAAAGAACAAAAACTTATTCAAGGACCAACTTTGGAAAAACAGAGATAAAATTCCTCCTCATCTAATGGAGAAAATGATGGGTGTGAATATCTGTTATTCACCTACTTAGGATTCACTCCCTTTAACAAGCTATAAGGGGAAGTCTTCCTTAAGGTGTGTAATAGAAATATACTATCATCACCCCCAAAATGAGGGGTAATTTAAACATAGAAACGTCGATGAATATTGTGATTACTACAAAAATCATGATCGCATCATTGATGATTGTTACTAGCTGAAAGGTGTTCATTAAGATGCTATATAGTATGGCTACCTAAGAGTACATTACTAATCCTAACGAAACCGTACACAACCTTTTTGATGTAGGTGAATTGACCAACATCAAGAGGAAGAGGACATCCGAGTTGCAATTAACCACAATCGCCATAACATGACCCCTAACGACATCATTGATACTATAATAGGGGTCCCCACTAAGGAAGCATACAGGTTGCTCTAACTTGGCTAGTGCTTTAAAAGGAAAACGGTTTATGAACTTGTGTGCCAAGAAACAAAGAACGAGCACTTCTATCTTGTTCTCCAATGAAGATCTTGAAGGAATTTAGATCCTTCACTAGGACTCCTTTATTATTTTGGCTTGGATTTCAATATTTAATGTGAAGAAGGTAATTATAAACACGGGGAGCGGTGCTACCCTTATCTTCAACAATACATATGAGCAGATTGCTCTAAAGATAAA
This sequence comes from Combretum micranthum, assembly GCA_024138025.1. NCBI lineage: Eukaryota > Viridiplantae > Streptophyta > Magnoliopsida > Myrtales > Combretaceae > Combretum > Combretum micranthum. The sequence continues at coordinate 60,447 of JAMXBD010000701.1, forward strand.
GGAGAATTTGAAGACTTATGATCACAATATAAATGACTTCAACAATCAATTAGTTTAGATTAAAAGAATTATATCTCTCTCCATAGAGCTTAATGACGATGATAATGTCACCACTTGCGACATTCAATTTTTAGTGGTTTCATTTTAGGTCGACTTAGCCAATTTATCTTTAGCATATCACCTTTCTAACACACATGAAAGCTAAGTTCCTATATTTAGTAAGAATTAGGATATGCAGTGGAGACAAGAATCTCTTCAGGAACTTGTATCTAGGAGCCTTGACACATGATGAAAGTCTTTCAAATTATGTCCACTTCAGATGAACAATTGGGCAATGAGAGAGAATTGACTAAGGATACAAAAGAAATATAACTTGGTATCAATTCCAAGTGGATAACTAGATTTAGGACGTCCATGTCCCTTAAGCTCCAAGAATTGCTCATATAATTCCTAGAAGCTAATGCAAACATATTTGCCTGGTTGCTAGCCAACGTGCCAAACATCTCCTAAGAGTGATAATACACCACCTCAACTTTGTAATGCCGAAAGACATGATTCCATTAAAGAAGTATAAAAGTTGTTGAAGGCTAGATTTGTTAGGGAGGAGAAGTATTCAACTTGGTTTGACAACATAATGTTAGTCAAGAAATCTAATGGAATGTGGAAAGCCTTAGGCAAGTTCTTAGCTATCTATAGAATGAAGCTAAATCTGAGACTTGCCTAGAACCTTTGACAAGTTGAGACACTATAGCATGAAGTTGAATCTAAGGGTGGGCAAATGACCGACTGAACTAAGAATAAGATCAGACTGAATCGAAAATTTGATTTTTTTCAAAGTTGGTTTGGTTCGTTGATTGGTTCAAAGATAAAGGTTTGGTTCACAGTTTGGTTCGCAACCCAAAACCTAATTGTGAGGTTTGAAACAAACTAGACCACTTTATTTAAAAAAAAAATAATTCAATGACTCAACCAGGTTGCTACACTCCACTAGCTTGATATGTAAAGTAGGGCATTTTTAGTTTAATCACTATCCCTCTTTCCTTAATTCAAGTATTATACTATCCCTCCTTCACTCTTTTTTTCCCCAATCTGTACGCATACATAATTACACAGACTACGCAGTACACACTCTCCTCTTATCCATCTCCTCTCCTTATTTCTCCCTCACTTTGTCTCCATCTCCAATCATGACACTTCGACTCCAATGATCCGACCTCTGCTAGCCTTGGGTCATCCTCATCAACCTTCAACCACTACCATGGGTTTTTTTTTGTGTAAATTTGTTTTGACTTATTTTTTTATGTTAATTTGATTGATCTCATTAACAAGATATCTAAAGGAAATGATGTTAATCCCTAGCACTACTAAAAGTAAGAGGTAATTCTTCAATTAACCACAACAAACATGGATTTTTCTTTATTTTCCAAGCAGAATGCATGCTTCTTTTTGCAAAATTTCCATGTATAAGCCAATACATTAATCATTCTCATCCTTACTCTTTTGCTGTATTGTAAAATAAATGTTAATATATCTCTTATGTTCACAATTAATCATATGTACTATTTTTTTTATGTCTTTGGCAGGGTTTGGAAGGGAAGCATGGATGTGTGTCTTAAGGGGATAAATTTAACATGTGATGAAACTTGGCTTAATCTATTGCAAATGACACTTAGTTGACTTGCATTATTATTGGTATACTCAAAAGTGCATTTATGCTATTATTTTTGCTAGCCTTTTGCAATTATATGGATAAAACTACTTTGTTAGAGTGCATTTAGCTTAATCTATTGTAGAGGACACTCAATTGACTTGCATGATTATTGGCATATTAAAAAAATCGGTAATTTGGAATTTATTCATGTGCTTGAGATTCTTTTGAAAAAGATATGATTTCCCATTTTTTTTACTTTTGCTTAGATTATTTACTTTTGGATTTCTCGATTATGATTCCAAAGAAATAAATCTATGAAATCATTTTTTTTATCTACTTTTGGATTTCTCCCTAGATGTTGTTAGTCCTGACACTACAAATTTATATACACAATGTATATTAATTCTCTGTACTGGTTTTGTCTTTCCAATTACTGATACAGAAAAGAGATGGATATTGAAATGACACTTCCAAGATCATCTAATTAATCTTACTCTGCCATAAAAATTGAATACAAAGAATATATGTACTTGCATTGATACCACTATATTTCTTTATAATAATGTCATTGTTTTGCATATATGCAAAATTGATGTCAAGGTTCTTTCTGCTAAACTTATGGCTTCTATAAATTATATTTCAGTGTAAAGAATATCACATTAAGAAAGCATCTAAAAAGACGAGTTCAGTAGTGATTTACTGAGTATATGGCAATGGGTTGTACTATGTTGTTGTAAATTTTAATGGATGTCATCAAGGGGCAGTCGTGATACATCAATTATAGGACAATGTTATACTGTAGTGTTGTAACTTTTACACGGATGTAATTTTACCTTTTATTGCTGCTAAGATTTTTTCAATGAATTCGATGGTTGAAACGTAGTGACCTATTAAGTTGTTGAGTTGCTAATGAGTAAGGGTTTGGCTTAGTTGAAGTTCTTTAATTTTTCTTTGTATTTGTATGTTCCATATTTAGAGAATCATGATAAACTTGTTTATCTTCCCTTGACGTTGTATTGTATGTCACAATGTGGAAAGGTAGGTTATAGGTTATTTTTATTGAGACGAGAAAAGAGAAATTTTTTTTTGGTGATTCAAATCGTATATCGAACCTTTTTTTAGGTTTAAAAAATTAAAACCAAACCATATAGATAGTTCGATTTTATGAACATAATCGAACCGCTGCAGTGCTATTATAAGAAAATTTATAACTTAGCATAAATTGAAGTATTTAGTTCTAATATAATGAACCATAGGTGCAAATAACTTGTATTGAACTTTAATTATTTTTAATAGAATGAATATTGTTTAAGTATTAAAAATAATGAATACCATTTTGTAGTTATTTTTATAAACATATATGTATAATGGATTTTCTCTTAAATTAATTCATAAATATGATATTTTATGTAATTGAACTTGTATTCACTGAATTGAAAAGAAAAATACACTCTTTAAATTAATCAATGATTAATTAATACCTTCGTGGTTTCAATATATTATTTTATAAAAGTTTCACTATATTGAAGTATTGATATCATTTTGCAATCTAAACTTTTACAAAATAGCAAGGAATAATCCATATAGTCTAATGGCCCGTTTACTTCATTAGATGGAATAAGGGGGAATGACATTCCAATTCAAAGGGAATATAATAGGGTTGTAATAGCTATTACAATATTCACTCTGTGCAAAATGTAACATAAGTAATTATTAGAATAAAAGGTAGAATATCCATAATGCCTCTAGAGAAATTGTGTAGGTGCTATTTTCAAGATAGGAATATTTATGACAAAGTTAAAAAATAGACCAATGACAATTCACTGGGTGGAGACATGATTGCTATTATTAGCTTCACGTCTAACGAGAAAATAATGAATAGCTATTCATGTTAACTGAACGGACTGTAAATACAATTCTAAACTTACTTGTCAAAAAAGGCTATATATATATGTATATAACTTACATGCCCAAATGTTTTTTACTATATAAAGGCATATATTTTTTGAAATACAAACTTACTAAAATTACGGAATTTATGTTTTGTTTGGTTTCAACTTGGTGATCCTGAAATTCGGTGAAATAACAAAAGATCTAAAATACTAAATTAATTTGCTTTTATATGATTAATTGATGATTGTGGTTTAAATTGTTATAGTTAAGTTAGTGTAATTTAATTGATAATATGAGAAAATTTTAGTAATATATATGTTTATAGAATTGCATTAAATATCGATATATGTTTAAATTGAAGATTGCGAGTTAAATTATTACGGTTAAATTAGTATAATTTAATTTGATTATATGACAATTTTTAGTATAAGAAATTCTTATAATTTAAGTATATGTGTGTTAGTAAGATTTTAGTAATATGTACGCTTGTTGAATTTTATCAAATTAAGTTGCATGTGTGTTTTAATTTATGGCATAGCAATTTTTGGAGCCTTTAACTTAAGCCCAAGCCTAACTTAGTAACAAAAACCAAGCCTAAACATAACCCAAAGCCCAAGCCCAAGCCCATGTTATGGAATCTTCCATAAGCTTCCATAATACCTCAATAGTAAAAAAAACTAAGTAAAATATCAATCCAAAACAGACCTTCTCTCTTTCCATCGTATTCCTCTCTCTTTCTTCTATTTCACAAAACTAAAGGTCTGTTTGTTTTGGCTTTTTTCGGGCAGATACAGACACTTTTTCAAACTTTTTTTCTAACAAATTATTTATCAAGAAATATATATAGATAAAAAAAGTTAACAGTTCTCATCAAAAGATCAAATAGAACAAATATAGATAAAATTTAGATGCAAATCGGATATATTTACACATATCATTTTAAAAAAAAATACACATACAGATGAAAAACAGACAATCCAAAATCTTTCTCTACTAGAATTCTTTCTAGGCCATTACAAATTAGATCTAAGGCTAGGAAGTAGGATACAAGAGTAAAAGAAGTAAGAATCAAGCTAAGAAAGTTAGAAATCTCTAAAAATAGCTCTAAAGCTAAGTAAAATTTGATTTCTTATTTGTCTTGCTTATTCATGATTTTAATTGATGTTAATGTTAGATAAGAGTAGGACTTTGATGCTTTATGTGAATCAAAGGTATGTCGTGGTGTATGTTGAACTAGGTATGTAAATAGATATATGTACCCTAAGTGTTTGACAAAATGATATATGGAACTTATGATGAGTTGGTGCATGCATTGATATTGAAAGTGATAAAAGTAAAACTTGAATGATTAGAGTAGTGATAAAGCTTAATAAGAATGGATGATGACATTATGTTTTCTTGAGTTACTTGTTGTGTATTTATATATATATGTGGAATAGACTCATGTAAGCAATGAACATGATGATAGTTAGTATTGTGTTTAAAGACTAGCTTGGCATGTTTTTACAATCACATAAGAGATCATTAAAGAGTTAGGAGACATAAGACTTTAAAAATTTCGAAACAAATACCATAGGATAATTGCTCTATTCATCACAGGTGAGATAGAGGCCGTTATCCTCTTAAAGTTAAATTTTCCTATTGATCACGACCGTTACCAAGCTGGTGATCTCCTCTGAATGTTTTGAAAAAACTTAATGCGACTTAGATTACAGCTGCAATGAGGTGTGTTATCTTCTCGGGTTGTTTTTAGGAAATTTTGTATAAAGCTTGATACAAGCATAATGGACATCACGATCTATATCACAAGCCGTAATAGGGGACGTGATCTCCAAATACGGGCGTGACAAGGCCAATTACGTTTATTGTGGCTTAAGTTCACGGGCGTGATAGACCCTCTGGTACTATTTTTTGAAAAAATAATAATAAATAAATAAATAAATCCTTAATGATGATAGATAGATATTAAATAAAATATGAAACATGTATTTGTGCTATATGAGTTAAATATGAGATGATTTGAATCTTGTTAAGTATAATGATTTTTCAATGAGTTAATATGTTAAGGTAGGTAAGAAGTTTAACATGAAATGATTTTCTTTACAGACTCATATACTCGGTTGGGTTTAAACACCGGTCTGTTGTCAAATAGATCAGGTACATAATAGCTTATTTGATTATTGTTAAGTTAGGTATATTTTAAATGAACTTAATCAAAGATGAGTTAAAGTGAAATGAAATTGATTATGCTTTTCGTCATTGAATCTGGTCTGAAGAGCGACATCCTTATCATGATGCAATGACATTGTAGTTAGGCGCTTAGACCACATAGTCATGATGCAATGACTTGTCTTTTACCATGATGCAATGGTGATATATGAGTAGCTAAGTAGGTAACTGATAGGGCAGATGATATCATATAACATTTGCTTATTCTTAAAAGGAAATAATATATGTTTATGGGACCGCTTCAACTAGATGATATTATGGATTAAGTTAAGTAAAGTTATGTAACAACTATTGACCTTAGATGAGATTATTACTTTGTTTTGTAGGTATAGGAGTTATAATTTTTCGGACAGCCTATAACAATCTCCTGAGCAACTGCTATTACTTAGGATCCCCAAATTCCTGGGATTGTAATTGGAGTTTGAATACTCCAATGATGATTGACCTATTTAATCAAAGATAGTCAATGTATGGATACTAATGTCATGTATGTATATATATGTATGATTATCTGCTCATGTATTGAGTAGTATTATGTTAAAGTATATGATGTTATCACAGGTTTAAACAAACAATCAATCCATTCATCTTCTTTATAAACAACTTTAAGTATAATATTTGAGTATTTTATAATACTTAGGTATTATGCGTGGTTGGGAGATTTGACATGCCTAATAACAGTATTAGGTAGGTCAGGTCCTTACATTTGATCTAAGAATCAGTTGACCAGGTTGTTGTAAGTTTAGGATTGTTTGCGATTTCTTTTTAAGTAGAACTTCTATAGTCTCGTCGATAGACGGTCTCGCTATTAATCTAAATGTTAAATAGTAAATGGCATATTTACTAGTTTAGTGATTTCATCACGGTTAGATATCATATGAGCTATTGGATGATGACAGAACCGGTCTTATTAAAATTAATGGCGGAATTATAGAATTTTTTTTATGTATTTCTGTTAATATTCTATAAAATAAATAAAAAAACGTCTCTTTTCGATCTAGTACGAGGTTAAGTACGAGAAATAAGAAGGTTTTGCCGTTTTACGTCTATTCCTCCTCCTCCTCCTCCTCTCCTCCTCCTTCTCTCTCTCACCAACACTCATATCCCGTGTAACAGAAATTTTTTTTTTTTTTAAGTAACAATAATGGGGATGAGAAGAAGACGAAACCAACCGGTGTATGGCCCACCGTGAAGCCCTTCGTTAATTGGTGCTTCCGGTATGCTCGCCACTACCGTCATTCAAACCCCTCGACATGGTCAAGGTGATGTATCTTCTCATTCGCTTTTACGCTCTCTATCCTTACGTTAATCCCAATGAAAGTCCAACAAATTTGAAAAAACTTATAATATTATGGTTTTACAATATGTTTTTATGTATCATGACATGTAGGTGAGGATCCAATTGGGTCAAGGATCAGCAGCTCAGATCACCAAAAACATGCTTAAGGATGAGGGTGTTCGTGCTTTTTACAAGGTCAGCCTCCATTCATTTAGGGGGCAAGGAAAAAAAAAAAGTATATGATTGCATTGTAGTACAAATGGATTTTATATGCAATATCTGACTGCTCGTGATAAGGATATCATCGGATGGTCAGTCAAAGGTTGCATGAAAAAGGGCGTCGTGATGGTTACCACGTGTGACTTTTTCTAATTAGTTTTCATGTGTTTAGTTGTTACATTTGTTGTTTGCATGGAACATGCATGCATGCAACGCCTTGGAAAGTTGGAATCTTGGAATCGTGTCTGTGTCAAGTTTGGTCCTTTGTGGTTTACTATATGGAGTAGGATCTGCTGGGAATGTAATTTACTAATATGTTCAACAAGAAATTGGTTGGTATAGCAGGTGATGATAACGGAATATGATCCTAGAGCTCCTAAGTCCTCAAAATCCTAGTAATTAGTAGGAGAGAAGATCACATTATTCTGATTTTGTTATCTCTTTTGTTTATTAATTATCCATATTATATCAATGCATTTCTTTTAGGTAGCCCTTTTTTGTATATTAGTAAATGGTTGGTATCGATTAGATGGATGGCAAATTGTCAATATACTCTAGTCTATACTAAAAAAGAGTCAATTTGAGTGATATGCTACATATCGGGATAAGTAGCAAGGTAAATACTAATATGTTTTAAACAAGCGGTAGGAATTGTGTATCAAGTTTATAAAACTGTTCATGTAGAAAAATTTTACTAGTATTTATGAGCTAATAATCAATTCTGGTGGTGTGTCACGCTCAATGAATTTTTTTTAGTCTTTTGTGTGTTGGGGTGATGATTCAGTGGATGTAGCAAATCAGTTAAAAGATGACCTTAAAGCTAGTTTAGTAACATGACAAAAGCACGAAGAGTATGAGGTTTTTTTTTTTTTTCTGGTTAGTGTTCACACATATGCCATATTCCTTAATTAATTAACACAAGCACTCACTCACTTAGGACCCAAATTAAAAAGAAAAAAGAAATGAATTTGTTCTGTCTTCATTCTTCTGACTTGCCGTGTGTAATTAGGGACTGTCTGCTGGTCTACTCAGGCAAGCAACATACGCAACTGCACGTCTTGGATCATTTAAGTAAGCGCTTTTCCCCTTCAAGTAATTGGTTTTTCTTTTGTTTCTTTTTGTAAATCAATTATATTGCGTTCTGCTTGAAAAAGAATTGTTACCCTTTTGAGTTCTATTTTCAGTGTTTCATTGTTTGCTCAAAATTTCCTAATAGAATTTTGGCTTTCAATGTGATATGCGCTTTTTTTCCTGTTTGTTTTGAGTAGTTAAAAAATGATTTTTTTAGGTCCTGATAAATAATGATCGAAGTTCTTGTCACTCCCCTGCCTAGGGTGCTAACCACTAAAGCTATTGAAGCCAATGATGGGAAGCCCCTACCTCTTTATCAAAAGGCATTGTGTGGGTTAACTGCTGGTGCTATTGGAGCTTGTGTGGGCAATCCAGCAGATCTTGCACTTGTTCGCATGCAGGCTGATGCCACCTTGCCTGCTGCTCAGCAACGTCACTATAAGAATGCTTTACATGCCTTGTACCGTATAGTGGCTGATGAGGGGGTTTTGGCACTTTGGAAAGGTGCAGGTCCTACAGTAGGGAGAGCAATGGCATTGAACATGGGAATGCTCGCCTCTTATGATCAATGTGTGGAGTTTTTCAGGGATTCCCTTGCTTTCGGGGAAGGTCCAACCGTGCTTGGTGAGTTCACTATGTGAGCAAGATATCTATTGATTCGTCCATTTAATGAAATTGTATATAATTGAGTATGAATAAAAGCTTTCTCTTTCTGAGGTTTTTTATCGAATTAGAGTAGCTCTCTTGTGAAGCTTTTTAAAATTGAATTTCACACCATGCTCAAGGCAGAGTTTCGTACATTTTAAGCAGGCAGTGTGCTGGCAATTTTATTATCATTGAACCTCTAACAAATGTTGGATATTTTCCATAGAAACATACATTGTCTACATCATTTGCCTGTCAATGTAGATCTTGCATGAATGCATTACGCCACAGTTAATGGCAACTTACTGTGTGATTTGGTGTATGTAATGTGTCTTATTTTGTTAGTATTTCCTCCTTTACGGTTGGAAACTATGGTTATGGTGTTTTGAGTGGTCGTTAGAGAAACGTTACAGCCCTTGAAGGCTTATTAAAAGATAACCTTTTACTCTCTTTTAAACAATGTTTCGGATGATAACTGGTTGTTTATTGCTATTGTGTATACACATCCTCTTGTCGTATGTTGTGTTATATTAAGAGGAACAATTGTGAAAATGGAGCCACACAGGATTAGTTGCTCTGCGAATGAACACTGAAATATGCACTATGAAATATTTCCTGATAACTTGCAAAAGGAAGCCAAAAAGTTATAAGGTTAATCCAAGCGCTTTTGGTCAGCTTGTAAAAGATAGAATTGTGCTGCATGGTAAGGGCAATTAGATTAGGATTTATCTGCTTCATCGTAGCATGAAGAGTGGGAATGATAATCTTATTGAAAGTTTAAAATTCCTTTTTTGGATAGGACCTTCTTTCCGAGTTCCTTTGTCCATTTGACCTCATAGAGGCAGATGCTTGTTGTTGCCTTTCTAGCTAATAATATAGTGGCAGTGGTAATTATCTCTTGTGGAAATGTTTTAATAGTGGCTACTTGCATTAAATGGCTAGATCATAGATAGTTTTCTGGGATTCTTTGCCTAAGAGATGCACCAGACCATAGATAGTTTTCTGCAGAAGCACTTCACCGCTCGGGGTTATGCCTCATAGCAATGTAATGGTACAATATGTTTGCAACATCATAGAGATCCTATCCAGTCTCCCACTCTAGCAAGAGGGCTATGTTTTTAGTACATACTCATTTTTAGTGATGGATTTATAAATATTTCCCAAGCATTGCACTTGGCTGCTTTTCTGCTCATATTAGAAACCTTTGTCATTGCAGGGGCAAGTTGTGTTTCAGGATTTTTTGCTGCAGCTTGTAGTTTGCCCTTTGATTACATGAAAACTCAAATTCAGAAGATGCAACCCGATGTGCAAGGGAAGTATCCATACACAGGCTCTTTCGACTTTGCTGTTAAAACCATGAAATCAGGTGGGCCACTAAAATTTTACACTGGGTTTCCAGTGTACTGTATCAGAATTGCCCCCCATGTCATGGTATGTTCCTATTTCTTTCTCCAGAAGTATCTTAAAGCTGCGTTTGTGCTTTAAACAGTGCTGTATCATCGGTTATGAGTAGATGGCAAGAAGGGAAGCTTTCAGTTTCTAATGTACCTTGGATAATTTCTTATGCAGATGACTTGGATATTCCTTGACCAGATTCAGAAGCTGGAAAAACGTTTAGGATTGTAAGGCTCAGAAGGTAGGAAGGTATTTTTTGGAGTCAAAACTTACTAAATAAGCATACCGGCAGTCGTCCCATCGGATGGAATTTTGTAGTTCGATTGAAACATGATTTTTTTTGCTTTACCTCAATCCTGGGACTGCCTCTTCGGATCCAACAGAATCTAGATTAATTTTTTCCATTCCACGAATTGGATAAATTTTGTAACTTTTTCCAAAATAATTTTACATTAGCATGAGAATTTGTGTTGTTACTTTGCATCTGCTATTGTGGATGAATGATTTGATTGACTGCAGATCAATTTGTCATATAAAATGGAGCAGTTTTCTATCTTCATTGGGCATTCAAGTCATTGTTGCGTCTTGCTTTTCTGAATTTGTTGTATATATGTTTGTTGTCCGTAATTTTTTTTTATCTCGTTTATATTCCTAATAATCACATGTACATATTTAATTCTGAGGAACAAATTTTTATAATTATGCATTTAATTTCTAGTACATGGAGGGATGACATCGTATAATTATAACATTGAAAGAGATATTAACACATGAAATCTTATTAAATATTAGTTTGAAGATTCCTTTGGCATATATATCAGGCTTAGGGACTTTTATTTTTCATGAAAACCTTTCCATCCCATAAAATAAAAATCTTGTATCATTAGTCTTGGAAAGAACATAAGTGGCCCAATAATACAAGTGCAAGAAATTCATTATGCGAGCTGAGGGAGTGGACAAATGAATCCTATAAAGTGCAAATAGATGATAATAAATAATGATGATAATTTTTTGTTATAATTATATTAATTTTCATGTGCATTATTCGTTGTAATTTTTACCTCTATTTGGGATTAGAAATAAATATGTATTCTTTATATACACTATATGTTATAACGCTTATTTTTAATTTGCACAACTAAAAGCATTTGTTCTTTATTTATATCTTAGGATAAAGGCATGAGTTGTGCCTATACTTTTGAATTTTGGCAATTTCGTGTCTTATATTTGATTTTAGGTAAAAAATGCTTATACTTTCAAAATCAAGGCATTTTAATGCCTTCACCCATTTAAAAATGGGCACTATAGGCATTTGAAATATTTTGATTTTGAAAGTATCAACACTTTTTTACCCAAAATCAAATATTAAGCACCAAATTGTCAAACCGTGATAGTAGAGGCACTTTTCGTATCTTTATTCCTTTATATCTTAAAGTAAATATATTCTTTTGTTGTTCTTTGATATTATCCCTTTAATGAAATGGGGAACTTGAAAATTTGACATTACTATTGCTGGTCAGTGCAAGGGAAAAGGAAAGAAAGTTTGGAGAAATAGAAAAGGGGAAGGGAAAATGGGATGAAAGGAGTGGAATTATGGATCATTGTATCTCCTAAAATCTGTATCGCACACCTAATGTGGGATACAACGATTTTTAAAAGTTTTTGCATAATAGATCATTATATCTCACTTTCAAGATACGATATACATATAAAAGTTATATCTCTTCTCTAATATGCGATAAAGCGATACTATTTTAGTAAATTTTTTTATATAATTTTTATTTATAAAGATAGTAGACATATATTACACCCAAGTATTAAGGTGAAAATTTATGAAAGTTGGGGGTACTTTATCCCAATATTTTTATGATGGCCTTTTGTCTCTTTCATGAAAACTGCATGTACGTACCAACTTCTCATACGGTTAAGACAGACATCTCCATTTTTAGGAAAAGCCTAGCCAGGAGCTTAGGACTATCAACATAAAGCATAGACCATATTTAATATGTATATATAGAAAAGGAAAATAATGTGTAAACATCACATTATTACTGCTTTGTAACTTGTAAGGAAGGGTTTTCTTTTTCTATTCTTGAAACAAAGGTGGTTATGGAGGACGAGAGAAAGAGGACTGAAAAAAGTGTCAATGTTAAAGGTAAAAGCGGCGGCGGTGGTGGTGGTGATGGCGGCGACGACGGCAGCAGCAGTGGCGGTGGTGGATTGGGATGCTGGCATTTTGCAAGGCCATTTGTTGAAGGAGGATCAGCTAGGTTAATAGGAACTTTTCTAGGTACCTTGCTTAGTGCCGACATCAATAGCACCAAGTTTAAGGTGATATTTTCTTTTCTTAGCTCTCTTTGTTTTACTTCTTTTTCCATATCGAAAATTTCTCCAGCAAATTATTTTTACTTCTTTTTTTTTTTTCTTTTTCTCTGTAAAGCGGGGATTCAAACCCATTTCATCTCACTAGACAACCTTAATGTCACTAATCCATTAGTTATTGTCTAGATGATGATAGACGAGGTACTAAAAATGCGACATCCCACTTTAACATGATTAGGTATAGATTGTTTCATTATATGCGTTCTTTTTATTTGTTAAGAGCATAAGTAAATAAAAGAAACTTTTTAAGTTTCTATACATTTAATTTTTGAAAAAAGATGCTAAGGCAGACTACACTCTTACATTAATGCATTAAAGGTGGGCTTATAAAATAAAATGTGCATTTTAAGTAGTAGTGGACCTTTATCAACATAACATAATTAATATGCTGACACGAGATACCGATGGTAATAACTAAAACAAACCAATAAGATTCAAATAATGGTAGAAACCTCTTTTGTCTTTTCCTTTTTGTTAAAGGTGAAAACACAAAGAAAAATGAGGCGTTAGCTATGCATCTAATTAGCTTTTCAAAGTCCCTTTAAACTCAATATATCCCACTTGGAAAACTCGTGTAATGCCATTTAGAGACATATGTTCCAATTTCGGATTACATTCTTATTTTTATATTTGGAAGCGATTTTAAAAGCTAGAATCACAATTCTCTAGAATTGATGATTGTGCGATTGTGGTTTTAAGGAGGAATTTTGATTTTGCTTTTAAGCGGGCAATATTGCAATTCATTTCTACCCTCATTAGTGCTAATTATTTGAATTACTTTTCATTCAACTACATATTTATTATTAAAGGTATTTTTGTAATATATCCAAACAAATGGATCCCCTTACTTATTCCATTCCATTCCATTTCTTTGATTCCAATCTATTACATTCAATTCCAAATGATTAATATGTATCAAATGTGACATTAGAGGAATGATTATTTCATTTCTATTTTATTTTAGCTTCGTCAATAGTGAAAGAGTAGTTTATCAAATAGTAATAATAATAATAATGAATGAATAAGTATCTTAAATGAAGCCTTTACCTTCAGCTCTTTCCCCTTCACGCACCAAAGCTACCGCGACATGCGATAGAGATTTCTAGCCTAGCCCTTCTCAACAATACCGAGTGTTTAGACTATTCTCTTTCTTGTTGGCTTTCTAAATTACTAGTGCAAATGTAGAAACATTCCTACGAGTTAGTTGAATTAATACTAGAACAAAGTATTCTCTACCGTTGTTTAGCTTGCAATTTAGATGCATCAATATGTAAATTTAAGTAATTAAATGTCTTGTTCTACGATCGAAGCTACAAGTTTAAACTATCGGAGAGTTATTACAGTAGCAAACTCTACATGTTTCTAATTATGTTGTTTAACATCGTTTTGTCAAAATTCATTATTTTCTTGTTTCAGATGCCTCTAGGATACATTTCAGCGACCCTTTCATCAGCTGCACTTTTTGGCTCGTATGAGTAAGCACACTTCTCATTACATGGCTTGTGATATGATTTATGATGTTTCACGGTTCTGTCTGAATAAGTAGCAGAATTAGTAAAAAATTATCTTGATTCATGTCATGTATTTTTAAGTGTTAGCTCTTGAATGATAGAGACATTTATGTAGGAATATCAGCCAAGCAGCTATATTTGCCAATAATCAAAAGCCACTGAGTTGTTTCCAAGATGTGAAATGTGGGCTAGTTGCTGGAGCAATAGAAGCTTGCGTGTATGTTCCAATAGCTAGAGTTGAGCACACACTACCTCCTGTTGCCACTTCAGGTTGTGCGAAATATAAAGAAGTTTATCGATTGATCTCTCGTGTTCTAGAAACCAAGGGGGTTTTAGAACTGTGGAAGACTAAGCAACGTCTCTTGGGAACGAGGACCGTATACATGACAACTATGCTCGTATCCTACAACCAGAGCTTCAATTATCTCAAGAATTTCCAATTCTCGAATTGATTTTAACGCACACATGGGTAAAATAATGAACTCCATTTCTTATTTTTCATCTTCTTCTCATTTACAATCCACTCATTTGGTTTTTATATGTGAAAGCTTATTCATGTTTTGTTTATAAAATGAAATAAGAAAAAAAAAAAAAGAAATAGAATTACATTTTTAAAAGAATAGGATAGAGAAGTAATAATTATTCCTAATAATTCCTTTGAGATCTCATGCATATAAGTATATGGAAATATGCTTCAAAAAGACTAAAGAGAATTGCTACTCTCCAGTCTCCACCCGTGTAGCCTAAAAAGAAATTGTAATTACTCATTTGATAACAATAACAACAACAATTCTGTAAAGTAGATAATTTACTAACCAAATGTAAGAATAGCTCTACAAGGAAGAAATAGTTATTTTACTTTAACTTTATAATGTCAACCAAATGTGACAATAGTACTTGGAGGTCCACAATCAACTAATTTAACAACTTAAACTTATAGATTTCGTTTAGACTGAGGCATTTGCTTCTTTTTTTTTCACTCATACTTTGCTTTACTTGTGTGCTGATTTCCACGGCTCCAACTGGACAGCTTAATTAAATTGGGTATTATATAGATATTTAAACTCACAAGCTCTATGCTAACAGCATGATTGATTAACACCACATAGAGTTGATCTAAAATCTTAAAACTTTTGCCATCAATTGGCAATCGGTTTTAAATACCTTGTATATCCAGTTGAGGAGAAGTATTTAAATTTAAATGCTTAGTATCAACCTTATAAAATTCCCTTTGTGATTCCGGAGTCTATTTTCCTAAGTACTCATGTTCTTTGCTTGCTGTTTTATTCACTGTCAGGAGCTACAGCTATTTCTGGATTCATCACACCACTCCTCGCATATCCATTTATTGAAACTAATTTGTATCGTCAGAGTTTGAAAGAGAAAAACATGGGTAGCGTTTATCACAATACCAGCACCTTGGTCCTCGCCTTGGAGTATATTAGACAAAGAGGACCGTCCAGTTTCTGTTCTAACCTTCCCAAATATGTGTGCCTCGCTGCACCTAATATCATGGTATTTCCATAAACATCTTTAAATTTGTTTCTATTTAGTATCTCATTTAATCATTGTTAAGACTAATTACGCTAGTGATTGCACAACTACCTCACCTCTTAAATAGGACGTGACATAATATCAGAATAACGCAGCCTGCAATTTTGTGTATGGTAAAACTTTTCAGGATCATCCTTCTCGTGTTATAATTATCCTTTCATGCTTGCGCAGGCTTTTCTGATGAATTTATATACCCTCCGACAGTTGAAGATTCGCGAGGACCTGTAGTTGCCGTTATAGGATAGGCAGAGTTGAGTCCCATGACAATGAGTGGAGTCTTGTATTTCATCTTCCTTGGACATTTTGTTTCTGTAAAAACCAGAACCACCCCAAAAGCAAATCAAGCTGTGTTTGAACTGTCATGTTATTTTAGTCACCATCAGCGAATATTTGGCTACTGATCAATAGATTCTCTAAATGTAATCCTTTGTGCCCGCACCTTAGTAGAGTGTAAATACTAAAACAGTCCATCGAGCTGATTCTCTATCTTTGAATAGGGATAGGCACTGCATCAACAGGTTGTTTCTAAAGTTAACTTCATGCATCTGTCAAATTTATAGAGCATACAACAATGTTAACATAGAAGGCGCTTCTGGGAAAGAACAACTATAAAAGGAAAAGTGGAACGAAAAAGTAGAATCCATCAACCGCAATTGAATAAATACAGAAATTCAAATTCAATTCCCACACAGTACAGCTCTGAACTTTCTGGCGTCGTTCCTTTTACTATAACATTCTTACACCATACGCAATCATCTGGATATAACCGCCAGTTGACTCAAAAGGCTTCAGGATTCTGGTCTAACAATTACAATGACAGAGCCATGCAATGGGAGTTGGGACTTTCCTTCCACTTTGCAACTCACCCATTTATTAGACCAAAATTGACAAATGGCCATTCAGAATAGCTGACATAAGGATACTAAAAATAGATATTATTGAAAAAATAACGGCTCAGTCCAGCCATCTGCAAAACCACATCTGTTTGGCAACTCATACTCAGTAAATTCTTGAGCTCCCGCTTCAAAACTTTGTTATTTCCAATAAATTAGCCATGGGGTTACAGCAAAGTCTCATCTGCACAAGCTATGTTCTTCCACCAAGTAACATACCGTCAATCCTTGGCCCTGACCAAGCAACCACTATCAGCAACTTTTTGCAACATATTGGACACCAATGTCGTCAGTTTTATTTTTGGACAGGAGAATAGACACCATAGCATGCCATCCATAAAACATATAATCTTTGCCATATAGACAAGCCAAGAACAAGAGCATTGGACATTTCTACTTGATAACTATAAAAAATCCATGAGGGGACCTAATAAAGGGTAGGACCTGAGCTTTTTTTCACGGAAAATGCTCTCCAGCCCCAGAAATAGACCAGTGGGCTGGGTAATTTTTTGAATATTTTCAATACTTCTTATCAATTCCAGTTATCCAGTAGATATTCAATAGAAGAATAATAGGAATAGACCAACTTATGTCATAAGGTATGAAAAATTTACAGTTACCAACTCCTGAAACAATTGAGATGGTGTTTACCTGCTAATGTATGAGTCATCTTCAGTGTTGACAAGTATAACTTCACCAGTTTCTATAAAAGCTGGTACCTGTTGCAGTGTACAAATGTTATGAAAGTACAGTGTGAAATTTGAAGTCTCAGTACACAATGGCAAATGAAGTGCATTAATGGGTTCAGGATACTACAAAAATGCATGTGGTAGCGGTACAATGCACTACAAAACAGATGTTACATCACCCATTTTTATGTTGTTATCTATCACAAACGAACCATTATTTGCATTCAATTGGATTTTTGAAGAAACAAGCTGCATTTTCCATCCATTCTCTCATTATATTGCCTAAGCGTTGTATATATTTTCTATTTTTAGCCTAAATTTAATTGGTGTTGTCTCTGCGAATTAAGACTTCCCTGAGTTAGTAAGGAGTTGGCTCCATAAGAAGATGTCTACTTTTATTTAAATAAAATAAGTCCACATATATCATTCCTTGTACAAACTTGTCGGCAAGCACCAGGACCCATGCTGGACAAGCTTTCAACTAGACATCGTCACGGTCCGGTTCGGGTCTGGAACCGGACCCGAACCGCCGGTTCCCGGTTCCAAAAGTGGTAAACCGGAACCGACCCGTGGGAGCCGGTCCGGTTCCCGGTTCTTAGGAACCGCCGGTTCTCACGGTTCGGTTCCGGTTCTAGAGGAACCGAGAACCATGAAAAAAAATAAAAAATTAATCAAATAATTTACTTAATTTAACTAAGAAAAAATATAAAATAAATTTTTAACTTGAAATACCATTGAGCCTAACAATAATTGTTCATGGTATTAGTTAAAAGAAAATTTATAATTATGTATTTATTTATATACAATCACTTGCACTTTTTTAGTTATTATATTAGCAATGTGACACTATAAAATATTCAAAGATATAAATAATTCTCAATAACAAAAAATGAATCAACATTGTTAAGAAAGAAAGTCTACTTTGATTAGAAGTCTACATAAATTTAACAATATATGATTTCAAATGTAATTATTACTTATGTTGTTAATAATCACATTAAATATTGTGAATAGGAAATAAATTTTTTATTATTTATGCAAAAATAGTTTTAAATATTTATTTTATAATTACAATTTTTTATAATTTTCTTTTCTTTTTTTCTTACTTTTTTTTATAATTTCTATGGTGTAGAACCGCCGGTTCTGTCGGTTCTTGAATCGGCGGTTCCAAAACCGCCGGGTCATACGGTTTTTAGGAATGGAACCGTAAGGACCCGTCAGAACCGACGGGTCCTTTACCGGTTCAGACCCGCCATTGCCGGGCCGGTTCCCGGTTCAGGAACCGCCGGTGACGGGTCAGGTCGGTTCCCGGTTCGGAACCGACCCATGATGATGTCTACTTTCAACTAATACTATTGATGAATCTAGAGAGTATTTGAGAAGTATTTTTCATATCATATTTGTACAAGAATACATCTATTTATACAAAAACCTTGTGACCATTGGTCTACCTTACCTACCATACTATTAATTATATCGTTATAGGAATATAACACTAATAATATTACACGTATGTTAACACTCCCCCTTAACTTGGATTATAGATATCACACATGCCCAACTTGCAAACTAATGTATGATAGGTCCTGTGACACAACCCTTTAGTGAACACATCAGCCAGTTGCTTATCAGATGTCACATGATGTAAATTCAAGGCATCATTAGTCAATTTCTGTTTGATGAAGTGTCGATCCATCTCTATGTGCTTGGTTCGATCATGTTGAACTGGATTTTGTGCTATACTAATAGCAGCTTTATTGTCACAGTACAAGGATAGTGTTTCTTTGCTCAACAAACTTAATTCTTCTAACATCTTCTGTACCCACAGAAGCTCACAAACCCCTTGAGCTATAGCTCTGTATTCTGCTTCAGCACTTGATCGAACAACTACACTTTGTTTCTTGCTCGTCTATGTTACTACGTTTCCTCCTACAAGAGTGCAGTAGCCAGTGGTGGATCTTCTATCACTTTGAGATCCAGCCTAATCTGCAACTGTAAAGCATTCTATCTGAAGGTGACCATGTTTGGCGAATAGCAGTCTTTTTCTGGGAGCAGACTTTAGATATCTCAAGATGCGAAATAATACTTGCATGTGTGATTCTCGTGGATCATGCATAAATTGACTCACTAGACTGACTGCATATGCAATGCCGGGTTAGTGTGTGAGAGATATATCAGTCTTCCCACCAATCTCTGGTATCTCCCTAAATCAACTGCATCACCAACTCCAACTTATAGCTTGTGGTTGTTTTCAATAGGAGATTCAGCTAGCTTACAACCCAACATGCCAGTTTCTTCCAGGAGATCCAGAATATATTTTCTCTAAAAAATGAAGATACCTTTCTTTGATCTAGCAACTTCAATTCCTAGGAAATATTGTAGTTTTCCCAAATCCTTGATTTCAAATTCCTGGGCCAAAAGTTTCTTCAATCAAGCCATCTCCTTTTCATCATCTCCTGTCATCACTATGTCATCAACATAAACTATAAGAATAGTAATTTTACCCTTGTTATGTTTAATAAATAGAGTATGATCTGCATTGCTCTGTTGATAGCCGAAAGAAGTCATGCTTTGCTGAATCTGTCGAACCATGCTCTGGAGATTGCTTTAATCCATATAATGCCTTTTTCAGTTTGCATACTTTCCCATGTATTGTTTCAGTATCAAATCCAGGAGGGATCTCCATATACACTTCTTCTTCTAAATCTCCATGTAGAAAGGCATTTTTCACATCAAACTGCTGTAAATCCCAATCAAGATTGGCTGCACATGATAACAAGATTTTGATTGTATTCATTTTTGCAACTGGAGCAAAAGTTTCCTGGTAGTCTATCCCATAGGTTTGAGTCAATCCTTTAACCACCAATCTAGCTTTGAACCTATCAATTGATCCATCAGCTTTATGTTTTATAGTAAACACCCATTTGCAGCCTACCAGTTTCTTTCCAGGTGGAGAGGTAACAAGCTCCCAAGTCTCATTCTTAGTAAGGCTTTCATTTCTTCAATCATTGCTCCCTTCCATTTTGGATCATTGAGTACTTCCTTCCAATCCTGTGGAATAGACACAGACGAAATAGACAAGGCAAAACCTCTATAGGTAGGAGATAAAGAATCATAGGAAACGAAATTAGAAATGGGATGTTTAGTACAGGCTCTAACACCTTTTCTTTGAGAAATAGGTTTATCTAAATCATCAAAAAATAACTCACCAGAAGAGGATGATTCTTGGCAGCAAAGAGTAGGTTGCACGATGACTTCTTCTGTTATGTCTTTGTTTCTCCTCGAGTACCTCTTCAAATCAGGTTTATTTAAACGTCCAATTTTCTCACCCTGGATTATAGTCTCCTTCTAATCATCACTTTTTCTTGGGGTAAGATCAATGAGGGTTACAGTACTAGGTATCATCTCTTCCTTTGCATTATTCTCCCCTTGAAGAGATGATGGAGTTGGATTGTAGTAAGGTTCAGTTTCTCTGAAAGTAACATTCATACTCACAAAATACTTCCTAGATGGAGGGTGATAACATTTGTAACCTTTTTGTGTCGGTGAGTACCCAATAAACACACACCTAAGGGCTCTTGGATCTAGTTTCACAGCATCCTTAGTATGAACAAAACAAACACATCCAAATACCTTTGGAGAGACAGTGTATGTGTTATGTCCTGTTAAGGTTCCTAAAGGACTCTTGTAGTTAAGGACCCTAAGAGGCATTCGGTTAATCAGATATGCAGCAACTAGAATTGCATTTCCCCAGTAAGGCTTAGGAAGATTCATGGTAAACAAAAGAGACCTAACAACTTCCAAAAGATGCCGATTCTTCCTCTCAGCTACCCCATTCTGTGCACTCGTATAAGGACAACTAGTTTGATGAATCATCCCATATGACCCTAAATAAGAATCAAATCTTTCATTCATGTATTCAGTGCCATTATCAGTCTAAGAATTTTATTTTAGCATCAAATTGGGTGCAAACCATCTTATGAAAAGACTGAAAGAAAACACATCACTTTAGCCTTAAGTAAATAGACCCAAGTCATCCTGTGCAACAATCAATAAAAGTGACAAACCATTGATTACCAGACAAAAGTAGTCTGAGCAGGACCCCAAACATCAGAGTGAATAGTCATGAAAGGAAACTGGCTTTTATTAATAATTAAAGGATAAAAGTTTCGAGAATGTTTTGCATATTCGCAAGCATCACAAACTAATGAATCAAACTGAGTCCTTGAAAACAAACTAAGAAATAATTTACTTAACACAAAAAAGGATAGATGTCCCAAACGCCTGTGCCATTGCAAGATTTCTTGATTAACATCTTTATTTCCCCCATAAAAAGCCTATAAAAGACTAGATCCTTGACTTTCATCCAACATAGATAAGCCATCGTGCAATCTACCACTGCTAATCCTCTTTCTTGTTTGAAGATCCCGAAAGACACAATGATTAGGAGAAAACTCAATTTTACAATTAAGATTTTTTATAAGTATACTGACAGATAACAGATTGACAGGAAATTAAGGGACATGAAACACAAATGATAGTTTGATATGGGGAGAACAAAAATACAGAACATGTTCCAGAAACTGGGGTAAAAGAGCCATCGGCTATTCGGACATTGTCCCTAGTTAAACATGGTAAGTATTCAAGAAGATTTTTTGAGGAGCCCGTCATATGTCTATTCGCACCAGAATCAATAATCCAATGACTAGTATAAAGGGTAGCAGAAAAAGCATTACCTGACTGCACAAAGTTGGATTTGACACCGAAGGAAGATTTTTTATAAGACATCAGATGCTTGAGATACTGAATCTCATAAGGAGAAAAGAAGTTAGAATGAGTCATCTCAGGAGTTGTTATAGTTTTAGACAAATTTGCCCGAGTAAAATTAACTCGTTTGCCTCCACGACCTCTCGTTGGGCGTCCATATAACTTCCAGCAAGTCTCTTTAGTATGACGTGGTTTCCCACAATAATCACATTGTAAATGATCCTTAGTAAACTTTGGGTCTTTAGCTGCTCAGATGAATCACTAGCTACTACCAAACCAGATTTTTCAACCCGTGGATATAGAGTATGGTATTGCGTCTGCTCTCTTCCTGCTAAACATAGGAATATGCTTCCTCAAGAGAAGGGAAAAGGGTCTTACCCATAACATGAACTCTAATTTGATCAAATTCATTATTTAATCCGGCCAAGAAATCATAGACCCTTTCTTTTGCAAGCAGTTTTTGAAATTTGACTGCATCTCCAGTACAATCAGCCTGAAAATCTCGATAATAGTCAAGCTCTTGCCACAAGCCATTCAACTCAGAAAAATACTGCGAGATTGTCATCTCTCCTTGCTTCAAACCATGAATTTTGTTTCAAATCTCATAAATCTGGGCATCATTTCCCACTTGTGAATAGGTGAGAATAACAACATTCCATATTTTTGCTGCCGTGTCAAGCAATAAGTATGTCCTTGAAATTTGGGGCTACATGGAATTGATAGGCCATGACATTACCAGCGAATTTTCAGACTCCCACTATTGAATGTTGGATCAGTTTTGCTTGTTTGACTTTAGTACCGGTACTAAATCCTACATTCCCCTAGCTTTGATAAACAATAAACAAGACCGTGACCAGGCAAGGTAATTATTTCCAGCAAGCTTGACAGGGTAATTTACAGTGAAGGATTATCAGTACTAATAACTGCAATTTTCTTATCACTTTCCATATTGGAAAAAAAGAAAAGGAGATACCAGAACAATCCAAAAATAGATCGCATTGGAATAGTGCACGTCGGAACAGTGCACGTCGGAATAGTGAGTCGTCGGAACAGTGTTGGTGTTGGCGGAAAATGGCGAGCAACAATCGGAATAGGGCTATCGAGCCAAACGCCACTCGTCGAAGGTGGTTCTGACGTCCCACGCACTCTCACGCTTCGGCGCGTGAAGAATTCCCAGTAGGAAAGATCGGCACGTGAGTCTACTCACGGCTTCAGACGGCAGTCAAACTTCTGGGATAGGCCAATCGGGGAATGCTCTTCCTCATTCTAGCGGCGGTGACAAAAAATAGAGGGAGGAAACTCAACCTCTTTTGAAAACGAACGAACAAAAACTGAAAAAGAAAAAAGAAAAACGGAAAAAACCAGAACCTAGTGCTGCGGAGGGAGGAAAACTCGCCTCAAATGGCAGCGAAACTCTGATACCATGATAAATTTAGAGAGTATTTGAGAAGTATTTTTCATATCATATTTGTACAAGAATACATCTATTTATACAAAAACCTTATGACCATTGGTCTACCTTACCTACCATACTATTAATTACATTATTATAGGAAATATAACACTAATAATATTACACGTATGTCAACAACTATTGTAACTGACAGCATCAAATGATGACGACGCATCAAAACTTACAAATGTTCCACATCGTAATGCCCTATAGAAGACTGATGTGATTGAAATATAGAAAAGGAGCTAGTCGACTAAAATATGAAAAGATAGGGAAACATTCTAACTTACTTTCACAGTGAGGCCATTGTCCAGCAGAGCTTTTTTCTCCCTGCACTCAATTCAAGAACATGGTCATCAGCATAATCACATATTACTAGATAAAAGCATTTTAAGTGTAAAATCATATCCCCCAACAGTGGACACAGATGAGGGGGGAAATGCAAACAGAATGCTACATGCAGCTTTTGTCAGTATGTTCCAATATATGGATATTTTTATGGAATATTAGCTTGTGCACAGCTGTAAGCGCTACACATTTAACAATGACCATGATGATGGAGTTGGGAAGGGGTTGGATAGAATTGTGCAGGAAGCATGGTAGATTATTCCATTGTAAATGGGAGCATGAATGCAATGGATTGATCACTGCCACAGACAAACATTAAAACAGCTCAAGTCAAGCTTTTGCTGCGTAGGAAGCCCAAAGAAGTGGCCTTGGGAAGATCTGTACAAAGTACCTCATGCGGTTAATCACAATAGTTACTAAGACTTAACAACTAGATCAACCTTAAAGGGTAAAAGTAACAAAGCCAAGCTAAAATCATTTACAAAGAAAAAAAAGGAGAACCGAGACAAAATGCAACTAAATATACCAAGGCGTGACTGAAACTCCCTTCATTGGAGGTGGAGTGTCCACAACGGTGCATGCCACACGCTTAGGCACTGATCCTGACAAAGGTCTATCATCAAAAAATCGAATCCACACTTTCATTTCCTCTGTTCAACACAGTGCATCATATATGTTAGCTCAGTAAAGGAAAAAAAGTAAAAATAAAAACAGCCTACTCATCTAATAACCAAGAGGAAGGATTAAGAACAACATAATTCTACTATAAAGATGCCAACATCACATATAATGGGGAGAAAAAGCAATTATATATATATATGTATAGATAGAGTGAAAGATCGGTATAGACCTTCTACAAAAAAATAATTATTAAAATAGGATTTCTAGCAAGTTAATTACCAAAATAACCCACCAAACTTGCATCTTAGAGATGAGAGTTAGGTTCCAAAAAAATTTTGTAATAACTTGCATTTTAGAGTTGTGAGTTTGGTAACTCGCATTTAACATATATGCAACACATTAAAATTAAAAAACACATGTCTTAAATGCGAGTTTGGCAGTCTATTTTCGTAATTAAGTTTTATTATGTCCTAGTTTAGTAATTAATTTCAAAACAAAATTTATTTTGACAAAAAAGTCCATGTATATGTATAGGCACAAAAATGGAATTTTTGTGTGTTTATTAGAACAATAAAAACTTGAGGCTACTTAACAAAAGATTCAAGAATATATGATCTGAGCATAAAATACAACATGTTTAGATTTTACATTCAGGACTCTACTTCAGCAGTACTGTCCTCAAAACACCACGCATCCATTCATATATCTGGAAAATTTTTCAAGCCAGAAAGAAAACAGATAAAATGATATTAAAAGGGAAATGGTGAATCAGGACCCACAGGCTTAATAACCCCGATATTTGACTTTTGCAGGCTGTGACCAAATGGGGTTGTAAATGTAATTAGCAATAACTCTACAAGTCAAAAAACTCGAGGAAGAAGTAGCTAATGGTACAAGTGGAAAGGTGATGTTCTTCAAGACTTGATTGACATAGCAGATTGTGTTGGCACATAGGGTTGGTAGGCGCCAGAAAAGTTTAGCTTGTTACATGCAAGGATGGAAAGTATTCACAGTAGAAGACACGGGGCACTATTACAAGTTTTGATTAGGGTAAATTACACCGAAAGATCCTAGCATTTGGGATAAATTCATTTGAGGTCTTAACATTTCATGTGGTTCAAAAGTGATCCCAGCATTTAAAGAAGTGGATCAATTGAGATCTCCATTGACACGTATTACAACGTGTCAGGTTTTTTGAGTTTTAATTAAATATTTCTCCTGTTAGCACATATCAATGGAAACGTTAATTGACCAACTTCTTTAAACATTGGAATTTCTTTTGAACCACTCGAAACACTGATCCCTCAAATAAACGTATCCCCAAACATTAAAACCTTCTAGTATAATTTACCCGTTTTGACTAAAAAAGTTGTGGATGTGAGCAAATATAAGAAGGATAGAGTCAAATCATCACTTAAACGTTGTGCGTGTGTGTGTTTTTAACATTAGAATTTTAAAATGCTAAACATCATACTGAATCGAATTTTTCACTTGTCAAATTTTACACATGATTATCAAATAGCATCTTTTACTTATTAAATTTATTATTTCCGTCTTCATTGGTTAAAGAGTCCGAGTGTGAATGATGACCAAGTTCATTCGTAAATTTTACAAGTAAAATGTCAAATATAATATTTACCAACTTTAGATTTCAGATGTAAAACTGAAAATCACCTAAAGTTTAGATAATGATTTGATATTGTCCCTACAAAGAGGAAGCATCTAAGGAGCAAGAATTAGAATATGAGGGAAATGTGAGTAGCAGACCAGAATATATGTAGCATGTTTAGTGCTTATCCTTTTGCTTGGGTCTCATTGACATAAAGAATCATTGTTGCCCCACCATCATCACATAAAGAAGATAATCAGATTATTTGCATGCTTACGGGTTCTCAAGCAAGTTGAAGTTTACCCTTTAAATAAACAGCAGCCTTGCCAAATAAGTCCCTTTTCACATCCACTTGCTCAAATGTATTGGGGCTGAAAATGAATAACAAAGAGACAAAGTTTTAACCATGAATTCACATTTTCAAGAGGCAGAATTTTCTGCAAAACAAACTAGTAGAACTCACTCTATCAGCGCCACTTCATCATCCATAGTGCACATGCAAGTATAAGACTTCTCCTCCACAAATATCTCTGCATCATATTAAATATGTTCATTTCAACGTAATGTATCAATTAAAAAAGAATTCAACAAGGAGCACTCTGAAGTATATGACCTTTTGTTTTTACAACTATGTTTGGTCAAAACAAAATGATGAGACAGTGACACACATTAAAAGCAATTAAGCTGTAGGACAGTGAAATGCTAAGGAATCCAACACAAAATTAATTTGAAACGTCATATTATTTAGCTAAAAGAACACATTGAGTAGTATCAAATAAATCTCCGAAATTTCTTTTTTTTTTTTTTTTTTTTGAGAGAGGAGGGTATTGGAATAGCTTAATTTAAATTAAAATTTAAAGCTACAAAAGGTCTACATTTCATTTATCCAAATGAAAAAATAAGTCTGTTCCACTTTCCAGTCAGTCTGTGAAGAATACTCTGTTAACTAGACAGGCCACCAGCAGACCAGTTATTTCTGGGTATCAAACAAATCTGACATGATTTGTTGTTAGTGGTCAGTACTTAAGTAAAAAAAAATCCATCCAAGAGTGTGCCTTTCTATTTCCACAATCAAGCATAAACATGCATAAAATGGGATTTCAAGGTACATACTTTCAATGGACTCATCTGTATTAAACCGTGCATTAACTTTGTTTCCACTCTCAACATCACGCAACTCCACCTGTAGAAATAATTAATTTAAATTCAGCTACAAAGTATAATAGAAAGGATTTTCAATTAACAGCATAAATACATAAGCTGCACATTTCACACCTATAGGAACACAATATCAACATGTTATGGATGCAACATGCAACTACTTGAAGCACAAAAACATGAGTTACATGAAATTGGGGAAAAAAAAAAAATAATCCACTAGGACAATGAGAAGCCTCAGCAAAAGTGACAATAGCAAACATCATCAATGTTAAATAATTTAGAGGAGGGAATATCAACATGTTATGGATGCAACATGCAACTACTTGAAGCACAAAAACATGAGTTACATGAAATTGGAAAAAAAAAAAAAAAATCCACTAGGACAATGAGAAGCCTCAGCAAAAGTGACAATAGCAAACATCATCAATGTTAAATAATTTAGAGGAGGGAATGAGGGATTCAAGCCATCACATAAATCCACCAAAAGCCATGCTCCTAGTCCATTTTTTTTTTTTCCCTTTTATTTATTGTTATTAAAAATTATCCTAAATATTCCAATACTGAACCAGGATTCCTTTTTTCCCCTTGAAATTTGTTTATATCCAGTATAGCAGCAGCACCAGCACAGTGAATCATTCTGCAATATATAATTTTGTTAGCAAAAGTGATTTTCCAACATCTTCGAGTCTATAAATTATTATAGATGGTCACAAGAACATGAATGACATAAAAAACAGTTTTGTTCATATCTGCCAGTAATCACTTCAGATACAGCTGAATAATAGCCATTCTTATTAACAGTTTTGTTCATATCTGCCAGTAATCACTTCAGAAGCGTCGTCTTTTTGTATAGGAGAGTGGCGAATCATCACATATGGAAATCTTCAATGTTGCTTGAAACAAATTGAGATATCATATCATATGGTAAGAATTCTATACATTTAAAGATAATATAAGTATGTTTTTTGAAATACACCTAATAAATTATAGTTTCAAACTCTCCCCTCATACTAGAGTAGGTCAGTCCACAACCATAGGTAAGAAGGCAGGCATGCTTCTAATTATTTTGGGTGAATTCAGGCAGGTAGGCTACAAAAGCAGTAGTAGAAGAGCAGCAGCAACCATAGTGATAGTGCCCACAACCAGAGGCAGAGAAGTGGTTGGAGTGCCAAAGTAGTGTGGCAATGACAACACCTGGTAAGGTTAGGTCATGGTCATGGCAAAAGCAGGAGGGCAAAGAGCATTTGTTCGTGGTCCCTCAAGTTTCACAGATTTCCAGATTCCTAAAAAAGTTTGGAAATTTTTCCAAGATACACTTGTTAATTCGTTAATTTTACAGTGTTGTCCCTCCCTATTTCTTTCACATTTCCCGGTCCCACCTTCAGGTGGCATCTTGTGCCTGCCACCGATCATGGTTGATTAGTGTCAGGGCCAGCACTACAGTTATAAACTAAAATCATGCTTTGGCGCTGTTGAAACTAAGAACACATAGCAAGTGATTCTTTATATGAGTTCATCAGGAATCACCATCTCTTTACATAGAGAGGTATAAAAGGTTGTATAGGGCAACTTGTTAAGTTATTGGAAATAAATATTAAAATCTTTCTCCCACATACACACACAAAAACAAAGAAAAAAAAAGGGTAAAATTTCACCAACTACCTTGAAATGTTTTCAAATTACATTTGACACCCGTTGTTTTCAATTTCACATTGCAACCTGATAAGTTACATAAATGAATAGATACCCTTGATAAGTTCTTACACATAGAACCCCTAATAAGTTTCATAAAAGTAGGTCTGATGCTTCTCAAAAGGGTGGTAGTACACATTTAACAAAGTCAGGTGTGTTGTTGTAATTTGCAAAGATTTTGGGGCAGCTGATATACCCTATAGAAAAATATATCATAAAGATATTTTAGAAATACACTGGACACATTCTTAAGAGTCTAACACCACTAAATTAAAAAAATAATTAATAAATTAAGGATTCAGAAAACCAATCTTCCAGGGTTTCAAGTGTTGCATTCTCCACGATCATTCACTACAAAGATGACTATATAAAAGACTTCTAAGACAAAGCAGCTCCATGTACAGGAAATTAGCAAAACAGATGGCATCTTCCAGTTAAATGGACTGCTAATTCTATAGATCTAGAAAGAACCTGGATCATGGCGGATCCTCTGCCCTGCTGGTTGTGATCCGCTTTGACAACCTACACAAATGTATGCGATATATGAGATGGTTCATCAATAAACTTAAGCAATGGGGACATAACAAATGAACTGCACAAACCTACTAACCTCATAAAGCCGACCTAAAATAGACGTTGACACCAAACTAAATCTGTCAGCAAAGATACAATTTTGACGGTAAAAAACAAAATTCATTTATATCAATTTCGAGAAAGAGAAAAGATTGATCAAGATCAGGAGTGCAGCGACCTTTTCTGTCAATGACATTTCCTGGTCTTACCTGCACAAAAGCCGACATGAACCAGTTAGAAAAGTCGAATTGCGCGCATAAATCGTAAGCAAACTCTCATGAAATTCTATCTCTGCTAGATGATAGTTCCAACTGAAACTGCAAATTGCATTTTAGATGATAATTCTGTCTCCTAGCCAGTGGAACATAAATCGATGGAGGAAATGAATGGCTAGGATTGGCAATTATCGACAGGGTACCATAGCACGAAAAACACACGAGACACATCCTGACACTCTATACGAGACAAGATTATGACACTAAAGAACACGGTTATCTCATAACTTAATTAATTTCATGTAGTTGTGTCTATCTGCTAAAACTTACTTGAGAAATTAATGATTTCCAGTTTTAACAGAACGAAATGGATTTCACAGAATCCACGGATTGCAAACAAGTACAACAAGAGTAGACTGCATTCCGAGATAAGATACATATACTCACATCGGAGCCGTGGACTTTAACACCACGTCGTTGAGTAATGGACCAAGGCGAATGGAAGAGATGGCGGGAGAGAGAAGCGAGAGCGGCGGTGTTGGTGGTGGCAGAGGGGAAATGGTGCAGCGATCGGTGGCGCGACAGTGAAGTAGCGGTGGTGTTGTTGGGGACAGCGAAAGAGCTCGAGCGAGCCGTCGAGCCACGAGCGATTGCATTTTCTGTGTAAGAGCTTGAGTTGAAGGGTGAAGAGTTCAGTGGCCTCGGACTTATCAGTTATGGCGGAAGAGGAGCAAGCAGGTCAGCAGAAGAAGGGATCAAACAATTGAATTTATGTTATGGCTAAAAAAAGAAAATAAAAATATACAAATTTTTGGAAAAATGAAATTAATATCCTTATTATTTTAAAAGATTTATAAAAATACCACTTCAATGAAAAAATCACATATTTGAGTAAGTTAACAGGTCTATAACCGACTGACCTCATTTGTTTGGGAAAAGGAATAAATATTAATATTTTTTTAAATTAATTACGAAAATGCCATCGAGAAAAAATTATTCTGATTTTAGGCAACATGGCCTCGTCTTTTCGAAGACAAGATCTCATTACTCTAATGACCTCGTCTCTCGAAGAGACGAGATTGCTCCGCATGTGACTTCGTCTCTTGAAGAGACGAGATCATTAATGATTAACCTCGTCTCTCCAAGAGAGGAGGTCAACGGATTTAAATCTCCGCGGCGTCTTCTTCTTCCCATTTACCCATTTTGCTCGTCGGACCCCTAATCGCAAATTGTGATTTTCTGCCGATTTCTGTGGACGAAATCATAAATCGACCGTAATCGCTCATCCCCATTTGTCCGAAGTTGATTGTATTGCGATTTGTTGGATAGGAGGATGGAAACGAGGAGATCGTAGCGAAACCAGCGGCGAATGGCGAACGTTGAGGTTGGATTTTCGCGTATTTTCGTATTTTTTTCAATCATTCATGCTGCATTGTTGAATATCGATTGTATGTGTTGTTAGAATAATTTTGTAGCATGATTCCAATCGACGTTTTTTTTTTTTCCTATTGTATGTTGTATAGATATGTATATGTATAATATTTGCTTTGGAAAAAATCATGTCCTAAGTAGTTGTTGGAAAATTATTTTAGGAATTTGAGTGTGGGAAAAAAATTAAAATAACTTCAATTGTCGTTAATGGGGTGTATTTAGTACTTTAGCATTGGTATGGCGATTTGATATGGCATGGCAATATGCGATGAAAAAAGCTAATATTCGTAAGAAAGCATAATAGATTACAAAATTAAATTTCAACTTTGAAAGTGGAGGTGCAGGTTTAGGAATTATTTAAATGTTATGAGGAATGCAATTCATAAGTGTGATTTTGTGAATTTGATGTGTAGAAGCTAATTTTGATGAAATGGCAGGATTTGTGAGGAAATGGATAAGGCGAAGTTCATACTGTACGCTCATGGTAATATTGTGCAAGGGGATGATGGTTTTGGTTATGATAAGCGGCCCGTTGCTATGGTCAGTATTAGTAGGAATTCAACATATGAGCAGATAGTGGAGATTATTTGTAATAAACTGAAGGTAAATAGGTGTACACATCGGGTGGAGCTATATCATAGGGTAGCTATTGGAGATAGGACGCTACGTTATGATATTATTCCAGTGACCGATGATGATGCGGCATAAGAGATGTTGGTATACACAGAAGGCTCAGTGGCTGTTTATGTGTAGATATTGGAAACTGAATTGTCACAGGCACCTGCAAAGGAAATAGGCATTGATAGAAATATTGGAACCAGGGGTTGGTAGACTCAAACTCTACTCCAGTTCAGATAATAAGCACAAGTGGAAATAGGCCACTTTGAATTTTGTGGACCTACATCAGTGGGTGGTGATGATATGGATGCTGTGCAAGACTCATCGCAAGTGAATCCAGTGACGACTATGATGATGATGAAAATGTGAACGTCGAAGTATTTCAACAACAATATGCCTTGCCCGAGGTACATGAAGAGGAAATAACTGGGACCGTTTCGTTGCTCCTACTGACGTTGATGCAGTAGGGAGCTCAGCGCTAATTTCGTTTTTCAATGCTGAAGTTGGTAGTTAACCCCAAAAACTTCCACCATACGATACGACCCTAGATTAAAAAATTATGGATTGACTAGTAACCTTAGGAGTTAATCAGAAACTCTAGTTTAGATAGATACTTTAAATTTGATTGGTTTGGGACTCATAAACTTTATAAAAGGACTTTTTTGACCCCAATTGATTCAAAAAACGAGATTTCGTATCTGGAATTGATAATTTAAGGTATGATCAAAGGAAACTTTAAATTTCAAAACCGAATCCTTGTCAAACAAATAGATTAAACGGAGAAAACCTAAATATAGATATTAAGTGATTACTTTAGTATTCAATAGAAACCTGGAATTAAAACAAGGTATAGTAACAAACCTAAATTTGCTTTGGAACCCTAAAATTTGAGATTTCTAGTCAGTAATAAACTACTTTGATAAGATTTCATAGTGAGTATCCAAATGTGATACATATAACTAAGTTAGCTTATATATTAGTAGTAATATTACGTGAAAGACTCAATAGGGTTTTAGTTAGAAAATCGTGATCTTAAGATAAACTGTTAGGATCATAAATACCTAATCAAAACATAAACCGATGTATAACTTGAGATCTAGACCTCAAATACAGAATTGAATCATACCAATATTCGAATTAGGGTTTTCTAAAGCTCTTGGAGCCTGAAACGAAAATTGACCCGAAAAGCTTATAAAACCTAAATTGCGTAAGATAAACTTTTCTTAAACCAATAGATACGTATTATTAAAACTTAAATTTGTACTTTTTGTTAAATTAAACATTTTGTAGGATCCATTAAAGACCTTTGTATATATATATTTACATATATAAGCTAAAATATGCCCTAACAGTGTAATAAACTACTCGAAAACTCAACTAAATAAAATCTAACTAATATATAATTAATATACAAGTGTAAAAACAACTTGCAGGAGACGTGATATATATTTTGAAGGGCTGGGATTCTCTTAAAGTATGTGAGTCGGATTTCTCTCAATAATTTACATTGAAGTCAATATATATCTAACCTAAACCAATACCAACCGGCCAAATCACCCCCATATTAATGATAATCAAACAAAGAAATGAATGAACACAAATAGGAGCAATTCATTCCAAATCTAAGCAAGAAACACGGCCGAAGAATTGCATTCATTTATATATATATATATATATACCTTAACGAATTTAAATGGAAAGGCAAACGAACTCCAAACTCTTTCAAACTTTCCAGAATACAACTATAACCTATTAGGAGTCGAACCAACCCAGAAAACGATTTTTAAACACCCATATCAACGCAGTTCGAAAATTCGAACAAAAACTGGGAAAAACGCTCGAAAACAAGCTTGAGGTAAGTCAATCGCATTCCGCGAGTTTTCTTTCAATTTTAAGGATTGATACTGACTTCTAAACATCTTAGGAAGCTAACCAAGTCCATTAGGAGCTTCGGATTTCATCGAGAAGCCACAACGAAGGTGATTTTCCTAAACCCTAGCCGAGCTTGATGATCCAAAATTGTGGATAACATGTTGTTTTTATGTTGTTTTTCTTGGATATTTAAGTTAATTAGGTTCCTAGGAGTCATTTGGATCCAAAATCCCGACATTTTAACGTCAGGACTCGTCGGAATAGGGCGCGGCTCATCGGGGAAGACAATGAACAGTGATCCCCGATGAGCACGGGCTGGGTACACGGGCATGTTTAACCCGTGTACCTCTTAGCCAATATTTTAAAAAAAAAAAGAAGAAAAGAAAAACGAAAATAAATAAATATAAGTATATAAATAAATAATAATATAAGTAATTTTAGAATTATTATTATTATTTCTCAATTTATTTATTTTTTGGAATAGTAATAGAATATTATAGTATAATAATATAAAATCAGAAATTTATTTATTTATTTAAATTTAAAATAAATTATTTTTCCGAAACTATTAAATATATGATGTTTAAATATTTAATCTATTATTATTAATCCAAAAAAAAAAGAATTTTTAGAAATATAAATTACTTTGTTAAGTAATTTCCGCATAATAGATTTCTAATTATAATTATTAATATTCTTAAATATATTCTTAGAATTTCGAAAATATTATTTATGAAATAATAATAAATATGAATATAAGACTAAAATTATTTTAGTAATAATATGAATTAAAGTATAAGACAATTAGTATAATTACTAATGTGATGAAATATAATTATTCTATTTAATCTATTTCGAAAATTTTATATTATTATTATTATTATTATTATTATTATTAGTAGTAGTAGTAGTAGTATTATTGATGTTATAATTATTTTTAGTACTATTATTGATAAAAATTATTAATATTCTTATTATTTACGGTAAAAGAGAAATTTTCGAAAATAATTTATATAAAATTTATAAATCCTTTTATTAGTAAGTATATTTTCATAAAGATAATATTTAACTAATTTATAGAAAAAAAAAAATATATATATATGTACATATCTATATATAATATGGAGTTTAGTAAATACTACGTACATATTTAAAAGGAATAGATAACAATGGAAATTTAGATAATCTAAAATTACGAGTATAGGAATACCTATACTCTATAAGAAAAATTTATTAAGTAATTTAAAAGGAAAACTAATAGTTTTGAACTATAAAAATGAATTAACTAAATTGTTAAACTTTCCAAATACCCAATCAATAGATTCAAGTATCCAACAAGAATTAATAAAATA
The DNA here is from genome assembly GCA_024138025.1 of Combretum micranthum. Classification (NCBI taxonomy): domain Eukaryota; kingdom Viridiplantae; phylum Streptophyta; class Magnoliopsida; order Myrtales; family Combretaceae; genus Combretum; species Combretum micranthum. The sequence goes on from JAMXBD010000701.1 coordinate 95,570, forward strand.
AAACTGTGAATACAATGAATTAGAACTTAGGGTTATTTCGAAAGAACTAGTTAAGAATAAAACAGAAACCCAACAAACCATTAGAACACTTAAATATTCATAGGAACTAGATTGTATAGTCTGGAAATTTTGATTATATTATTTATCTTAATAGGTGACTCAGGTATTGGGGAGGACCTACCTGAAGATTACTACGATTAAATAGGATGGGCAGGTGATAACTCAGTCTTATGACATTGGTTGTGCTTGTACTAGTAGTGAACCTTAAATAAAAAGATAATGAAAATTGGTGAACTGTTTGAAATATGAAAGTTGTGTATTGTATTCCATTGATTGCCATGTCACTCTAAAATAAGTGATAACACAAATGCATGTATCTTGATAATGTATGTAGTATCTAATTGAGTGTATGTATTGCTTGATCACCTTCAAATTGATTAAAAAACTACTGGTACCATAATGGAAAATAATCATGCATTACATACTATGCATAAAAAGCATTGGAGTAAGTGCCTATTACATGTTAGTTTCTCGGATCTCTGGTAATGCTTGAATTATCTAGGCCAGAGAGCTATTAGTTAATTGCAAGATTACTTTTGTTCTGTTAATACCATAGGAACTACATGGTAAATGAAGGACGCCGCTTATGGTATTACATGGGAATAACTAACACTTAGTGGAGTTTCTAAAGCAAAAACAGGAAATAAATAATGAAACATGATAAGCTTAAAGAGATAATTAAATTGGATATTATTACTTCCTGAAAGCTTAAGTCTCTCCTGGGTAGGTGGACCATAAATTGTGATCCTTCAACCCCGATGGGAGGGCGTAAATCTTCATCTTGTTTGGATTCCGGTTATCCAAGCTTGTAATTTTTATTTGTATGATTGATGCATTTCATATGATTGTTAAATAACTTGTATGTTATGTGTAATAAGTTCTGGTTATTCACTGAGCTTGTGTTTTAGCTCACACTCCCACAGTCCTTTCAGGTTCACTTTGCGACCCTGGCTCATTACTAGCAGCATGGTCCCGGTAAGAGATAGAAGCCAGAAGTTTAAAGTTTAGTATAGGGTTAGAATATCTATATCTGTAATAGACTGTGATGCATTTAAAGTGCATTAGAATCATCACTATAGTTGTAAGGACTTATAAAGCATATGATCTGTAATATTATAGTTTGTAAAAGTTGTTTACTAGTTTACATCTTATATATGTTTGTTTATCCATCCAAGCAACTAAAAGATCCTGTTTTTGGAAATCATGTCACTCCTAGAAGGTAACCTAATAATGGTAATCGAGTGATTCTTGATTATTATTATTAGAATACCCTCGGGGCGTGACAAGTAGTGCTTACGCAGCATATGTTGATGAGCAGGAAATGAGTGCTAGGAATTGGAGCTTTAGTGATGAATTCAAGATCGGGATGCGTTTTGAGACCAAAGATAAAATGTGGCACATAACGAACTATTATAATTTCAAGGTAGTGGATTCGGACCCAAGAGCATGGCAGTGAAGTGTACTGATATCCATAACAGAGGTTGTAAGTGGAGACTCAGAGGCAGTTATAAGAAACATGGTGGGTGGTTTCACATCACTAAATATGAAGAACCTCACACCTGCTTGGATGAAATCACTGGACAGGATCACTCTCAGTTGGACTCCACCAGCTTGTCCAGGGCCATAATATTGGAGATCCGCAATTCTCCAAAGTGAGGGCGAAAGATCTCCAAACGAATATATTAAAGCAGGTCGGGTATATGTTCATATCAACAGAATTCGTGAGGCAAAGAGAAATGCCATTGAGCAGGTGTATGGAAGTTGGGAGGCGTCTTATGTGGAGCTTCCGCATCTACTTAATGCAATTACCGAGGCAAATCCAGGAACAAAGGTTGAGTGGCAAACTCAAGATTCAAATACCGCCGGCCACGTATTCCTAGATAAGCTTTTTTGGGCATTTGGTCCTTGCATTGAGGCGTTCCAGTACGATAGGTAGACTAGTTACGGGCAGTCGATTTAGTGGTAATTGTTTATTCTGATATGTTTTTATTACTGCACTAATGAGTAATGATTAATCGTATCTTTGCTATGCTTGTTTTTAACCAACATATGTCGACTATAACAACATCTCTTTATTTTTCCTTCATAGATGAATTTAGGATCGATCGATAGCTCATTACTCATATAGCAGCTTGTACACAGGTCGATTCTAGCCTGAGATGGGCAGGTTAGTTCATTTTTGTAATTCAGTGATTGCAAATTTGATGGTTAATGTGAGATTGGTCTTTAATAAATGCGATAACTTTACTGTAGGAGCATGAGGCATTACATTGTCGGCATAGAAAGGCGAGGCTCAGGCAACCAGCTGGCGTACCTATAGAGATTGACAAGCGACTGCTGCCATTCCTGTCTCAGGCAGGGTTCATAAGGGCGGCCCAAATGCCTTTCATTCAGCTGGATTAGCATCTCCTTACAACTTTGGTCGAGAGGTGACAATCGGAGACACTACGTTTCACATGACCACGGGCGAGTGGTCTGTGACCTTGCAAGATGTTTCTGTCCTTACGGGCCTCCCTGTAGATGGATTGGCAGTTACGGGCACGGCTAGGCTGGATTATCCTGATTTATGAAAGGAATTGCTAGGTCTCCGGCCCCAGCCCGGCGTTGACATGGATGGTGGTTGCCTGAAGATGTCGTGGTTGGATAGCCACTTCAGCAACCTACCTGATTTTGCTGATGATTCGATGATCAGACGCCACGCTTAGGCGTACATTTTGCTGCTGCTTGGGGGATTTATTGTTGTAGACAAGTCCTCTAATTACGTCCACCTTATGTACCTCCAGCTGCTCCGAGACTTTGAGACGGCCGGGCAGCACGCGTAGGGAGTAGCCTGTTTGACCTGGCTATACAAGCAGCTATGCTTGGCTTCCCACGTCGACACGAGGGACATTGCAGGACCGTTAGTTGTCCTGCAGATATGGGCATAGGAGCACTTCCCCCACATTGCCCCAGTTCGTCGACTGCACACGTCAGTTACCGCGGGCCACCCACTCATCAGCCATTGGGGTGCGACTTTTGACGTGATCCGAGTATCAACACATCTGCTGATTGAGTACCGCGCTTCTTTCGATCGACAGACGGCACATCAGGTATGACATCCGTTCTGTCCTATACCTCCATTGATTTCCAATGACTTGTACTGTTAAATTGCTATAGTTCGATGGTTTGTTAATGCAACTGCATCAGGTGGTGTGGGACCCATATAGTTCGATCTTGCCCTCCTTGCCTCCATACTGCCTAGTAGGTAGTGATGTTTGGCGTGCACGGATCCCATCGGTATGCTTCTACCTTATCGAGCACTACTACCCTGACAAAGTGCTTAGACAGTTTGGTGGCTTCCAGGGGATTCCAGCCCCACCCCCCCTGCTGACATGAGACCCCTCCATGAGATTGACATGAGAGAACGTTCCGAGTGGAACTGGCAGGTCGAGCACGCCAAGTGGATAGTTGAGTGGCATACTCGGCGTAATTGCATAGTTGAGCTGCCAGATTTGCCTGCTGGGATATCTAACGATTACTTCCGGTGGTATCATGCGATCACCTGATGCTGGATCGGTTGCACGGGAGCTATCATACGATACATGGTAAGATAACTGTCTCTATAAGCTTTATATGGACTTGTACTTACTTGGCAGCTACTCACCGATATAATTTTTTGCTATTACTCATAGGTTGATTTCATTTATAGCATCCCGGACATGTCCCCAGAGCTCACTCCATCCACTGCACGAGATGTCTGTCGTGTGGTGGAAGAGTTTATGGGGTTGAATTTCAATGATCCAGTGCTACTAGCTCCACCATCAGACATCAGTAGCAGCACAGGGTGACCCATGGTCTCATACCGTATAGAGACGACAGCCTCCTAAGAGAAGCGTGGGCGGGGACAGGGTAGGGGTCGGGGACGAGCTTGAGCACCAGGTATACAGATCAAAGATGAGCCTGAGCCGTCCGATCTACCTTCACTTGATGAGCCTGGTCCTTCCCAGCTCACTCAGGACGAGGCTGACCCGTCATCTACATCTTACTATATGGGGGACACCCCCATGCCAGATCCGTCATACTCTGAGTTCCATACCCCCTTGGCTCCGCAGAAGAGACGACCATTGCCATCACATGATATGGGGAAGGGGCTCACATAGGTCGAGCCAGACCCTGTCCCGTTCCATCAGTACAGTGCTGCTACTGGACATGAGGATGCTGTAGTTACAGATATTGTTCCATCAACAAAGCATCCTCATCTGCGTACCCCATTACCCAAGACGTACGTGAGGTGGGATAGAGGCCGAGGACGAGGGAGGAGGGACTCACCTCAACAGCAGTAGTAGATGATAGATTTTTTTTTTTATTTTGATTGTTGCATATAGCTTCTTACTTTTTGCTATTATTCTTGTATGTATATGTACTCCTTTTCTCTTGTACATTTTAAGAGAACAATCAATCAGTATTTCATTTCATAATATCTGTTACGAGTCTACAAATTTCCATATTTTTATTGTACTGTACTGATAAACAATCACAATACCGCTGTGATTGAATGATTCGGATTGGGATTGAGAATGTGTGTTTAGGCGGAATGGTATTATAGCTGTGTTGGTTTTGGTTAATGGCTCGTATAGCTATTTATATTTGTACTTGACAGGTTTTATATGTAATTTTTTGGGTTTCTCAAGTAATAAATTGAATTTTGTAGAGGAAGACCTAACCTCGTCTCTTCAAGAGACGAGGTCACATGTAACTAACCTCCTCTCTTCGAGAGACGACGTCAGCCACTTATGACCTCGTCTCAAGAGACGAGGCCATATTGCCTAAAATTGGGAATAATTTTTTCCTGATGGCATTTTCATAATTAATTTCAAAAATATTAATATTTTATTCTTTTCCCCATTTGTTCAGTATTTTTTTAACCGAGTTTGTTAAATAGATGAGTTTGACAAAAAATAAAAAATAATATAATAAAAAACAACAATGACACTGACTGATGTAAGAAGACAAAAAATATCATATGTCCCGAGAACTTCCTCCCATAGCTTCCCACTTCCATTCTACAATCTAGAGAGAAAGACTACATAATGATGGCAGGATCATTATGTTTACATGCAATTCCCTCTACAGTCATGGCCATATACCGTCACGAGACCTTTTGTACTGATTCATTCTTCCTCTTGCTTCTTCTTCGTAAGTCCCAACCATCTCCAAGTTCAATTCATTTTCTTTCTTTATTTCTTTTCTATTTAATTTGAAATAAAGGAAAATGAAAGACTCATTTTGATTATTAAATTGGTTTCAGAAAAAAACTTTGGGCGCAGATTATGAGTACTTTGCTTCCCTTGCGAGATGAAGGCACAATCTTGTTAAGGAGTTGTTGAGGTTTTAGAGTTTGGAGTGTTGTCGACGTCATTATTGTTTTATTTTTTTTTCCAAACTCATCTATGCAACAAGACTAAAAAAAATACTAACCTTGTCTCTTGAATAGACAAGGTCAACCACTTGTGACCTTGTTGTTCAATAGACGAGTTCAAGTGTTCAACTTACCAAAATTGAGTTTTTTTTCATTCCAGTAGTATTTTTGTAATTTTTTAATAAGAATATTGATTTCCTTTTCTCCAAATTTTTAGAACCAGATTAATTTAAATGAGATTAATCATAAATTTATGGTTAATTTTAATAACTGAAACCAAACCATTTATAACAATATGATATGCAACTCGAAAATATTATATAGCTTATATTTATAAAAATGTAAAATCATTTCAACATTTTGTTCATAATTATAAATTAATAATATGGTTGATCCACAATATATGTTTATATTGAATTTTTTAATAAAATTAATTACGAGTGAACATTTGAATTTTTTTTCCATTACATGAACTTTTTTTTTTTTTTTTGCCAATCAAGTAGATGAACATTGACTTATGCTCTCTCTTTGGGTTTGAAGAACCAGCATAAGTCATTTACATCGAGGAGAGCTAAAGAATTAAGGAAGGAGAATCTCTTTTCAAACTCATTGTTATTTATATATACATACTAATAACATAACCTCAACTTCACCTTAGAAAAAAAAAAAAAAAACTAAGAAAGAGGATTTCTTTTTAAACTCATTTATTATTTATGTATATATACTATTAATATAACATCACCTTCACCTTAGAACTCAGACCCACCACTAAGTATTAGTCACTTCATGTCAACCCTAATGTCCTTTACTGTCTACTTAGTTTCTGTAGAGCTAACATCCAATGGTAATCTTTACTAGATTCATTGGACATAACAAAGCATTACCACAAAACTGGGGGCTAATACGTAACATGAACACCATATAAATACAAGTTATGTTTGTTATGCAATACATGTCCATTTGATTTAAGGATCCAATAAAATTTAGTCCATATTTTTTAGTGATCACTCAAATAACAATTGCTCATAAATATCAACAACTCAATCATTACAAACATTTTGTGATCACTTTTATTTTAATGATTTAGTAATCAAAATAATCACCAAACAACAAGTGAGTACCTAACCCCTATGCATAGTCAATTATATTTATCTTAATTTAGGTGAAACTACATTACAAACACAAGTAAGGATAAGATCAAAGTTACCCACCTGTCGTCCAAATTAAGCCATACTAAACTTCTGTGAAATCCAAAGATTAATCTGTTATTCCTATGAAAAAGAAATAAAAATCACTCATCACCCCTTTTTGTATACACTTCATTACATTTTAGTATTTAATTTTACTTTAATTCATTACTTTACATTTGATTGAAGATAGACTTATTTTAAAACTTATTTGATCAACACTAAGTAAGACCCTCTCATAGCTGTGAAAATCGTCTCACTAAGATACAAATAGTTCTTCATTGTTTGTCAAATTATCTATTTTGCTTCGTTTATAAATCATTTGTTATAAAACATTATTATCCTTTTATAAGTATTTTCATAAATTACTAACTTACATGGAAAACATTTTAGTAAACATACATTTGAAGCAACATATTTCTTTTACTAAACATGGTCCAACCTATCATATTATGATACCATCCTAGGCCATTCACGAGTTTTAAATCCATTTTAATTAAACTTAGCCAAATTAATTAAACTTAACCAAATGAATTCATTTTATATTTAAGATTCATATCAACTTAAGTCTATGTTAACTTAATCTTAGTCAAGTTGATTAGAATTAGTCATTTAGTTTAGTTACTAAGTCATGTTCAATTATCTCTCTAAGTCATTACCATATGTCTACTAAGACTTTAGTTAATCTAATTAGATTTATTTTCGATCAAGTTTATTTTATCTCCTTAATCGATTGATCTTTAAGATATTATATAATTATGTACTCGACTATATACACTAAACTTGTAAAACCATTGTTTAAATTGATTAGGATATGTTGCAGTTTGAAACAAATAAATTTTATGCCTTGATGCTTTTAGAATTTCCCAAAACTTAAAATGCAAAAGTTGTGTAGCTCTTTTTAAACTTTCTATAGCATCTTAATCACCTCAATCCAATGAATGAAAAAGTTATGATCAAAATATAAAACAGTGTTGTAACAAATCATTGTTTAGCAAAAGCAAAGTCATGCCCGTGATTCTTCAAAAACACAACACTACATGCTACTAAGATTTGAATCATGCCGTAAATCATCAAAATATCAACATATGAAGCTACTAACAGGAGAATCACGCTCGTGACTTTGGGATTTTGAGATTTTTAAACATCTTGAAGCTAATAAGGCCCGGATCACGCCTGTGATATTAAAAATTTTTTGAAACAGAGCTTGTTTTAGGTTTAATCACGACCCTAATTCCTTTTAAAATGTAAGTCAGTTTATAGTAAGAGCATTATCATACTCGTGATTTTTGTTCTCCCCTATTTTGATGCTTTCCTGTTTCTTTTACACAATTTTAACTACTTGTCTACTTGTTTTATTCTCAAAACTCGACCTACATCATCTCCATAGCAGCATACAAATTCATGTTAAGTTTGAACAAATTTCTAAATATATTTTTGCCATCATACATTGTCTAACTTATTTCATCAATTCCCTAAGTTCACATATGCATAAAACCACCTAGGTTTTAGCTTTTATGCTCATATCTCTCTTGTTTACGAATTTGATCACAAACCCAACATTTTTCTAGCTCTAATTCATCATTCACATGCACCTATAACAATTAAAACAAGGAAAACAAGAATACTTACATGCTTGACAGACTTAACTAGCTTGTTCTTCACTACTACTACTACTTCCTAGTTGATGTTGTTCTTTCATGCATCTTTCTCATCTTCCTTCTTGATTTCATCTTCTACTTCTCCTAATGATCTTGTTGAAATTTGAGATTTGATGTTGAAAATGGAGGAAAAAGAGGAAGAGGAAAAGAAACGTAAAAGAAAGAAGAAAATAGAGGAAAAAGCAAAGAATGAAAAAGAAGAAAAATAAAGAAGCAAAGGGAAAGAAAAAGGAGAGGAAAAAGGATAATGATAAAATAATTAAAGATATATGGGCAAGAGATTTGATTTAAATCTTTCAGATGATTATATCGAGTGTTAAAAACAATTGGCAAGGAATTTTAGAATATATAAAGATAAAATTAACAACTTGGATTGGGAATCTAATATAGAAATTAAATTTGTAAAAACTAGATATTTAGTTTGAGTTTGGTCTTAAAAACTGATATTTTTAAATAAGTATGTGAATTCAAAATTTTATGAGGATTAAAGGAATAGAATTCAGATTAAAAAGGGCTAAATTAGAGCATTTTATAAATTTAAGTAATTAATATTGATAAGTTTGGATTATTTATAAATTAAAAGAAAGAGGGGTTCAAATTAATGATATTGAATAGTTTAATTCATGAAATAAACTAAAGCTTAGGATTTATAAAGTTAATAACATTTAAATTAAAATTTTCAAGGATTCAAAGATTTGAAATTGAAAGAAAAGAAATTTAGTTTGAGAATTACAAAAGATGACTAGTTTGATTTGTTGAAAAAGATTGGTAAAGCAAATGAACATATTTGAAATGAATAGAATCCAATTTTGATGGTTGACAATAATTAGGAAATTTGATTCACGAAATGGATAACTGAAACAAATAGATAGTGGAAAGGAATATTTGAAATATCAATTTTGATTAGACCTATTTATTAATTTGATTATGTTAATTTATCTAGTTATATTCTATAATTTAATTTACTTGAATTAATTAAATTATCTAAGTATAATTTCTAATTTACATTCTAACTAAAGTTCAAAATTAATCATCTATTGGTAATTAACATTTTATATTAACTTTAAATTTTATAATTAAAAACCTTTTGATTATTTTAAGATTTATGCTTTAATTTATGTTTCCGTTGTGCTATTTTGACTAATTTAGATTAAATTTTGGTATTATGTATCACTTCTATTTAAATCTTACATTAGTTGGCAATCTATTATTTATTGAGTTTATATATTGTATATCTGTATTTATTATCATGTCTATTTGATATTTCTCATTGTTTTTCGTTATTTAAAGCGTATTTAAACTCGGTAATATTTTGCAATTATTTCATGTTTCAGGTTTGTTTATTGCATGTATTATATGATTACATTGTTTTATTCTTCCATTGTATTGGTTTCATGTTTATTGTCATTTTGTTTTTATAAAGCATCTTGAGATTTGAATTATTAGATTTGGCATCATTTCTTTATAATTGTTTATTTTCTCATCATTTATTTGTTTAATTATAGGAAATGTTATATTTTATAACTTTTATTATTACTATCATCAATTAGTTAAACTTCAAATTAAGATATCTAATTATTCGTTCAATCAAGTATATATAGTGAATTTTGCTCTTTTATATTTATGAGGTATTGCCGCGAAGTTATGGAAAAATTATATCTTGAAATATTGTTTATATCAATTGAAAATTTTAAGCAATAATTAAATTATTCGTATTTAATATTTCTAGATTGCGAAAAATTAAGAGTGATTCTTATGACTTTTCTTAAAACCTTTTTAAAAAAATTTACTTTATTTACTTAATAATTATTTTGTTTGAGTTGTAGAAATTTGGGTAATTATAGCAACACATTATGACGAGAACTTGATATCATGCAAGTGCAAGGCTCGATTGATGACACTTTATATTAGCTCTATCTTCTTTGTAGCTAACCATTTTGATGAAGATACTTGAAGTATGCTATGCTGTATGATTAGACGGAGCTTCTGAATAGATGTAGACTCCTTAGATATATAATTACATACTTTGCCGATGTAAGGAATATAAAATAACAGTTAAAGTTAACCTTACACCTGTATGAGTGATGGATTCCCACTAACCTGCTAATAAAGTGCAGCCAAACCTTTGAAGAGAATTAACTACTGTCCTGATACTTAGCATAAGTACAATCGAATTAAGAATATAAAGTAATGCTTAAAACCAACCATTGGTCTGTGTAGAATATAGAAGATTAAGAAGCCAAACTAATACACAAGATCATCTTCATGCCCATGTCAAATCTAGAAGATCAGGAAGTTAAGGTAACACTTAAGATCACTCTTGAGCCAATCCAAATGTTATATTATCATGTATAACAACAAAGAAAAAAGAAAGTAACATTATTATTACTATTATTTTTGTTAAAAAAATGGGAAAACTTTTATTATGTGTGATAAAAAAAAGTGTAAGGAAGAGCTTCAACGCTCAATAGAATTTTGCATTTCATTCCATGCCCACATGTCATCACAACTTTAGTCCATCATGTGAAATATAGAATTTTGGGGGGCGAAAAAACACTCGGAGAAGAAAAAAGTTAGGGTATGTTTGTTTCATCATATTCAAGTCATTTTGGCATAGTATTTTTTTTTATTTTCAAACAAATGTTTATCAAGAAAAAGATAACGATGAAATAATTTTACTTATAAATAGACCATATAGATACGATACAGATATGATACAAATGAACTACAAATGCGATTAGATACATAGACATTACAGATAAAAATTCAATAATTCAAACATACCCTAATAAAAGAAGGAGTAAAGTAGTGATTGCCCATTTGCTATTGTAATAAGAGATCTAAGTCTAACCAATGTGAGCAAAGCAATGCAACATTCTTTCATATGCAATTGACGTCATCGATGCCATCATCATAGATGAAAGTAGTGTTTACCCATTCACTTATGTAAGAGGGACCTAAATAGAAGGAGGAAAAAAAAAAAACAAGAAAAAGGAAAATCAACAAGTTTAGGTATCCTTTTGATTAAGCCTTTGTATTGTAGGGTTGCTGCAACTAGTCAATCACGTGTGGTAAGTGTGTCATTCAACCTTTGAGGAATCCTACACTGATGACACATGTATAGATGTCGAAAAGAGAGGCATAGAAGGAAAAATAGGAAAACCCAATTTTTCGAATGCGTAAGTGTGACAGAAAATCAAATCAGATAGATCGGATCGTTCATGACTCATTCTTTACTAATTGTAGGCTTTGAGCGCTCTTGCAAGAGTTTCCGTAGAGTTTCCACATTGCTCTCAGTTTTAGCAATACACATAATGTCCCCCATGTGAGAAAAGAAGCCTCTTATTTATAGATATCGTAAGCTAATGCTAGCCTTCAAATCATTCCCAAGAATCTGATGGTTAAGATTGAAGTATTCTTTTCTTCAGTTTGGGCAAGAATTGCAAATGGGCTTACAAATAGCCTAAGGGCTTTTATAATATAAAAGAAGCTTATTATCCATTTAAAATAACCCATTTATAATATAAAAAGGCTTTTGGTTCATACAAGCCCTATTTTAGTCAAATAGAACTCAAATTAGCCTAGAAATATATTTTAGGAGTCCACTTTTTACGTATGAGAAAATTGAGATAGGTAGAGAGCGGAAAAACCAGTCCAATGATTCTCGTTCTGAGCTTACCAAGTCGAATCTCCCTATGACATCAAATTGGGCCGAAAGTCTAATTACTGAAATGACCCTCTACATTTTTGCACCGTGGCAAAAAGCTCCTTTAACAAAGTCATAAGGGGGATTTTGGCATTTTCATCGAGTGGATCTTATCTTCAAGTTTATTGTAGAACACTAATAAGAAGTTGCACTTGACATCTAATTGTCTACTATATTGATTGAACCAATACTTCTTCTATCTATCGATGAACCAAAGTAAGGTGAAGTAGTCTTTCAAACTACTATTAAGAGATTCATTTCCTTTCGTTGTTCCATATTGCATCTCTTATTATGTTCATCTAATTTCCTCCATTTTTTTATAATGCTTAATAATTTAATAAAAGCATTTAAATAAGGCAGATGTTGTTGTGTAAGTGATGCATAGCATGAGAAAAGAAGTTGTGTTTGGGTATGTTAGGGTAGCATGGGGGTGCAAGGACAATGCCCCTGGTATGGTAAATTTTTTTTTACTTCTCTTTCCACTCTCACAAAGGAAATGGCTAGCTTCTGCAATATTTAATGATTTAGGCTAATTTTCGGTGTAATCCAACTTTTATGCTTTCCTTCTGTACTTTCTTCTTAATAATATTGAAACTGGACCGGTATTTATTACTCCACCTTCTCTTTTTTATACCTTTCCCTTTTGAGTCTTTCTGTTTTTTTACTAATTTACGACTCAGGAATATCTTTTGGGGAAAGCTCATAAACCTTCTCCACTTATTCTTATTCAATGTCTTGCATTATCGATCATTTCCTCCATTTCTTTAGGAAAATTTTTTAGTTTCCATTCTTAACGTGAGCAAGTATCTTCTTAATCCAGCATGCAACGTTTCTTTTTTCTACCCTTTGTTTTTTATCAGCCTCTTCTCAATCTGGCCTTCGCCCTTGACGGTGATTCTGAAGTGACCCTTGTCGACATTCTCATTGGAGATACACGTAATCTTGATGGTGCCATTAACTTTCAGCCACCTTTGACCATCAGAATCCTTGGCTTCACCTCGTTGAACAGAATGATGAGGTTGGATATAAAGAAATCTTGTCAAAGAGATCACAGGACCATTCAAAGTAGTTGGTCTTAGCTCAGTACCAAATATGGACTTTAGTGCCACTGGGACAATCTTCGACGATCTATCGCTCATTCTTTTCATTGTTCAAGGGTTTGTTCCATTCTATTTTCTTCTCTTTTGTTTTTATTTTTCTTTTAATGTTACCAAACGGATCTCATGTCCTAACTTTATCATCTATTGTGCAGTTTTTTTTTTTGCTTAGCTTGTAACATTCATTGCTCCGTGCAGCTTCGGTTTGTTGTCATTGGATTGATATTATGTGGAGCTTGGTTGATCAAGTCTGGTCGATGTGGGCTGCTGTTTGATGTACTGTAATTCGCTAGTGAAGTGCTTGGTGTTGTTAAGAATTGGTTGGTGCTTGTATGTGTTACACCCCACTTGATTGGTACTGCACAAGTTGGTGAGCTTACTACATGCGTAGTTTGCTCAGTTTGGCTTGTACGTAAATCGATGGTGTTCCAGCAGCCGCTTGGTACCGTAATCTGTGTAGCTATTCAGACTTGTTTATGGTTGGCAGATTCACAGCTCGACCTAAACATAGTAGCTTGGCATTAGTACCCTAGGCTCCATTTGGGAAATAAAATATGCTCCAATCACGGTCATGGCTGCAATATGGTTGCATGATTCAAACCAGCGGCTATCTATTGTTTGGTAAATATCACAAGTCACAACTGTCATGGTTAACTTTGATCTATTTCTATATGAAGCTTGTATTGATGCGGGCGACTAAGATAACACATATGTAAACAAGAGGAAGTTGTCCAAAAAGAAGAGGAAGAGACGCCGCTGGCCTTGGAAGATGTGCCATCAGCATTGGAGCCGATTTACATTTATTGCTGACAATTTTGTCTTTTGATTTTTCAAATCATTAGTATTTATGAACGGCTACCAGCTTTTATTACTAGTCACCTTCTGTTACACAATTTATTATGGTATTTATTATTTACCTTTTTAGATCTTAACTTTTAGAATTCTTTATATAATAATATAAATAGGCATTTAGGCTTGTCTGTGTAAATGAGAACATTTGATAAACTTTTTAAATCCTATTGAGAGAGTTTTCTCTGTGAAATTGCAATTGTTTAGTAATTGTGTGATTAAGTTCACGTTTTGAAATCAATCATTAAATTGGTTTCTATTATTTAACGCTTCTACGCTGCATCAGATTAGTATCAGAGCACACTGAGTTCTTGCGAAGATGTCAAGAGACAGCAGTTTAGGAGGCGGTCATATTCTCGACGGTGTTTAGGATGTGGAAGTCCTACGAACCAAGCCATAGGTTCGAAGGGCGATGTTGAGTAGCATGGATCAAAGATTCCAACGTTATGAGAAGCGCTTTGATGTTCTGATCGAGCAATCTAATACTAACAGGAACAGGAACGGTTATGGGAGATGACCAACGGCAGAATATGCTCACGGCGATCCTGTTGTCAGACCTGTTGCTGTGAGTTGTAGGGGTCAATATAGAGGTAAGTATCATAATTTTGATGATTATTACGAATATGATTCTGATGAAGAAGATAGATTGATGGAAGAAGGGGAACAGCCACGAAGACAGGGTGATAGTGGCAGATTTGAAAAAGGTAAGACCCATGGACGATGTAATTTTGATAATTATTACAGAAGTAGGAATGAACATGAAATGAATGATTTCAAGTCAAATGTAGAAATTCCATATTTTAGAGGAGAATTAGGGATTGAGGAGTTTGTTGATTGGATTGCTGAGATTAAGCGAATATTTGATTATATGGAGGTGCCGGAAGAGAAAAGGGTAAGGTTAATAGCATGTTCTCTCAAGGGCTATGCATCTGTATAGTGGAAGAGATTACAAAAAAGGAGAAGTTATGAAGGAAAAGCACCTATTAAGACATGGTTTAGGATGAAGCAATTATTAGAAGATAAATTTCTTCATCTTAATTATGAGGAAACCATATTTCAATAGGACTACTGATTTCATCAAAAACAAAAAGTGATACATGAATATCCTATAGAGCTTATGAAGTTGGCACAGAATAATGATTTGAAAGGGGAAGAAATTCCTACTATAAAAGAGAATGGGAAAGAATACAATTACAAGACTCCTAAAGAGACCTCATCCAAATCTTCAAAAACCATCCCTCCTAAAGTAGAAAGAAACCTTATAGATGAGAAGGTTGAACATCCACTAGTTATTTCCATTGAACTTAATAAAAAGAGATTTGTTCCTGATGTACTGCCTAGAATTGTCATAAGAGATATTAAGACTCATGAAGTCATTGAAAGTAAACTTGTGGAAATATCAATGCCAAAAGTAGTGAAGGAGATATTGGAGGAGTTCAAGGATGTGTTTCCTAAATACTTGTCAGAGGGATTACCACCTATGAGGGACATCCAACATAAGATTGATTTGGTGTTTGGGGCGAGATTACCCAATTTACCACACTACAAGATGAGTCCCAATGAGACTCAGGTTTTATAGGAGAAGAAGTAGAGTCCTTGCAGAAGTTTCCTTTTAAATTGAAACATAAATTTGGAGTGTAGAACAAAGTTGCTAATACCTTGAGTAAAAAAACTAAGGTATTCCCTTTCTAACTAGAAAATACATCTTTATGTTCAGGAGAGAACTCGAGGTCGAGTTCTTTTCAGGTGAAGAGAATAATGCGGTCGACCAAGATGACACATATGTGAACAAGAGAAAGTTGTCCAAAAAGAAGAGGAAGAGACGACGTCAGCCTTGGAAGATGCGCTGTCAGCATTGGAGCCGGCCTACACTTATTGCTGACAATTTTATCTTTTGATTTTTCAAACCGTTAGTATTTATTAACAATTACCAGCTTTTATTACTAGTCAACTTCTGTTACATAATTTATTTTTATTTATTATTTGCCTTTTAAGATTTGTCTTTTAGAATTCGGGAAAAAGAAAAAAATATTTGTTTTTTTTTAAATTACAAATTTGCCATCAAGATCAAAATAATCTTGATTCTAGACAACTTGACCTTATCTCTTCAAGGGACGAGGTTATGCCGCCTGCTACCTCGTCTCTTCAAGAGACGAGGTCATTACTAACTGACCTCGTCAAGAGACGAGGTCTGCGAAAGTAAAACCTCGCACGACCTCCTTCTTCCCCATTCCATCTTCCTTCTCGTTGTTACTTCCCTAAACCCTAAGCCCCAAATTGAAAACCCTAACCCCAATTCTGATTTTGTTGTCGATTGAATGCAATCAGCTCTGACAACTTGTGTTTTTTGATCAGTCGGTATTGAGAAAGAAGCAATTTATTGGAAAGGGGTAGCTTAGGCACGAGAACGGAGGAGAATAACAAATGGCGACGATTTGTGGTATGAATCCACAATTTTGTAAATTTTTGTTGAATTATTGATGGTACATTATTGAATATTCGTTGTATGTGTTTGTAGGAATATTGGATGTTGTAAGATTTCGAATATTTGTAAATTTTTTTTGAATTATCGATGTTAAATTGTCGAATATTGGTTGTGTGAAATGTGCGCATATTTGTTGTTGTACGCAAAGTTCCATTAAAGTGATACAAATAAAGTATAATTTATCATAAATTATAATTTATTAGAAATATTTATAATTTATAATTTATTAGAAATCAGTAATTGATAACAAAAATCATCTTAAAATTATAAATTGTTACAAATCAGTAATTTCAATTTTATATGAATTAGATTATAAATTAGTGATAGAATTCAACATTTATAATTTTACATGAAAGGAGAAATGAACTTTATATAAAGTCATACAAATAAAGTAGATTAGAAATTAGTAATACTAATTTTAAGTTTAAAAATAAAGCCATATCATTCACTTCTTTTGCTGATTTTGTTAAAACACCATGTCAATATACTATTGGAAAATTGGGTTATATATAGTAGCATTAGGAGTTATGTTAAATTAAAAGGGGAGTTCAATTCATAAGTGTGAAGTTGCAAATTTTATGCAATGAAGTTATTTTTTATAAGATGGCAGGGTTAGTGAGGAAATGGATAAGACAAAGTTTGTATTGTACGCTAATGGCAACATTGTGTAAGGAGAGGATGGTTTTAGTTATGATAAGCAGCCGGTAGCTGTGGTAAGTGTTAGTAAGAACTCTACGTATGAGCAAGTTGTAGACATCGTTTGCAATAGACTGAAGGTAAATAGGTGTACACATCGGGTGGATCTATATCATAAGGTAGCTATTGGAGATAGGATGCTACGTTGTGATATTATTCTAGTGACGGATGATGATGATGCACAGAGATGTTGGTGTACACCAAAGGGTCGGTGGTTGTTTATGTGCAGATACCCAAAAATGTATTGTCATAGGCACCTGTAGGGGAAATGGGCAATGATAGAAGTATTGGGAGCGATGGATTGGTAGACTCAAACTCCACTCCAGTTCAGACAATAGGCAGTGCACAAGTGGAAATGTAAGCACCCACCTCGATAGATGGTCATGATACAGATGCCATGCAAGACTCCTCGGCAAGTGAATCAAGTGACAACTATGATGATGATGGAAATCATAATATCGAAGCTTTTCCTCAATAGTATGCTTCTCCCGGGGTACAACTAAGGAGAAATGATTAGCAACGCTTTATTGCTCCTACTGACGTTGATGCAGTAGGGAGCCTAGTGCCAGTTCTGTTTTTCAATGCTGAAGTTGGTAGTGGTTCTGCTGCATATGATGATGAACAGGAAATGAGTGCTGGGAATTGGAGCTTTAGCGATGAATTCAAGGTTAGGATGCAATTTGAGATAAAATATCATCTCATTCGGGCAGTTAAAATGTGGCACATAATGAACCATTACAATTTCAAGGTGGTGGACTCATACCCAAAATCATGGGTAGTTAAATGTATTGATACACATAACAGAGGTTGTAAGTAAAGACTCAGAGGCAGATATAAGAAACATGGTGGGTGGTTTCATATCACTAAGCATGAAGAACCTCATACCTACTTAGATGAAATCATTGGATAGGATCACTCTCAGTTGGATTCCACCAACATGTCTAGAAGCATCATATTAGTGATCCATAATTCTCCAGATGTGAGTGCTAAGGATCTCCAACTGAATATCTTAAAACAGTTCGGGTATGTTCAAATAAAGAAAATTCGTGAGGCGATGAGAAAAGCAATTGAGTAGGTGTATGGAAGTTAGGAAGATTCATATGTGGAGTTCCCTCACTTACTTAATGCAATAATAGAGGCAAATCCAAGAATAAAGCTTGAGTGGCGAACCGTTGATTCAGATACCGCAGGACACGTGTTCCTAGACAAGCTCTTTTGGGCATTCGGTCCTTGCATTGAAGCTTTCTAGTATTGCAGGTATGTTTATTAAACGTGATTAAATTTATTTATGTACGGTTGATATCAACTAACTAACATATATCGGTTAATTCGTTGTAGACCCATGAGTATAGTAGATGGCACTTTCTTATATGACAAGTACAAGCACAAACTGCTTATTGCAGTTGTAGTAGATGGGGCAAATCATATAGTCCCACTAGCATATGCTCTTGTGGATGAGGAGAAAGCGGACACATGGTGTTAGTTCCTTGCAAAGGTGTTGGAACATGTTATCAAAGACCGATCCAACATCTGCTTGATATCAGACCGGCATGCCAATATTAGAAGTGCGGTAGAAGGTGAGAATGTTCTATGGCCTAGAGGTTGGCCTTGGCGTTGGTGTATCCGGCATGTTCCCAGCAACTTCAATTTGAAGGCCAAAAATAAGGAATGTAAGGAAATATTAAAACAAGCAGCCTACCAAACCAGAGTAGAAAGTTCCATGGATACTTCAATATAGCACTTCAAAGCAGTCCTTAGACATCATGATATTTTCGCGAGTTGCCTCCATATATGTAGACTTTATCGTATGACGAAGGCGTAAGATTTGGAATTGGTATAACGAACATGGCCGAAAGTTACAATTCAATAATAAAGAATGCTCGATGCTTACCCGTGGCAACATTGGTAAAGAAAACCTTTTACAATTGTAACTCTATATTTAATAAGCAAAGGAGAGAAGCGAGTGAGGCAATGAGTGCGGGTAAGTTGCTCACCGAATATGCTGCAAAGAAGTTTAAGAGATGGAACAACATCTTAAGTTCCCATAAAGTTACCTATTTCGACTATCAAAAACGAATATTCGAGGTTATAACTGCTTAGCGCCCTATCATGTATGGTCAGAAGGGGGACCACATACAGAAAGTAGAGTTAAGAGCATGCAGATGTACCTGTAACAAGTAGCAGACATACAGAATCTATGCTCACATGCAATGGCAGTAATGGGTACACTGTACATGGATTGTTTTGCCCACATAACATAGTGGTATAAGTGGGACAACCAGCTTAGGGTGTATGGTCATTCCTTCATACCTACAGCTAATAAGGCTAATTGGACTTGTTTGGACATAGCGAAATGATACCCTATACCAGGACTTATTAGGAAAAGGGGTAGGCCTAGGGAAAAACGCTTCCAAAATGATATGGATATTCGAGAAGGTCAACGAGATTACTCATGTGATTCATGTGGGCAGTCAGGGCATAACATTCAAAGTTGTCCAAATAGGGGGTTGGCTAGGAGAACAGTAACAGGTCAGTCCAGCCGTAGTGGTAATACATTGTTCTCATATACTTTATTCTACTGTAGTAATGAGACATGCTTTTATCTTATGTTTCATCTACTTGTTTTAATCTACCTATGCCTCTATTGACAATAGCCATTTCTTTCTTCTTTACAGATGGATCCAAGACCGACAGATAGCACATTACTTATAGAGCAACCTATTCATAAGTCGAGACTAACCTGGGAGGGGCGGGTAAGTTTATTTTTGCAATCCATAACTTATAACAAGTAATTTATGTTTCTTATAGCTTTGTGGACTTCTCTGCAGGAGCATGTGGTTTTGCATTGTCGCCGTAGAGAGGTGAAGTTGAGGCGATAGCATGGTGTCCCTGCACAGGTAGACGATCGCTTAGTGCCATTCCTATCTTAGGCGGGTTTCATTGGAGGCGGCCCATATGTTATTCTTTTAGCTGGATTGGCACCTCATCATGGCCTTGGTGAAGAGATGGCGGCCGGAGACCCATACCTATCATATGACCATGGGAGAGTGGTTAGTTACATTGGAGGATGTTGTTATTATTATTGGCCTACCTGTAGATGGCGATGCTGTTATAGGCATAGCCCGAATGGATTGGCCTGCATTATGTGAGGAGATGCTAGGAATCTAACCTGTCCCCGAGATGGCTATGGATGGTAGTCATCTAAAGATGTCGTGGTTAGACAGCCACTTTAGAGTACTACTAAAGTTTGCAGATGATGTCTCGATCAGACGCTACTCTAGAGCGTATATCTTGTTGTTGCTGGGTGGATTCATATTTACAGACAAGTCATCAAATTACGTCCACCTGATGTATCTGTAATTGCTCTAGGACTTGAAGAGGGTGGGGCAATATGTGTGGGGAGCAGCCTTTTAGCATGGCTATACAAGTAGCTATGCTTGGCTTCCCACGTGGACACAAGGGATATTGCAAGACCTTTAGTTATCTTGCAGATATGGGCATGGGTGCACTTCCCCCACATTACCTCGATTCGTCGACAGGTTACAGCAGTTACAACAGGGTGCCCACTGATCAGCCATTGGGGTGCGACTTTTGATGTCATCAGCGTATCCACCCACTTGCTGATTGAGTCTCGGGTATCTTTGGATCGATAGACCGAACACCAGGTATGATTTTCTTTGCCTTCTTTCCTTCAAATTGATTACCAATGTGTTGTTCCCTTCAAATTGCAATGTTTTAATATTTTTGTTAATTGCTAATATACTTTTTCCCCTTTGACAGGTTGTATGGGACCCTTACAGTTCCATCCTGGACTCCCTTCCTCCATATTGCCAGGCGGGCAGTGACATTTGGCGTGTCATGTCCCGCTAGTGTGCTTCCATCTAGTTAAGCACTACTACTCAGACAGAATACTTAGACAGTTTGGTGCATTCTAGAGGATCCCACACCCACCTGACAACATGAGAGCCCTGCATGAGATTGACATGCGGGGGCATTCCAAGTGGAACTGGCAGGCGGAGCATACTAGGTGGATAGCTGAGTAGGATAGTCGACATGATTGTATTGTTAATGACAAATATGCCTACCAGTACATCTAATGATTACTTCTAGTGGTACCACACGATCACCCAATGCTGGATCAATCGCACAAAGGCTATCATACGCTATATGGTAAGGTAACTGACTCGATAACCTATGTAAGGAAATGTATTATGTTTTCATGACTCACTGCACTACATTTTTTCTGGTACCTGTAGGCAGATTTCATTTGTAAAGTCCCTTACATGCCTCCAGAGATTACTCCTTCCACTGCATGAGATGTCTATCGTGTAGTTGAAGAGTTGATGGGGCTTAATTTAAACGATCTACCTCCACCAGCACCAGCAGTAGGACCAGTATCTGATGACCTATAGGCACAGGCTGTTCATAGATGACGTCCACATAGAGAGAGGCATGGGCAGGGACGGGGTCAGAAGCGAGGCCGTGCCCAAGGTATACAGATCATGGACGAGGCTAAGCCATCCTACATACCTTCATTTGATCAGTCTGGCTCTTCGCAATTCCTTCATCACGAGGCTGGTCCATCGTCGTCGTCATTACATACACATCTGTTGGACACCCCCATGCCAGACTTGTCATATAGTGAGTTTCATACTCCCCCTAGCTCTATAGAAGAAGCAACCATCACCATCACATGATATGGGGGGGGAGGACTTACACAGGTAGAGCCAGTCCCAGTCCCATTTAATCTATACAGTGGTGCTAGTGGAGATGAGGATGGCACAGTTACACAGATTGATCCATCTACACAATATCCTCATCAGCGTACATCATTCACCTGTACCTTTGTGAGACGGGGACGAGGGAGGCGAGGCAGAGACCACAGATAGTAAATAGGAGATTTTCTCAATTTTTTTTTGTTGGATATAGATTCTTAGTTTTTTATGATTACTGTATTCCTTTTCTCTTGTGCATTTGATGAAAACAAATAATCGGTCATTGATTTCATATTATGTTTTCTCTGAGCTTTATCTTATGTTTGTGATGAAAAGTTTGACAATACATTTGTGATTGAATGATTTGGTATTGGAACTGCATTTGGTTGGATTGAGTTTCGGTATACTACTGAAGTTTGAAAGTTGTTTAGCCATGGAGGAGGATGGCTAATTGCTTATATAGTTGTTTTTATCTGATTTTTACAGGTTTTGCTATAAATGTAAAAATGAATATGTTTTTCAAGGAACAAAAGGGAAATAAAACAGTTTTGCCTAACCTCGTCTCTTCAAGAGACGATGTCAAGTTGCCTAAAATCAGGATTATTTTGATTCCGATGGCAAATTTGTAATTTTTTAAAAAACACAAATATTTTTTTCCTTTTCACTTAGAATTCCTCATGTAATAGTATAAATAGGTATTTAGGCTTGTTTGTGTAAATAAGAACATTTGATATACTTTTTAAATCTTATTGAGAGAGTTTTCTATGTGAAATTGCAATTGTTTAGCAATTATGTGATTAAGTTCACTTTTTGAAATCAATCATTGAATTGGTTTCTATTATTTAACGTTTCCACGCTGTGTCAAGTACAGACATTTGGTGAATCAAAAGCAGAGGATTACCTCTTCTCACCAATTTCTTGAACTCAAAATGTAGTTTGTTTAACTATTTGTTTTAGCCTTCTTTGATGTCCAGCAGAATCCAAATTTGAAGCCTTGGTATCTTGAAGAAATGTTCTAGCAGGAGGATTTTTTTTTTCACCTTAAAAACTCAACGCTTTCCTTTGTTGCCAATTACTGAGTTTGGGACCTTTGACCCATTCAAATCCTTTTCTTTATTGATAGACTGAGATAATGTCCATCCAATTTGACTCATTCCTACAATGAATTTAGAGTTTGAGAAAGTCCTGTAATTCCTTGCAGTTGCTTTTCTGCCACTCTTGCTCTTGAGCTTTAAAATTATCCATTGCTCTGCTACCATTGACTTGAGAATGATCCACTTATTATTATTTTTTAATTGCAATGAGGGTACCACACTTTTAGCTTTTTCACCTGTTTTCAATCATTTAGTGTGCTCCTTAAGGGTTAATCTACATACCTCAGGGCAAATATTGACTATCTATCTGCTAATCTAGACAAGATATCATTTTTTATGAGGTTTTCGGCAAATGTGAGTCTTGTATTGCATTTATGTTGTTCCATCTGGCTTTTGGTTTATAGAATTAGTCGGAAGTTTGGACAAAACAAAGGACATTATCTGAGGTGCTAGAGGCACAACCCAGGTGAAATAGGAGATGCATGCTTAATTGCCTAAACTAAAAGATAGGAGGTTGTGATTGTTGCATGAGACCAAATTTCGTACCAATCTAGGGATTTCGATGAAGAGGCATCTGAATATCACCAATATGTATGGCTGGAATAGCAGACGAGATTAAAGGAGGCCTAGAAAACAACCCAAATTGAAGCTTAATAGGTAAGTTCATTTGAGAAGAAACAGCTGAAGAAGAATGCAATAGATAGTGCCTAGAAGAATGAGATACCAAGTTATTGCTAGACGGAACAATAATTTGGATAGGTAAGGAAGAACTATAGGAAGCATCCACGCCATCTGAAGTCTAAGGTTGCAAGTGTGACTCAAAAATTATTGGTGCTAATATTTTGAGTGACTGTCTCATTATCTATAAGCATTGATGAGCAACCCATACTAACTTGAGCAGAACCATTAGTGCAATTTCTTTTTTCTTTTATGCTATGATTTTTTTTCACATGTGCTCTTCATAATACTAATAAGATATATATATATATATATTGCAGGAGGCATGTTTGAGATATCTCAAGACTGTGGTTCTAATATTTGGATAGCCTCGCGACCAATCTTAAGGGTTGTTCTAGGTAGCTCTGATCTTTTCTAGACTTGACATGAGCCTACAAGTAATATTGCATTGCTCTAGCACCCGACCCCTTAGCATGAGCCCACAAGTGATCTTATGTTATGCTACCGCCCAATCTTCTAGCATTAATACAGGTTGCTCCTGCTTTCTCAATCTCTTATAAACTTGATATGAGCCCACAAGTGATTCTTGTGTTATTTTGGTACCTAGTCTTCTCTACCATTGATACGGGTCCATAGGTGATCTCAATCTTTACTTTGCATCTCCAAGTCCATTTGCATAAGGGGCGAGTAGTAAGCCATGAGTTTATTCTACTAAAAGAGTTGAAGTCTACTCCAACAACAATATATCACTACTTAGGTAGTAGGTCTTTACTCCACCAATAGGTGTTCACTTCACGATAAGTTATCAACACTTTGCCAGGATGTGTACATTTTAGTTAGTGAGGCATCATCGTTCTACCATCAGGGATCAACTCTACTAGTAGATCATATCACCATGCCTATAAGGACTTACTCTGCCATTACTGAAGTGGCACTCTATCAGCAAAGCATAAATACTTTGTCATCTAAGTGTCGATCATTTCATTAGTAATATGTAGTACTACCCTGTAAGGGTTAGAGCGTTATCTCCTCCTCCCCACTGCATTCCTCAATCAATAAGGCTCCGCATTGTTAAAGCCAAGAAAGTACACTAAGGAGAAATCTAAATCCAGCCAATGCACTTCACTCATCCATCAAGCATACAGTGAATGTTGTTAACAACACTGGGCGACACAGTATCTTTTAGGTATGCAAAACTCATGTATGCCATCATCAATTGAACATCGTACTCGCATGCATATCAACTCCTCATCATAATGCATTGTTCTATTCACACTGGAGGTGCATCACCTATGAATACTGTGAACCCCTAAGTTTTATGTTATCTCTAACCTGAAACCAGAAGTCAACCGGAAACCCTACAATCAACGAAACCCTTGTAAAACCTAGTAGTTTAAGTTCGATAATCCCGCGTTTCTAACTTGTGTAGAGTAGATGTAAGCTAAGTATGTAGAATAGTTCGTAATTATATAAGGATGTTTAAAAATATCAGATTGGTTACAATTTGATCCATCTCGAACCCAACGGATACAGTTTTGAAAAACATGTCCTAGGGTCCGGAATATTAAAAATATTCCGTTGACACCATTAGACTCGTAAAAATATAAGGTTTTAAAAATATCAGTTTTATAATTTTTCGGTAACTAAAAATATCAGATATCGTACTTTTACACAATTTTTCCTTACAACCGGTATATTTATGTCTTGTGCACTATTCATTATACAACTCTACACTATTTATACTATCTCTAGTTTTTCACTATTCACTCTTACACACTACCATACCTATACCACTACTTTTTGCATTTCCAATACACTTTTATCACATCTATCTTATACATTATTACTTTTAATACACAAAACTACAAAAAACAAAATCTCTCCCTCTCTCTTCTCCTCTTGGCCAACGCCCCTACCCTACTCTCTTTCTCTATTTTTTTATTAAATTACTCAAAATCCTCTCATCATTTTCCTATAAATATCCCCATCCTCTTTCACTTCATTCACATATTCACCACCCATAAATTTACTACCAAAAACTCTCTCAAATTCTTCTTCCAAATACTCTTCTTATTATTCTCCCAAAACACTCCCCAGCTCTTTTCTTCTTCATACACAAAACCCATCTATATATACTACTCTCATCTTATCTTTAGGTAAAATTCTTGTCATATTTTTACTATTATGCCATGTAACTTAACATAACCATAAAGTATGTTTCCTAAACTACATGTTATCGAATCAACTCTATATTCATGTTTTGCTCTTATTCATGAATCCATATTTATTCTTTTATGTCGTTATTATGCTTCCATATTTATATCTAACTAAATATATCTATGTAACTATATATATCTTTTAGAGCATATAAGCTCACTTGTTATTGCAATTTATTTACTTCCATGTTTTAATACTAGTCTTTCTAGTCTTGGACTTGTCCTCATCAAGTCAAAACAACTTTTTCTTTCTTTTATTTTCTTTTATATCGGGACGGAATTTATTATTGTCCTAAGAGTCTTGATGAAGCTAAGACTCCCAATACTTGAACTTATATTATGTTGCTTATTATCTTGTTTGATTTCTATTTTTTTCTTGTAAATATCATTATACTCATGCTTATATTCATGACTGTTGTCTAAAACACAAAGATAGAAACTTTTCCAAAATAAATTCATGTTATAAGAAAATTTCCAAATGAAGCTTAGGATTTTGTTTCAACAGACTTTAC
This sequence comes from Combretum micranthum, assembly GCA_024138025.1. Lineage (NCBI taxonomy): Eukaryota > Viridiplantae > Streptophyta > Magnoliopsida > Myrtales > Combretaceae > Combretum > Combretum micranthum. Next base: position 121,924 of record JAMXBD010000701.1, read on the forward strand.
TTTCCAAAAAAAAAAAATCAAAGAGAACTTACCATGATTTAGCAAAACTATTCTATTTTGAAAAAAAGTCTTTTCAAAAACCATAAGAAGGCTTGTTTTTGTTAAATTTATTTTAAATGTTGATAATTCTTTATTATACAATTTTTTCTTAAAAGCTAAATTTAAAAGAAACTCTTCAACAAAGAAATAAACAAGGTTTGAGTCAAGTTAGAAGATCAAAATAATGTATCAAAACAATACTTGAGAAATTATAGTGCAAACAACACTAATGAGAGATTTTTCTAAAGAAAAATTTAAAAGTTTATTTTTAAAACCACCCAAGAAACTACTAAATAGAATATAAAGATACTCATTTTAAATAAACTAGAAAGTTATGGTTTTATCTCAAGGATTTACAAAAGGAAAATTTTTAACTTTCGATTTTTCATACTTTCAAAAGACATTGTTTTTCATAGAGTCATAGTTTGGACAAAAAAACTTGAATCATGCATGAGATATGAGTTTGTATATGTATAAAAAGGGTTTTTCAATCTATATTGATAACTAAGTAATTATCAAAGCATTTTTGAATAAGTAGAGATTTGAAATGATTGTTTTTAGGCTGGGATTTTCATGGTGAATCTGGTCACCCATGTTTTTCAACCTAAAAGACCTTGTTTAATAGAAATAACCTTAGAAATGGATATATCTTTTCTAATAGATAGAAAATGGTATATAATATGCGTAATTTCAAATTAAAATAAGCAAGTTATGGCCATTTAAGTTGGAATTGTCTTCCATACGAATTTTGACGAACTTAATGACATAGTTTTGTCAAATTTCAATAGAACTATCAAGAAATACTCATTGTGGGTATTTTCTTGTTTAGGTGATTATGAGGAAGATCTCCCGTATCTAAAAGACTACTTTGACTGAAGACCGGTGAACCCATGGTTAAGTGAGTTTTATTTCCATAACATATCTTACTTGATTGTGCTTGTAGTTTAGAAATACTAGAATTAAGGAAAAGATTGAATGGTATGCATGTAATATTGTTTGAATGAATGATAAGAATATCAAGAAGAGAATTGATTATAATCAATGCTTGATTTAGTTTAGAACTTGATTTGTTTGAAATTCTATGGTCACCTTAAATTGTTAATAATTATGCTATGAGCCTTTAATTAAACTAAAATAATGCATACCACTTGTGAGTCACATTGCATGGGATCATTACCCTTGTAGGGGAAAAGGATAGTGGTACGATCGTTGGATCTTGATTAAAGCTTCGGGATGTTTGGTTAGAAGCATATAAATTGCTGCCCCTAACCTCGAATGGAGGGCGTAAATCTATTCAACATATGATTACCGGAAAATCATATGTCTTGTATGCTCATGTGGTTGTTGCATTTTACTTGGTTGATTAAATAACTTGTTTGATTATTGCTATTCAAGTATACTTATCTATCGAAATAATTCTCACTAAACTGGTAGCTTATACCCTTATAGCTATTTATTACAGTATTCCTACCTTTGGCTGAAGCCACGTGAGCCATGTATCCAGGTACCTCCTTTTTGGTTAAAAAGTTTTTGGATGAAGTCCAACACTAGTGTAGGTGTAGACTTCTAGGGAAAACTTCTTGTATACGATTTAGCTTTATTATTGTACTTTTGGCGGGGAAATGCCCCCAAGATCCTTGTGAGACCTTTTATTTATGAATTAATATTATGATTTCCATTTCTTAATTGTTATTGTATCTCTTAAGCTTCATATTTCAAAGTATGGTCCACTAAGATTGTAAGAGCACACCTTACATTTAATATATAAGCTTTTGGGAATGACTAAGGTTGTCATACTTAAACTTTAATATTGAATATGGCGGATTGTTATGTTTAGGGTACCCTTTGGGGCGTGACAAATACCATGTTCTTACTTCACATAGTTTCCATTAATTTGTAGAGGTTCAATAACATGCTTCTCACTTAAAATGCTTATGTCAGGCAATTGTCTTACAGATAAGCATATGCTTTTTGTAGCAATCACATTTGGGAAAACCTCTAAAAGTTTAAGTATCAGCTTATTCTCCCCAAGTGGATGGTGCATCGTTATATAATGGGGCAACAACCCATAGTAGGCTGTTACTTCTTGTTAGTGCATTTTGATAAGACAAGATGCTTGGGCACTTTGTCTATTTTGAAAATAGCATTCTTCGAGTTGCTTCAACTTCTCAGATAATACGGTCTAGTATTATAGATGCCATGCTAATCATAAGCTCGCCTCATGCCTACAGGCCGAGTGGGCTTTGACTTCACAACTGGATGAAGTTGCAAAAGGAAAGGGGTATTTCTCCCAATGCTCATTTAAGGTTATATATCTCCATGGGGCATTTAAGAATGAGGTCGCTTCAACCTTAAGTTCTTCTATAGCAAGGTGTTATCACTACTAAGGATGTTGTGGAGTTGCTTCAATTCATTACAGCTGAGATTGCTTTGATCTCGTAGAAGGATTGTCGTAAAACTCAGCATCGTGCTTGCTAAGCAGATATGTCTACTAAGCGATCGTAGTTATTATGATATTGTCACTTCGATCTCACTTTGGTTGCATGAATAGTGTTACAAAGTCCAGCATTATATCCGCTGCATGTTTAAGAGAAGATGATTCTATTAAAAAATTGCAACTACCATGATTTGATCGCTTCGACCATCCATGGATGAGGTCACTTTGACCTTGATTCTACAATACGGTGTTACAATTTCCAAGCCTATTGTGGAGTCACTTTGACTCATTACAATTAAGATTGCTCCGATCTTGTGAATAATTTATCAAAAATGGGTATTACACCCATTGCATGCTTAAAAGTAGATGCTTCTACCAAACAAATGGCACTACCATGAAGTGATCGCTTCGTTCAATTATGGATGAGGTCGCTTTAACCTCAATTATGTGACATGGTATTACAGCTACCAAGCCTACTATGGAATTGCTTCGGCTCATCACAACTAAGATTGCTTCAATCTCGTGAATAATATAGCAGAAATAAGTAGTGCATTTGTTGCATACTCGGGAGTAGATGTTTCTGTTGAACTTATGTGTTCAACATGTGTTTTGATGAGGAAATGTAATATGCAATTAACCACTTAATAATATTTAATTTACACTTAATTAGTAAAACAAGTGCCCAGTTTACTTTGGATATGTTTGAACTTGTTTTGCTTTGATTTAGTTTGTGCTAGTTGTTATAGTTTGATTTATACATATTTATAGGCCATGTTTTATTTATAAATTCTTAAATATCAAAACATAAAACTTATAGAGCTATCTCTAAGCTTTTCATGATATTTTGAATCACCTTAATTGGATTCTAGATGAGAGAGTTATGCTTAAAATACAAAACAATGCCAATGCTAGCGAAACCTAGCATCTAGATGCTAGCATGGCAACCGAACGCTAGGAATGGAGACATTCGAATGGTAGCATTGGGAAAAGAGCCATTGGAACATTCAATGTTCAACTGTTTTTTGGTATTTTGGGTCTAATGACTAGGAAACTTCAAGAGACTATAAACACAAGTTATTTGTGAATTGTATGAAGCAAGTTAAGCTTATTATTTGCATACAAAACATTGTAAACACTAAGTGATTTTTGTAATTTGTAAAGTGAGAAAGTTGAGTCGTACTATAGTCTTATAGTCTTGCTATCCTTTGTAAAGTACTACTCAATTGTTTATAAGTGATTTAGTAAAATCTTGAGTTGTACCTATAGTATTTGAGAGATTATTATAAAAGCACAACTCAAGTAATTGTGATTTTGGTGTTTATAGCTCCGGCGGAGCATTGTGTTTCTTGTTAGTGAATGAAGTGTGGAGTTCTCCTCAAGTGACGCATTGCTATAGACCGTAGAGACTAGAGTGGCAGACTGAGCTCTACGTTAAATCCAGTGTTATCTCCTCTATCCCTCGCTCTTTCATTGTTTGCACTTTATATTATTATTGTTTATTTTTTTGTTATGCATCAACTTGGCATTAAGTTTTAAAAGGTAACATAATTAGTTATAATGCACTGCCATCTTAAGTGTTACTAGGTTTCTACAGTGTATACCAAATGACTGCAACTACCAAGAAGTAATCGCTTCGACTAACCATGAACGAGGTCACTTCAACCTCGATTCTGCGAAATGGCAGTATATCTACCAACCTATTGTGGGGTTACTTTGACTTATCATAGCCAAGATCGCTTCGATCTCATAAATAATGTTACAAAAATGGGCAATGTACCTACCATGCACTCAATAGCATATGTTTCTACTAAGCAATTGCTGTTGCTATGGAATGATCGCTTCAGTCGTCCGTGAATGAGGTTACTTCGATCTTGATTCTGCGAGATGGCATTACAGCTGTTAAGCTTACTATAGAGTCGCTTCAACTTGCCATAGCTGAGATTGCATCGATAACATGAGTGGAGAACACTAGATAGTGATGTTAGCTATATCTGTGTGCTCATAGATTATGGTGGCAATGTTAGCTGCACCAATATTATTTTATAAAAATTATTAACAATCGGGAAGAAAGGTAGCAATGTTAGCTATACCTTGACATTTCCAAGTGTAGTGCATCATGGTAACGATGATAGCTACATCATGATGGTTATAAAAGTGTTTATCCATAAAACATACTTCTATTATGTGATGAGACAAGATATTAACAATCGTCTTTAGCAATACTTTAAGCATTATGAGACTATGGTAGCAATGTTAGTTTTACTATGTCTTTGAAAATAACCCCTAACCTTTGTTGAGATGAGATGATGCTTATAAATTTTTCTTTCCCATGCTTATGAGAAGTGCCATAAATATAAATACAAATGAGTACAAAAGAAGGGTGAAAAGGCATGGAGTATAGTTTGCGAAACAATAACAAATGATTGGTAACTTATGAATTTAATACATACTTCGATATTATATTATTTAAAAAGACTATTTATAATTTGTGTCCTTGGTCATGTAGGTATCATTGTCTTCAATTACAAGTTATCTGTTTTGTACATGTTTTTCAAATAACTACCCCAAATTTCAGCAGACCTTGGTAGCATGGCTCACGATTTTATGATATTAGAAACATTCACGATCATTCCTCTCTTGCATCGTAGGTTCTCTACGAACCCTTCATAATTTGATATTGCCATCCTTAATCCATTTGTCAAGGACGGCATAAACCCTGTCCATCAAACATGGAAATGGTGGGGCATTCTTTGGGGTATCTTCATTTACTCTTTTGTTTTTGCTATAACCTCTTCCATGTGTAGAGTTCACAAAAGACCTTCATTTTCTTCCAAAATCACTCATTTGTTTAGATTTTGAATTATTGGTTCTTCGAGCATTTTTCATCAATATTGGAAAGGAGTTCGGGGATAAATTTTCCAAATGGACCGCACACTCTATAAACATGCCTTTGATACAAATTTTAACAAGCACCTTTTCATTACACATGTCTTGGATGTCCAAAAGAGTGTTCTCTAAAATGCTCAATGTAATCCATGAGATCTTCCTTTGGGTGTTGTATGATATGCCCCATGCCGGTCAATGCCAGTTGTTCTTGAGTTTCAAAGAACTTATGAAGAAACATTCTATACATGATCCCCCATGAATCAACGAAGTCAGGGGTGATATTGACATACTTGGTGTATGCCTTCTCTATCGAGGACTTAGAAAATTTCTTGAGTTTCAAATCATCTTCATGCCCATAGGCTTTAAGGGTCTCAATGAACTTGAAAAGGAACTCTTTAACACTTCTATGTTTCCCATTAAATTTAATGAACTTTGGACTAGTATGGTTCTTGGGATGTTGTTTCTCCGTAATCCTTTGCAAGTATAGAAGAGTCGGGTTAATGATGCTAGTAAAAGATACAGCTTGCATCTGTTTCAGATATTTTTCCAAGTCTTCCATTGTCACATAGGATGCAGAAGCAAATGAAGTATTAACTCTCACTTGAGGCATAGGAGTAATGTTACAAGGTAAAGGTATACATATCATGATAGGCTGCACATTACATCTGGACGAGGAAAGGCATCCAAGATGAACCTTTGCCTCCTCTCCGATAGTAGGCATAGGATCCCTTGGAGTTAGAGGCAGTAATGGCTACAATGGCTTTTACTGATGTCCCCCATCATCTCGAATAGTGGAAATATTAGCTTTCCCATGTTGAGAATCATTAAAGGCCTCATGTGGAGTGCCCTCTAGAATAGCAATAGTTGGCGCATGCCAGTAGTTTTGCACACCTAATGCAGGTAAAGTTATCCTGGGAAGTGTGCTTCTTGATGCAACACTAGCTTTTTCCATACCTAGTAGGAATTGCTTAAAAACATTAAGAAAACTGATTGAGTGCTTGAGTATTCTCTTCCATAGTGTATATCATGAGTGCATTATCTAAAATGACCTAAACTTGAAACATAACTAATTTAAATATATAAATTTAGTGCATGGCTTATGTATCCATGTGTTGGTGAAATTTGTATATTTTTTTAATTGTTTTAAATGTTTTGGCATATAAAAAAATAAATTTTACATGTTAAGTATGTTAATATGAATTGATGCATATGTTAAGTTAGTGTGAAGTATATGTGTTTGTATTATCGTATTTGAATATTAGTATAAGTGTTATGGATACTTATTTGGTGCTTGTGTTGATGTATGTGTAATGACATGCATAAAAATTTGGTTTAAATAAGTTAAACAAGCATAAAATATGTTCTTAGCATAGTAGAAATTTTGGAAGTGAAACCAAGCCCAAAAACACATGATTTTGGCCCCAAAAATCAAGCCTTGTCCCATGAAATTAACCCCCATGTGCAGCTGCCCCAAAAGTTCAAATTAGGATAAGAATGAGCCCCTTTTCCTTACTAAACACACTTCCAAAAATCAGACATAAATTTCATACGAATTTCCTCTTCAACTTTTTCAAACTTTGCTCATTTGTGTCTCCTTGTGTTGTACCCATAACCTTAGCAAGAACAAGACTTATGCTCTAGTGTCTTCCATCAAACCAAAGCTTCTTAAGGTATGTGTTTATTATGTCAATAGCATATTTGATATTCTAAGGTTTTACTAGAATATGAGTTTTCCTGTTAAAATGAGTATTGATGATACATGCCTTAGTTGTGTATTGAATGAATATCTTGATGGTTCATAAGTGGTTGTATGTGCTAGGTAAGTGACAAGTGTGTTGGAGTGCATAAATTTAGAAATGAGTAGGATAGTTTAGACAAGATTTGTTGGCTAAATGAGGATTAGATGATGATTTGTGATAGAAATGGTGGATATGAGTGTTTCATGAGGTTGAATTGATGATTGTATGTTAAAAGAAGTTAGAATACATATAGGTTAAGGTTTGGTGTTGGAAATGTGTTGGAATGAAGCTTGGAAATGAAAACTTGGATAAAAAGTTGTATTTTTGAAACAGGGAAGTCTGCAATTTTTCTAAAATATGTGTTGTGGTGTATGTTGCCTAAACATCGCCGGCGCATGCAGCAACACTGCCGATATTTAGAGTATTCACGGGCGTAGACCGACCCAGTGGAACTCTCGAAAATTTTGATAAATTTGAGTTGCAATCTACACCGACTCAATGTCACCTGTGTAGACGACAACACTGCCGGTGTTTGTGTTAACGCTACCAGCATTGGCAAGCGTAGAATTTTTTGTGCAGATTACACCAGCGTTGAAGGTCGGCGTATCCCCCTGCAATTTTTCATTTTCAAAACTTCTTCAAACCATTTATTTAGCTTTGTTAATTTGTCTTGTAACGATTTTATGAGTTTGTTAGATGTATAAATGATATGTTATGACCTTGCTTTGGATTTATTCGAATTCCCTTGAGTGTTAAGCCTAGAATTAGTTATGTTTAATGTATGCTCTAAGTGTTTATATTGATTTGAATTGAACTTTCTTGTAACAGTGATAGATACTTCTTTAAGTGCTTCTATTGGTTCTCTTCATAACATAGGTACAGTAACATGTTTGATTCTTTGCTTAGGATAGGCATACTTTAAGTCTACTCTAATTTAAGAAAACATAAGGATTGTTTGCATGATTGTCTTTTATGCCGTTAAATCCGGTTCGGAGCAACACCTTGCTGAGATTAGGAGCATGGCAGTTTAGGCACTTAGGCCACACCTGTCATGATGCAATGACTTCCATAAGTGGCAAGGCGTGTAGTTGATAGAGTTATGGTATCGGTATAACATTCACTTATTCTTAGAGAGAAATAATATGATTTAATTCAATTGTTTATGAGAATATTTGAATTAGATATTATGAATTAAGTTAAGTAAAGTTGTGAAACGGTTGAAAACCCTAAGGAAGCTACTTATTCGTTATTGGATAGATTTATCTAAGATATGTAAGTACTCGAGCTACTTATATTAATACCCTGAGCGTCGGATCGTCACTCAGGTTCCCCCAAATACTTCTGTTGTCCGGAGTTTGAATACTCTAATGTTGTTTAGCTAACTAAAGATTATCTAATAACTTAATGGTTGTGGCATTTGCATGTAGCCTAAACTTGTATGCCATTAAGCTTATGTTTTTGTTACTTGCGTACTGGGCCTTTAGCTCATATTTTATCTATTTTAGGTGGTGACGACAGTGATGAGTTTTATGCGAGCATAAGCTATGGTATGGACTTTAAGGACTTCTTAGATGATCTAGAGGATTAGATGTTGACCATAGACTTTGATAGATTTCCTTTTGTAATAGACTAGCTTAACGTATCTTTGGATATATATAATAGATGTTATAGCTTTGTCTATCTTTTATGTCTTTTGTACAAGGCTTGTTAATAGCCTTTGTTTGTAATATCTATACTTAACTATGTTTGTTTTAAGTTTTTATCTTTTATTAAATGTGACGATGATGATGATGTTATGTTTTTCTTAAAAGTTTTAAAAGTCAATAGTTTTCAAGTTTGTTCTTTTGAAGATTTAGACAAACAATTATTTAAACACTTCTTTAAGGACAACCTTATATATAATACTGCAGGTTATATGTGGTTGGAGATCTAGATTCACCTGTTTTAAATATAGGGGTAAATTCGGGTCTTTACAGATTGTATCAATGTAGAGTTTGAACAATTATTTGCCTAAATGTGATAGTTTAAATGAGACTTGACCTAGGCACAGATAAGTAGCACAGGAAGAGTTAAACTTTGCTTTAATGGTTGTATTTGTTTGCTTATTTGTTTGTTTGTTATACATGTTGCTTGCTTGTTTAATTGTTTGCTAATGCCTATAAATGTAAATGTGAATTTATTAAACTCTAAGCATGGTATAAATTCCATATATGTGTGTCATAAATATATCATATGCATATGTTCAAGATGGATAGGTCACGGGGATCTACTCGACAACAAGCTGATAGAGAGAACATGCCTCCGCCACCTCAGTCTTCATCTACAGCGGCTCCTACCTCCTCTACTACTCTAAGTATCAAAACTACTCCATCTCCTACAACAGCAGGCATCGACTTCACAAGTTCTCCCACCAACTCAATTTCCACCGCCTCCTCCCATGCCACCTTTTCCACAAATGCTACAATTCTCTACAAACGATCCAGCATCTACTTATGATATGTTAAAAGATATGGTGGCTATGATGTAACAATATCAGATGATGGTGTTTCAGCAATAACAACACTTTATGCAACAACATAATCAACAAGGAGCAAGATAGAATGAAAATCCACCTATCAATGATCAAGCTAACCAGATCAAGCTATATGATTTTAGTAAGTTGGTTCCCAATTTTGATGGAACAAGCACAGATTCGACTACAGCAGAGAGTTGGTTTGAAGAACTAGAGAAAACCTTTGCAGCTTGTGATACTCCTGAAGAGAAGAAGGTAGATTTGACTGTGTATATGATGAAGAAAGAAGCTTACAATTGGTGGAGACTAGCAATTGGGAATTTGCATCAACCTGTGTCTTGGACAACATTCAAGGATACATTTCTTTCAAAATACTTTCCAAACTCAGTTAGGGAGAGGATGATTGTAGATTGGCTAAATTTAAGATAAGGAAGTAAAACCATTTATGATTATTATGTTGAGTTCTGCAGATTGTTACGTTTTGCTGGAGGAGACTACAAAGATGAAAGAATGAAGGTCTAGAAATTCCAAAATGGTTTAAATGAAGAAATTCAAGGGGAAGTGAAGAAGTTTGAATTGCATACTTTAGCTGATACAGTGACAAAGGCTTTATTAGTTGAGCAAATTCAAACTGACAGTAGAGTAAGAAAAGCCAAGAAAGCATCATTTCTAGGAAAAAGACCTACGCCTACTTCTTCTTATAGTGGTCTTCAAGGTTTAAGCAAAGTGTGAGTTATCAAGGTAAAGGGAAGAAGCCATTCATAAGAAAGAGAGAAGATCGGAAATCAACATTTAAAGCTTCAACTTTAGTATTCGAGAAGAAATGCTTTAGATGCTTCAGAACTCATGAGTTATCATAGTGTAAATGGACTCTTGGTGCATGCTTTTCTTGTGGACAGGTTGGACATCGAGCTTCTGAATGTAAAAGCCCAGGATTACCACCAGTCTTCTATGCTTACAGTAAGCAACGAGGTCACCATATTGCAAACTATAAGAATTGCCCTGATAACAAGAGTAGAGTAAAAGTAGAAAAAGGGAAAACAAATGATAGGGTGTTTACACTACAACAAATTGAAGAGACACCCTCAATTGATACTTTGGCAGGAACTTTGAGTGTTTCAAATTGAAATGCCTATGTGTTGATAGATACTAAAGCCACTCATGCATGCATATCTGAAAATTTTATGAATGAGTGTGAACTTGCTTATGAAATATTAACTGGCCGTGTTATGTGTGTGAATACTCCTTAGGTTATTGAGACTAGACAACCTTGCATATGTAGGAATGTGAATGTTTTAATTTCTAATGTAAGTGGTGGGTGTCGAATCCAACAAAAATAAATTACCTACTCTAAGATTTGTGTATAGGATGAGCAGGATCGTCTCCACAGGGACTGATAAAAATTCCTAAGTTTCTATCGGGGGTTGAGAAGAGAAAAAGAAAATAAAATTGGGGGGTTTTGAAATCAAGCAAATAAAATAAACCTATTTCTATTTAAAGAAGATTTATATATATTCAAAAGATTATCTAGCCTAGGTTTCATTACAACTCAATTCTCAGATTGATCATAGACTCAAATATTATTATTCCTACTTTGAATAGGTTAGTTATAAATTCCAATAAGCATTGAAATTCAATCTCTCCTTAGATATTAAATAATCAAGATAAGATCTTTGATTATTCCTAATCAAATAGATAACCCTAAATAAGCTCTTAAGGTTTAATCCATCAATTGCATTAAGAAAAGAGAAACCTAACCCTAATCAACAATCTCATAAGCATGGATCATTTAAATTAGATTATATTTCATCACAACATCAAATAACCATCTATTTTATGACTATCGTGTTGTTCATCACCTATATTAGATTACTCATACAATTAGGTATGAGTTCTAATTGATTGATTATTGTTCAATCATCCTACAACCGGATCCAAAGTTATAAGAGATAATCAAGCAATAATAACAATAGAATCAGATGAAATACAATATGCAAAGATGAGAATAATAGAAATCAAACCCAATTAGGTCTCACAATCCATCTTGAATTGATTTGCAATAATCCCTTGGCTAGAACAGAAATTAGTTGTTCATGATTCAAGAAAAACAATCTTTAGGGTTCTTGAAAGTATAAAGAATGAATAATAATGTCTCTAATGGACTTCTCTCTCTATATATAGAAAGAACAAGACTTTCTCCCGTATGAAAACTGGCTGGCTTGGAGTTATGAAATGGCTGGCTGCCATTTTTCATCGCACAGGACGTTGCAGCTTGATGGCCAGCTCCATGGCCGGCTACTCCATGGCCGGCGGCCATGGCTCTTCTGGCCATTTTTCTTCACTTCACGAGGCTCCATGGCTGGCGGCCATCTTCTCATGGCTGGCGGCCATCAGGCTTCTGGTCATTTTCTCCATGCTTTATTCATCTAAATCTTTCCTTTAGCTTTATAAACCTGAAACACAACATTAACTTGATTAAGTATCAATTCCTCATGATTTCTATAAGATTAATAACAAGTTTATCAAGTTTTATCCATTATAGATTGAGTAAATTATATCTCAACAAATTCCCCCACACTTAAACCATTGCTTGTCCTCAAGCAATACAATTAGAACCACAATTGAAATCTATCATAGAGAGTGCTAACTTCACTTTTTGAATTCCAAGCATCTTTCTTTGATTATTCTTATGACATGCAATTTTAGTGCCTACCACTCTGACCAAATTGATCACATGTAATTAAAATACTTCAATCAAAATTCAAAAGCTAATCTAAACAGAACAAACTTTAATCCAAATGTTTAGCAAGAGATTCTTCTATTCAAAAGTAAATTCTCAGTTCAGTAAAGAAAAACACCCATTTGGACTTCATTGGATATTTAACAGATATATACTCCTCACAACATAAAGTAAAAGCATATGATATCAACTCTTTCCTTAGATTTTCTCCATATTTATTATAAGTCTTATTTCAGTGGTACTTTAGCATTCATATTCCTTTTGATTTATTCAAGCATATATTGAGCCTTCAGAGTGTGTTCTCTGGACGGGTTTTTGCCCGCTTCTTTTCAGCTCTTATTATATTTTTTCTTTTTCTTTCAAAGCTCATATAGTGAACTTTCGCCTTTCCTCCCTTATCGTTATAGTGAGTTCATTGAGTCGGTACATCCCGGGCTCATCACCCAAGTAACCAGGTTTAAAAGGGACCCCTAAGAACTCTCTCTCACTCTAACATTCAAGTTTGGATACTCATAACTCAATTGCTTAAGTTAGCAAGTTAGCGGAGTAGTGGCTATGCTTGTTTCTTTACTTTGAATGCAATACACATAAAAGACTTTTTTATCATGGTTCACTAAGTAAAAAGTGTCATTTATCTCTTTTACTAGATGTTGAAAAATTCTTTTAAAAAGAATTCAAGAGGAGTATATACATGTTAACTTATTCCTAGAAGTAAACCTGTTTATTTTTCACTTAAGAACTCGACCTACTCTTAAACTTCCAATTCTAAGGCTAAATACAAGATAAATTTGTTCCTCAAAGATTTTGCTACTCAATTTTGACCAAGTATTATAATCACAACAATGGATGAGTAAGACACTTTAGCAAGTCCATTTCCATATTTATGTAGATGCTATATAAATCATTTAGCACAATCTCCAGATTTCATAAAATTTTTGAAAAATTTTTGCAAAAAATTTGGCCTAAAATGCCATTAGGCATATAGTACTCAAGAACAAACAATTTAACAATTCAAGTGTGGGTACACAAATCAGATCAGATATCTCAAATATGCAAATATATTCAAATATTCCGACATCAACAGACAATAATACTCAAATCTCCTTATCATCTTATCCCTTCCCCCACACTTATTTTGAACAGTGTCCTCACTGTTCCTAATTCAGCCCATAATAGGTAAGGAAATAAAGATGAAGGATAAAGGAATAACGATACTTCCCCGGTTTAGTACTTGAAGCTCTTTTGAAGTTCTTGTCCTTTAAAGCTCTTGAGAGAATGTTTCCTTCAAAACCAAACTAACTGCAAAACAAAAACAAAAAGAAAAACAAAAGCACACAAAAGCAAAAACATTAGTAACTAATAAAACCATGGGTTGCCTCCCATGAAGCGCTTCTTTATAGTCCTTAGCTGGACTATTCCAACTCATCTCATGGAGGCTCAAAGATAAAAGTCTCCCCGTTTTCAGCCATGGGGAAAATCTCCAATAAACTTCTCTTGATTCACCCTAGTGATCTCTCCATCTAAAGCCCTCAACAATTGATCATAAAATTGATCACTAGTGTGCTTTTTAAGCTCATCCTCCTTCTTGAGATTCAACTCATCATCTCTTCTTTTCTCCTCAAATTGTCCAGTGTCAACACTAATCTCTCCAAGCCCATCCTTCTTAGATTCATCAACTAGGCTCTTATCTTCCAAATCTTCCACAACCTGTTTTTCATCTTTATGAATAGCAAAAATTTGAGAAATATTTGAAGTGATTTTCTTTTCACTATCCACAGAGAATCTAATGATTTCCCCATCAAACTCCATTGTCATGACTCCTTCATTCACATCAATTTTGGTGTTAGATGTTTTCATAAATGGTCTCCCAAGCAAAAGTGTAGGTGATTGTGAATATATCTCCTCACCCATATCAATTACATAAAAGTCAGCGGGAAACACTAATCCATTGACTTGTACCAAAACATCTTCCAAAATACCTGATGGATATATATTGGATCTATCTGCAAGTTGCAAGATTACTCTTGTTTCTTTCAAAGATCCAATATTCAGTTTCTTATAGATTGAAAGAGGCATAATGTTAACTGAAGCCCCTAGGTCACACATGCAATTTTCAATTCTAACATGACCTACTATACAAGGAATAGAAAACGTACCAGGGTCCTTGCACTTTGGTGGTAGCTTCTTTTGAAGGACAGCAGATATATTCTCACCCATAAAAGCTGTCTCACTCCCTTTAAGCTTCTTCTTATTTGTACAAAGATCTTTCAGAAACTTCGCATATCGAGGTATTTGCTTAATCACATCCAATAATGGAATGTTTACCTCGACTTTTCTAAAAGTCTCCAAAATTTCCTTCTCATCATCCAATATCTTATTCAACCTAGAAGGGAATGGGGGAACAGGCTTATAGAACGGGGGTGAAAATTTTTCTACTTGTTTTTCCTCCATGTGGGGGTTCTCTTTTTCAAAATCTTTGGAGGTGGTCTCAATTACCTTCCTACTAGAGTTTTGCAATTCCTTTCCAGATCTCAAGGAAATTGCACTCACATTTTCTTTATGATTAACAGTATTAGAAGGTAACTTACCTTGTTGCTCCAACTTACCTACAGAGGTGGCAAGGTGACTCATTTGACTCTCCAAATTGTGAATACTTTTTCTTGTCTCATCCTGAAATTGCTTCGTGTTAATTGCAAGAGACTTGACAATATCTTCAAGTGATGAACTTGAAGACGAAGCTTGTTGTGGTGGTGGTTGAGGCCTTGGTTGATAGCTGAAGTTTGGATGGTCCCTCCAACCAGGATTGTATGTGTTGGAATAGGGATCATATCTTCTTTGAGGGGGATGTGTTTGTCCTGGAAATCCACCAATTGCATTTGCATGCGCATATGAGTCATCTTGAAGGGTTGGACACATGTCTGTGGGGTGATTTGAAGCACAAATACCACAAGCTTTCGCTTGTTGGGTATTTCCAAGGATAACCTGCTGGACAAGAGAAGTCAAGTTAGATAATTGAGATTCTAAGTGTGAGACACTTACCTCGTTGACTCGTCTTGTTGAAGGATCTTGTCTGAAACCGAATTGTTGGGAATTTGCAGCCGTGAGTGAGATCAAATCCCTAGCCTGAGCAGGGGTTTTATCTACTATCGCTCCTCCACTCGCTGCATCCATCATCTTCCTCTCCAAAGGAAGCAATCCTTCATAGAAATATTGTATCAGGAGTTGTTCTGATATGCCATGTTGAGGACAACTGGCAACTAATTGTTTGAACCTTTCCCAATACTCATGCAGATTCTCAATTTCTCTTTGTTTAATCCCACAAATTTCCCTCCTTATGTTTGCGGCTCTAGTAGCAGGGAAAAATTTGTCCAAAAATGACTTCACCATGTCGGTCCAAGTGGTGATTGATCCAGGGGGTAGATAGAATAACCAATCTTTGGCTCTATCCTTTAATGAAAATGGGAAAGCCCTCAATTTAATTTGATCTTCAGATATCCCATGAGGTTTCATACCCGAACAGACAACGTGGAACTCCTTCAAATGTTTATGAGGGTCCTCGTTTTCCAAGCCATGAAAAGAAGGCAACAAATGAATCAACCCGGATTTCAACTCAAAATCCACATTCAATTCAGGGTATTGAATACAAAGTGGTTGTTGAGTCACATCCGGAGTTGCTAATTGTCTAAGTGTTCGGTCCGGATTTGCCATCTCTTCCTTTTCTTCTTCTAAATCCAAACTTTCAGATTCTTCTCTTTCTGTCTCACTGGATGATTCTGATAATTCCAATGCTTGAGTTAATCCAGGAGATGAAGTTGAAGTTGCGTCTAGAATACGCTGTTTTGATTGTCGGCGCAATTCCCGTTCCGTCTTCTCTATATCTGAATCAAATTCTAAAGTACCTTTGTGAGAAGCACGGGTCATAAACAAAAATCAAAATAAAAAGAAAAACAAGAACAAGGCAATAAGAAAGGAAATAAAAAATAAAAAGAAATAGAAACAGGGAAATTTTTTTAGACACCAATCCCCGGCAACGGCGCCAAAATTTGGTGGGTGTCGAATCCAACAAAAATAAATACCTACTCTAAGATTGTGTATGGATGAGCAGGATCGTCTCCACAGGGACTGGTAAAAATTCCTAAGTTTCTATCGGGGTTGAGAAGAGAAAAAGAAAATAAAATTGGGGGGTTTTGAAATCAAGCAAATAAAATAAACCTATTTCTATTTAAAGAAGATTTATATATATTCAAAAGATTATCTACCTAGGTTTCATTACAACTCAATTCTCAGATTGATCATAGACTCAAATATTATTATTCCTACTTTGAATAGGTTAGTTATAAATTCCAATAAGCATTGAAATTCAATCTCCTTAGATATTAAATAATCAAGATAAGATCTTTGATTATTCCTAATCAAATAGATAACCCTAAATAAGCTCTTAAGGTTTAATCCATCAATTGCATTAAGAAAAGAGAAACCTAACCCTAATCAACAATCTCATAGAGCATGGATCATTTAAATTAGATTATATTTCATCACAACATCATATAACCATCTATTTTATGACTATCGTGTTGTCTCATCACTATATTAGATTACTCATACAATTACGGGTATGAGTTCTAATTGATTGATTATTGTTCAATCATCCAACACCGGATCCAAAGTTATAAGAGATAATCAAGCAATAATAACAATAGAATCAGATGAAATACAGCTATGTGTAAAAGATGAGAGAATAATAGAGAATCAAAACCCAATTAGGTTCACAATCCATCTTGAATTGAGTTTGCAATAATCCCTTGGCTAGAACAGAATTAGTTGTTCATGATTCAAGAAAAAGCAATCTTAGGGTTCTTGAAAGTATAAAGAATGAATAATGTCTCTAATGGACTTCTCTCTCTATATATAAGAAAGAACAAGACTTTCTCCCGTATGAAAACTGGCTGGCTTGGAGTTATGAAATGGCTGGCTGCCATTTTTCATCGCACAGGACGTTGCAGTCTTGATGGCCGGCTCCATGGCCGGCTCCATGGCCGGCGGCCATGGCTCTTCTGGCCATTTTTCTTCACTTCAACGAGGCTCCATGGCTGGCGGCCATCTTCTCATGGCTGGCGGCCATCAGGCTTCTGGTCATTTTCTCCATGCTTTATTCATCTAAATCTTTCCTTTAGCTTTATAAACCTGAAACACAATATTAACTTGATTAAGTATCAATTCCTCATGATTTCTATAAGATTAATAACAAGTTCATCAAATTTTATTCATTATAGATTGAATAAGTTATATCTCAACAGTAAGCATGCCCATGGATATGATAGTCTTACCTTTGTCTGACTTTAATATGATTTTGGGAATAAATTGGCTAAATTTGTATGAGGTTACAATCGATTGTAGTAAAGCTGAGTTGAGTTCTAATCTAAAGGAAAGGAGATTCACTTATGTGTTAGAAAGGTAAAGGCCTAAGAGTATGGAATCAATGGAGTTGTGGGAAGAATCTATTATAGCATTTGTGAATATAGAAGAGGTAAATATTAACATGGTAGCTGTAATAAAGAAATTTATTGATGTGTTTCTTGAGAAATTACCTGGTTTGCCTCCTAATAGGAAGATTGAATTTGGGATTGAAGTAGTACCTGGAACCGTTCCCACTCTAAGGCTCCATACAGGATGGCACCTGCTGAATTGAAAGAATTGAAACAACAATTGCAAGAAATAAGTTTCATTAGACCGAGTATTTCACCTTGGGGTGCCCCTATATTGTTTGTAAAGAAGAAGGACGGGAGTTTATGAATGTGTATTGATTACAGGGAGCTTAATCAAGTTACAATTAAAAACAAATATCCATTGCCTTGGATTGATGATCTATTTGATCAATTGAAAGAAGCCATGGTATTTTCAAAGATTGACTTGAGATTAAGTTATTATCAACTCAAGATTAAATCTCAGGATATTCAAAAGACGGCTTTCTGAACTAGATATGGGCATTTTGAATTTCTCGTTATGCCTTTTGGGCTGACAAATGCTCTAGCAGCATTTATGGATTTAATGAACAAGATCTTCAAGGATTATTTGGATTTATTTGTTATTGTGTTTATTAATGATATTTTGGTTTATTCACGCAATAGAGAGGAGCATAAAGAGCATTTGAAGCTTGTGTTACAAAGACTCGGAGAGAAAAGGCTTTATACTAAATTCAACAAGTGTCAATTTTAGCTTGAATAAATATCTTTCTTAGGGCATATTATATCAAAGGAAGGTATATCTATCTATCCAAAGAAGATTAAAGCAGTTTTGAAATGGCCGAGGCCTACAAATGTGGCTGAAATAAGAAGTTTCCTTGGGTTAGCAGGGTATTATCGAAAATTTGTAGAGTGATTTTCAAAAATAGCATCTCCATTGACAAGGTTGACATAAAAGCATGTTAAATTCGTTTGGGATGATAAATGCGAAAGAAGCTTTGAAGAATTGAAAGAGAGGTTAATATCAACTCTAATTCTAGCCTTACCTATTAGTGGAAATGAATTTGTGGTTTTTAGTGATGCTTCTATTCAAGGATTGGGTTGTGTGCTTATGTGAGATGGATAGGTAATCGCATATGCTTCGAGACAACTTAAACCATATGAGAAAAACTATTCAGTTCATGATTTGGAGTTGGCAGTTGTAATTCTAGCATTGAAATTGTAGAGACACTACCTCTTTGGTGAAAAGTGTAAGATATACACTGATCACAAGAGTCTTAAATACATTTTCACTTAGAAAGAGCTTAATATGAGACAAAGAAGATGGCTTGAATTGATCAAGGATTACGACGTGGAAATCTTATACCATCCTGGCGAAACGAATGTTGTAGTTGACGCTCTTAGTAGAAAGAAACAAGTAGATGTTGCAATTTTGGTTACAAGCCAGAGAGAGATTCAAGAAGATTTTACGAGAATGGAAGTTGAAGTAACAATGGAGAAAGTGGATGTCATGCTAGCTTAATTATCTTTGCAACCTACAATTTTCGAGCGAACTAAGCAAGCTCAAAAGGAAGATGTTGAAAGTGAGAAGATAATGTCTGCCATAAAAGATGGAAGAAGGGAAAGAATTAAGACTGGATGAGGAAAGTGTTATTAGACATGGGAATAGAATTTTTGTACCAGAAATACCTGAGTTGAGAGATGAAATTTTGAAAGAAGCTAACTCCTCATCATGTTCTATCCACCCCGGGAGCACCCAAGTGTATAAGGACTTGCAGAGGAATTATTGGTGGGAAGGACTAAAGAAAGATGTTGCAAGCTATGTATCAAGGTGTCTAACTTGCCAACAAATTAAAATCAAACATCAAAGACCGGGTGGAGAGTTTCAACCTTTGTCGATTCCTGAGTGGAAATGGGAAGAAATTACCATGGATTTTGTATCTACATTGCTAAGGACTATTGCTAAACATGAAGTCATTTGGGTAATTGTTGATAGATTGATAAAATCGGCTCACTTTATACCTTTGAGAGTTGGTGACTCTCTAGAGAAAATGGCGCGCGCGCACACATACACATATATATGTTAAGGAGATAGTGAGATTACATGGTGTTCAAAAAACGATCACTCCTGACAGAGACATTAGATTTGTCACAAGGTTCTGGAAGAGTTTACACACAGCTTTGGGCACACAACTTCAGTTAGTACTACATTTCATCCCCAAACAGATGGACAATCTGAGAGGACCATCTAGATACTTGAATATATGCTTCGGGCATGTGTCTTGGATTTTGGTAATCGATGGGACAATTATCTACCACTGATTTAATTTGCTTATAATAGTAGTTTCTAAGCAACAAATCAGATGGCTCCTTGTGAAGCTTTGTATGGAAGAAAATGCAGATTTCCTTTATACTGGGATGAAGTTGGAGAACGAACTATCTTAGGTCCAGAATTGATACAATAAGCTATAGACAAGATACAAGTGGTGAAGCAAATGATGAAACTAGCTCAAAACAGGTATAAAAGTTATGTTGACATGAGGAGAAGACCGTTAGAATTTGATGTGGGTGATCATGTATTTCTTAAGATTTCTCCTACATAGGGTGTAATCAGATTTGGGGTTAAAGGCAAGTTAAATTCGAGATATATTGGGCCTTATGAGATTTTAGAGAAAATTGGACCATTGGCTCACAGATTAGCTTTACCCCCAAAATTATTGGAAGTGCATGATGTCTTTCATGTATCTCGGCTAAGAAAAAGTATATCAGGTCCTAATGCCATCATTTCTTCTCATCAGCCAGAAGTTCAACCAAATTTAACACAATCGAAAGGCCGATTAAGATACTGGACAAAATTGATAAAGTATTGAGAAAGAAAGTGATTCCTTTTGTAAAAGTTCTATGGATCGGACAAACGGATAGAGAAGCAACATAGGAACCCAAGAATGAAACAAGACAAAAGTATCCAGAGTTGTTTGAGCAATAGATGAGGTAAGCTAAGTTTCAAAGACGAAACTTTTTTGAATGAGAGAAGAAAGAAATGGCCTAAACTTAAAAATAACTAATTTAAATATATAAATCTAGTGCACGACTTATGTATGCATGTGTTAGTGAAATTTGTATATTTGTTTAATTGTTTAAAATGTTTTGACATATAAGAAATAAATTTTACATGTTAAGTATGTTAATATGAATTGATGCGTGTGTTGAGTTAGTGTGAAGTATATGTGTTTATATTAGTGTATTTGAATATTAGTATAAGTGTTATGGATATTTATATGGTGCTTGTGTTGATGTATGTGTAATGACACACATAAAAATTTGGTTTACAATAAGTTAAACAAGCACAAAATATGTTCTCAACATAGCAGAAATTTTGGAAGTGAAACCAAGCCCAAAAACACATGATTTTGGCCCCAAAAATCAAGCCTTGTCCCATGAAATTAACCCCCATGTGCAGTTGCCCCAAAAGTCCAAATTAGGATAAGAATGAGCCCCTTTTCCTTACTAAACACACTTCCAAAAATCAGACATAAATTTCATACGAATTTCCTCTTCAACTTTTTCAAACTTTGCTCATTTGTGTCTCCTTGTATTATACCCATAACCTTAGCAAGAACAAGACTTATGCTCTAGTGTCTTCCATCAAACCAAAGCTTCTTAAGGTATATGTTTATTATGTCAATAGCATATTTGATAGTCTAAGGTTTTACTAGAATATGAGTTTTCCTGTTAAAATGAGTATTGATGATATACATGCGTTAGTTGTGTATTGAATGAATATCTTGATGGTTCATAAGTGGTTGTATGTGCTAGGTAAGTGACAAGTAGTGTTGGAGTGCATAAATTTAGAAATGAGTAGGATAGTTTAGACAATATTTGATTGGCTAAATGAGGATTGAATGATGATTTGTGATAGAAATGGTGGATATGAGTGTTTCATGAGGTTGAATTGATGATTGTGTATGTTAAAAGAAGTTAGAATACATATAGGTTAAGGTTTGGTGTTGGAAATGTGTTGGAATGAAGCTTGGAAATGAAAACTTGGATAAAAAGTTGTATTTTCAAAACAGGGAAGTCTGTAATTTTTCTAAAATCTGTGTTGCAGTGTATGTTGCCTAAACACTGTCGACGTAGGTGTCAACACTGCTGGCGCACATAACAACACTGACGGTATTTGGGGTATTTACGAGTGTGAACTAACCCCGTGGAACTCTCGAAATTTTGATAAATTTGAGTTGCAGTCTATACCAACTCAATGCCATCAGCATAGACGACAACACTACTAGTGTTTATGTTAACGCTACCAGCATTGGCAAGCGTAGAATTTTTTGTGCAGACTACATCACCTCAACGTCGCTGGTGTTGAAGGCCGACATATCCCCTGCAGTTTTCCATTTTCAAAACTTCTTCAAACCATTTATTTAGCTTTGTTAATTTGTCTGATGATCTTATGAGTTTGTTAGATGTATAAATGATATGTTATGACCTTGCTTTGGATTCATTTGAATTCCCTTGAGTATTAAGCCTAGAATTAGTTATGATCTAAAGTGTTTATATTGATTTGAATTGAATTTCCTTGTAACAATGATAGATACTTCTTTGAGTGCTTCTATTGGTTCTCTTCATAACATAGGTACATAGTAACATGCTTGATTCTTTGCTTAGGATAGACATACTTTAAGTCTACTCTAATTTAAGAAAACTTAAAGATTGTTTGTATGATTTCCTTTTACGCCGTTGAATCCGATTCGGAGAGCGACACCTTGCTGATATTGGGAGCACAGTAGTTTAGACACTTAGGCCACCCCTGTCATGATACAATGACTTTCATAAGTGGTAAAGCGAATAGTTGATAGGGTTATTGGTATCGATATAACATTTGCTTATTCTTAAAGAGAAATAATATGATTTAATTCATTTTTTTATGGCAACATTTGAATTAAGTGATATTATGGATTAAGTTAAGTAAAGTTGTGAAATAGCTGAAAACCCTAGAGAAAGCTACTTATTCATTATTGGATTGATTTATCTAGGATATGTAAGTACTCGAGCTATTTATATAAACACCCTGAGCGTCGAGATCGTCACTCAAGTTCCCCCAAACACTCCTGTTGCCTGGAGTTTGAATACTCCAGTATTCTTTAGATAACTAAAGATTATGTAATAACTTAAGGTTGTGGCATTTGCATGTAGCCTGAGCTTGTATGCCATTAAGCTTGTGTTTTTGTTGATTACGTACTGGGCCTTTGGCTCATGTTTTATCTATTTCAGGTGGTGATGACAGTGATGAGTTTTATGCGAGCATGGGCTATGGTGCGGACTTTGAAGACTTCCTAGATGATCTGGAGGATTAAATGTTACCATGGACTTTGATGGATTTCCTTTTGTAATAGACTAGCTTAACATATCTTTGAATATATATAATAGATGTTATAACTTTGTCTATCTTTTATGTTTTTGTATAAGGCTTGTTAATAGCCTTTGTTTGTAATATCTATACTTAACTATGTATGTTTTAAGTTTATATCTTTTATTAAATGTAGTGATGATGATGATGTTATGTTTTTCTTAAAAGTTTTAAAAGTCAATAGTTTTCAAGTTTTTTCTTTTGAAGATTTAGACAAATAATTATTTAAACACTTCTTTAAGGGACAACCTTACATATAATACTGTAGGTTATATGTGGCTAGGGATCTAAATTCACCTGTTTTAAATATAGGGGTGAATTCGAGTCTTTACATTATCAATAGAAGGTGTTTGTATAGCCATGGATGTAGCATTGTCATGTACTGCATAGAACTATTCAATCGCATCAGATTAACAGTCCTAGTTTAGGGATTTACCTCTTGTCCAGCTTTCTAGAATGGAGGTACCATCCCAATTGAGAACTTACGTTATCCTTGGTAGAGCCGCCAATTAAATGTATTGTGGGGTTGCTACAACTAGCCTATCACATGCGACAAGCGTACAGGTCAACCTGCGAGAGTCTTAAATTGATGACACATGTATAGATGCTGTAGAAAGAGGAGTGGGAGAAGGAACTGACATACTCGATTTCTTGAGTGTGTGAGTGTGATGGAAAATCAAATCAGATAGACTTTACCATTTCCGACTCGTTCTTCACTAATTTTAGGCTTTAATCTCTCTTGGAAGTGTTTTAACAGAGTTTCCACGTTATTCTCAATTTTAGAAACACGCGAAATCTCCCTTATGTGAGAAGAGAAGCCTCTTATATATTGATGTTGGAAATTGAAAGCTTCAATCTCAGTCGTCAAATCCTTGAGAATGATCCAAAAGTTGAGATTGAAGCTTTTTTTCTTTAATAATGGGTTGGACTTGCAAATGGGCTCAAAAAGAGCATGGGCGCTTTTATAATATAAATATCCTCATTATCCATTTAAAATAATCCATTTATAATATAAGAGGACTTTTAGTCCATATAAGCCTTATTTTAGCCAAATAAAGCTCAAATTAACATGAAAAGATATTTTAGGATTCTATTTCGTGCATGAGAAAATTGAATTAGGCCGAGAGTGGAATAAATCAATTCGATGATCTTTGCTTCGAGCCTACCAATCCGAATCTCCCTATGATATCCCGTAGTAGACTCGGTCTTCTAAGCCCTATCACCAACCTAGAAGACTAGCCTATGGCGTTAAATTGAGTCTAAAATGACTCTCTACAGCTTGATATACATTATAAACCATGAATGGTAAAATCCAATAAGACAATAATATTATAAAAAAAAAAAAAGGAAAGAAGAAGAAAATAAAAATAAAAGGTTAGGTGAGCTAGAATTTAATTAAGCTATTGATGATTGTCACTCCTTATGTGCTGATCAAAATAAAGCAAAGGAAATTTATTTGCCAGAATATGGTTAATTTGTAATGTGCTAATGTTTTATGTATACACCATTACTAAGATAAAAATCATCATTAAAGTTAAACAAACATGTGTAAGAAAATAAATATTGAAATACTAGAAACACGTAAGAAATAGAAAAAGGTTGGAAACTTTAATAAAGTGCCAAAAATTTCTGTTTTAGGAAAAGTGACCATGTCTCTCAACAAGGAATACTCTAACCTTTAATAACAGGTCTCTATCCTTTAACGAATCTTGTATAGGACTACTTTCGCATGTGACGCTTCAACTTTTGTCAAAGACTCTTGATTTTCTCAGATAGTGGTAACTTTTGTAGATGTTTTACTCCTCAAATCTTCCCATGTTACTATTAACATGATACGATCATCAAACGACTTCAAGTAGATGTCATAAGCTTTAAAAAAATCTTCTTGTCCTGCTTAGTACGCTTATCAAGATCCAAGGGTCTTTTGCAACCCTCTTGCTTAAGCTCGGATGACTAGTTCCTTTGGCTCTTGATTACCATTTGCCAAAGGTTGTCATCCGGAAAATATGCCATACGAATCCCCATCTTTTACGTTAATTGTCGTCTATCATCTATATCTTAGGATATTAACTCCATAATCATTGTCAGTTACTAAGTCTCTTAAAATTCTATGAATAGTGGATATATAGGTAGCTTAATGCTATTTCTAATTATTTATAATTGTTAACCATCTTAACTCTCACAATGACCATTTCTTGACTCCACTTGCTTCATTAAAGAAATGTTTCAACTGCCGATGGCTTTTGTAGTCTAGTGGCATCTGCTTTAGGTCCTCATCCTTGAGGCATCGAGTTCGATTCCCCACGTTAGTATGTTGCAATGGCCCTATGTGGTCGTGTTGTAATAGCCCTTGTGATCCACAAAAAAAAAAAAAAAATTGTTTTGACTTACCACACATGATTGTAGGAAAGGCATCCTATAGCTTTACCTTTATACTTAGTGGAATTTAGTCTCTCTTCGTGCTTGAGAGAGTTATCTCTAAAGCATCATGCATCTTGGGAGCCACATGTTGTAAATTTTCGAGTTTGTCCATTCCACCTTTAAGGAGACAAGTTAGATATATACATATAACTTAACATATGTAAACTTTCATTATTACATTGTAATTCAACATATTATATGATATACATTTTAATGCAAGTTATGTCTTCAAAAATTCATTATACATATTAATGGAAGTTTGCATAAGCTTGATATTAAGATTGCCTTTTGGATATTAAGGTTTGATTTGTGTTGGATATCAGAGCTTTCATGTCCTAGAGTTGTTTTAATGATTAAATGCTTGTATATATTTATGTTTATAGTTTATAGAAACACTAATGGTGTGTTTGTAATTACGTGTTACTAATATTATGTTTATTATTACCATGTATTGTAATGATTGCACATAAAATGGTTTCTACTAAAAGTATAAACATTACATGTATCTTAAGTAGAATTATATGATTATTGACACCTTTAGTGTAAATTGAAATTTTACAAAAGGTACATATAATTATAATATATATGACTTTAGTGTAAACAGGCCCATGAAAAGCACATACAATTTTATCTTTTTTTACTTTACTTTTACATTTAATTTTGATCATATGCTTTTTATAGATATTTGAGGAAGAAGAAGTCAAATATAGATTTATTTTGAGTAAATTTCATTTTACATATATGAGTTTCCACCTTTTAAAACTTTATATATTGAATTTTTGTTTTCAATATCTTGTATACCTGCTTGGTTTTGGATAGTGTCACTTGATGTGCTATGTAATTAAAAAAAATTCTACTTGTACTTTTCTCAATAAATTCAATTTTAGTGACCTACAATGACATGTGCAGTGGTAGTGTAAGCAAGTATTGAATGAAAAACAAGGTTGTATATTGTTTTTAAGGAAACTTTAGCTAAGTAGATTATAGTGCTCTAAATTTAATTAAGTAAGTTGATTTCAAGATTTGTTTAGATTTTAAACTAATAGACTATCTTAAAAGCACCACTATAGTGTTCCCACGTATCATGTTACTATAATTGAATTTGTAGTCTAAGCATGTGTCTATGTCTTGAACTACAATTTTTAATCGCATTAAGAGTGTGAGTTCTAAGATTTTAACCAATGTCACATGTGCTCACACTGATTTTGAAATCTTATTTTTCTATTTGAATTGGGTTCTTGAATCCCTTTTAAGTGTCTCAAACCCTGATTTATAAGAGATTTATAGACAATTTTATCTCATGAACATTAAAATAAAAATAATTAAAATTCCAAATTAACAAAACCCATTAAAAATAACTTACTTAGTTAGGAAACCCATCAACCCATTACATAATCCTATTAAAAAAATTTAGCTCATACCCATGAACATCATTTCATTAGTGATGGACCGAGGAGAATCCATTGTATAAAGATAAAGGAATGTAAACACCTAAAAATAGTAAGAATCTCTACCTCGATCTTTAGGGTCCAACTCCATGGTGATAAATGGCAATGGAAGGTCTTAGTATTGTGTAAGTAAAGATGGAAGTGTGTATGTTTACATAAGTAATGAATTGGAATGAGGAATATTTTGTGGTATGAGGTGGATAGTGGTTTGTAAAAGTGTTAATGGGTATGATATGGAGGATATGGAATGGTTGATATTAGATGGTTAATATGGCTATTAATTTGTTAAATTTTGTGGATTTGTCTATAATATGTGAGGAATGAGTAGTGGTGGAATGTGATTAGGTGTATGGGATGATGGAGTAGACCCTTCAATTGCAAGATATAAGTTAGTTTTGATGGTTTTATAGGTATTTACAAGCAAAATGGACTTTAGTAAGTATTCCCTAAAATTTAAAATAGCAAAAAGAAAGTAAAGATGAAAATAAGATGTCGAGTGGACTTGATAAGTCAGCTCAATATATGAGTTAAGGAGTTTGGATACTTGGTCTTTCTACTTAGATTTAGTCCGCAAAACTTGCCACCAACCATTCTATTTTGGTCTTTTACAAGCTGCTACAACAAATTGTCAACAACTTAATCGAATGATAAGCTCATCGAAAGCCCATTCATTGAATGCATGGATACTCTAATTATGATCAGTTTAAAACTTACTCGATACACAAATTAGTAGAATAGCTCAATAAGGAAATTTTAAGCACTTGGTTGGAAACTTTAATTTGAAGCTCCACATTTGTTCACAACTCTATTGGGTATAGTACAACAGCTTGGCTTGTTCAGCCATCATTGGAACAGTTTACAAATTGAACTAACTCAGAATAAGGAACCTCTATAGTGTGGTGTTTGGTTTAGCAGTAGACAACTCTGTTTATTCTTATTCCATTTGACAACTTTTTACACATTTAGGCAAAATTGGCCCACAATCATGCAAGTCATCAATTTATGATGTGATTTTACCATAAAAGCACAATTTCGTACATGCAAATGTGTTAAGTATATTTTACACATTTATCAATGCTTATGTTTTGTTACTTTTCAACACTATCAAATCGATAAACAAGTGTCAATTTCTAAATAATCCATAGTAATAACAAATTCTATTTAAGTAATATTATCCATTATGCTTAATTAAATCAATAATAGAATAACACTAAAATTACAGAAAATTAGAAGAAGGGTTAATGTCGTGAATGATACTGAACTTTGGCAAAATATGCAATTTAGTACTTAAACTTTGAAATTGATCAATTTAATACATCAAAGAAATTTGCATGCACACTAATGGTATTTCTATGAAATTAACTAGCACCATCATCCTATGTTGTTTTTTAACCAATATGACGGATGTACTATTGACGCACATGAAAAGTTCTTTTACGTAATGAGTTTATCATTTTCAAAGTTGATGTACTAAATTGATTAAATTCAAAGTTTAGGTATCTAATTGCATATATTGTCATAGTTTAGGTACCATTCGTAGCATTCGTCCTTAGAAAAATAAAAGCTACTACAATAATTGCATTTCCTCATCATCGATGAGTTTTTGCCTAAGCTTTCGGATTTTTGAATCTATCACTTAATTGGGAGTTTTTATATAAATCTATATTTGTTTCAATATCCATTACCTACAATGGTATTTGCACTTTTTGCAAAATAAGTACTATATGAAAGCCCACATCCTAAGTTGTTGGAGTTTGGATCTTTTGAACAAGCTCATGTTCTAATGATGCAATTCTAGTCATGAGTGTCATGATCTAAGTTCATTCTCCCTTCCATACCTTAATTTCATATTAAAAATTCTGAAAAAGCTTATTCTCTAATTAGGGGAGAATACATCTAAAAGAGCTTATTCTATAATTGTTATCCACTTATAAGAATTAACAAAGCTATAGATAGACATTGGTATGGGTTGGGTCTAACTATTACTGATTCAACCTAGCATCATGTGGGCATGACTTATTGGCATAACCCGTCTATATAGGTCATTACTGGCCAAAGACTCGACAATTTTTCAAGTTAATAATGGGTCGATACTCACACTTGTCAACCTAGGTCAATCCCAAAAGCTCGACAATGAAATTAAAGAAAGATAAAAAGACATAAGGAAATGAAAGAGGAGTAATTTACATGGCGTATCTACATTTCAGCCACTATAGAGTTGCATAATGATATCTCGTTGTTAATCTAGATTTTTGGTATATCTCCGGATACACAGTCTTAGGTATTTTGATTGGAAAAAATTGTGATTTTGCTGACAACTAAAGAAATTTGCAATAACTAGTCTTGGAATCCAATAGATTGAACATGGACTAGGTTCACCTCTCATTGTTTGATGGATGCTTCAAAAAATTGGGAAATGGAAGCTACATGCAAATGCCAGTTTCAATGGCGGGTGCTCAGATATAGATGGAGTGTTATGAGATGATAAGGGTAAATTGGTACTTGCCTTTGGAAGATATACGTGTAATTGCATGTGGGAGAGGTAGAAGAGGAGAGAGAAAAAGTGTAAGGGAAAGAGAAGAGAAATTGCCATTTTTCTGAGTGCCTTGATTCGCAATAGATATAGAATTAACAATTAATAATGTTCATTATTGGAATTAAGAATTTACAAAGTATATTAAATTAACATTTTCACAATGGGCCATCATTTACACAATTATAATTTAAAATATTACCAATGGCATTGTAGTCTAGTGACATCTTCCTAGTCTTTCTAGTGAGTGGTCTAGGTTTGAATCTTCCCTCTCTCCTTGTAGTGGCAAAAAAAAAAAATGGATATTTTCTTGTTACCTTAAAAGAAATTACGAATGCCAGTTCAATAGGCCATGAATTGACTTATGAAGGTGATCGAGATCCATGACTAGGCGGGTTTGAACCAGGTATGATCTGTGTTGATGTCTAGGTGTAGAGAATTCCAATCTAATCCCTTAATCATTTTTTATTAATATTTCTATTATTTATTCATCGAATTTTTATATTTATAATAATATTAATTAGAAAAGTTTGTTGTCTTTATGTTAAAAATATATAGTTTACTATATTCATGAAAAGGATTAGCTACTTTTTAATTTTATCGCAATAATAATTCTATTATAGTCTTATATGTTCCAAAAGTAATAAATTTCTATTATGAATAACATTTGATGGAGAAAATAAAAACAAAAAAAATAAAAAAAATCTAAATTTCTAAAGTAAGTCTAAAAATACAGAAGTAGGATTCATGAGTTTGACTCATTATTCGACAGGGATCTTATCCCTAAACTCCTCTCTCTTTGTTAGTCACGTATACATATGCTCTCACTCTTTCCTCTCTCTATCGGAGAGCCCTAACCCTAAAATTTCTTTTCTAAATTATTAAAATCACTCTTTTTTTTTTTTTCCAAAAACTCACAAAATCCATCTCACTTATTTGATTTCTCTTCCATTTGACTCGAAATTATTGCTACATTCTGCCAAACACCCCATAATCATGAAGTAAATTTCTTATCATACCTATTTTGATTTTTTAGTATTTAAATTTGTTAATTTAGTGTAGTTTTGTTGCTTTTGTGCATATTGTTATAATTTAGGGTTTACTAGTAGTTATTTTCTTTTTTCTTTTTTTTTTTTGTAAACGTAGTACTTATTGTGTGTTATGCATATTAAGTGTTCATTGAAATACCATAAGCTGAAATTTATGAAACATTTTCAATAGGTGCATGGGATTGCTATGAGTTCTTAGTTTATTCATTGTAAGTAGTGAATTAAATCATAGAAAGATTGTTGTTTGGGCTTGCTATTATAAAGTTCTTGATTAGCAGGTAAGGGGTGAAAATGTGGAGGTTAGAATTGCATTGTTTGCTTATATCACTTAAGAGAATGATAGGATAAGATATGATATACATAACGTAACAATCTTCAATGTATTGAGCAACACAAGCTACATACAATCTTAGCAGTTATTTGCATCGGACTGTGTGTAACAGGAGGATGAATCGGGTTGAGTTGTTTTATGGGCTAGTAATTGGAAGAAACGCATTTTACTACACGTACTTACTAAGAATGATTTTAAGGTGTGTGAAATGTGCGCATCTTCTAGAGGGCATAATGCACCACTGGGGTATGTTAAGATATATGAGAATGGCAATGGGAATAAGGATATGATGCAGGCTGCACTAGAGAGCAATAAGAATGGATACAGGTTTTAGTGACCGATTAACGAGTTAGATATTTAAATCACAGATTTACCGATAGGTCCCATTTAGCCTCAATTACCTATTCTGTTGCGAGTGAATTGTATAGGAGTAGTGATGCATCGACTGGTGCAAGACACAACTCCTTTTCCAGTGATTGTGGTTAAATGAGTGCTGGAGATAAGGGTGATTGTGATGGTGGTTGGATGTAGACACTTGAGGAGCCCCATGGCTCAAATCAAGGCACGACTAGAGACATTAGTTGCTTTCAGGAGATATATACATCATAGAAAGTTTCAATCTTGTTTCTTTCTTCACGAAACTTGTAGGTAGCACTTATGTAGGTTTTGAAGATGGGCATATTAAGGATAAGCACTCACTTGATACTCAAATCTATGAAGCAAACTCTTCATAGTCATACTCATACTCTATATACTATGGATATGAGATGCTGCCTATTAGTGAGAGCTCCAAGTCACCACATCATACCCCATCGACTCTGCATTGAAAAGGGCATGCATCAGCTCCTCTAAATGACGTGGATAAGGGTCTTACTCATGTTGGATTGACTGCAGTCCCCATTCATTGAAGTCTTCACTTTGGTATACCATTTTCATTTATTGTAAAGAATTAGACTTTATAGGACATTCATTATTGTATCTAAATGTTTTAGTCAATGTGTTTTTAGAATATGGTTGCCAGTGAAAAATGGGGTTGTTATTTTCCATCTTCATGTGAAGTGCTAGGATTAAGATAGATTTAGGTGTGGTATAAAGTGAACAAGCATTGTTTGAGTTAAAGAAAAACATATTCATGCAAATTTGTAAGATGGAAAAGGGAAGGGATTGGATTAGCTACAAAATTGTGAGTCCAACTCACGATTTGTACCACTTTGATAGGAACCATGAGTTGGACTTATGATTCCACCTCTAGTATAAAATCATGAGTTTAACTCACAATTTCTACTTTGGTATTTTTTTAATTATTTTCCAAAAATTCGGATTTTTTTTTGTTTTGCAGTTTTCTCCTTTTCATTCATTAGGTACTTAAACATAAATAACAATTGAATATTGAAATTAAATTATTCTTTTATAAAATACCAAAATAATAAATATAAATAATAATCCTATAATAGTTTTTTTTCCTAGCAATTACATTATGCATAAACCACTATAAATAATTTCTCTCCCATATTAAAAGATATATAACTCATCTTATTTACTCTAGTACAACATGCATATATATTTATATATATAACCACCTTTTCTTGATTAATAAAATTGTATTATTTTAATCACTTAGGCATTTACATATGGAGTATATACCAAATAAATTGTAAAATATAAAAAAATGTAAATGTTGCATTTAATATTTGAACTTTGTTAATTTTAGCAATTAACTATAATTTTTTTCCCAATAGTAATGAATTTCATTCACTGAAAAGAATTACACCAATCGTATAGTCAATACAAGAAAAAATGACAAACAAAGAGTTAAGGTGCATAGATCTAATCGTACAAGCTATCACATCTCTATAGCCAAAATGTCCCATATAGGGGAAATCGTTGAATCTTCAAAATCAATAGATACAGCCAACAGTGATAAAAGTGCAAGTGGATAGATTGATAATTATAAAATGACATAACGCGTCTAGATTCAATATTTGTAGTGATAGATTTGTGGATAATGAAATTAGTAGTGATGGATTTACAAAATTGTGGTGGTAAACTATGAAAAGATATCGAGGAAGAAGGTGTTAAATCGAAATTAACCTTTTGTGAAAACCATCACTTATAAAACCCTAGATCGTTCATGTTTAATCGTTAAGAATTAAACAATAGATAAGCATAAGTGTACCTGAATCCATAGCAATCAATAATTTTAGTGTCTTGCGGTTGGTCTTCTAATCAACACGTTTTCCTTGAGAGATCCCTTTTGTCTTCTCTCCGTACTCTCTGATGATGGGATTCAGAAGAGACTAGAAAAATTATATGTGTGACCTAGGGACCATAACCACTATTTATAGAGATAACTCCATGTTATCTTTTGATATTTCTATTTTAGCCCATCATAAAAATAAAAATTACTCATAAGGTTTCTACACATGGAAGGGTATACCTTATTAGATATTAAAGCCCAAATACAAAATCCTATTGATCACTTTTAATTGAGCTTAACTTAATATAACAGCCCATAGCATATAATTATTTCACATATAAGGCCAACGTTGGATTAAGGATCCAACAGAAGGGGCTCTTGTGTTAGCTTTGTTGATTATGCTTGTTTGTTAAATAACACTTAAGCAAGGTAGTTAACTACTAAAATAGATAAACTCAAGTTAACTAATTATAAAATTTGGTAAAATTTAGATAGTTAACATTAAATTTAATAAAATTTAATTATCAAATTAATATAAAATAATTTTACGTTCAAGGTCCTTATCAATAATAATTACTTAAATAAGATTAAATTGACTATAGTTACCAATATATAGCTCTAAAATCGTAGATTATATATGAGATCTACAAAAATTATACACCATACCTATATCATGATTAAAAGAAGTGATATAGGATGATTTGTATGGATATCATATTTAATAGCTACGATAAACATAGGACAGTATATCATTATTCTTATAATAACATTCATAAAATCATTAGAAACACCTTAATCCCTAATTATTACAATCACCCATCACCGAGTTTTCACCATATTGGTAATCTTTTATATGAATATCACTTCTTTATACCATCAGATAACAAAAACTCAACTGTCTGATCCCAGTAAGTTTTCACATGGTTATGTTAGTGTTGCAAGGTAATTACTTTAGGAGAGGACTTATCTAGTTCCAATTAGTTATATGAATTCACAGAGAAAATGAATAGAAACATTGAAGAACAATATCAGTTGCAATCAGGATCACAATCATAATCGAAGTCGGAGTTTGCTGCAAATAAGCATAAGAAAACAGTGAACGGTATGATAGAGGCAAATCACTGTGCACTTATATGTTGCTTATGCAAATTGTGATTTATGTCAAATAATAGTATACTCAATAAGAAACATGATTTAGCTATGGTACCAAAAACTCATTATCGCGTTTCAAACAACGCGATTTATGTGGAAATTCTATGTATCTAACTTCTAAATGCGATTTTGGAGTGGATTTTAATAATTTTTTCCATATCAACTTTATATTGATAATTATTTTTGGTAAAAAAGGTAGATAGTATTTCACCTAATTAATACTTTTAAATTTCAACCATTTTATTATAGAAATCGACATAATTTAGCTACTAATTTTAACAATTAGCCAAATGAAAATGTGTAAAAGACGTTAGTAACGGAAAATCAACCAGGTATATCTTAATCTAATAGTTTTGTAATGTGTGGCGTTAATATGAAGGGAAAAGAACTTATTTTGAAAAATTTACAAAAATGCTATTGGAGCGAAAATAATCCCCTTTTAGGCAACTCAAATCCGTCTCTCGAAGAAACATATTCATTAGCAGTTGAACTCGTCTTTTCAATGAGCCAAATCCATATAATTTTACTAACCTTATTTCTTAGAGAGACAAATTATACAAGGCTCTATTTTTTTGAGGAAAAGTACTTTGTTAATGAAAAATATTTTTTCATGAAACAGGTTTCTTGAAAAGTAACATATTTTTGAACGTTTGTCTAAATTTATAAAAATAATGTTCCTTTATTAGTATAACTTCAAGGTAATTCATATATTCTAAATATAAATTAAAAAAAATACATATATTATAATTAAAAATAAATTTACCTAAAGGAAAAATATTAAAAAGGTCAATAATAAATATTTTTTATAGTAAATGATTAATGGATGAACTCGTGCATCGATGCAAAAATGACTTATTCTTTTGTATCCCGTATGTTGTTTTCCTAAAAATAAGCTATAAATCTATTTATAATATATCATTTCCAATGCTTTTGTGTAAGCATAATATCTTCTATAATACCCTTTTACTATTTTCCAATAAGTACAACCTCTCATACATTTACTATGTATTTAGTACATGTCATTTCCATCCTTTTTTTGTGATTTGTTATCTTTTCACTTCTATCTTTACCTACTTTTTTTTACCACTTTCACTTTTTCTTTCTCCTTCTTGTATGTTCTTCTTCTATCTTTATTCTTAAATCGCAATTATCAATCTATCTTTCACAATACGCTCTCTATTGCAGTAGTCTAGTTTGTTCATCTCCTATCTTCATCTATAATGTTTGGGCTTTTTCTTTTTTTTTTTATGTTCCATTAAAAGAGAAATTATGCAATATGCATTAAAAAATATTTACAGCAGTTATTATTTTAGTAAGTAAGTTTAATTTCAAATTTAATATCATACATATACTTTGATTTTGAGAATTTTATATATGATAACACGAACTTCGTTATTTTTTTTTAGTTTGCATGAACTTTCCCGGTTTGTACATTTTTTTCATCCTTACTTAATCCATCACACAATTAATTAGAAAAGTTATCAATTTTGAAAATTTTAGGTATTTAGTACATCTTAATTATTTACTTTTTTACTTTGAAATCTTTTTATAATTTGCAATCTATTCTATGTGGTTTTTTTGCACAATTAATTAGAAACTTATCGATTTTGAAAGTTTTAGGTTTTTAGTACATCATAATTATTAATTTTGAATTTTGAATTTTTTATAATTTATAAGTTATAATATGTGGGTGTTTTACGATTGCAATGTTTAATTTTATATTATTTTATGCAATATATTTTGAGTATGCTCCAGTGAGATTTGTCAAATTTAACATTTGATTATTTCAATGAGCTTACATTGTTTTTTTTTTTTTTTTAAGATGAAGAAAATCAATATAAGAGCACAATTGAAATCACATGATGGTTGGTTAATGATGTTTTCTTTACCTTTTAAAAATCTTTTTTAGTTCAAGTTTTGTTGATGCATTTCCAAGCAAATCTTTTCTTGTTATTGTTAATAAGTGCTTGTTAATAATAATTATTATGTTATATCTATCATAATAAGTAATTCTTTTGACTTTGGTACAATTTCAATGTGGAAAAAGCTTTTTATCACTTGTGCATTTTTCTAATTAAATTAAAATAAAGGTTTGCGACTTATTATTGCAATATTTGGATAATGTACTTTAAAGTGATATACCTCTTAACTTAATCCTTTAAGTATGGTAATTACTTATGCATTTCCCTGATTAAGTTAAAATGAAGAGTTGTGATTTTTAAGTTTTATAAAAACTATTACAATATTTGGGTGGTGTAATTTAGAGTGATGCAAATCTTGATATATCACTTTACATTTTCGTAGTTTGCAGTATTACAACACTTCTCACAGTGTATATTATTTATCTAAATATAAATGCATGTCTAACACAATATTTTATTACTTTTCTTATCTCTTTAATATTATCTTTTTATTTTATATTTTTTAAATGTTATTTGTCTTTTTGTGATATCTATATTTGTTACGTTTTATAAACAAATTGAATCATAATTAAATTCCAATCTGCATAATACGGGGACTCATAGCTAATGTGTCTATATTTTCCAAGACAAGAGAAAATGTTTTTTATTAATTGTCTCGTTTTTCTTTAAAAAATATAGAAAAATGAAAAATAATTTTTCTAAAAAACATTTTCATTAAAACAAATGGGGTCTAAATTTTGGATTATTTTTGTTGCAATGTTATATTTATAATTTTTTATCAAAATATTTTTTTTTATTTTCCTTTTCTCTTAATATGAATCAGATTAAATCTCCTCTTAATGTAAATTAAAAAAATGTATGTTTTCTAGATTTATTTCATCTATTGAATCCAAATCAGTGTAGGTTCACGAGTAGAGATGCAATCGGGATTGGATTTTAGACGGATCATATGAATGCAAAAACTCGACTTGCTATCCTATCTTTTTCTAACTTGTATAATATTTAATAAATTCAAGAGACTTAGACAATATGAATAACATCATATGAACATAGCGATTCTGCTTTTACCTTTTCAAATGTTTTATTTTTTTTTTATTTTTTAATTTAATTATCGGCTCAAGTATTTTATAATATTCGAACCCAACCTCTAAAAAACTTATTTAATACTCCACCTTAACCTTAACCCTAAACCATATAAACTTTAATATCACATTTGATGCACTGGAATGATTTGAAATGTAATAGTTTGGAGTGGAATGGAATGAGTTTCGAAATGACAAATCCATTTCTATGTTTGGAAGTGTATATGGAATGGAATGACTATAGGATGTCTTTATCAGAAATATCCCATACAATAAATGCAAGCTATGGATATGCAATAGGATAAAAGAGTAATTATATTACATGTAATTAATAAAGTTGGAATGAGATCGCGATTTGTTCTTCTCGAAGCAGAATCGGATTCCCTTCCAAAGTCCTTCCAAAGTGAGAATGGTTGATTCCAAAGAATCGCGATTCCGGCTTCTAAAGTGAATCCAAACACGGGAAAGAGAATGGAACCCGAATTTGCGATTCCATTTCGGATCCATTCGTGCATATCCAACATGACATATGATATATGACCCATACGGATCAAGCAGGTCGATAACTTGTATCGCCCGACCTAGTTGCGTTAGTATTCACGAGAAAGCTATTAGCATGCCTAGCTAGTAGAACCACGATTAAAAGAGTGGTCGCTTACCCGGATCACGCACATAATTCAAAATATACTTTTTTGCACTTAAAAGGAGTTCATGAGGGAAAAGGAACAAAATATTATTATTTTTAAAAATAATTACGAAAATGCCACCGGGATGAAATTATTCTCATAATTAGGCAAGTTGGCCTCGTCTCTTGAAAGAGACGAGATCAATGAGACGAAAATACCTCGTTTCTTTAAGAGACAAGGTTAGTCAAGAGAGGAGGTCGGCACTTACGACCTCGTCTCTTCAAGAGAGGAGGTTAGTATAACACTAACCTCGGTTCTTAAAAAGACGAGGTTAATGCAACTCACAACGTCTCTCGTTTATCCTCAAAAAATTAGCTCTTTTTACATTGTTAATGAAATCTGTCAAAATCATTTGTAAATAACTATATAAATCATTCGTTAACTATCATCAGCCTTGGCTGAACAACTTCCAGACTACATAACTCATTCTATCCAAACACAGCTCCAAACCTAATACAGGTAAATACAAACATAATAATAAATGAATAGCTGATTGTTTCTTTGAATACATCACATGTATAAGAAAAAATGATGTGCAAGAATCATAAAAGCTAAGAATCTATATACAACAAGTTATAGAAGCTAAGAATCTATAGACAATAATCTTAAAAAGAAAAATACACTAATATCTACCGCTACTGCTGCTACTGTTTGGCCCGTTTCCTCGTCATCATCTGACAAATGTCCAGGGGAATGGTGTACGCGGATCGGAGTGCCGTGTAGAAGGATCAATCTGTGTAAGTGTGCCCTCATCATCTCCACCACCAGGACTGTACTGACCAAATGAGACAGGGTCTGGCTCTACTTGCGTGAGTCCTTCCTCTATATCATGTGATGGTGACGGACACCTCTTCTATGAAGTTAGGGGGTATGAAACTCATTGTATGACGGGTCTGGCATAGGAGTGTCTCCCAGATAAGTGTAAGATGTAGATGATGGATCAGATTCATCGTGAAGGAACTGGGAAGGACCAGGCTAATCAAATCCTGGCATGCTAAACTGTTCAGGCTTGTCTTGGATCTCTAATTGCTAGGCCCTACCTTGCTTCTGACCTCGTCATCGCCCACGCCTTTCTCTATGTGGACGTCTTCTCTATGCTGGCTAAGGTTGTGGGTCATCTGGTACTGATCTGATGGTGGCAATAGATCATTCAAATTGAGTCACATGAACTCATCCACTACACGAATGGCATCTCACGCAATGGCAGGAGTGCTCTCGGGAGGTATGTGGTGGATTCTATGAATAAATTCTGCCTGCAAGCAAGAACAACATGTATATAAGTGAATGAAAAAACATACAGCACATTTCATATACACCATATGTAGTCGACAAGCTTACCATGAAGCGTATAATAGCCCCTTATACGACTGATCCAGCGCTTGGTGATCGCATAATACCAGTCGAAGTAATCATGAAATGTACCAGTGGGCATATTTGGCATCTGTATAATGCAATCACGCCTGCCATCCCACTTAGCCATCCACCTGGCATGCTTCGCCGCTCAATTCCACTCCAACCGCCTCGCATGTCAATCTCATGGACGAATCTCATGTCGGTAGGCGGAGCTGGGATCCACTAAAAGACACCAAATTGTTTGAGATAGTAGTGCTCAACAACATGGAAGCACACCAACGGGACCCGTGTACACCAAATGTCATTACCCACCCGAGTATGGAGGTACGGAGTCCATGATATCAACGTAAGGCTCCCCAACGACCTATTCGACAAAGAAAGTAACGTATAAATTAATGGAAGAATTTAAACGTTGGAAGTTAATGCAAATAAGACATTGAAAATCGTACCTAGCTATGGGTCTGTCGATCCAAACATCCCCGATACTCAATCAGTAAGTGGGTGGCCGAATGAGTAACATCAAAAGTAGCACCCCAATGGATGGTGAGTGGGCGTCCCACTATAACTGTGGTAATCTCTCGACGCACCGATGCAATGTGAGGGAAGTGCTCCCAGGCCCATATTTGCAGGACATCCAAAGGTCCTGCAATGTCCTCGGTATCAATGTGGGAAGCAAAACATAGCTGTCTATATAGCCATGCCAAACAAGTTGCTTCCCAAGCGTATTGACCGGCCCTCTCGAAGTCCTAAAGCAACTACAAGTACATCATATGAACATAGTTAGACGACTTGTTTACGACAATGAACATCCCCCCTCTAGCAGCATCAAGATGTACGCCTTGGCATGGCATTTAATAATCGCCTCATCAGTAAACTCTAGTAGCACTCTGAAGTGGGCGTCCAACCAGGACATATTAAGATGACTACCATCCATAATAGTCCCA
Source organism: Combretum micranthum (assembly GCA_024138025.1). NCBI lineage: Eukaryota > Viridiplantae > Streptophyta > Magnoliopsida > Myrtales > Combretaceae > Combretum > Combretum micranthum. Next base: position 162,267 of record JAMXBD010000701.1, read on the forward strand.
GGCTTTGGTTGGAGTCCTAACAAATCATGGTACAATCCCGCCCAATCCATCTGAGTGGTGCCCGTAACTGCCTATCCAGCGGTAAGAAGGCCAGTGAGGACTGCTACATCCTACAACGTCACAGACCACTCTCCCGTGGGCATGTGGAAGGTATGGGTCTCCAGGCGCCACCTTTCTATTAAAGCTGCAATGAGGTGCCAATCTAGCTAGATGAAAGAAATATGTGCTGCCCTAATAAAACCCGCCTGTGATAGAATTGGCACCAATCGATCGTCCAGATGTGCAGGTATTCCATCCTGCTGCCTTAGCCTCGTCTCCCTATGACGGCAATGTAAAACAACATGCTCCTGCAGGAAAGTCATCAAACTTATAAATAACAATCTTATCGCGTGGAAAGTAATTGGTTGAGGACAAAAGCTCACCTGCCCCTCCCATGCCAGCCTTGATCTATGAACAGGCTGCCCCGAAAGTAAAGAGTCATCGTTAGGTCCTGGATCCATTGTAACAGAGAAAGTAATGAACACTGTTAGTAGAGAAAGTAAGGACTTAAAAAAATAGTAAAGTATGTTAGATAAGTACAGTCAAATAAAGCACACAAAGATTTTCCACTACGACTCGACCGACCCAGTACTGTTTTACTAACCGACCTTTTATTTGGACAATTGCGAATGTTATGCCCTCACTGCCCACACAAATTACATGAGTAACCTCATGGGCTCTCTCGAATATCCATCTCGTTCTGGTAGCGCTTTTTCCTAAGCCTACCCCTTCTCCTAATAAGACTTGGGATGGGGTGCCATTTGACAATGTCCAAAGGAGTCTAATTAGCCTTATCGACCACAGGTATGAAGGAACGACCATATACCCTAAGCTGGTTCTCCCACCTATACCACTGTCCCACTTGGGCAACACAATCCATGTGTAGTGGTCCCATTACTACCATTGCATGGGAGCATGGAATTTTATATGTCTGCCACTTATTACAAGTACATCTGTTTACTCTCAACTCAACTTTTTGTATGTGGTCCCCCTTTTGACCATACATCGTAAGGCGTAGCGGTTAAAACTCCAAATATCCATTCGTGGTAGTCAAAACAGGTTACTTGATGGGCACTTGAGATGTTGTTCCATCTCTTAAACTTGTTTGCAGCATATACTATGAGCAACTTACCTATACTCATTGCTTCGCTTGTCTCTTGTCTTTGCTTATTAAATATTGAGTTGCAATTGTAGAATGTTTTTTTCACTAATGCTGCCACAGGTAAGCACCGAACATCTTTTATAACTGAATTGTAACTTTTAGCCATGTTTGATGTACTTATCCCAAACCTTACGCTTTCATCGTAAGATAAAAGTCCACATACATGGAGGTAACTCGCAAAAATATGGCTGTGTCCAAGGACTGCTTTGTAGTGCTGCATTGAAGTAACCATAGAACTTTCTTCTTTGGGTTTAGTATGTGGCTCTCTTAACTATTTCCTTACATTCCTTACTTTTGGCCTTTGAATTGAAGTTGCTAGTAAAGTGCCGGATACACCAGCGCCAAGGCCATCCTCTAGGCCACACAACATTCTTACCTTCAACTGCACTCTTAATGTCGGCATGCTGATTCGATATCAAGGAGATGTTGGATCGGTCTTTGATAACGCGTTCCAACATCTTTGCAAGGAATCAACTCCATGTGTCCACACTCTCTTCATTGATTAGAGCATACGCCAGTGGAACTATATGATTTGCCCCATCAACTGTTATTGTAATAAGCAGTTTGTGCTTGTACTTGCCGTACAAGAAGGTGCCATCAACTGAGATCACATGTCTGCAAAGAGTTAATAGATGTAACTTAGTTCAAGGATATTAATGTTGTAAGTAAAATGAATCATGTATGGAAAACATACTTGCTGTACTAGAATGCTTTAATGCAAGGACCAAATGCCCAAAACAGTTTGTTTATGAATACGTGTCCAGCGGCATCTGAATCAACAATTCTCCACTCAACTTTTGTTCCTGGATTAGCCTATGTTATTGCATTAAGTACATGTGAGAGCTCCATATGAATCTTCTCAACTTCCATAGACCTGCTAAAAAGCTTTCCTCTTCGCCTCACAAACTCTCTTAATATGAACATCAAACCCAAACTCCTTTAAAATGGTAATTGTAAGTCTTTCACCCTCATGTCTAGAGAATTACGGATCTCTAATATGATGCACCTAAACATGCTAGTAGAGTCCAGCTGAGAGTGATCAAGTCCAGTTATTTCATCAAAGCAGGTGTGGGTTTATTCATATTTAACGATGTGAAACCACCTACCATGGTTATTGTTACTGCCTTTGAGTCTCTACTTACAACCTTTGTTATGAGTATCAGTACATTTAACTGCCCATGATCTTGGGTCCAAGTCCACCACCTTGAAATTGTAATGGTTTGATATGTGCCACGTTTTAACTGCCTATATTAGATGATCTTTAGTTTCAAATTGCATCTCAACCTTCAATTCATTGCTGGAGCTTCAATTCTCGGCACTCATTTCCTACTCATCATTGTACGCAGCATAACCACTACTAACTTTAGCAGTGAAAAAGGGCACTGCTACCGAGCTCCCTACTGCATCAACGTCAATAAGAGCAACAAAGCGGTGCCAGTCATTTCTCCTTGGTTGTACTTCTAGAAAAGTATCTTGTTGGGGGAACGCTTCGACATTATCTTTCCTACCATCATCGTAGTCATCACTTGATTCACTTGTGGAGTCCAAAATGGCATCCATATCATGACCGCCTGTAAATTCCGATGCACACATTTGAAAGTTACCTATATGCAGTTGTTCGCTGCCTATTGTCTTAACTGGAGTAGAGTTAGAGTCTGCCAAGCCTTGGCTCCTAATATTTCCATGAATGTCTATTTCTCTATAGGTGCCTGTGACAACTCATTTTCAAATATCTAGACATAAACATCCATTGACCCTTCAGTATACACCAACATCTTCTATGCAGCATCATCATTGATTACTTGAATAATATCATAACGCAACGTCCTATCTCCAATAGCTACCCTATGATATAACTCCACCTGATGTGTACACCTATTTACCTTGAGTCTATTGCAAATGATGTCTAGTATTTGCTCATATGTTGAGTTCCTATTAACACTGACCACAACAACTAGCCGCTTATCATAAACAAAACCATTATCGACTTGTACAATATTCCCATAAGCATACAATATAAACTTTGCCTTATCCATTTCCCAACCGACCTGCCATCTCATAAAATATAGTTCGAATGCATGAAAGTTACATCATCACTTATCAATTGCACTCCCATAATTTTTAACATAACTCTTAATACTACTATATCAACATTGGTCTTATAAGAGGATATTTAACACTACGTGTTAGATGGACTTATTTTATTAATTTAGCCCATATGCACTTATTTATCTTATTTTAATTAAACAAATAATCTAATTAAGCTATATTGGGATTAATTATTTAAATCTACATTTTATTAAGTCTAAATCATGCTCGGTTCAAACTAATCGATTTCGGTCTAGAATTTACTCAATATCGGTTCAACACATGTATAAAAAACAAGATTGGTTCACTAATTTATATTTTTTTTAGGGCCACTCAAGCCAAGCAGGCAACTAATCACCTTATACAGTTATACAATAATGTAATAACTAATCAAATATAAAACTACATTAACAATCTCAATAAAAAAACACCCACGAGACTCAAAATACAACAAATGCAACGTCAAAAACGAAAAAAAATTAAGAGAAAAAAGCTATACCAACTCAACTTCTGCGTGAAATAATGTGAGTCTTCTCGCATGGATCACTTTTCTTTTCCACTAAATTAACACTTCCATAACACCTGATGATCCAAATAATCCAATATACGGAGTCAATTGTGTGAAAATCGGTTTCGAATTGGTGGAATGAGGGTTAGAGTTTTCAATTTGTGTTTTGGAGATTTTTTTTCTTCTAACCAGATTGAGAAAGAAGAAGATGAGCGAGGATAATATGGCCATACACCTCGTCTCTTAAAGAGACGAGGTCTAACATGAGGTAACTTATCGTTTCAAGAGACAAGATCATCGACTAGATAAAACCTCATCTATTGAAAAATAAAATTAATCATTAACTAAAACTAGAATTATTTTAATTTTAATAATATTTTCATAATTATTTTTAAAAATAATAATATTTTGTTCCTTTGTCCAATTCACGACGACATTTCAGAATTTTTTTTGCAAGCAAGCAAGTTATTTAAAAAAAAAAAAAAAAATCAAGAACCAAATTCAATCTCTCTTTAACCGTTTTTGCCTTCCCCCCCCTCCTCCATCCAAACATCTTTTAGGGTTTTCAAGGTATTGTCCACTGCACTTAACTCGTTTCTTCTTTTTCTTCTTCTTAATCTTCTTTTCACTTTGACTATACAAGATTCACTCTATGTTGAATCTCAATTGTCTTACTTTCAGGCGTTTCGATGCGATTAATGTCCTGATGCATGCTTCTTAGCACACTTCCTAAGCTCGCAGGGCTATACTGTGGTGAAAGAGCTTCTTCATTCAGTAGACCGAAGCCATGTGGACCAATGTCTTCAGAATTGTTCGTAAATTTACTTCGAATTCGCTAGTCTATTGCTCTCTCCTCTTGTTGGTTAAATTGTTATTTTGATCGTGTTATGCCGTGCTGTGTTGCTTGTATAGCTTTGGGTCAAAATTCAGTTTAATTATCACGGTGCTGATATTGCTTTTCATTTGATCGTATATTAGGGTTTTTTCTTTTAGTAATTCAGTTGGCAGAAGTGTCTATTCTCGTTAGCTTGACAGTTCATGTCGCATTGAAATCGTAAACCGGGCTGTTGAAATCAAATTTCCTATATAGGATAAAAGCTAATGAGCTTACTATATTTACAAAGTTTTTGTTATCAAGTTCTTTAAGGTACTTACTAGCATATCATCAGAAGAAACTTTGCACTTTAAAGCATGCTTGTCATGCCCGCGAGCTGCCTAATCAATGTATTAAAAAACCATGGTTTTTCTTATTAAGTAATTTCTCAAGTAGCTGGGATACTCTTTGAGAAGAACCATCTTTACGGTACTCATGTACTAATTTATGATGGGTAATAGGGAAGTCTTTTTTTAAGTAAAATTAAATTGTATGTATTGATTCGATCCGTAGAGTTTCTTATTGGCCTGTCATATGCGTTGACACTGTCCATGATAGGACTTTGTCAATTGTTTGCTGTGTGATCTGATAAAAATTTGAATGACTCAGTTGAAGTTGGAGTAATAAATTTTGTGGTATTTTGAATATCGCTTCTGCAAAGGGATTGCTAAAAGATGCACACCTGTGTGGACTGTATAATTTATTTATCCCTCATAATTGTTAAAATTGCAAGTTAATTCTTGCGATTTTATGAGTTTGCAATTTTATAACGCCTTTCTTAGTTAAAATGTATGGAAAATCATTCAAGTGTTGGCTATTGGTAGAATCTTGAGTTTAGGTGTGTGTGTCTGCAGGTTTATAATTCTATGGTTCTATATGATTATATCTATTCTAGACATTCAAATTCTAGGTGGAATCATCATTCAAGTGTCAACTATTGATAGAATTTTGAGTTTAGGTGTATGGTTCCACTTGTTTATAATTCTATAGTTCTACATGATTATATCTATTCTATACATTCCAATTCTATGTGGAATCATGGGTTTGACAACTTTGCATAGAATAGATTCCACGTGAGTTTGATGACAGATTGATTATGTTATGAGAATTATAAACAAACAAATGAAAGCTTATAGCTTCTATTTCCTTAGATCCTGATAACTATGGCTAATGAGAATCAAATTCCAAGAAATTTAGAGTCATTAGCTTTCATTATTGATAATATAAAGCCAGTGATCCCATTTGGTGTCTTAAATGTTGCTTTTATTCCCTTCATTTCTAATTTTACACACTAATTCCCTTGTTGCCACAGTTTTAGATGCACTGTAATTAAAACAAGATTATTACTATAAATTTAACTTGTATATTAATTTGCATCCTGCTAATTCACGTTCCCTAATTTTCTCATTGTTGGGTAATTTTATCAATATATGGCTCTTAAGATATTTATCCTTTTAAGTATAAGTGTTGTGGGTGCATCACCACTAGTTACAATTTTTTTTTTTTTTTGGGTGTGGTGGGTGGGGGGGTGTTGTGGGTGTTAATAAGGTTAATAAAATTTCATTATAAAAAAAGAAGGATGTATAAAGAAAACCCACTAGCAATAACAATGTGGGCGAAAACCTAGTGCTAGAAATTGACAAATCTAGCTCGGTGTAAATAACAAAAACTTAGCACCAAATAAGCCCAGAGGAGCTAAGATTCTTTCTGAAAGGACTAAAAAACTAGAAAACATCTAGAAAAGAAAAAAGGAAAAAAAAAAAAGAAGAAGAAAACTCAAAGATAAGAGGCTAATTTAAGGAAAGTCTATTTGAAGGTCTCAACGTATTGGAGATTTTTCTAAACACTTCCAAAGCCGAGTTTAGAGAATTATTGTCTCTTTGCGAGTTCCTTTCACTCTGCAAATGCTAAACACTGTTGCTTTTGCCTTTTTTGCAACTAGGCCTATCCCCTTGAGGCGATTTCCAAAACGGAGAGCAAGTCCTTGGTGCTATCTTTCTACATCCTACTTCATTCAAGTTTTTTTTTTATTTTTTTTTGGGGTATGTCAGAGAATTTCATTAATAAAAAAGTAATTACAAAAGGGACCTATACAAAAATACTATAGGACTTATAAGAGACCTAAAATCTCGAGTATGTCACCATAAAAAACAAAAAGGTGCTAAGATCGAGCATTACAAAGCATGAGTACATTTCATTACAAAGAAATAACTAAGAACCACTCTAGCTACTTCATTTGCTGTTTTGGAACTGATGCCTATTATTCTCTCATTCTGTTCCCCACAAACAAAATAGGTAACTAAGCTAGTGATGACTTTCCAAGAAGGATTTAATCGGGACCCAACAGAGTTAAAAAGATCCTCTATAGTATCGGCATCCGAAGGAGAGATACTACTAATGGGGATTTCCTCCATTTAAGTTGACGAAAGACAAAATCCCATATATCTCTTGCAAAAGGAAAAGATAAAAAATAGGTGGTGTTGGATCTCTTCAACAAATGGAACGGAAAAAACACACACTCCAAAAGCTTGTCCAAAGTGTTCCCTTCTTGCACTATCGTCCACAATACATGGAATGTCTAGGCCAAGGGGACCCTATCTCCCCTTATCTTTTTGTACTTGTGATGGAGGTTTTCTCATGTGTTATGAGAGAGGTTGGAAGAAATGAAAAATTCTCTTACCATTGGAGGTGTCGTAACGAAAACCTTAGCCACCTCTGTTTTTCCGATGATGTGATGATCTTTTTGAGGCCGATGTCCAATCCATCAGCATTATTAAAGGTGCTTTAGATGGATTTTACAAACTCTTGGGTTTGAAGGCAAGCTTTGATAAAAGTCACATCTTTCTCAGTGGTGTGTTGTAGGTAGTGAAGAAGGAAATTCTCCATATCTTAAAGTTTTAAGCTTGGTTCGCTTCCAGTGAAATATCTTGGAATGCCTCTTTCTGCATCTAAGCCAAATAAATCTACATGCCAATTCCTAGTGGAAAGATTCAGCAAACGCATCAGCCATTGGACATGTAAAGTTTTATCTTATGTAGGTCGTATTTAGTTGATAAAGTGTGTCCTCTTCTTTATCCGAGTGTATTGGTTTTCTATTTTATTCTTCCAAAGAGGATTTTGAAGAAGTTAACAACAAAAATGAATCGCTTCCTTTGGAATGGCAATGATGAAGGCGGGCCAAGGCAAGAATTGAGTGGAATACTGTGTGTAAATCTAAGAAGGAAGGTGGTCTGGGCATTAGTGACCTCGTTTCATGGAAAAAGGTTGCCCAACTCAAGCATATTTGGTTTCTCTGTTCAAATTCTATGGATTCCCTGTGGCCCTCATGGGTGCGGTCAGAGCTTATAAAAGAGAAAAACTTTTCGTTGATGAAAACACATTTAGTAGCCTCTTGGTCTTGGAGGAAAATCTTGCAATTGAGACCACTTGCTCAAAGCCTTCTTAAATGAGAGGTGGGTAACGGATGCAAGATTTTTCTATGGTATGATAAATGGCATCTTAAAGGCTCATTGGTAGATTGGTTGGGGCAAAGGGCTATTTTTTCTTCTGGTGTCCCAAAAGAGGCTTGTCTTTGTAATATCATTAGCAAGGATGGTTGAAATTAGCCACCAGGATCAATTTGGGAAAGGTCAAGGCTAATTTGGGTAGTGGACTCAATTTATTGGTGGAAAACCAGATCTTTTAATATGAAAGGATAACCTATCAAAGCATCTATCTATTAAAGAAGCTTATGCTCGATGCTGTGGACAGGGAGTCAAGCCTCCTTGGTTAAATTTCAAAAATTGGTTTCTCGACATGCCTTCTTTCTTTGGCTAGCTGCACATCAAGGGATGGTCACTCAAGACAAACTTGTGCTATGAGGTGTTACTTCCCATAACTATTGTTTTCTTTGCATTGGGGAGGAGGAGTCACATACTCATCTTTTTCTTACTTGCTTCTATGCCCAAGAGATTTGGAAAAAGCTAAAAGAGACAATCCATGTGAGAAGCATATACCCTTTGAAGCTGGAAGTATTCAAGAGCTTTTCAACCTCTCCCTAACATGGAAGATCATCATCAGTTTGGTCATTTACTATATATGGAGAGTGAGGAATGAGAAAAGGCTTGTAATTAGATCTTGGTCTGCACTTGAAGTGACCTGAATTATTTTGTTTTACTTTTCTTTGCTAGGATAGTACTCTGGTGATGTAATATGCCAAGATCTCGATCTTAGCATTCTTGTTTTGTTTTTGTATGGTATTTTGCTTGAGGTTTTAGGTCTCTTGTGAATCCTATCTCTAGGTTTTTTTGTATTAAGGTGGCGTCTTTGCCTCTTTCTTTTCTTTTATTCTTGTATTTATTCTTATATCAATGAAAATCTGTCATTATATCCAAAAAAAAAAAATGTCTAGGCACATGTCCTTTAAACCAAATTAGAGAGCACTGGGAAACCTCTTGAGCGGAGAGGTGAATATGCATGTAATCTTCTTTAATTAATTGACAAGGAGAGCTGGGATTTGTTTTCTGCAATAGGGAATCATTACTAGCAGATTTAGAAACTAAGAAGTGATTGAAATCATATTTAATGTGATACCAAAAATAGATGGTGTTGCCATCACCAGTCATCCAAAGAAAAAAGATTCTTTGCTTTTTCCCTGGCATGAACGATTTTCCGTCAACTCCAAAAGCAGCAACTAGGCTCTTTTTTCCTTTAAGCAACTTGATTTGAACGCAACTAGGCCAAAGGGCATCCACATCAGCACAAAAAAGAGTCTAAATATGTTCAAGTTGAGCAGCAAAATTTCAACAACATTCATCTAAAATGTCTAAACCACCCTTGTACTTGGGTCTACAATCCACATCCCAAGCAACCTTTGCTTTGGCTTTAAGCTCATCCTTTTCATTCCAAAGGAACCCACACATCTTTGAGTTGATATCTTCAAGGATGCTTTTTGGAAAAATAAATAGGGAAGACCAATAGACTTAGTCAAAGCTGTAAATGTTCAAAATATTTGGAGAAATATCTTCTGATCATGGTCTGAGGTTCATCCTTGGGGTCATTTTTGGGTTTTCTATTAGGTGTGTTTCTATTTTGTCTTCAAAGGACGAATTCATTTATTGTTCCTGTTAGTTGATTTGTGAAAATATAAGTTTTGATGTCTCCTTTGTTTATGGTTTTAATTAAATGGCTCATAGTTTCACCTATAACTTCTCTCTCTCTCTCTGTAAAAACATTAGCGATTTGGATTCCATGGTATCCTTTTGAGTGGAATATACAAATAAGGCGATAATGATATTGCAATGAGTATTTGATTATACTGAATGATTTTCTTCTTTGCATGCTCCTTGAAGCAATTTCTTCTTTATCGTATACCATACCACCAAGTAACTTGGTGCAAGTGAAAAATCTGCCACCCAGTGATTTCCCTCCCTCAATGGATGAATACAAAGAATGAAGAGTGTTTGCTTTATTTCTATTATGCTTGAGTCTTTTCAGTCTTTTCCTTTCTGCTTGAGTTGGTTGCTTTTGTGTGCCTGCATTTTTTTCTATTATTTTTTTTATTACAAAACTTCAGTTATGCCAATATGTAAATTTTTAATATTTGCATATTTGCAGGGAGGTCTTCACCAAATATCATGGTTTCAGTTTCTCCCTCTTGAATCTGATGTTAATCCTTTACCTGATGAGAGGTAAAACCTTGACCTCTTTGTAGTTCTTATACTAATTATAGATCAGAGAAAAAGAAACATGTGCGCCATAATCATACAGGTGTCTGTCCGGCCACTAACATTTTATATTTACATATCTTTTGCAGGTTGAAATTGGAGGAAGATGCTGCTACCTTTTCTGTGCTTTCGTCACATGCACAACTACAGAAGAAAGGTTTTCTTAGCGCATGGACTAATTCATTTGTGGGACCCTGGGATCCATCTCAAGGAATGTATAATCCTGGTAATGATGCCATGGACTGCCTTCCCATGTGATATTCTTAGATGTTCTAGGAGACTGCTTAGGGGAAAAGAAAATTAAATCTAGGATTCTGTTTGCTTTCACAAAGGCCAATAAAGAGCTACTTGAAAGCTGTTGTGTTTAGCCAGTCTTGCTATTGTTGGTTGGATTGTTGCTTCAAGAAACTTTCTTTATTTAATGTGATGCATTCTTGTTCTGAGAATATAAAGTTCCTGACTTGTCCACGGTTAGTGAAGTTTCCATAGCCAGGTTTCCTTCCAGCGCTAGGGAGTAATCTGTTATTATTGATGACAGCTTGGTTTCCCCTGGGTCTAGTCAGGGAGCTTATCAAGAATTTAATTACACCAAATGGTATCCTAACAGTTTGCTCAATGATTAGATATGCTGGTTGTCCCATCGTTTTCATGCTTTCATCCAATGGATAGCTATACAAAATAAGCTTATCACACTGGATGAGCTGTAGGGCATCCTTTGCTCCAGTACTTGCTACCTGTGTCAAAGGGGAGCTGAAACTTGTGGACACCTTTTCTTCGAATGTTAATTCTCTGCATAGGTCTGGAAATGTCTTACTGATGAGTTGTGTCCCTCAAGTTTTGCTACTCTGACTCCACAATACTGGTTTAATCTCTTGCCCAATGCCGGGATTGATATTGTTCTTTAATGAAAATTAGCATTATGGCATGCATTTGCAAATCATGCCAAGAAAAAAGTACGGGGCACCTGGATCTGCATGGGTTGTCCTGCAATGATCGAAGTAATTTCACACACATGATGAAAACTGCTATTGGTTCTCTCTCTCTCTCTCTCTCTCTCTCTCTCTCACGTTTAATTGTAACAGCTGTGTAGGCAATTCATGGAATGAATATGGGACCTCCTAGGTCACAATTCATATTAGCCATTCTCTAAGGAGCTTGGAACCACTGGCATTTCTTTGTTCTATGAGACCATAATTTTCTTTCAAGTTAAATGAATATATACAGAAACTATTCCCATCTCCTCCCCCCCTTCCCCAAAACCCAAGTGGGGATGCACCGAGCAATATTTCTCTCTTGTTTTTTTATTTTCCCTGAGCTTGGGGCTTGTGATTTGATATCACCTAGTGTTTGATTGGTTTTTATTTTTTGAATTGCTTAGATGAAAAAATAAAGCTCTGGCTTTTCCTTCCTGGACGTCACTCATCTGTTGATGATATGGCTCAAGCTGCTGTCTCTAGGTTAAGAGGTACATTGTGCTCCTTTGTTACTCAGTAATTTCATCATTCTTGTAGCAACTTCTGTGAAGATTCCTTGGATTGTGGAAGAGATGTCCTTTGGCATGTGAAGACATGTAGTGCTCATGTCTTCTCTTTGATTCTCTTTTTTAAGTTGTTGCTTCTGGGCTATGGGTGGCTCCTGGGGACTCAGAAGAGGTGGCAGCTGCCCTTTCTCAAGCTTTAAGGAATTGTATAGAGAGGTATCTCCTAAGTTGTGGAGTATTTTTTTCTTTGACAATTAACCAATAAAAGGAAAACAAACTACTGCGCTTGGTACATGGCCAGTTGTATGTTGAGGATTGTTTTTTCCTGATCTGGCAGAACGCTAGGAAAGTTTTCTTACATAAGATACGGTGACGTCTTTTCCAAGTTCAATCCATATCAAAATGAAGAAATTTTCAGGTTTCTTAAGGCTCCATCCTGCATCTTTTCTTCTTTCTCAGTACCCATTGTTTTCTGTTTGAGCTAATTCTGCTTACAATTCCTGATACAGTGAAGCTTGATGTTTTCTTTATTATTTTTATTATCTTTTTCCTTCGTATCAGGCACTAGAAACCGATGTTTGCTTTTTTTACTAACTTTTTGTGGTAAATTTTGCTCTTTTGCTTATTTTTTTTATTTTTCTATTTTTTTATTAAATTAATAGGAGAGGCCAACAGGCAGTTGAATTTGTCTTTGCTGCCAATGAAGAGGCAATCTTTGTGCATGTTATAGTCTCAGCAAAGTTCGTATTCTCATTACTTAATCTTTTCTTTCTTCTTTTGTCTTTTATTGTCTGACAGAAATTCTACATCCATAATACTATGGTCTCAGATTTTATCATGTGTTGCTAGGCATGTGCGGCCCCTTTCAAGTGAAGACTTGGAGAGAGTGTTGAAGCGTTCTTCGAACAGTTCTTCTAATAAACTTCCAGGTTGGCACCCCTGTTGGGTTTTGAAAAGAATTTAGGTTAAAAAAATTAAAATTTCTAATTAGTTTGATAATGATGTGGTAAAAACGTTGAGTTAATGCTTGTCTTCTACATCACAGAGTTAGCATTTTTCGTTTTTGTGTGTATTTTTTATATTCTTAGGAAACAGCATCTAATTCCTAATCATTATTAATCATCTTAACCTGTTAATAGTGCCCAATTAAATTTAACGTAAGTGCCATTTAAATTCCAGCTTTATTATCCTTGCTGATGTGGCAGTCAAATGTTGGCAGGAGAATAGTACCCCCTTATCGCTGATTATGAGTGCTTGGGTTTGTTTTTATTTTGCATCTGCAACTGTAGAGGGAATTACTGTTTTAACAGGGTGGATATTTTAAAGCTGTGAATGTCTTTATGATACATTACCAAGGGTGCAAAGACCTTTACTACAAGTTTATAGTAGAAAGGTTAAGAGTTAGTTAGTACACATAAATAATTGTCCTAGTGTAGTAGTTAGTTAATAGCTCAGGAGTAGTGTGTAAGTAGGTGCTGAGCTGGCACGTGTATAGGAGGGAGAGTGTGTGTGATGAGCTGGCATTTGGTTAGTTAGTTACAATGAGTATAAATACTTTTTGTCATGTAAAGATAGGGAGATCAGAAAATTCTATAATAGAGTTGAGGGATATTGTAGGAGCTGTTTTACCTAATTCTGATAAGCTTAATCTTGGTTTGCTTCGTGTTATCTTCTTTTCTTACTCTAAATTGTCGGATCATAACAAATTGGCGCCGTTTGTGGATTTCTCTTCCGCGAGCTATGACGCGTATGGAAGGTCGCCTCGATTCCGTGGAGAAGGATATTAAAGAGATCGGAGAGGAAATGCGTGGCAGTGTTTCCGAATTGCAACAACAAATTCGTGACACTAATAGTTCGATTGCTTGTATTCAATCGATGTTACACGAATTGTTACGCAATTCTCGTGGAGGAATACCTTCGATGAATGCTTTGTCTGGTACCTTTGTTCGACTTGCTGTCGAACAGGACATTGGCGTGAAAGATCCTTCAACTGTTGGATCCGATTTTTTTGATGACGATGATTATAAACGTAATGCTGAGACTATTACTATATCGGAGTTTGATGAGGTCGATCCGGTTCATTGGATTACTTTAGCGAACAGTATTTTGAGATTCATCGTACTCAGCCTCATCGGCGAGTTCCTCTTGTGTCTATGTTCATGAGAGGTCGTACGGTGTACTGGTTGAAGATGCTTAAACGCCGTTTACCTAATCTGGATTGGCCGGAGTTGAAACGTGAATTATTGTTGCGATATGGTGGTCATTCGGTTCTTAATCCTTATGAGAGTCTCTCAACCCGACAACACTCTACTATAGCTTCGTATATTGAGGATTTTGAAGCTATTACTTCTCAAGCTCCTGATATGACGAACTTCAACTCTTAGGTTACTATCTTGGAGGTTTACGCGAAGATATTTTACTTCGTGTTAAGACGTTTCAACCTTCTTCCTTGGCCATGGCTATGGAGCTGTCATCGAATATTGAAAAGGAATATGATTTTGGCTTATTTCTTCTTCCTGATGGTCGTAAGGTTGAGGCAGGGGGTTTTTCCCGATCTGATCATGTTATTACTCGACCTAATCCTTCTATGTTCGGTACTCGATCTACTCCTTTTCTCCGGAATTCGTTTCAGTCTCATTCCACTCCTTCGGTTTCGAATTGGCGACAATCTCCGACTATTGGAGGTATCCTTGGACTGATAAGAAATTATCAGGTTCTACTTCTTCGGTGATGAGTCCATCTATGGGTAGTAATGTTGTTTCTCGAGTTGGTGGCTCCAAACTATCCAAACAGATGTCCTATAATGAATATTTGGATAAGAAGAAGCGTGGCCTTTGTTTTCATTGTGATCAACCTTATACTCCTTCTCATAAGTGTCCTAATAAATCTTTGCGTGGTGATTTTGGAAGATGATAGTAGTCAGTCCTTGAACTGTTTACTTGACAATGGACATGATCCTGATGATTTAGGTCACACTGAGGACTCTCATCGTGATGAGACTCTTATGGCTTTGTCTCTTCTTGCCTTTAATGGCTTTAATGGACCAAAAACTATGAAGTTTAGGGGAATTCTGTTGTCACATGATGTTACAATTTTGGTTGATAGTGGTGCTAGTCACAATTTTCTTTCTCAGAGGCTTGTTCAGAAATTGAATCTCCAAGTAAGTCCTACTTCATTTTTTCCGTTGAACTAGGCGATGGTCATATTATTCGATCTCAAGGTTTTTGTGAAGCCTTACTTTTGCAAGTGAATGGTCTTAACATTACAGTCTCTTGTTATGTTTTAGACTTGGGATCCATTGATATCATTCTTGGTATAGCTTGGTTACGTACTCTTGGTGAAATTAAGGTTGATTGGAACCTCATGACTTTGAAAATTCCTTATCATGGTACTGAAATCTTGTTGAGTGGCGATCCTACTTTACACAAGTCGAGTACTACTTTTAAGTCCTGCAGCATTTGACGACTGATGATGAATGTAGTGTGTTGTGGAAGATTGATATGGTTCTCAAAGTGTTGGATGAGGGAATAGTTGATCCTAGGCTGGATGCTTTATTATCTGAATTTTCTCAGTTTTTGAAACCAAGACTGTTTTACCTCCTCCTCGCTCCACTGATCATCGAATTCCTTTGAAACCGGGTGTAGGACCGGTAAATGTTAGACCATATCGATATGCTCAAATCCAAAAGACTGAGATTGAGCGCCTTGTGAAGGAATGTTGGATGCTGGGATAATCGTGACAGCACTTCCCCTTTCTCTAGTCCGGTCATTTTGGTTAAAAAAAAAGATGGGTCATGGCGCTTTTGTGTCGATTATCGCGCCTTGAATGAGGCCACAGTTCCTGATAAGTATCCAATTCCAGTGGTTGAGGAATTGTTAGATGAGTTGTTTGGTGCGACTATTTTCTCTAAAATTGATTTAAAAGCGGGCTATCACCAAATACGTGTTTGTCCTAGTGATGTTTTCAAAACCGCTTTTAGAACTCATCAAGGGCATTATGAATTTTTGGTAATGCCATTTGGCCTTACCAATGCCCCTGCTACATTTCAATCTACAATGAATGAGTTATTTCGGTCTTATTTGAGAAAATTTGTGTTGGTCTTCTTTGATGATATTCTTGTCTATAGTGCCACTATGGAGGATCATTTGGATCACTTGCGATTGTTTTAAATTTGCTGTACACTCATTCATTTACTGCTAATATGAAGAAGTGTACTTTTGGCCAACCAACTTTGGAATATTTGGGGCATCTTATCTCAGCTAATGGCGTGGCCATGGATCCTACCAAGGTTAAAGCAGTGTTGGAGTGGCCTATACCTTCTACGCTAAAAGGAGTCCGTGGCTTCTTGGGGCTTACTGGGTATTATCGTAAGTTTATTTGCAACTATGGCAAATTGGCTCGGCCTTTAACCAATTTACTTAAGAAGGATGCTTTTGAGTGGAATGATTCTGCCCTTGAATCTTTTAAACTCCTGCAGCAAGCCTTGGTTAATGCTCCTGTGTTGGCTGTTCCAAATTTTGCTCAGCCATTTGAAATCGAATGTGATGCATCGGGTACGGTATTGGGGCAGTTTTGATGCAAAACAAACGACCAATTGCCTATTTTAGTAAAGCCTTGTCTGAGGAATATAGCTAAATCCACTTATGAGAAAGAACTTATGGCTTTGGTACTAGCTATTACTCATTGGCGTCCTTATCTCCTTGGACGCAAATTTATTGTCCACACTGATCAGAAAAGCTTGCGTCACTTACTTCATCAGCGTATTGCTACACCAAATCAGCAGCATTGGTTGGCCAAGTTATTGGGTTATGAATTTGATATTCTCTATAAGGCAGGCCATACAAATAGGGCAGCGGATGCTTGTCACGTCAGTTTGAGGACAAGGTTGATTTATTTGGTATATCAGGTCCTATTTGGACTGATATGGATGCCATTCGAACTGATGTCCTTAAGGATCCTTTCCTTTCTAGTAGGATTCAATTGTTACGTGAAGGAAAAGAGGCAGGTCGTGGTTTTCGTTTGGTTCAAGAGACTCTCTATTATAATGATAGATTGGTTATTCCTGCCAATTCTTCATGGGTGCAACTCTTTTTACATGAGTTCCACTCTTCCTCTATTGGGGGACACGCTGGTTTTGTCAAAACCTATAGACGACTGCTTTCTCATC
Organism: Combretum micranthum; assembly: GCA_024138025.1. Lineage (NCBI taxonomy): Eukaryota > Viridiplantae > Streptophyta > Magnoliopsida > Myrtales > Combretaceae > Combretum > Combretum micranthum. Next base: position 179,290 of record JAMXBD010000701.1, read on the forward strand.
TTTATTGGGTGGTATGAAGGGTGATGTGGCTAAGTTCGTTGCTTCTTGTGCTGTTTGTCAGCGCAATAAAGTTCAAACTTTAGCTCCTGCTGGGTTGCTCCATCCTCTTCCTATTCCTCAAGCTATTTGGGATGATATTTCTATGGACTTCATTTCGGGTTTACCTCGGTCAAGAAATTTTGATGTTATTCTGGTGGTGGTGGATCGTTTCTCCAAGTATGCGCATTTTTTTACTTAAACACCCTTACACAGCCAAATCAGTGGCCGAAGTTTTTATGAAGGAAGTGGTTCGGTTGCATGGTTTTCCGAGGACAATTGTCAGTGATAGGGATCCGTTGTTCATTAGTGGTTTTTGGAAAGAGTTATTCTCTTTACAAGGAACAAGATTGCACTTTAGTACGGCTTACCATCCGGAAACGGATGGTCAAACCGAGGTTTTAAATAGATGCTTGGAATGCTATTTGCGTTGTTTCACTTTTGAAGTTCCTCACGCATGGGCTAATTGGATAAGTTGGGCGGAATTTTCTTATAATACTTCCTATCATTCTTCTTCTAAGATGACTCCTTTTGAAATAGTTTACGGACGCCCTCCACCTTCTTTACCTATCTATGTTCATAAGGAGATTTCTAATGATGCTGTAAGGGAAGCTGTCACATCCAGGGATTCTATGTTACGAAGATTAAGGTTCAATTTGGAGCGTGCTCAGCTCCGAAATTGTACAGTGGCAAATAAGAAACGTCGGGAAGTGGAATTTGCTGTGGGTGATTGGGTATTCTTAAAGCTACGTGGATCCTTACAAACAAAACTAGGGACAAAAACTATGTCAAAGTTGGCTCCTCGATTCTATGGTCCCTTTCGCATTGTCAATAGAGTGGGAAATGTCGCCTATAAGTTGCAGCTACCACAGCATTGCAAGCTCCATCCAGTTTTTCATGTGTCTCTTCTCAAGAAGTCACATGGCTCTTTTCCTATTTGTAAGGACCTTCCTACGGATTTGATTGCTGGAGAAGTTGATGAAATTTCTTATCCTCTCCAAGTGTTGGGCAGACGTTATGAAGTGCGGCATGGGTTGGAAGTTCCTCAAGTGCTTATACATTGGTCTGACACTATTGAGGATGCCACATGGGAAGACACAGAAGCTATTAAGTTGCAATTTCCTGACTTTGTCCTTGAGGACAAGGACAATCTTCAAGATGGTGGTATTGATACATTACCAAGGGTGCAAAGACCTTTACTACAAGTTTATAGTAGAAAGGTTAAGAGTTAGTTACTACACATAAATAATTGTCCTAGTGTAGTAGTTAGTTAATAGCTCAGGAGTAGTGTGTAAGTAGGTGCTGAGCTGGCACGTGTATAGGAGGGAGAGTGTGTGATGAGCTGGCATTTGGTTAGTAGTTACAATGGTATAAAACTTTTTGTACTATGAGAGATAGGAGATCAGAAAATTCTATAACAGAGTTGAGGGAGATTGTAGGAGCTGTTTTACCTAATTCTGGTAAGCTCAATCTCGGTTTGCTTCGTGTTATCTTCTTTTTTTACTCTAAATTGTCGGATCATAACACTTTATCTGTCTATTTCTCCAAGTAGAAGGGTGTACCTTAAGTTTTGCCGATTTGCCTGTGACGAGCAACCATGTTCTTTTGTTACTTAATGAATGTAACCTATATCTTTTCTTTATGGATGCAGTTTTTGTTTCAGTGCTGAAGGAGAGCCTCTGAAACTAGCAGCATGAAATAAATTTTATCAACTAATTTCCTTTTTTCCTTTCCACCTTAAGGAATCCATTTTTACATAATAGTGCCATTTCAAACATTTGTAACATATTGCACGAGCTGAATATTACATGTCTGTCTTGCACCTGCTTCATCCAGCAAACTACTTGGAAAGTCTTGCTAATTGTTCTTCTCATGCCATCATTGGGGCCTTGATTGCTTGTTATGACATATTTTACAGTGATTGTTTCTCCTAATGGCATGCGTGGTCAGCTTACTGGATGTTGTTCAAGTGATCTTGTGAAGCAAGTGTATTCTAGGTATATTTCCAGGGTTTAAAATTTGTTTTCTTGAGAATAAGTTTTTCATGGCATTTTTATGTTTTCATCCAATCCTATGTTTTCTCCAGTAAGTTGAGGGGTTCAGATGGGTCTATAAGTCAGGCATCCCATGTTTCCCAAGGTCTTGGTTGCCAGTTGAGAGGACAAAGTTGCTATGCTGAAGTAGCTGTTGGATGTCTCTTATCTGAAAGTAAGTAAATGTGATCAAGCATGAGTGCTGCTAGAATATTATATGGAAACCATGTTTCTGAATCTCATTCTGCAGGAAAAAATGATGAGCATGAATCGCAAGACCCTTTGTCAACTTATGAGAAAACATTTATGTACCCCACTGAAGCAGTGCTTGTCCCTGTCCTCCAAACCTCTCTCACTAGATCTTCACTGAAAAGGTGTTACTCATCTCTGATTGAAATATAATTAAAGGTTTTGAATCATACCTTAAGGTATAACTACCGAATCTCATCTAGTTAGTCTTGGACATTCCTGTAATTTGTTGATTCTAATCCTGAAAATCTTGCCTTTCTGCTATTATCTGACAAATTTTGCTTAGGACAAGAACGTAGGGAGTTCTCTATGTTTTATTCTGAAATTCAATGACATCCTCTATATTTTAAAATGCTATTTTAGTCTTTCGTGTTGTATTATCACATCAAACTGACTTAGCTAGTTTTGGACACTTGGAATTTGTTTACTCCATTTCTGAAATTTTGCGTTTTTGTTATTGTTTGACCAATTTTGTTTAGGACCAATCATAGGAATAACTCTATGTTTGTGTCGAAGTCAATCCTTAATGATTTAAGTGATTCATTTAATTCCTTTATATTGTTCTATCACTCGAGACTCTTGTGTGGTAGGAGCCACTGTGTGGCAAAGTGCATGTTATTTGTAGAAATGCCCAATTGTTGAGATAGCTTAAATGTATTTTGAACTGTTTTTATCACTGCTTCTAATTATGATAGTATGATCTTGCAGATTATGGCTACAAAATTGGTTAGGGCCATCACTTTCTGGTTCTTCTTTCTATATGAACTGGTGGGTGCTATTCTTCTGAGTTATTTTATTTCCTGTTCCTTCATTCATATTAATTCTGTTGTTTTGCTCTTTTATTCTGTTAATTGTAAACAAGTGTCATGCTGTAGCAATGGTAATGTCTTATATTTTACCATGTCGGTTATTTGCATTTAATCAGCTTGGTTGCTATTTGCGGGATGAATGAAATTTGCAAGAGAAGCTGTGATCATTGCAACCTTAGTGGTGTTGACCGTGACTCTAGGTGTAAGAATTGGTTGAGTAGTATTATAGATAGAGGTAGACTTTAATATTGAAGTTCAACTTAGATATTTGAATTTGAGCTTGGCTCAAATTGTTGCTCAACAAACTTTGGCTTTGCTTGAATGAGCTTGTTGGAAAAACATAAAATATGTTTCTTTGCTACTTTTTATGTTGGAGTCCTAATTATTAACCTTTTTATTCCCCCGTCTTTTTGAAAGGGATGGGATAACTTCTTCCATCAACTTTGCAAAGTTACCTATTAAAAAATTGTTGATGTGACAAGACGTAAATAGTTATCGTAGCTATAATGGGAAATAATTAAGAACATAAAGAGTAAGAAGTAAAAGACTAATTGAGTTCACTTTCATTCCATAGCTGGATGCCATGATTATAATGGCAGACAATTGAAAGGAAAAAAAAAAAAAAAGAAAAGCAACTTCAATCTCAATAAATATTGAAGGGGCAACTTTAATGAAAGAACAAGAGCAATCCCAAATTTTTTATACCCTGATGTTACGTCAATCAAATAGATAAAAATAATCATAAATTATCAAAACTTATTTGGCGAAACTGGACAGTATTTTGAGAGAGAGAGGGAGCTTTATGTAGTCAATTTTTTTAGTTAAAGTAGTATATATCGAGTTTCACTGAATTTTGGGGAGACAAAGCATAGATAATGATGGACCATTCATCAACAACATCTCCAATTTCTGTCCTAGGATCTAGGTTCTCCCACTTAATCACATCTTATGGAATCAAAGTTTAAGCTTCAATATAGATCTAATGAGGATCATTAATCGTGATATCCAAAAGATGATGTTTGAGTTTCCAACTAGCAGTCATACAAGCAAACTTTGATATAGAGTCCTCAGCCAAAAAACTTTGATATAAAGTTTCAATCTATATGTTGTTTAAAGAAAGCAAGGAATCTTTGCCACAAACTGCAAAAACACATAGACAAACCAAGATCCAATTCCGAAACAAGAATAAGCAGAAAAAAAAAAAAAATACATATTGTTTATGTTTACATTTGCTGAGCAAGACAAGATCAGATGTGTCAAAGTATGCAGTAAGTAGCTTTATGTGATGAAATCCAAATTTGGTGGAATGATGACCAGGTGTGGGCAATGTCAGCATAGGAAATGTCACCATGGCTTGAAGACAACACCTATGTCTGTTTTCCTTCTTGGCTCTTTTATTCTATTCTATCCCATGATTAAAATTAGTTATATGTGTAGACGTGGATGAATGAGAAATTGATACATGGCACTATTACTATTTAAAATGCTGCCTCTGGAACTTTATAATGGAATATTTAATGGAGTTGATAGGAGGACATGATCCGTGAATTCAAAAATGTTATAGGACTTTTATGGAAAAGTTGAAAATCCTGGGATTCAAATAGAAAAATAATAAAATTTTGAGCACCATTTTTGTATTTCTTCCTTAAATCTGTATTGAAGCTTAAACTTTGATTCCATAAGATACGAATAAGTGGGAGAACCTAGATGCTAGGACAGATTGGGAGATGTTGTTGATGAATGGTCCATCATTATCTATGCTTTTGTCTCCCCAAAATTCAATGAAACTCTATATATACTACTTTATTTGAGTTATATTAGCTAGCCAATTCCTTTAGTTAAATAGGTTAAACTCAAGCTCTAGCCTAGCTCAATGAGCCACTGCAGTAGAGCTGGAGCTTTATTTAACTGTATGTCAATTAAGCTTGTATAGATAACAATTCCTTTAGTCAATTCCTTTAGTCAAATAGTTTTGCTCATCAGCTTGGTCCATTTGCACAACTCTTAACGAATACCATAAGGGACACCATACCTAGAACAAAATTGGATACATCTACATTCATATAGCAGGAACTATCCAAAAGTCTACAAAAAGAATGCCGTCCGTACCATCTATGCATAAAAGCAATGTGCCTATCATTATTGAAAAGTTTGTCTCTGTGCCATCAAAATCCATCCTATTTCTTTTATGTTAAACTACCGTAAAGGAAAAAAGATTAAAGAAAGAGGCTTCATGGTATCTCCTATCTACTCTACAAATTCCATGCACCTAGCTCCACATATATCAAAGTGTACGTGACTCTTTGTCTCTTCATCCTCTTTTACAAAGAAAACATTTGTTAAAACACTGCATATCTAAGCTTAATAAGTTCTGTTTTCTCGAGATCCTTTGATCTTGCATTAGTAAATGGCCTAGGGAACTTTGACTAGAGAGGTAGTTGAAGAGCATCAATACCTTGAAGAGGTACCTGATAATATAATTCAATAGAAACTAGACAAAAGTGCTGTGCTGTTCTTAGTTGAGTCATTGTGCAAATTTTTTTTTTCTTTTTTTTTTCTTTCTTTCTTTTTTTTCCCCCCCCCTTTTTGGGGGGGGGGGGGGGTGGGGGGTTAGTAAATCATACATCTTATGTTAAATAAGGGTTCTCACAAATACATAGTTTTGATTTGTTGGTGCAAAACTTCAAGTATGTTGCAATTCATGTGAAGCCTAACAGAAATGATGACTAATTTCCACCCAAATTAAAAAAGTTCTGACCATTTACAAGAAGATTGTCTAAGCTATAGATAGAATTATCACTTCTCCTTTTACAGCTAATGGAATCAAAGAGAATGTCTTCTCTTTAGTATCAAATAATGCGCCTAGACCAAATGGATGCAATGCATAGTTATTGAAGGAGAATTTGGAGTTGATAGGTAAAGAGGAGACAAACTATATCCTTCACTCCCTTAATCAATGCTGCATTCTGAGATTAATGAATTACTAACTATAACACTCCTTGTCAGAAGTAAGCAACCCTACTACTATGGAACATTGTTACACACTCTTCTATTGTAACACTGTACACAAGTGCATTGCCAAATTTCTTGCTCAAAGAATGAAGTAGCTTCTCCCTAAAGCTGTAAGTGCAGGACAATCGACTCCTGTAGTGGCATTTGGCAGTTCATGGGGATTTCCTAGTGGAGGCATTTGGTAGAAAACTCAGACTGTGGTCCACCAAATTGTACCTGTACTTTAACCACTGATGAAATCCTATAGACACTGGCTTTAATGGTCAGCTCTCTATTAAATTAGCCTTTTATACCCTCAGAAAAGGCACAAGGTAAATTATTTAAGACTAAATTGGCTTGGTTCCTGAAGGTTGTTCCTATACAATGGTTAGCTTACCGAAGCCCAGAGACATCATCATCATCATCTCTTCTTTCCATGCACTTTTGCTGCTGAGGTAGGGTCCAGAGCTGCACTGCAGACTTACTACCTAATAAACTTCAACAGCTGTGATACTTGTAGTCTACTGGGTACTCCAATCCCTAGAGGTGGGTGGTTATGAATTGGAAGATGGGTTTTGCTGCATCTATGTACATCCCTTTGGCATGAACATTTATACAAGAAGAGTTGGTGATAGAAATTTCTTTTGTTACTTTGCATGGATTATAGTGTACAATATCATAGCAGTTACCGGCGCATGGCTGGGTTATTTTAGAAAGTTCTGCAAAATTTATTACTCTAATATTCGGCAGATATAAATTTACGAGTTCAGCATATGTTGATGTACAGTACCACATAACTATTTGATTAATATTTCTGTAATTATGAAATCTCTGGTTTACACCCTGACTGACTTTTTAGCATGATTACAGAAAGAAAGTTCTCACCCTTACCGTCATTTTTCATACGTATTAATGAAAAATTGTGTTGCTTCTTGTTATATGTTGTTCTTATTCTTTTACATTATGTCATACTCTCAAACGAATAACCTCTTTAAGAAAGATGAGTTTCATCCGTGAGAACATAATTGGAAATTGATTGGTATGTGCAAACACAAAATACATACGTACGTGCATATTATATATATGTTATCCATTGTCGATCAGAGTATTATGTGGCCATGTGCTTATAAATATTTCAGGAAAGAGATGATAAAATTTAGTGACTGTTGATTGGTTAAGGGATTAACTGTTATGCTTTCTTTCCCTGTAAAAACAATCAGATATGTATGCCAAGAATCTTCTGTCTTTTGTTGGTCTGTTGTGTTTGCTTCCATGACAGTTAGTGTGGCTGTTTATATAATTTTTGATATTATGTGTTTTGTTATTCGCCAATTTGCATATATGTATACCTTCCTTTGGTTTAATAAATTTCTTGGATTCACCAAAAAATTTACATATATGTAAAATTTAGCGTGTTCTGTTGTTTTTTTCCCTCTATGATTGGAAACATGCAGTCATTATGTTTATGTCCGGTTTCAAGAACTCTTCGTCTTATCATTTCTGTCTTGCTTTCCTGCAGTACATCTGATATGGACTCGATCGAAGGATGGACAGAGACTAATGGAATACGCACACAAAACAGTCAGTATAGTAGTAGCAACAGCAATTCAAGCAGCTTAAGTGGAATGAGCAGCAGTTCAAGTGAAAGTGATTTCAAAATGGCCTCAGCAAGTGGTGATTATGGGGCTGATGCCGATTCATTAACATGTAAACAGTCCGATATATCTTCTACCAGTCACTTGGAGAATGACCTACTTAATGTGGTAAGAACTTTACCTACTAGTCTTTCACTTAATGCATTTCATGGAGTAAGATGTGCGGATACAGGGTGCAATCTTGTCCAGTTTACTTTTATAGGATTGTAATTGTCTCTTCTAATATCTGTGGATGTGTTTTTCTTGGAACTTAACATGCATGTACTGCTGGCCAGCTGGGATCTTTCTAGATCGGCTAGGTAGGCACATTGTATGAGTTTGACGTAATCTCTGGAGGTGATATCTTTGCCTGATATGTGAAGCTTTGTTTATCAACTTCAAATCTACAAGAGTAGCATGAGATTGAAAGTTGAAATTTACTCATTTGAAAAGCATTAGTGAGCGAAGTGTGCAAGTACGTATAAGATGGAAAACTAGGGATAAGGTTAAAGTTTTAAGGTCTCTGTCTTAATATATTTTATCGATGCTTTAGCCATATTTTGTTTTGTATTGATCCTTTCCCGTTGAATCGTGCATTTGTTAGATTTGTTGCACATTGTGGATGGGCAAAAAGGCATGCTGCTGTAAATAACATTGATCAGATTGGGGTGAAAAACATGTCTATCACAAGTTAAAAAAAAAAAAAATAAATAAAATACAGATAAAATAAAAATAATCACTAAAATCCCATTGTTGCATCTATAACATGGACTATATGGTTTTACATGTATTCATTTGTAAAATGGTGATGTGTTCTCTAGTCAATATTGTGTTTATTAATGGTGATATTAATATGCACATATATCGTGCTAATAAATTGTGATACACATGCATCCAATAAGCATAAGCATGTGACATGATATTGACATATCCCTTTCTTCAAACTCGATATTAATGTTATATTTTGGTAATTTGTTTTTATTCAGCCTAATCTAAGCAATTATTTCCAATAAGTGTCATAAACAAGAAATAATTTCGATTATACTGTCTATTGATAGGAAGCATACAATTAAATCATTAGTCAGATGGTTCAAAGAGTTGAATTGTTGGACTTGACATGGGATTCATCGAGACTATTCACCAATCTTAATCTTTTTTAGAAGATTCGTGTCATCAACATTCTTATACACTTCAAATCTCCCTTCTTTTATCCTGAAACCCATTTAATGACTATTGGATGCCCATTCGATCACTTCAAGTGGACATATGAAATAATCCAATGATAACTATTTATTCGTATAATAAATGAGTGCTTGCGCTTTCACACCTCAATACTTCTTCAACAATGAGAAATGGGAATGTCCTTTACAAGTGGGGAGTTCACACCTCTACCTATTTTGGTCGAGCTTCAAATTTGCCTATGGAATTTTTCTCCAAGCAGGAAATCAGTTGAACAGTAGGTCGCCTAAGAAAGCATTCAGTTGTAGATTCTCTTGTGTTTGTGTAGAAGTGAGTGCTGGTAGTGGTTTTGGCAACATGATTTGAGTGAGACATTGTGATATTAGCTAGTATCCTGTGGAAGTTGAGTATCAATGGAAGCCCCCTAGTTGCTCTAAATGCTCGGTTTTTAGACATTCTTCAATTGCTTGTTCATCAAAGCCAAATAGGCCTTTTGCTTGATTCCTTTACTCCCTTTTAGTGGTGCGAGCCTCACTCTTCTAAAATTGCAAGGGTTGCTGTGGTGAAGTGAATATCAATGTTGCTACATCTTTGGATGATATTGCTCCCCTTGTCACCCATGAAGTGTCCGTTGAAGTGACTATCATTCTGCCTTTTCTTAAAGCCCAAACAAAAGTAAAAGCTTCTTCGATCGCCATTTGTAGGAAATCACACAATTAATGACAAATTTGACCAGAATAATGTTAGGTTTGATTTCTATTTAATTTCCAATATTATATTTAGGAATCTTTCTTTTTCTAGCATTGTAATTATAGCTGTTGAGCTGTTTGTACCTTACTCAATAATACAAGAATTATACAATTCTCTACATGGTATCAGAGTGATTCTAATCTTGGGAATTGTGCTCTTTCTTTTGCAAATTAAGTGACCTTTTTCTTGGCCTTCATTGCCAATCAATTTTGTCAGCTATCACAAAGCAGGAAGAACAAACCCCTTTCAATGGAAGCTCTTCTAGTGGATCAAATAGTGATCTCCAAATTATGGCTCCATCCGATCGATTGGATGGAACAAACTACCTATCTTGGTCTCAAGTTGTTCGGACCTATCTCAAAGGAAAAAACAAAATCAGCCATTTAGATGGAATTGGGCCTAATTAGGATGACCCTTATTTTTTCTACTTGGGATGTTGAAGACTCGCTAATGTCATGGTTGTGGATATTTATGATTCCCTCCATTGCAAAAAATTGGACCTTTCTCCCTTCAGCTCATGCAATTTGGGAAATCTTAAAGGGAAGCTAATCAAAGGGAAAGGACAAAGCTGCTATATATGACATAAGGACAAAGTTAGCAGCTTGCAAGTATGAAAATAACTCAATTAATGAGTATTATATTGTCTTGAAAAGTTTATGGCTAGATATGGACCATTACCAAGATCTCCAAATGGAGTGTGCTCAAGATAGAAGGACTTTTATGAGTTATATTGAGGGAACCCGTTTAACTGATTTTCTTGTGGGTTTGAATAGTGGATTTAATTCAATCAAAGTGCAAATTTTGAGTAGGGAGCAGTTGCCATCCATGCTCGAGGTTTTCTCACTTGTGAGAAAGGAAGAAAGCCGTCGGAGTGTGATGCTAGAGTCAAGTGTTGATGGGTTTAGGTTTGCAATAGCAGCTGCAAAGTCAGGATCCATAAAGCCTCTATACGAGTCATATGCTAATAAAGAAGATTTATGATGCACATACTGTAAAAGATTGCACCACACAAAAGAAAATTGTTTCAAACTCCATGGAAAGGAAAATATTTTAACCGTATTGGTGGATTCAAGACTTTCAGAAGTGGAAGGGCGAATGTCTTGTTGATGTGGATGATGCATAAAAAAGGCAAGAGAATAGTTGTGCTAGTGTCGTTGCCAAACAAAATAAACCACCTCCAATTAAGGATGTAGAGGTTGAATTAAGTAAGGACGACTTTAGCCGCCTTAAAGGTTTGTTGGACTCCCTTTTCAAATCCTCTGGTACTTGCTCTCTGGCTCAAAATGGTATGTATTAGAATTCCTCATCCTTTAATGCTATTTGAAAACTTGATTCTAATTCTTGGGTTGTGGATTCTGGTGCTATAGACCACATGACTAATACTCGCACTAATTTTCTATCATACATATCAACCTATAATAATCATACAATTACAATAGCAAATGGATCACGATTCTGTCCTAAGGCAAGGCAACATCAGCATTAATCCCTCCTTCCATTTCTAAATTAACAACCAATCTTCTATCAATCTATTAGTTAACTAGAGATCTTGATTGTTCTGTAACTTTCTTTGATACCCATTGTGTTTTTAAGGATTGGGTTTTGGGGAAGACGATTGAAGTTGCTAAAGCTCGAAATGGACTTTATAGTCTTGATGAAATAAACAACCTGACTATTGGTAAGGCTCAACTTACAGAGTTCCCTAGTTCTAAAGAATCAGAAATTTGGACCCATCATCGACATTTAGGTTATCTATCTTTGATTTCCATTGTAATGATTGCATTCTTCCAAAACATCAAAGACTATCTTTTCTACCTTTATCAATAAAATCAATATCACCTTTTGATTTAATCCATTCTAATATCTAGGGACCTTAAAAAATTTCTAATGTGAATGGTGCAAAATGGTTCATTGTGTTTATCGATGATTATATTCGTGTGACTTGGTTGTTTCTACTTAAAAGAAAAATCTCAGGTACCATCGATTTTACAAAATTTTTATAAGCAAATACAAACTCAGTTTGGAGTTTCTATTAAACGCTTTTGAACTGATAATGGACGTGAATATGTTAAGCATATTTTGACCTAGCTTTCCAAAACTAATGGCATAATCCATGAGACTTCTTGTACTTGATATTCCACAATAAAATGGAGTGGTAGAACGGAAAAATTGCCACTTAATATAGTACGCTCCCTTCTATTCCATCATTATGCACCATCACATTTTTGGGGAGAAGCTGCTCTAACAATAACTCATCTCATTAATCGCATTACATCAATAGTCCTTCATCTCAAAAGCCCAATAGATGCATCGGCTGATTTTTTTCCATCAATTGCAACAAACAATTTACTCTTTGAAGTTTTTGGATGTACTGCCTATGGGCATATTCACAAGAACCATTGTACTAATTTAGATCCTCGGTCTTTGAGGTGTATCTTTTTAGGTTACTCTAATACACAAAAGGTTTACCGTTGTGACCATCCTTAAACTAAGAAATTTTTATTCCTATGAATGTCATTTTTCATGAAAATGAAGCTTATTACTCTACTCCAGAGTTTGAACTTCCGAGGGAGAATTTATTTGAAAAAGAAAACTTATTTTGGCTTGATCTTCAAACTGATATAGTCCATGTCCCACATGACATTGCAGTTGATACACCCAATACACCCGAGTTACACCCAATACAGCTGTTCCACATGATGTAGTTGTTGTTTAGCATGATACATAGCCTAATACACTAATTACAGCAACCCCTGATCCAACCGGTACAATAGTTCTTGATATAGCAGCCCTGATACACTTAATGCACTTACTACTCTTAATAAAATATTACAACACCTTTTCAACAAAGTTAGCCTTTACATTCTATTGGTTCTTTTGATTCATTGTTTGAGCAAAGGGATCTTGAGCAATATAGGTTTGTCTATGCAAGAAAACATAAGGACGTTTCAGAGCAGAATGTCGTCCAAGAATCTTCCTCGGCTAAAGGTAATCTCTCTTCTCCTAAAATGACTGATAAGATTTTGCCTACAGACATTGATTTGCCAATTGCCTTGAGAAAGGGTACATGTAGACGTACTCAACATCCTATTAACCACAACCCTTGATTCAATTTAAATTCTAGAGGTTTGAGGAAGCATTATTGGATAGGAATTGGATACATGCAATAAAGGAAGAGATGAGTGCTTTAGAAAAAAAAAGAAATATGGGAAATAGTTGATCGTCCTCTCAAGATGAAGACACTTGGATGTAAATGGGTATATACCTTAAAGTATAACGCAGATGCTACTTTAGAGTGATATAAAGTGAGATTTAGTGGCTAAGGAGAATACACAAACATATGGAGTTAGACTACCAGGAAACTTTCTCCACAGTTGTAAAGGTCCTTTCTCTTGCAGCTAACCTAAATTGGAATTTGCTGCATGGTGACTTAGAAAAGAAGGTATATATGGAATTCCGACATGGATTCGAAGAACAATTTGGCCAGAACAAAGTATGTAAGTTGAAAAAAGCACTTTATGGCTTGAAATAGTCACTATTTGGAATATTCACAGAAGCAATGTTACAAATTTCTTCTTTTATTTTTTTGTTTGGGCCGAGGGGGGCGGGGGGGGGGTGGGTGGGGTTGGTTGGCGCGTTGGTGGTGTGGTGGGTGGGGTGGAGATGGGATTTGGTTGCTTGGAGGAGTGAAAAACAACTAGTGGTTGCAAGATCTAGTGCAGAGCTAGAGTTTAGAGCCATGGGTCGTGACAACTATGAGCTGTTGTGGCTAAAAATAATTTTAGAAGACATGGGGATTAAGAATGATGAAGCAGTGCGGTTATACTGTGAGAATAAATCTGCAATTAGCATTACCTATGATGTGGTTCAGCATGATTAAACAAACACATAGAGTTGGATAGACACTTTTAAAGAGAAATTGGACAATGGATTAATCACTACACCATATGTACCCTCCAATGAACAATTAGCTGATGTATTACAAAGGGATTGTCGGTTACAAGATTCTAAGACATTATTAACAAGTTGGGAATGGAAGATATCCACTCACTAGCTTAAGGGAGAGTGTAGGAAATCACACTATTAATGATAGATTTGACCACAATAATGACAGATTTGATTTTTCTTTAATTTCCAATATCATATTTAGAAATCTTTTGTTTTCTAGCATTGTAATTATAGCTATAGAATATTTTTTTTCTACCTGTACATATTTTGTATCCTAATAGTTCCTAGAATCAAGTAATTAGGAGTTCTTCTTTTTTTGTATTTTAGCCTATATAAGGCTGTTTGTACCTTTACTCGATAATACAAGAATTATACAATTCTCTACACCATTGATAACGTTCAAAACTTAGATGAGTTGCCTAGCTTTAATGAGCTTTCAGTGCTGCATGTTTTTTTTGACTTGACACCTATGGAGTTTCTTGATGATATCGAGGTCACTGCACGTGTTTCTTGGAAGTTTTAACTCTGGAACATTATATGCCAAAAAGAAAAAGGGTAGAAGTTGGTCTAGGCCTTGTATATAAGTTGATGTTTGTTGCCTCCTCCTCATTCTTCTTCTTCTTCTTTTTTTAATTTATTATTATTTTATTTTAAATTTATTTCACTTGAAAAAGAGGTTCTTTTGGTATAATTTTATTGAGTCCTTTGAGTATATTTTTATACAACAGCAGCACAGAAAAAAAAGGAAACACTATTTCTAATTCTAGAAAGCAAATAAATATAGTTTGAAACTGATAAATACTATTTCCTAAAAAATACATATTTGATACCTTGCAAAAAGTACAATTACAGCTATGCACAGAGTATTTTCTAAAAATACAATTTCTATTTTTCCACACTCCCTCAAGCCGGTGCGAAAATATCTTTCATAGCCAGCTTGCTTACTAGACAATCAAACCGTTTTCTAGGTATCCCTTTGTAAGCAGATCAGTTACTTGTTCTCCGGTTGGAACGTAGGTTATGCACACCAGACTGCTTTCTATTTTTTCTCTAATAAAGTGCTTGTCCACTTTTATATGTTTGGTATAATCATGTAAGCTGGGTTATGAGCAATAGAGATGGTGGCCCTATTGTCACAGAACACTTTCATAGGTCAATCTTCCACAGCTTTTAACTCCTATACTATTCTCATTATCCACATAACCTCAAAAATACTGTGAGCAACGGCCCTAAACTATGCTTCTGCACTACTTCTTGTAACTACATTTTGCTTCTTACTATGCTGAGGTACTAAATTATCACTCACATAGGTGTAATATCTAGAGGTTGATTTTCTATCGATTACACTATTAGCCCAATCTGTATAAGTGTGGGTTTCAATTTTAAGGTGTCCTGAGGCTTAAAGAGAAGCTCTTTGCCTGGTGTCCCTTTTAAATACGTTAGAATCCTGTAAACAGTCTCAAAATGCTCTGAGCCAGGTGAGTGCATGAATTGGTTGACTTTACTTATTGAAAAGGCTATGGCAGATTGAGAGTGTGATGAGTAAATAAGTCTTCCAAAAACTTTTTGGTAGCTCTCCCTCTCTCTAACATCTTTAGCTAGGGCTAGTTGCAATTTTACATTCGGTTCAATGAAAGTTTCTACTGGTTTGCACCCCAACATGCCTGTTTCATTAAGTAAAACAAGAACATACTTACGTTGATTTGCAATAATTCTCTCCATGGGCCTTGCAAATTCCAGTCCAAGAAAGTATTTCAAGTCTCCAGGTCTTTGATCTCATACTCCTTGGCAAATCCCTTTTTTAGCTTATCTATCTCATCACATCATCCCTTGTTATGATGATATCATCGACATACATAATTAAGATAGCAACTTTAGCTTCCCTTGAGTGTTTGTAAAATATGGCGTGATCTGCTTGGTTTTGTATTAACCCATATCTCTTAACTACCTCGCCAAATTATTCAAACCATACTCTAGGTGACTATTTAAGCCCATACAAAGACTTTTTGAGTCTGCAAGCTTTTCTAGCTCCAAGTTTTTCTTCAAAACCTGGTGCAAGCTTACAAATATTTCTTCTTTTAGGTCTCCATTAAGGAAGACATTTTTTTTACATCAAGCTGAAAGAAGGTCTAGTTTGAGTTCACATAAAGGGACAACAAAACTCGGACTGTATTTATCTTTGCAATAGGGGGGAAAAGTTTCTTGGTAATTTATTTCGTAGGTCTGTGTAAAGCCTTTTACTACTAACCTGGCCTTTATCTCTCTGTAGCACTTTTACTCTGTAGCACCATCAGCTCTACTCTTGACTAAGAACGCCTATTTACACTCTCACAACCTTCTTTCACTAGGTTGCTCAACATCCCAGGTGTCATTCTTTCTTAATGCCTCCATTTCTTCAAACATAGAAGCTCTCCAATTTGGGTCATCCAATGCAACTTTAATGTTTCTAGGTGCCACAAGTTTTGAAATCTTTGTGGTAAAAGCTCTATATTTGGTAGAGGTAATGTAATGCGAAATGGGATATTTAGTGCATGTTCAGGGCTTTTTCCTAAAGGCAATAGGTAGATTAAGATATGATTCTTGAGTGGAAGCACTAGGTATAGGGTTTGGACTTGGGTAGTCACAATAGTACTATGAGGATTTAGAACAGAAGGCAAGAAAGATGAGGGATTGTCTTTTGTAGTTGGGTGGACTTCACTCAAGGATTCCTATGTCCGTATGCTGGAGAATCAACAGATTTTTATCCTCTTTAAGGATATTTTTCCTAGAATAAACTATAGGTTCAAGATTGGATTGATTTTTTTTCCATTCGTAGTATTTCTTTATGTAATAGACCAATTTCGGATTTATTATTTCCAGATTTAGTGATTCTAGCCTCATCTATTCCAACGAACTTATTGTTGATAGTAAAAAATTATTATAGGTAAAACTTCTGCTGTTTCCAAAAAATTTAATTCTTTTGACCTCTTCCCTGAATTAAATTTTTGCAAAAAAAGGGGCAAATTGTCCAAAAAGGTTGCATTCGTTGTAACATGAATTTTTTTTTTGTCATGTGGTTGAAATTTTTAACCCTTTTTATTTGAGGCATACCCCATAAAGACACATTTTTCTGCCCTTGGTTTTAATTTTGATCGTGATCTCTTTGGAATATGCACATATGAAGTCCAGCCAAATACTTTCAAAGATAAATCTGAGTTTATATGAGATTCTGTAAAATTTTATTTTATGCAATCCAAAGGGGTGGTATATTGCAAAACTTTAGTTGGTATTTTGTTAATGAGATATGATGCAGCCAACACAGCATCTCTGCACAAGTATTTTGGCAGATTCATGGAAGAAATTATAGCTTTCTCCAGCTACTTCTAAAAGATGTTTATTCTTTCGTATGGCTATTCCATTTTGTTCTGGAGTATTTGAACATGAACATTGATGTAAAATTCCTTTTTCTTGAAAAAAAAAAAAAAAAAAATACTAGAATTTTGTTATAATACTCTGTTTCATTGTCTAATCTCAAAATACTTATTTTTGTTTGAAATTGATTTTCTATGATATTGTAAAAATCTTTGAAGATTTTTTCAACTTTAGCTTTCTCACGCATCAAATACCCCAACACTGACGAGTGTGGTCATCAATAAAGGTTATAAACCATTTTTTTTCTGCAAGTTGTGGAGATTTTTGAAAGTCTCCAAACATCAGTGTGGAAAAGATAAAATCGTTTTGAGGGTTGATATGGTTTTGAAAGATATCTTTTTCGTTGGTTTTGGCTAAGAAAACAACTCTCACATTTAAATACCAAAGGATCAATATTCTTGAATAATGATGGAAATAAGCGTTTTAAATAAATGAAACTAGGATGGCCCCAATCTGTAATGCCAAACCATTATTTGTTCATAAGCAGACATAGAACTTATACTACTAAGCTCTTGAGCAATTTTAGAACTAGGTAAACTATTCTCAAAATAATAGAGACCATCGATCATTCTAGCACTGCCAATCGTTATTCCTTATATCTTGTCTTGAAACATGCAAGAAGATTTAGAAAAGGTGATGGAAAAATTAGAATCTTTGGATAGCTTGCTGACAGACAAAAGATTACATGTGAGTTTAGGGACATGAAGAACAGCCTTAAGGTTTATATTTGCTGTGATTTTTATTTGTCCTTTCCCTGCGATAGGGGAAAAACTACCATCTGCAATTTTAACTTTTTTATTTCCAAGACATGGTGTATAAGATTGAAATAATTTAAAGGAATTTTTCATATGGTTAGATGCTCCCGAATCCATTATCCATGGTCAGATGCAAAATCATTCACCCCTTCCCATGTGGCATCCATCAAAATGATATTATATGAAAAAAAACATACACCATGGTCTGTCTGTTAAAGCCAAGCCTTCATGCAGGCCCATATGTAAAGTAAGCTCTTTGGTCAAATGATGCAAAAACGCATGCATGTTTAGGACGCACTCCGAATTCATCGGTCATGAATCCTGAATTCTAGGATTTACAAAATAAAGGAACATTTTTTTATGGTACTTGTTTCTAGGTTTTCTTAAAGAAGTAAAGGATATGAACAGAATCATTGATTTGATACTGCATATGAGTAGTGAAATTGTGCTGGTTTTGTGATTGAACATAGCTCGATGTTACTTATGAATTGTAAAGGACTCACAGTTGATAAAACTTAGATATTCAATCAACTAAGTCTATCACAATAATTAAACTATAAGAATTTTCATATATTAAAGAAATTGTAATTCTGTTCAATATTCAATAATACAAAATGACATTAAATGTCACCACTTGGAAATGACTCATCAGAATTGGACTGACATCTGACAATGAGCTGCATATACTAATCCTAAGACTGTCCTAATATAAAAGGAAACTGGCTAAATAGGAAGATATGAAATGAAACAGAACAGTAAAGATAAGACTCGATATCTAAAAATAATTAAAATAAAAATAGGAAAATGACAAATAAAATTAAGAACTAAAATAACAGCTTGGGAAAATCTTCTTGCAATTTCTTGCATGAACTCTCGCCTGGGCTTACAAGGCTGGTTGATCTATGGCGATTGACTAGGGTTGGTTGACTTATGGCAATTGAACAGGGCGGCCTCCTCTAGCCAGCTGATACTTCTTCTACCCACAGGTTTATCCCCTGGGTCCTTGGAAGCTGGAAATGGCTCTGAATGTGCTCTACACTAATTTTCTTGTCCTGATTTGTGGCGGTCCCATGATTTGTTTCATCGAAAGGTTTTTGTTGCACTACTTTTATAAAAAAAATTTTAACCGGACAATAATATTCATCGCATACGTTTCTCTAATATTAGTCATTTTATTTTTGACTGGAATTGCCAATTGCATCTATAATAGTCCTTGAAAGTTTAGTAAAAGGACTTGAACCAAACATTAAAGGTTTCTGTTCTGTGCATGTCTGCTTGAATATATTAATTTCTCTATCCTATTACAGATGTCATTTCATGTTAACTTGGCATAATTATTTGATCAATTTAGGGTGCAAAGCGGCCTCGTGCAGCAATGGCAGAATCATATGGCCAAGTTCGTACAGGTGGGGTTGCTTCTACACAAGATACATATAAGTCTGATTTTGGTTCTACTGAAGTGAATTCAGCAATCACAGGAGTGGCAAATGAGTCCTTGGGATCTCATCTGGATTGGGATGATGATGACAGAGGCTGCATGGACATCCAAGCCCTGCTTTCTGAATTTGGGGACTTCGGTGACTTCTTTGAAAATGATGTTCTTCCTTTTGGGGAGGTTAGATGATACTACTTAAAAAAGCCCTGCACTTGCCATGTCTTTTTTTGGTTCGTGTGTCTGTATATCAGTCTTTTTTCTTTTGGCAGAAATTATATCAGTTCTTATTTATTTTAGATAAGAGAGGTTTTTGTTAATGCGCCTGTTTATCATGTGCCTGTATATCAGTCTTCTAGTGTTCTTATACCACTTTAATATATAAAATTTAATTTCTTCATGTCTTAAATCCAACCAACCTATTGCTCCGTGTATGGCTTTTCTATCATATGATCAGTGATTTTGTGGTAATAGGATGTTGCAGAATGAAGAATTTTCTGCTACAGAAGTTGTCTGTTATTTTTATCTTTTACCTACTCAGACCTTCTATATTCTCTCTCTTTTATTTTTATTGTTTCCTGTGTGGCTTTTCTATCATATCATCAGTGATTTTGTGGTAATAAGATGTTGCGGAATGAAGAAGTTTCTGCTAGAAGTTGTCTGTTATTTTTTTTATCTTTATTTTTTTTTTCCTTTTTCTTTCCTTATTTTCTACATCACAGGTATACTTGATTTCAATACTCTGTCTTTCCTTATACAAGATCAGTTCATAAATTTTAGTGCATGAGTCTTTTTATGATTTTTTTTAATTTTATTTTTTATTTTTCTGACCATAAATAATACCATATACATCTTCTTTGTCCTTCTTGCCTTTGAACCGGGAGAAGTTACTTTTGCGGTTGGATAATGAAAATGACCCTTTTTTGTTCCACACCTGCTTTGCTCTTTCATTCATGGTTCGGTATTTGCAGTTAGAAGGGTGGGACAAGAATAATTTTAAATTTCAATGAATAGAGCCAAATGGATAATTCATTTGGATAAATAAATGGGCACAATTTGAATAACTAACTCTACTTTGGTGATTTCACTTCAGTTTAAATGCTTTTGGGGAAAAACTATCTCGAACCCCTAGCATGCCATCATCTTATCTTCCAATGCTTTGCCTTATTGAAGATTTGCCGTATGGATATCACTGATTTTACTTTAATTTTGATGAAAAGCCTCCAGGAACTGCAGAGTCGCATGCTCTTATGTTTTCGGGTTCAGATTTGGTTGTTGGCAGCAGTCCTGTTGGACTAATGGATGTTCAAGATCAGATGCTTTTGCCAGTTGGATTTCCATCATTTGAGAGCTTTAATCCTCCACAAGCAGTCAAAGAGGACTCCGTGAATAAGAGTCAAGAGATCAATTTGCCTGTAGGTCCTCCAAGTACTCCACCAGAACCTAATAGGGAGTTTGATCATCTCATGAAAGCTGAAGCTTTGATGACTTTTGCTGAAGAATATGGAGCTGTTGAGAACCCAACAACTGACATTTCCTTATCGATTTTCAGAAGCCCATATGTGCCCAAGTCTTGTAAGGTTGAGAGTTCAAGTTCTAGCACAAATAATTATAAGTATGGTGCAACTCCACCATCTTCTCCTGGCCATGATGCAACAGAGGAGAAATCAGGTAATGCTACCTCAAAAACATATCAAGGCAGGCATGATTTGAATGATGTGCACCAATCAAGGGATTACTACACTTACATGGATGGTGGAAAGGTACAAGAAGACAGAAAGTCATTTAAAGTAAAAAATAACGCTTCTCTAGAAGTTGCACCTTCTTCCTTTTCATTTGCAAACATAAGTTCTGCTGATGCTGGAAAACCTGTGAGTAGAAAAATGATAGAAGGCACCGGTGGAGCAGAGCACTTGTTCCTTTCTATGAAGACTGTGCCTGCAACAGAAGTTGACTGTGTTATGTTCCAAGCTTCCTTGTGCAAGATTCGGTATACGTTACCATCTTCAATGAATCCAGCATCCATAGGATTGAATAAATTAGGTGGGAGTAATATTTTAAGTCACCTTGGCAGTGATCAAAGCTCTATGACTGACCATATCTCTAACCTGTATGAGGTAAAGAAGAAAGAATCTGTACCGGTTAGAATAGCGGGTGATCTTGATGGAGGGTTGCTAGATGGGCATCTCAACGCACCTGTAGGTGTCTGGCGTTCAGTTAACATTCCTAAAGTGCCAAAATCTTCTAATTCCCCAAGTATTGAAATAGGTGCATCCTTACCTCACCACTCCTTCGGCGATGAGGGGATACTTACTTATGGGCAAAGGCAGCCGCTTCAGGATCTTCTTGATGGAATATCGTTACTTGTCCAACAAGCCACTGCTTTTGTGGATGTGGCTTTGGATGCAGACTGTGGCGATGGTCCATTTGGCTGGCTTGCATTAGAGGAGCAGAGCCGGCGTGGGTTTTCTTGCGGGCCTTCCATTGTTCATGCAGGTTGTGGAGGTACTTTGGCCTCCTGTCATTCCCTGGACATTGCTGGTCTTGAGTTGATTGATCCACTTTCTGCTGATGTAAGTATTTGTATTTGACAAACGAAATTTCACACTTTTCTCTTTATACCTAGCAGGTTTTGATACATTCTGCTTATATTTCATTTTACATTTTAAGTCCAACTGTTCCACAGGGTTCCAAGTTTATCATGCTTATCATTCTTTCTACATAATCACTGTCACCAACATTGGAGTTGTATTCCTTTAAGATGATGCAAGGACTTATTTATTTATTTCCAAAGGAATAAAACCATAATTATATGTCTTCTGGAAATTTATTTTCTCCTGCCCCTTCTTTTTGCTTCCTTGCTTTTCTACATTATTTGAAATGGGAGTAACAATTTCTATCTTTATTGCAATCATTTTATTGTAATAATTTCCCTTTATAAGGATAGTTTAGGAGCATGCCATCTAGAAATAATTAGGATCACTATCTAATGAGATATTTTACTTGAAAATTTGTGCTTTCAGGTGCAAGCCTCATCTGTAATTAGTTTGCTACAATCTGACATTAAACCAAGCTTGAAAGCAGCGTTCCGCAGTTTGGAAGGTCCATTGTCTGTCACAGATTGGTGCAAGGGACGTGGTCAAGTAGTTGATATGGGGAACATGGGAGATGGGTTTTCTGCTGAATCCAGTGTAGGTGAATGTAGAGATCCTTCCAGTACTATGACCTTATCTGGAGGAGAACCACTAAGCCCATGCCAGTCTACTGTGGGTCCAACTAGTCTTAAAGGTTGATATACTTTAAAGGGGAGGCATAAGTTAGAATATGGTCGATGATCCCTAATTTTTGCAATCACAATAAATGAGTCTCTGCAATGATATTGCAACTGTTTATTGTATTGTCATCTATCTTTCAATTTACACACTGAAAATTCTACATGTGCATGTTTCTCCATTAGTTAGAGATACCTTTTCTACTCACAGAAAAATAATGCACAAACTAGACATTGATATTCATGCGTTGTCTTTGTTACTCTATTGCAGCTTCCAGTATAACTGATGGAGGTAAAACCGATGACTCAAGCCAGAGGAGATTAAACCATGAAAGTAATCCAGAAGCTGAGCAGCAACTCGCCTCTCGCTTGAAGCCCACTCTTCATGTTCTTCCGTTCCCAGCAATACTTGTGGGGTATGTCTTATTGTAATATTCAGATTCTGCTTTCAATAATGGGTAGATACACATTTTATAAGTTATTGTTGAAGCCAATACCTATTCACATGCATAGAATTTGGCTACATAATTACACATGTTGAATATGTAAAGTAAATGAAGCAAGATGCATGTATTTGTAATGGTGGTGCAAGCTTTTGTGCTAAGACCCAAATATGTCAATAGGGACAGAATTCAGTCTTGGAGAATATCGTAGTTATGGATGATTGATCTAGTTTCATTAATTCTTTCACGCTTACAGTAATGGGCTGAAGGTGCTTCCTTTTCTCATTTTCTACAGCCATGGGTCATGATACGATGTTTCTCAGCTTTATCTGCAATGTACATGGATCTACATTCTTTCTTTTTTCTGGTTTTTCTTGTAGAACTTTTTCGAACTTTTTTTCTATAGTTTTAGTTTATGCTCTTGAAAGTCTCTTCTACTCCATCTTTTTTCCAATTGATGCTTTTTATAATATAATTTTCCTTCCTTTCTTTCTTTCCTTTTTTTTTTTTAATTTTTTACACGTGAACTAAAGATGAAACATTCAACACGCAAAATAGTTTTCCTGCCTGTCATATCCAGATTTGAATTGTTGAAAAGATAAATTAGTGGATGCGTGTGGATTCTATATTTTGCATTCAACGATCCTCTTCATGTGAAGATTAAGACATTGACTAAGGCCTAAAATAAAGTGGAAGTCAAATTGTGGCTGGTGGTTTGCTATCATGTTAAAATCGCACTTAGAACCAATTTGTTGAAAGCTAATATATTATATTTTTCAACTTCCTAAATTGAAAAATTAGATCATGTACATCATTATGATCCTCTTATCCCTTTTCCCTACTTTTCGGTGAACAAGTCTTCCCTTTTGTAGAGCATACTGACAACAACAAAGTTGTCGTGTTTGATTGTCATTCTGTTTCTCTTGTATTGCAATTCTATGAAAATGATATTAAATCTTTCAACGTTGCACTCGCTTGTGTGCTTTTTGTTTTCTTTTTTTCCACTCTCCTTTGTGTTCAGGATTGGTAGCATTTGAACTTGAGCTCCCCAACTATATTTTGTATTTGTCCCACCTATATGTGCAACTTTTAGTTGATTATCCTCATCACCTAAGATGTGATGAAGTGCCTCTCATCAAGATCTTTGCATTATAAAGTTCTGTTTGAAGAAAATGAATAGTTCAGAAAAATGTTATTAAGATTACCTCTTTTGTGTGTGTTAGTGGTAAATTTTAAAGCAACGCTCAATTGAACTAACCTCATCGGTGGTTGTCTTTCATTGAAGATCACTGAGTGTATTCTTTTGATTAAATACGGTAAGATGAGTACATAAAGGTTTGCATCCACGGCATCTTATATCATGATAAATTTTAGGTTTCTTACCAGCTAATCCAAATGCTTATTTGGGTGTGTGCTTATAATTATCTGTGAACCATTACATTTAAAGAAGTAGAGAGTCTCAACTTACATCATAGCAACAAGCTGGATTGCATTATGCTGGTCGCTATTGATTTGTCATTTCAGGTTATGTGCTGCTTTAGTCGGTCAGCTTAAAAAGACACCTAACTTGTATCTATATCTTCACTTTTACTGAGTCAAGTAGGTTACTTGTCTAACAGGTATCAGGATGATTGGCTTAAGGCATCAGCAAGTTCTTTACAGCTCTGGGAGAAAGCTCCACTGGAACCCTATGCCCTACAAAAGCATGTGAGATTTTTTTCTGTAGTTGTAGGATTATCTGTGTAATCCAAATTTCTGTTGTTTGTATTTTTGGCCATAGTTGCTCGAGATCTTGCTTCCTTGTGCCTTAATTTTTTCCATTGGCATGGCAGCTCACATACTATGTTATTTGCCCCGACATTGACCCCCTTACATCTACTGCTGCTGATTTTTTTCAACAACTCGGGACAGGTAATCTTGCCGTTTAACTTGCCAATCATTCTCTTTGTATGCTGCTAAATGCAAGCTATATTTGTTGTTTATATAGTTCAAATTATTCAATGCTTCTGGTGGATTCTCTTCTGTTAGCAGAATGTATGCTCAGCTACCCAGACTTAGCTTTGAGCGCCTGATTTTGAGATGGATCTAAGTATCAAAATTGTCATTTTGTAAAAGTAAGGATATGGGAACTTGGCAGACAAGGGTCTGAAAATAGCTATGAGTACGAAGTTATGTTTGGTAGATAAAAATCCAAAATTATTGTAAGTGAAAAAAAAACCTAAGCCATCCTTCTAAATTCTAATTGGTTTGTTACTAAGTTACCTTGTTTGTAGAGCTAATCAAATATGAAATGCAAAATCCAAAACCATACATGAAACTGAAAACTCAAATGAAGCGTGAAGTGAATCTTTAATATTTATTTAGGCTGCCTAATGCCCTTCCTTCTTCTGTGATACCTAGGCAAGCAAAGATCTTAGTGTTTTCATAACCACCCTTAGCGAAACTCTAACATGTAGAACTAGAGATGCAACCGAGCGGGTTCTTAATGGATACTTGACTTGTCTAACCCGATAAATACACTATACGGTATTATCCTATAGGATTTGGGATGAGTTTCCGGATCTTTTGCAAAACCCTATTGGGTTTTGGATCAAATATAAAACCATTGGGAACCTAAACACGTTACGAGAGGAAATTTTATTAAATTTATTTCAATTAATAAAATTAATTTCATAAAATTGAAAGTCAAACTAATTTTATATTTATATATTTTAGGTACTAGTTCAATTTAATAAATTTTATTTACAGTTTCAAATTTGTGGGGGATTCATTTTTAATAATATCTAATTTAGTTAATCATGATCACTTATTGCAACGTTAAGTTTAGAGTATAAGTTCGGAAGGATTTATTCTATTACAAGCACTAATGGAAAGAAATAAATCTTTTCATGAGCAAGCAAGAAGCCAATTATGGGTAAGCGTGTTATGAGAAGAAGATTTCCTTTTAGATAGCTTCAAACATAAAATAATTATAGTAAGAAGATTATTGTCTGTTGGGTTCAGTACCCTTTAGGGTCTACTGGATGGGTTTTGGCTTTATGCGCGGTTTTGGGACACCTTACAAGGTATGGGGAGAGGTTCGGGTTTTGTAAAACCTATCCCAAACTCGCCCCTATTGCATCTCTACCTAGAACAAAAACTTTGACAGCCAAACAATACTCCAGTGCCTCCATGCTGAATATTGTCCATCCTCTGTTAAAAGTGTCCTACTGGGGCAAATTCACACGCTGCATTGTAGGTTATCCTACAAAAAATGTCAGAAAACAAGTATATATGCCTAATAGCTTTAGCTGTTTCTGTGCCTCACTCTGATAATTTGCTTGACAATTATTATATTTTGTGTTTCTTTGCTATATGTTACTCAAAAGTGCGCATAGTCAGTCTATTTATTTCTTGTGGTATGAGAATATTTATCACGCTGCATTTGGATACTGAATGACTTCTCAATCATACTTCCATGTTTTCTTTCAGTTTATGAAACTTGCAAACTGGGGACTCATTTGCCTCTGACTTTGGGGAACCAGATGGAGATTGATTCTGGAAAATGTCCAACTCCTGGGTTTGTTCTTCTTGATTGTCCACAGTCAATGAAAATGGAAAGCAGTAACGCATCTCTAGTGGGATCAATAAGTGACTACTTTCTTTCTCTTTCAAATGGTTGGGACTTAACGAGCTATCTCAAATCTTTGTCGAAGGCACTCAAAGCTTTGAAACTTGGCCCGCATTTGGTGACAAACCCAAAAGAAGGAACAAGTGGATCTTGTACGGTGGTCACCTGCTTTTATCTGTCTCTTATTATTTTGGCTAGGAAGTGTGAAGCTGTCAGCATAGCCTTGTTAGTTTTCGGCCCACTTAATGTTTAATTCTGGGCCATATATATCTTCATCGGCTCAAATTTTCGTGTAAAGTATGATATTGTAAAACTAAATGTCACTAATATCCGATATTTTTGAGTTGTGATATTACTGTCCTTTTTACGATTTTCTAATCATAATTTGATTTACAACACTGTTGCAGATAGTCAATCATATTGTATTTTTGTTGCTAGTAATAACCAATCCATGATAACTTGTTATTAGTATTATCCTAATTCATTTGCCATGCTACAAGGTCATATCAGTTATATTTATCAAAGCGTATTGTTGTTGCTAGTAATAATATTATTACTCACTTAATAGGAAGCATCTCTAATTTGCAGTTTTATGTTGTAGGTGATCTATGTGGTTTGTCCCTTCCCTGAGCCTAATGCTGTCCTGAAAACTGTAATTGAATCATCTGTAGCTGTTGGATCGAACATTCTCCCCTCAGATAAGAGAGCTGCATTGTACAATCAGGTTGGAAAGGGATTAAATTGCTCGACTGCAGTGGATGAAGCATCTACCTCAAATGTCTTGATTCTTTCAGGATTCAGTATTTCTAAGTTAGTATTGCAAATTGTGACTGTTGATGCCATATTTCGAGTTACGAGTCCAATCTTTAGTGAGCTTACCATTTTTAAAGAGATTGCTTTCACTGTCTACAACAAGGCTCGCCGAATTTCACGAGGATCCTCCAATGATGTCCAATCCTTATCATCATCAAGTAGATCCCAGTCAGTCATGACACAAATGAACTCTCCTATTTCTACGATGTATGGTGTTGGTCCTCGTATTACAGGGACTTCACTTTCCCGTGAGAGTGAAATGGATGCCGGCTTAAGGACCACAGCTTGGGATAATTCCTGGCAAACAAGGGCTGGTGGATTAAGTTGTGATACTGGCCGACCTGGAGATTTTACTTTACATGAAGATCTACGATTTATGTTTGAACCGTTATATATTCTAGCAGAACCTGGTTCTCTTGAGCATGGAGTTTCTCCGACAACTTTTGGTGGGTTAGGCAGTGAAGCATCAAAACTACACTCTGCTGATAGCACTGGAGGATTTGTGCAGTCTGCTAGTTCAGTAGGAAGTGTAAATGCTGGTTCTAGTTTTCA
Source organism: Combretum micranthum (assembly GCA_024138025.1). NCBI lineage: Eukaryota > Viridiplantae > Streptophyta > Magnoliopsida > Myrtales > Combretaceae > Combretum > Combretum micranthum. The sequence continues at coordinate 207,206 of JAMXBD010000701.1, forward strand.
GGGTGATGGATCTGGGACTGAAAACTTTGTGTCTGGCAGTCAGAAAGTTCCTAGCATGCATTGTTGTTATGGATGGACAGAGGACTGGCGCTGGCTAGTGTGCATATGGACAGATGCCGTGGAGAATTACTTGATAGCCAAATATTTCCTTTTGGTGGAATTAGCAGTAGACAGGACACGAAGGGTTTGCAGTGCCTGTTTGCTCAAGTTCTGCAGCAAGGTTGCCATATTCTTCAGACTTGTTGTGCTGATAATGGTCCTGTCAAGCCCAGAGATTTCGTAATCACTCGGATTGGAAATTTTTATGAACTTGAATATCTAGGTATGCTTTTGTCCACAAAAATTGTTCATTAGCTTCCACTCCTGTAGTCATCGGTATTTCTCTGATGCTCCACTTTCAGTGCATTTCTTCTTCAAGGGGATATAATCTAGAATGAATGTTTATGCTATCCTTCTCTCTTCTCCTCTTTATGACCCAGTAGCGAAAGTTAGTTTGTAATGACAAGAAATCCAACTCTTTATTGTAAAGAATTAGATAATATGAAAAGTGTAATTGGGAATGAGAAATGTAACTGTTTACTGTAAACCTGGTTTTAGTAAATACTCTCTCTCTCTCTCTCTCTTCTCTCTCTTTTGGTTGCAATTTCTAAGTCAGATTCTCTCCCCTTACACAGTCTACTTGGCATTTTTATGGGTAACTCCTCTACATCCTTTCTGCATCAATGAATTATTTACCATCATCACCTAACCCCACCCCCCCCACCCTGCCCTTTACTGATCAGGAGCCTTTCAGACTTTAACTTTACTGTTGCTTATTGCAAGCAGAGTGGCAGAAAGCCATTTATTCAGTTGCTGGAGCAGAGGTTAAGAGTTGGCCACTGCAATTACGGAAATCTGTATCTGATGGGATGTCAGGAACCACTGGTGGACCTTCTTTGCAACAGGAGATGGGCTTGATACAAGAGAGGGCCCTGCCTTCATCACCAAGTCCTCTGTACAGCCCTCACTCCAAAACATCTAGTTACATGAAAAGTGGTTTAGGACAGCAAACTGCTAGAAAGCCATTGATTGGAGGACATGCCTCTCTTGATGGCTCCAAGGGAATTCTTCAATGGGTGCAGAGTATTAGCTTTGCTACCGTCTCAATTGATCATTCCATGCAACTGGTTTTGCAGGCAGATTTATCTTCTCCTGGTGAGCCATTTGATCTCCCTTCTCTGTTTCTTTCAGAGAAAATTCTGACAGGGGTCATCCTCCGATGCTTATTTCAAAGTCTACTATTTTACATACTGCTCACCACTTAAGTGCTTGAATGTGTAGTCGCTGGTGGTTTTGATATTCCAAATTTTTGCCTCCTCGTTAATAGCCAGGCCGACCACAAATATCTGCTAATATTGCTGGAATTGCAATTGCGAGGCTTTGTTACTTTACCTTTTGGGGCAGTCTACACTTTACAGTAATAACAGTAATGATAAAACCAATACTAGAGTTGTTTTCCTATCCAGTTCTGATTGGAGATCCTCAGAAACCATCTAGGACCAGGAATGTTTTGGAATGCTGTATTTGTATGAATGTCAAATTTTCACGAAAGGCTAAACAAAATAATGCATTAAATTCTATTTCGAAGAAGTTATTAAAGGGTTAAATTAGAAAGGTAATGTGTGGACCTGCACAAGATTTTAGACATTGATGGTAGTTGCTTTTGAGTTGTAAGGTGTTTCCTTATTGATAGCACTTAACTCTCTCTTGTGTCTCATGTCAGCTCTGCTTTCATGGTAGGCAGTTATAATTAGGTTCACGGCTAAATTTTTATCCATGGTGATCAAGAAGACGACTGAGTCATGTATTGTATTTCATTTTCTGGTTTAGTTCACAATTAGAGCTGACAAGTATAACAATTGTGCAGGAGGTTCTCAAGGTGGGAGCAGTACAACCCCTCCAGTTTATCTGGAAGGTTTTACGCCTGTAAAATCTCTTGGTTCTGCTTCTTCTTCATTCATGCTTATTCCATCACCCAGCATGCGTTTCCTCCCCCCAGTGCCTCTTCAGCTTCCAACTTGCCTCAAAGCAGAATCTCCGCCTCTGGCCCACCTGCTTCATAGCAAGGGTTCTGCTATCCCACTTTCCACAGCTTTTGTGGTTTCAAAAGCTGTGCCTTCAATGAGGAAAGATTTTAGTGGGAGCTTGAAAGATGAGTGGCCCTCGGTACTTTCAGTTTGTCTAATTGATTATTTTGGGGGTGTTAGTACTTCCAGAGGGATTGTTAAGCAGGGAGGAAGGACTTTAAATTTAGAAGCTAAAGACTTTGAAGTTGAGACACATTTGATTCTTGAGTCTATAGCTGCAGAACTTCAGGCTCTCTCGTGGATGACGGTTAGCCCTGCATATATAGAACGTAGAACTGCGTTGCCTTTTCATTGCGATATGGTTTTAAGGCTCAGGAGGCTTCTTCATTTTGCCGAGAAGGAGCTCTCTAGGAGACCAGACAAGTCGTAGCTTGGGTTTAAGTTAGTGGGTGTAACAAATCAATCGGCTTTTTCCCCCTTTTTTCTGGGCAATCATCGAAGAACAGCCCTGGCAAGAATCCAAGTGGTTCTTTTAGTCCACCACTGTATAATAAACATCAGTAGTTTCTCTCTCTAATGTAAATCGAGTAGCTGATTCATAGTGCCTTTTCCTTTTCGAGCTCTAGTGAAGAGAAAGATGGATCATTGTAAAGTTTTTGACAGGATGTAGAAAATTTATCTAGGATTCTCAGGGTAAGCTTGTCAATTTGTAATTGATTTTGTAATGGGAACGACGGAAAGGAGGGACGAACAACTGCTTAATCTGTAGTGTAGGGTAAAAATGTACAGATATCCCTTTTTTGACTTCTTTTCTTGTCGGGGATTTATTTATTGAAATTCATGTCTTTCTATTTAGATTGGAATACATACATACATACATACATACACATACATAATAGGGCTTCACACAGACCCGCTAAAGAAAAGACACATTAACGTATATCTTTCTATCTTAACTCATCTATAGGAAAGGTTCACGTCTCACATATATATATATTGGTGTATTGTTCCTTGTAGTTGACTGATTGGGCAATCTAGCTCGTTTTATATTCTTCCGGTGTCGTTTATAAAGGACTGATCAAGAGGCGCAGGCCAAGGGGTCGATCATAGATCGAAGCTGACGGTGATGAGGTCTTAAGCCACGTGTTACAGAACACTAGCTGCTAAGTGTAAATAGTTCTGTTAATGTTAAGTGAGCACCGGTATAATCTTATTTAAAAAAATTTCAAAGACGATGTGAACTATTGCAGCTACTACTCTGTATTGAGTTTTCAACCGAGGTTTCTTGATTGAATGACACCAAAATTGGAGTGAAATAGACATTTAAGTACAATCATTTCATTTGAACGTCTAAACGGGGTATGTATGAAAGTACCATATTTTGAGAAAATAATTTTTAAAATATAGTATGCAAGACGTGCCTTTGACCAGTATTCACTTATTTATTTATTATTTGGTTAATAAAAAAGATTCATTAATAACCAAAAAGGGAAAATACAACTGCAAAATGCGTAATAGAGAATGAGCTAGTGACGTACAAACAAAAGAAAAAAAAAAAAAAAAGAGTTAACCACTAAAAAGAAAAAAAGAACACAGGAGAAAGAAGTACAAAAGTAAAGACAGCTATAGATTAAGCTTGGTATAGAAGAGAGCTTGACGAGCTAGAAAAAGCAGATTTGTGAGCTGCATCCGCAGGTGGACAAAATTCCTCAAACGCTAAATATAATGGACTGAAGTAAAAAAAGATTATAGCCCATTTAGGGCTCCTTGTCAAGAAGAAAAAGATTTGGGGAAAAGAAGCTTCGAAACAATAGTAGTCCACATCTGAAGAGAGAAAGGGCACTGAAAAAAAAAAGTGACCATGCTCTTCAGGGGCTGAGCTATAAAGATAACGGTTGGAATGGATTGTAATACCCCATAAATCCAACTTATCAAGTGTGTACAATTTGTGATTGATTTCTAGTCAAAGGATAAAAACGTGTTTAAAGATGGATCTCTTATTCCAAACAAGCTTATGCCACCTCACTTAAGGATGTGGAATACAAAATACATGAACAACGCTTTTCAGGAGAGATCACTTGAAGTCGATGGAATCCATAACAACTTATCTTGCCTAGATGAATTAGGCCGTGGGAAAGTTGGAATATGAAAAGAGGACCATAATGGAGAATTTGGCAAACTCTAACCATCTTCCTTAATAAAACAACATAGTTTGATATTTAAGGGAAGCCCTAAGGATGCAATTTCCCTTGAACTATACATCTTAGTCAATGGTCCTTTTTGCCAAAGTCAGGTTATGCAAAATTAGGGAGTTTACAAGGATAGTACCAATGTAGTTGCTAATGTAGGGGAAAAATAATTAAAAATGCTGGAAACTGGTTCTTTATAAGAGCAATATTTTATGACAGAAGTTATTTTATCATTAAAAGGGATCCTTAAAAGAATTTTTGTTGGCATTAATGCCAAAAAATAATCTTTAATAAAGTTGATTTTAGGGATCTTTAGGGCTATTTAAGCTAGATTAATGAGATATTAATATTCGTTAGCTTCTAATATATATTTTACACAAGGAAATGTGGACAATAAAGAAGTATTAGAAGAGGGGGAAGACTCAAAAAATATTAATATTTGAAGTAAGTTTTTGAGTGTTTAAAAAAAAATTAATATTCCATAAAGTAGGTTAAATAAAATATTATTGTTCAAATAGTTAAAAATATATATAAGTATGCAAATAAAGAAGAGGCCAGAAATCAACGTAAAGTGAGATAGAAACCCCATTACCAATTGACCACTTCATGAATCGACGAGCTAAGGGTCTTAATTTTAGACGCTTATGCTATGTCCATGAGCAAGAGGATGAAGTTTTGACACTCCAAAAACTATCCCTTTTGAAAAAAATAGAGCATACTTAATCAATCCATAGGCCTTAGAGGCTACCATTGCACAAATGCCAAATATGTTATATTTGAACAACTTTGTTCCAAATATCTAGATAAGGAATCCCTCCACCTCCCTCTTCTTTGAGTAAACACATGACATTCCACCTAATTCTAGCCTTTGTAGAAATATTAGGCCTATCGCTCCAAAAAAAGAATTCGTCATTAATTGTTCAATTGAGTTAATAACTTTCTTTGGAAGGATGAACACGGGGTCCAGTAAATTTGCACTGAAAAATGACTGATTAAGGAGTTGTAGTCTTCCAGTAGAGGATAAGAATTTGCACATCCAAGAGTCTAGTCAAAGAATAAATCCTTGCAATTAGAGCTATGCATGCAGGGCGGGTTATGTGGGTCAAACCACACAACCTGTAAAAAAATACAGGTTAGCCTAAAAATTTTTAGCCCATTTAATATGCAGACCAAAATGGCCCATCCTGCATGACCTATGGGTTGAAGTGGGCCAACCTGCTGCGGGTCGGGTTGGCCTGCGAACTTGCACTTAAAAAACATAAAAAAAATGAAAGAAATATAAATCTTATTAAAAAAAATGGTATGTTACTCTCATTATTTCTTTTTACTTTATTTTTCTATTATTTAGTTGTTTAATATTGATTATGTTATTTTATGGGGGTAATGTTTTAAACTTTTAACTTTTATGTTTATTATATCATTAGTCATTTTATCAATACCTTTTCTTTTATATTTATTAGATATTTAGATGCTTCTATTTAAAATAAGTAATATAATATCAATTGATAATTTCCATGAGGTAATTTTTTCTTGTCACGCCACAGAAAAAAATTGGAATGAATTCTAATTTCTATTAATTAAAATAAATCTTTTTATATTGATAAAAAATTTCTAAATAGAAATCTATAATTTTTCCATACTTGATTATCATCTAGGATTAGTATGTAGGTAATTAGTGAGATAAAAAGAAATATATTCTATATTTAAATTAATAAAAATTTAAATTTAAATTTGAATATTCTTTTAAATTTTTTTAATAAAAAATATATACTAGCGAATTCACGGGCCAGCCACATCACCTACCAACCACACAGGGCGGGTTGGGCTAAAAATTTTGGTCTATATAGTAATGCAGGCTAAAGTGGGCTAGCATAACCCACGAGCTGACGTAGGGTGGAGTGGATTAACCGGTATAACTAGTTTGCACAGCTCTATTTGCAACTAAAGAATCACGATCAGATTGCTTGAGCTTAGAAAAGATCAAAGGAACGCTAAGATATTGAATAGGCAATTTACTTTCAAGAAAACCAAGGTTGGAGAAGGTTGAAGTTTTTATGGATTCCTCCACAATGCAAGGGAAAACCATACTTTTGAGTCCATTAGCCCTTAAACCCAATAAGGATTCAAAAGTAGAAAGAGCACTATGGACTTAGTTAATGGAAGGAAGATCACCTTTACACAAAATCAAGAAGTCATCCATGCGGTAAAGGTGAGTGAGCCTCTCTTCCCTACATCTCCAATGGTAGGAAAAGCCACTTGAGATTGTCATCTTCCTTAGAATTCCTAACAATACTTCTACGCCTAAAACAAATAAATATGGTGAAATAGGTCACTTTTTTGAAGACCTCTATTAAGTAGGAAAAAAATCTGCTAGTTCTCCATTAACATTGATAGAGAATTTAGGTGTTAAAAAGCATTGGCTAAGAAGCTTTACAAAATGTGGAGGGAAGTTCATGAAAGAAAGAACACGTTTCAAAAATTGCCAACTAATTGTATCATAGGCCTTCAAAATATCCACCTTTATAGCACATTGCAGAGGACCCCGGTTAAGATGATAACCATTGATAGGTTCTTATGCAACAAATATATTATCTATGATACGTCTTCTTGGAATGAATGCTGCTTGTTCTTTGCCAACAGGGAGGTTAAGACCTCTTTTAAGGTGAGAGGCAAGAAGCTTAGATATGGCCTTATAAATCACATTGCAATAGGAGATAAGCCTGAAATCTAACAAAGTCGATGGGTTAAATTTTAGGGACTAAACATGTGATGGTATTGTTTACCTCCTTCAAAAGAAAACCAAAGTTAAGAAATTCCTTAATTGCTAAAATGAGGTATGGCCTTAGCACATTCCATGTTGCCTTAAAAAATTTTGTTGAGAAACCATCGGGCCCTAGAGCTTTGCAATTAGCTTAGTTGAAAAAAGCTAATTTGATATCTTGACTTGAAAATGCAGAATTTATAAATGTAACAGGTCTTCACTAAGCCTTTGACACACATATTCTTCTAAAGACGAGGCATCGATAGGAAAAATAAGAGCACTAAATAAGTTAGAAAAGTAAGCAAGAGCCTCTTCAGGTACAACTTAATCACCCTTAACCATTGACCCATCCTCCTTAACCAAAGAATTAATAGAATTTCAATTTTGTCTTTGGGTCATGGCTTTGTGGAAGAAAGATGTGCTTTTGTCCCTAAGATTAAGCCATTTCATCCTTTACTTTTGTTTGAAGAAACTCTCTTCAGTCGCACGTAGGGTGTGATAGTGCTTAAACATTTGCCTTTCCTCACTAAAGAGATCAATATGCCCTCTAGTAATATTAGCCTGAATGGGCTTCAAATCCTCTTTGGCCTTAGCTACTTGAGAAGATATATGGGAAAACTCCCTATCTTAATTCAAATTTTATCCTCTTCAACTTTGACACAACCTAAAAAAATTTGGATCCGGCCACTTCACTATTGCACACTTCCTAAACAAAGGCAGAAACTCCTTACATTCAATTCAAAAGTAAAAACATTTGGACATAATTCTTCTTTTAAGTATGGAAAAACAAAAAAGCACGAGGCAAATGGCATAATCTGAAAGTAGCGAAGAGAAGAATCTTTCCTTCGATCGAGGGAACCAAGTCATCTAACTCTAGCTGACCAAAATGTGATCTAAAATAGGACATTCTTCTTGTCTATTCGACCAAGAGAAGAAATCTCTTGAATATTTCATATTGTCCAGCTCTAGAACATTTAAAAAGCCCTTAAACCCAACACTTGCACTACTTATTCTAGTGTTGCCACCCGTCCTCTCAAGAATATATTTTGTGATATTAAAATCACCTAGAAGTACCCATGGTTGATGAGTAGTAAGAGAAGCCAAAAGAGACAGTTTATCCCACAAGACACGTCTTTTTTGCCTCAGGGTTAGCAACATAAACAAAGGAGAACAAAAAGTCAACATCCATCCAAATATTCAAGCAAAAACAAGATAAAGATCGAGAATGTTCTTCATGAATTTATATATCCCACATTCCCAAATCCCGACTTGGCAAAATTTTCTTTCCAGCATAAAAATTGACAACAAAGTTCCAACAAGGGTTAATTATGCTTTGAACAAAAGCTTCATTTGAGTGGTTAACTCTAGTTTCCAAAAGATCCACTAGAGAAATACTATTTTCACCACATATTTTCCTTGCATCAACACTTTTAATAGGGTCACCAAGACCCCTTACATTCCAAGCCACAAAATTCATGAAAACACTAAATGTAACTCCAAGTATAGCACTTTTTGCGCTCAAAATTTCTTTTCTTATGCTTACTAGTGGAAAAGCTACCTCCACTACTAGAATTTGAACTAGCAACCTGAGGGCCTCCTACGCACTTTAGTAGAGATGTTTTGGCATAAGAGAGTGGCCTCCTCACCTGCTACATTTGACTGGTCGAACTTCTCTACTTGCTCAAGGGACACGCTAAGATGCTTAACTACAAAAGGGCCATCCCCACATTCTGCCGGTGTATTCAAGACATGAGAAGGCAAGGAACTCACACCACCAACTAGAAGATTAACTTCTTAATCGTTCATAGGTAGTACAGGATTGCCAACTATGCCCTTATTGCTTATAAAAGCAAATAAATCAATGTTGAGGCTTATTTGCATCCTCAGTTCTCTCTTATTTCAATTACACTTTCTCTTTCTAGCATATTTCACCTGAAATTTTCAATCCTCTCACTTAGGGCTTTTCGACTTTAGATTTGCGTCCATTTAAGGTAAGATTATACTTTCTTTTACTTAAATCTAACTACATTGTCAATAATTTGCATGTTCTAACCCTAGGTTGATTTTGCTTGTGAGTCAACAAATTGACTGTTTTTTGTTAGTAATTTTTCATGTGAATGTGTTCTATACAAGTAATTTGTAGAATGCATGTGGTTGCATTGTCAATATTTGATGGTTAGAGTTGTTTTTTGATTTCATGCACACCCAGTATTTAGTGATATGCCAAGTAAAAAGTGAGAAAAATTATATGAGAGCGGGCCAAGTTAGGAGATGTTCCCATCTAAGAGCAGCAACCTTGAAAAAATCATTGGAAGCTCGGGAGCATTGCCCAGTGCCTACTACACTCCATACCGTGGGAATTATTTTAGGCTAATATAGATGCATGTAGCGCTGCAAATGGAATGATGACAACCAGACCATGCAGAAATTGATATGGGTGAAGGGGTTACGCAGCTCAACCAGGTTCAATGATGATCGTAGCACGACCCTATTGCTCCCCCAAGACTTCAGTGAATTGCTTGGTCAAGAAGAGGGAGGAAGGAAGAGTAGAGAGATGAGTAAGTATAGAGGGGAATGGAAAAGCCAAGACAAATTTTCCAAGACAAAGGTCTTTCTTGTTTGTGCGGTTTAGACAGTTGGTTTTCTGAGTAAATAGAGCAAATGGTATTGAAGAAATAGTAAAAATAGTTATAAAAAGTCTGATTAAATATTAAATTGACCACTTTAAATTTTAGATATCAAATTGAGTTTTTTGCAAAGTTTAGTTATCAAATTTGGCATTTGCCTTCTTTTAAAAAATAAAAAATAAAAATCTCAATCACTAATTTCATGACTCATTTAGAAAACATTGATTTGAATATTTGGTGATTCAAAAATTATACAATTATTTGTTCTTATATTGGAATTAAAATAATCTTTATTGTTTAAGTGTAACAATTGATTGGAAAAAATAAAAAAATAAAAAAAAGAGAGAAAAGAAATAAACTCACGGAAAAAAAGGCTTATCTATGTTGATTCTTGTAAAAGGGGCTTTCTTTATGCAATGTCTAAGTCAATTCGAAATTGCAACTCTTAGAATGAAACATCCCAATAGTTAAAATTAAAAATAAGAATGGAAATTGAATACATATGATGCTAAAATAGGCAAGTAAATTAGATCATGAATCTCGATCCTATCATGTTTAAATTGTAAAATTTAAAACCCTAGACACCTATTAGTTGTATGAATAATTCATGTAGCTTCTATCGTAAATCACTCAAGTAGAAAACCACTTGTCACATGAATGGAGTGAAAAGTGTAGCCAAGATCCACATGCCCGAGCCGTATGGATACTCATTGATAATCAAATATTAATACTAATTCGAATTGAAAGGTGATATGAAATCGGTGGCATTATATGCATAGTTAGTGCATTTATTATAGTTAAAATCCAGCTTCTTATCAAGGTTGCCATCAATATCGTCATAGAATTTTCTTTATACATAATTATAGATAAACCCCAATTTAATTCATCTATTTAAAACTTAAATACAATAACATATAATTATATATACCCAACTTAAGAAAGTGATGCACATGGAAAACTAAAAGAAGATGCTGCACTACTAATTAGAAACCAGACAATTTGATAATCTGATATGAAATCGAGAGGCAAAAAATAACAGTACACAACCTCAATAACTCCTATTTGATAATAAGTTCTCCAAAAAAGATTTCTATTTTAGAATCTATTCGTAGTCATTTACATCGTATAAAACTGTTTTGGACTAGAACTAGATCCACAAAACCTTTCAGATATAAGATGTGAGAAGTAAAAGGATGATAATATTAATCTGGAACTAAGATTTAAAAATAATTTTTTGTAATGAACTATGAAAAAAATCCAACAAATTTCAGTGCAAATTGATTGGAAATTTTATAGAAGGGATAATGTTAAAAATTGTATATGAACTTTCACAAAAAGTTCAATTAGATATCTGAAGTTTGGTTTTAAATAATTTGGTAACTGAACAAAGTTTTTGTGAACTTTTTTTATACTTAAAAGTTTGGTTTTGACAATTTTGGTATCTAAATAAAGTTTTTATAAACTTTTTTTTTTATACTTAATTGAACTTGCTTTAAATATGAAAAAAGTCCGCATAAACTTTATTTAGGTATCAAAATTATTAAAATCAAACTTTAGGTATTAAAAAAAAATTTACGAAAACTTTGTTCATGTACCAAATTGTTCAAAATAAAACTTTAGGTATCTAAATAAGAATTTTACAAATGTTCGCGTACCATTTTTTCATCAATAGAATAAGCATTATGAGAACATATAGGGTTTATTACAAACTAATAATATACAAGTAAATAAAATCAAAGAAATTGAGTACTAAGATTCTAAAGTATGTCCTATACGCTAAACTAGGACACCGGAAGGTAATAAAGGAAGAAAACTAGCTGAAAATGGGTTTATATGTTTTATCTTATTCTGATCAGTTTGATATATTATTTTTATTATTTTCAAATAGATGCTTATTAAAAAATAAATATAGATAAAAAAGTAGACAATTTTACTTATAACAGATAAAACAGATAAGAAACAAATGAGATATAGATGCATATTATATACAAATTAGATATAAATAAAAGCCAGATAATCCAAATATACATATGACCTTTTAACCCCACATAATATTATCCAAAATCAATCTAAAATAATTTAAACATGATCTTTAATTAACCACGTTTTATTTGATATTAGATTAGAAGATTGGCCATTGAGTTAGGATAAGAATGAACTGTGGGGTGAAGGTTTTTCCCTCTAATTGAGTTGCGTGTCTATGTTTAATTAGGTATCAAATGAATTAATTGAATATAGAATTATTTGTCTATGTTTTATTATATGTACTTGTAACTAATCGACGAGACATGGTGTTAGGCATTGAGCCACGATGTGTTGGTCGGTGATAGGTTTCAAAATTCGGAACAAAGCTATTGACAGGATGAAGATGTTAAAAGAGGGGTGTATATGTGTATCGGTAGTGGAATTAATGTTGGATTTGTTTTAGTTGCAACAATTGAATAGAGCCAAAAAAAGATTGTAATTCTTAAGAAAATAAATTATAGATACCTTTTTTTTTAATGAGTAGATATGAAAATATATTAGATAAATTTATCGAATAGAAATCCTCTCGTCGATTTGGTTGACTAATATGAAATTGGTATTCTATATTATTATTGTAGAATAGCTATTCCATCATTTTGTTTGTGAAAATTTCTACCATAAAGAATATCTAATCCATATAAGATAGAATATATAAGGAATTCTTATTTCTTTCTTTCATTAGATGAAATGTTATTTCTCATAAAAATTATCTTTTTTCTTTTTCTCAAATATATCCCAATTTTAAAACAAATGAAGTGTTATTTTTTTTTTCTAGTCTTATTCCATTACAATGAATAAAACATATTCCTCTAAAAGAATTGTGATTCTTTATTTTGTCGAAATAGTAATTTTGTGGAGTAACTATTTTGCTAACCAAACATGATTAGATCAACTAAGAATGAATAGCGTTCTATTCCACTCTTATGAAGTCAACCAAACATGCTATCAGTATTCTCATTGATTTAAATTAAAAATAACAAATAAGATTTAGTTTATTTATATTTGTTTATTTTATCATGTTAATTATGTACATTTACTCTTTCCACATTGTGTGTATTTGTTTCGTAGCAATTTTGGGTATCATTGTTCACTAATATTGAAACTTGTTTCAAAGTGATTCAAGTATGGATGGATGGCATGGACTAGAGAAGAAAAAGGAGAAAGTGTTCGTGTTACAGAGCATTGCATGTGCATAATGGACGATAAAGACAGTATGGCAAGTTGAAACACCCTATCAGGAGTAACGAAGTCGCAGCATCAAAGAATCATGGAAAAGTGACAAAGTCAGGAGGAAAAAAAAAAAAAAATAACAATTTTCCTTTTGATTCTACTTGATCTTGTTTAAATTCCACTGGAAACACATAATGTGGGTTTTTCATCTTAACAAAAAATTTCATCTTCACAAAAATTGGATAGTCTTTTATAGTCTAACTAATGGAATATGGATTTTATTACGGGGATAAATTATATCAAAATTTATTAGTGTTTTAGGGTAATTTTATTTAATGTATTAATATTTTTGAGTGAATGAAAAGAAGAATCATCGTTTAAGAGTAAATTTATTTAATGTATTAATATTTCAAGTAGTAAAAAGAAAAGTTAACCTTAAGTTAGACAAAGTATATATAATTGACCGTTGAGCAAAATTAAGAAAAACTAATTCAAACATTGACATTTGGAATGAATTTTATGAAATATTGATATCCTATTTGTTTTATTTTATGAAACGTTAAAACTTTTTTTTAATTACTCGAAATGTTGATATCAACTTTTAGTTTAATTTACTATTTATGATAACCTATTACAATCATCTCAGTAATATGGTATATTTTAATATTTATACAAACTATATTCACTTATCATCGGAGCATGGGCATATATATAAATGCGAATAGCGTTGTTCTGTAAAAGATTTGACACAATGATGTCATGAACCCTACTGCTTCCTAATAAATTGTTAAAAATGGGGAAATTTAGTAAGAAAAAATCTTCTACTGATTTTGGCTCAATATATATATATATATATATATATATACTGATTAAATTATAGGCACATTTTATTTATTTCCTTTGTAATGATCAAAGAATACAAAGAAGTAACATGGTTGCCACTGATTGTTGTGGCCCACTTATCTTGACTTAGAGGCAAAGGTCGCACCAAACAACTCATTTTGCTGGTGGTTTTGTGATCTTCCTTTAGCGACTTCCATGTGCAAACCAAAATGATATCATAAGCCACATGTCTCACTAACATTCTTCTTCTTCCTCTTCCTCCTCCCATTTTATCTTCTATGCATGGTTTTACTTGTACTCCTCACTCAACTTCACACCATATACTTAACAAAATATATATATAACTATTGAATGCTAAAATATATGGAAAATGGTTTGGTTGGAAAATGGAGTGAGACATTGAATGTTATGCCAAAGTCTTATAGAAGTATGAAGATTTTAGGTGGGTTTTACATGATTTTAGAAGGGATAATGAGAAATAGTATCTAAACTTAAAAAAAAAACAATTAAGTATCTAAAGTTTGATTTTGAATAATTTGGTATCTGAATAAAGTTTTTATTAACTTTTTTCGTACCTGAAGTTTGGTTTTGATAATTTTGGTATTTGAATAAACTTTTTATAGACTTTTTTTATACCTTATTTTACTTTAAGAAAAAAATAAACGAAAACTTTGTTTAGGAACCATAGTTGTCAAAACCAATCTTTATATATAAAAAAAGTCAATAAAAACTTTATTAATATATCAAATTATTCAAAATCAAACTTCAGGTACCTAATTGTTCTTTTTATAAAAGTTTAGGTACCATTTTCGTTATTAACCCAATGAGATATGGAATGGCTTTACTTTACATCATTTCAAGGGTTAATTAAAAAATATAAATTACAAATTAAAGTTAAAGTCATGTGAAGTATCAACAACAATTTAAGGGTTAACATTTTATTTTGGGTATTATCACAGGCATCTTTTACCCATCATAAGATAGGTGTAAGGTTGAAAATGGATATACTGGGAATTGATCAATGGACATGAGCTTTATTCATCCAGTCCTAAATTTCACAATATGTGCTCTTTGTGATCAACACATAAAAAAATTCTTGACTACAAGTATTGATACAATTGTCATATATAGACAATTCATGGATAACATTAAACCAACAATTTACTTAGTACTGATATTCACAATTATTGGTTATCATCTAATAATTTCTTCTAGTTGTAACATCACAGAACATTATTGTGCACAAAAAGATCAATTGATGTTTCACCAGTCCTCACTATTTTGTCAGCTATGAATCAGTGGGGTACATGCCTTTCTATTTTCCTACTAGAAAGCAAATTTTGGGAATTAAAAGATTAGTCCTGGTGTGGCCTCCCATCTTATAACTAAATATCATACAAAATTTCAATGAAAAAGATGGAGGTCATTCTCACTTGATTCTTAATCAATTCTCTCCCATTGATGGATCTTTCATGTGGGGATGACCTTAAAATTTTCATTTATTTATTTATTTTTAAATTATAGGATGATTCCTTTGAGCCTAAGCATTTGGTCACATGAACTCACAAGTTTGAGGCAGACCAATGGGCCATGCTACAGCCTGCGCACATTTCAAAGTCTAGTGTAGGTCCATATGAAGGTGGCAATAAGGTATAATCATTTTTTTTTATCGAATTTGTATCGATATTGAAAATAACAAAATAAAAAATATTTAAAAATAATCCGTTTATAATATAATTGTCTTTATTTGTGTATTGTTGTTTTTATAACATACACATGTCACCGGCATATTTTCTCTTTAATTATGTTCCTAATCATACAATGTTTGTTCGTTTCCTCTTAAAAATTTACATACCCATTCCATATTACAAACCTCTAGATTTATGATATATATATTTTTTTTCTTTCAACTAATGATACATTATTGGTAAAAGGAATTCACTATAGAGAATTTCTTTTTGCAGGGTGCAAATTATATGTGTGGTTCACCTATGTCAAGGTTGCTTCTGATGTGGATTTTTTTTTTATCTCTTTAATTTTTATCCATTTATTCTTTATAAAAAATACCATTTGTAATCAATATTTAAAATTATAATACAAATATGATGATATTATGAGAGAGATTCAAACCTAATAATTTTATTTGAGATATAAGGTGATACTAGTAAGACTATAAAGCCAATGACAAATTATTTAAAAATATAGATAATTTCAATTATTCACGTGAAAATTAATGAAAAGTTTAAAAAGATAAAAAGTAGAAAGACCCATTTCCATTCTGAACTCTATGGTCCTGTAATCTAATTCGCGCCCCACCTTCGGATGCCATAAATATCGATATATAGACCATATATTGCGCAGCTTATAATTAATTTTTATAGATACTAGAGAGCAATCCTATTATGGTATTTTTCATCTGAGAAACTAGGAAAGACCTTTTTATCAATCTGGTGTCATGATTGTTGTCTTTAAAGATTGTAACAAAATTAATGTTTGATGGATTATGATATTTATTACAGCAAATTAAAAATAAATACAGGAACGTATGAAAATAAAATAAAACAACAGACAACACATTTCTGTCAAATGATCATCCTTATTATTCCAATAATCAAACGTTCTCACATACAACAAAAATAATAATAATAATATATAAAATTATGATACAACACAACACCTGAATCAAATCCCATTCATATAATAAACATCAAACACAAATCATCTTAATATCACCTACAAAAATATACAAGTAATTAAAAAAAGAAAAAAATGAACTAGGTAGAGAAAAATAATTCAAAAAAAAAAAAAAGATATAAGAGTGGTGATGGTGGTGGTTATGTGTGGGTTACTTAAAAGAAGAACCCAAAAGCCAATGCAACTAGTGATGCAAAAAGGGTGGGGACAAAGACATTGGCATCTGAAGCAGGGCTTGGAGCTGGTCCATCAGCAGCAGCTACTTTTTGCACATTGGCAAGAGCCATCAACACCATCACCAACATAAGTGTCACAAACATCTTCATCTTCATTGCCTCCATGATTGTATAACAAGATAATAGTATCCTTGTTTTGGGTTTTTTTTTTTATGTGGTTCTCTTAGGATTCCTCTTACGATGATGTTTTATATTATATGCAAGTGAGGAATAGCAAAGAGAAAGGGAAAGAGGCAGTGTTAAGGCATTGGTGGAGAGTGGTAGGCTATATATAAACTAAAGAAACAAAAGAGAGTTGAAATTGTGACAGGGTGGCAATGTTATGGTTGCCATACAGCTGTCTTAAATTCCATGTGTGGGTTACCACCTTTTGATGTCTCGTCTTTAGCTACTATATTGGAAATTTCCCATGAATGTAAAAATAGCACGGGTAATTACCAATCGCAGTTAAACATGTGATAGTAGTAGTCTATAGTTTTATTAAATAGAATTGCATAGGTTTTACTAATACTAGTATATGCCTAAATAAGATTGGTACTAACTAACTATATATATACACGATCTATAATATTCAATAAATATTTTCCAATACTTTTAATTTTTGCTTCTTTTCATTTATTCATTTCCTTTAATTTTTTGGGTGGTCATTGTTCATCCATTTTCACTTTGGTTTGCCTTGGAAGTAGCTTTTTTTAATGTGTGTGAATGGAGGAAAGTTCATGTGGTGGTTTTGAAGGACAAACTAAGTGACCCTATAGTTGGTAAACTAATTTATGGTGTGTGAGTCCTTTTGGTGGTTGGTTTGCTTTCTTTTTAGGTTATATATGGTCGTGGTTACTCTAGGAGTTTCCTTTTCTACTTGCTTTTTATAGGCAGAATCCACATGACATTTGCTTGGAAGAAAATAAAGTTCTCTTATTCACATTTTCTTGTTTTTCTTTTTACTAATAAGAAGCACATGGATACCATTTACTAATTGTTGTTTTGTTCATTTGAATTATAGTGTTAAGTAATAAATATAAGAAATTTACCATATTTTTTATCTTTTAAACGTTTTATATTAATTAATTTGCATCTAAATCTAACATCATATTTATGATGGAGATTGAAATCTCTATGTCATTTCTTTTACTTTTAATTTTAATTGAGTAGTCCACTTGATTGATTTTGATCAACTAAATTCTACTTATGGTATATTAATTTAAATAACTCGTTAAAACGTAAGGTATTTAACTGGAATTTCGTGTTGAAATAATGGACCTCCAATATACTTATCCAATTGTCTCTTCTCATTATTCTCTAAATCACTGGGAGTGAAGAGTTTATAATTTTTTATAAAAACTAAAAAAATCAATTACTTGAGGAAAGAGATCATGGGATTTCAAAGAGAATAAAAGAAGTTGAATATCAAGCTTCTTTGGTATTTTATAGTAATAATATTTATTTATCACATATGAATCATTAGCCTACAAAATTAATTATTGCTCCTACCAAATTACAGTTCTAAAAAAGTTTATGCCAGACTGGTCTACAGAAGGGACTGCCCACCAACAATTTGGGATAGAGACAGACGTTAAAGGACAGGCCAATTCTTAGAGTGATCACAAAAGTTTTAGGTACAAATGAAGATAACCCTCATATTGATGTGGATACACCTTTTAAACTATCACAACCTAAGTTTTAATAAATTAGTAAATAAATTTTAAAAAGTTCAAAATAATTTTCCTAAACTTAGTGTTAACCGTTAAGTACCTCCTCAGACTTGTTAAAATATATAATTTATTATCCTTTAAGCTTTAATCTAAGTGTATTTTTATTAAACTAAAAAAAATCGAATATCCTTAGTATTGCCAATATAAGTTTAAAGGATTGTTTGTACTCTTTAACAATTCAAGGAGTATTTCCATGCCTATGTTAAAGTTTAAGAGGTTATTTTCAACTTTCTTATACTTTAAAATTCATCTTGAAAGAGAGCATTATATAGTAAATCATATACCAGGAAGCCAGTAATGGTGCCATGAAGCAAGATTTGGAAAATTTTAGAATAAAAAATAGATGATAGGGATTAATACATCCTTTCAATCTTAATAACTTGTTTAGTTCACTGTATAAATAAGGATATTTTATAAATAGAAGATGACATTTGGAGTTTATATCGTATAATTTTGATTTAAGGACCCATGTAGAATGAGAATACTTACCAAGGATGTTCGTAATTTGCACGGCAAATATGCTGTTTCAATGTCTACATCCGACACCAATAGTCCTGAAATATAGATTTAAACGCTGACAATTCACTATTCCCATATATGACATCCCCACCATGTTGCTTTCAACTCAAGCTTTATATGTCAAGTTTATTATGATATATGATTTAGAAACGTTTCTAGTTTGAGATAAGAACATGATCTCAGAAATGAATCATACCATTTTGTCTATTACTTTGAAAGAAATTTAAAAACTAATTATTGAATAACATTATGGGTATTGTGTCTTGATTTATTAGTGTCATAGAAGAAAATAATTTGGATTTGTTTATTATATCTTGTTTGTATTTGTAATTTGATGCTTTCTTTATCTAAATACCCTAGGGTGTTAAAAATGATGATGGCCTATAAAGAAAAAATTCCCAACAATTTATCTTAGACTTTATTTTCAAAGAGGCATGATTATTAAAATCAAGAATCAATTCATACAATTTACAAGCTTATTATTATACAAGAATTTTCTTGATTAAAACATATAGATAAACTAGTTTATTATTCTTTCAGTAATATATGATTTTATCGATTTTACATGTGTCTAGTTTAGGTAGAATCTCAAATTTAATAACCTTAAAAGGAGAGAGAGAGCAAAAATTTTGAAAATACTGGAAGGATAGGTTGAATTTTACATCATACAAAAACGAAACCATAGGCATAGTATGTCAACAAATCTGTTGAGTTAAAATGTGAAAATTACAGAAAAATCAAGAGCTAAATATGACAAAAAAAATAATAAAAAAGGAAAAAGAAATATTTGGCCTAGAGTTTAGCCACAATCAAAGGAGCCAAGGGTCATGGTCCTTACAGCTGGGACCAGAAGAGAAAAAATCCGAAGACAGAGAGACTGCACCAAACTAGAACAAAACAGTGCTCGTGAATCCTGAGCAGTCATGGTCCCTCCTGGATCTGCAAGTCAAGTGGGACAGACACATGCAAACGTTAATACCACCATACCTTTGAATTTGAAAAAGTGTCGCCCACGACCTTCTTTTTTCTGTGTCTAACAGACCGTTGTAAATATTTGAATGAGTAGTGGTTTTGCTTTAAGGTCGTTTTTGGGTGTCACTTTAGTACTGTATAGGTATGATGTCGATTTAAAAATTTTTGTTAGTACAATTATCAATGTAAACCCCACACTATCACTATCAAATAAACATAAATACACATTTTCATGAACAAGAGAGAGTGCACAAAATGACTCCGGAAGTGAGAGAGTGAATATGAGTGAGACAGTTTCCATCCATGACATTAGAGATTTTCATGCTAGCTTGATCGTGCAATTTTTCATGATAATGGACCAAAAAAAAATTATACAATTTTTCATGCTAATAAACTGAAAAAAAGTTACTATACTATATTTGATTTATAAAATATATTTAAAATTGGAAAAAAACTCTTTTCACAAAGCTTAAATTTTTGTTCTTTGTATTTTCTAGTACAAAAATATTTAAACTGAACAAAAATAAAATCTTTCAAATAAGAATATTGCTCAGTGCTGTTTAATATTATACATACTAAATATGATATGACGTATAAGAAAATTATACTATCCATTACTTCTTATAATATACTGTCCAATCATCTATGTTCTAGCGAGTTCTTACCACCAAACACTATATCTCTTATCCCCATCTTCACTCCTCCCGAGATTTGTTCATCGAAATTAGCAAGACTTAATGTAGTGCTAGGCGAATTTGAAGGCTTTGGCATTGATTTTGAAAAAGAAAATATTAATTTACTTTTTCTAATGGTATAGGATAGACTTATTTGGCTTTTTCGTGGAATGAAATACTAAACTAATAAAATATCTATTGATGGGTCATACTTGTTTGATAGGAACACATGTAGAATAATAAGTAAAATATTAATATTTATTTATTACTCCTTTCATCATATGATATATTAGTATTAATAAATCTTTTTCTTTTATCCGATAGAAATGAAGTGTAGAATAATAAATATATGCTTTTATTTTAGGATAAATACTAAATTTTTGTATTTGTACATTAAACAAAAGTTCAATTTGATACTCAATTTTTAAAATAGTTAGTTTAAAATCCAATCAAATTTCATGAGATTATTTTTACTACTCCTTGACACCGTTTATTCTATTTGCTGACTTGAAAGAAACAACATATCCTTGATTTTTATTATTTCAAAGTTTAAATATCAAATTAAACTATTATGAAAAGTTTAGATATCACTATCCATTTATTTTATTATTTTTTTCATGTTACTACAAGTTAGGGCAGGTTCTTATCCCTAACATCTACCACTCACCATGACAAGTGAAAATTATGAGACTGTCTCATTTTAGATACACATACATGTTCCTAATTATAAAGTGTTTTGTGAAGTCCAGCACATGGAGATTGCTCACCAGATGGTTATAATCTCACAATACCATGTGTATACCATACTATACCCATACCATACTGTTTGATTGTTAAAAAGCAAAAGTCAAGTTGATTTCCAAGCTTTTTATTACTGAAGATGATTAGGAGACATGCTAAAGTTGTATTACATGATAAGTGATAAGGGTAAATTATACCGGAAGATTATAATATTTGAAGGTAAATTCATTTGATATTATAATATTTCGAATGGTTAAAGTGAGGTCATAACATTTAGAGAAATGGGCCAATTACAGTTATCATTGATACGTGTTAATAGACACGTGTTAATAAAAGAAATATTTAAAATAAAACTTAGTGCCAATAATGACCTTAATTGACTTAGTTCTCTAAACATTGTAATTTTTTTTCAATTACTCAAATTATTGTGATCTAAAATGAAATTTTTCTAAATGTAATATCTTTTTAGCCATTTGAAACATTGTGACTTTAAATAAATTTATCTCCAAATTGTTATAATCTTCCACTGTAATTTACTGTAAGTTATAAACAAGTTTCATATGACACTGGAGCCAAGCAGCTAAGATCGTTAGAATAACAACTTTATAAACAAGTTTCATTTTGTTCAAATGAAATAATGATTCCTGTCCTGTCTTGTAGAATAACAACTTTATAAATCCACGCCATATGAATTCAGATTTTGTCCGAATAAAGTGGTGTTCGGAGATTCCTTAAAAACATAAAGATAAAGGTGATTGTTTGGGGAGTTGTACCACAGCTTTTTAATTGCGTCTAGATTCTTAGGCTCTAGTGAAAATTGCGTCATTTCTCCTCACTGCTTTTTTATTGAATAAGATCAATCAAACCATTGGTTCTCTTTAGAATAACGACTTTGAGTATGGTTTCGTGAATAATTTAAAAGACAATTTTTATGAGAACTATGTTCATATGTTTAATTAGGGTTTACTAGAGCTTGGATTTATTATTGATTTTTTGGTTTCAATCGTCGTAATATTTTGAATTAATATCGCATTTGATATTTGAACTTTGCTGAAAAACTCAATAAGATATTGAGCTTGTAAAATAAACTTAATCCATTAATAACACAATCCTAACCTACCCATTAACCAGACAAGAAGCCCATGCCCACCTTATCATCTTTACTTCTTTTATTACAAGCTTATTAAATCATACACTATAAGGTTAGTTGATGATTTTTTTCCTATGTGGTACAATTTTGTTTCAGAAAACTTTAACAACTTTCTATAACTAATGGATTGGGCGTAATGGGTCTCGTTTCGCCATTGGAATGGGCTCGAAATCGTGATAACCCGGTGTCACCTTTTTATCTTAGCATCATGTCAACTAGAAAAGGTTGATTTCCCTAGAAATATTCCATTTCTATTTAAATCCATGGAAGATCTGTTGCATGGCCAGTGAAAGGAGACTTGTCAGCATTCTTATGGAACTTACTATCATATATTGCTGTGCAGGAGTAAGGATAAAGGATTTCTGAGGAGAAGAAAAGGTTTTTGAGATCGGACCCAATGCAATCACTAATTTACCAGTGGTTATTGCCATACAGGAATGATGATTTGTCAATTAGCAAAACTTCTTATTCAAATGCTTTACTTCCTAAGTCCTGGAGGCTGAAGGTACAACTTCATTTTCTAATTTTTTTCCCTCATTAATCTCAGTAAAGATTTATATTTGGAGAAATTTTAGTTCATAAATATTTTTGTGGATATGTTGAAGTCAAGACATCTTAACTAGAATAATTATACATGACCCCTCAACATCTATAAAAATTGAAAATAATAATAAGCGCTTTTGGGCATATATTAAAAGATTAAAAAAGTAATAAGTTTATCTTTTTATTTATCTGAATTTAATTTTTTAGCAAAACATGTAATTGAACATTTTATTTTTCCATCAGAGCACTTTTGATGAAGATGCTACACATTATGAGATCAATGAAGAGATATATGGAGTTCTATCTTTTGTTTTTTGGACAATCACTTTGGTTCTCTTGATAAAATATGTTTTAATTATGTTGAGAGCTGATGATAATGGAGAAAGGGGGAGTTTCTATATGTATTTTCAGTCTATTTAGAATAGAAATTTTGAGTTAATGACGTTTTTGGTAACAAAACATATAGAAAAATGGAATAAAATCATGTTTGGAGTCGCAATTTTAAATTATAATAAAATTGTGAATTAAAATAACACATTGTAGCACTAAAATTTAAGAAAGAAAATATGAAAAGAAAATGGAAATGGAAACTTAATCTCTAAATTTAGGACTGCAAATGAGCCGGTGGGCTAATCTATAAATAAAATGAATTGAAACTCAAACTGAAGCTCACTTATCCAAATAAACTAAGCTTAAAGTCCAATATAAATTGGTAAACTGACCTATAACAAGATGGTTTAAGTTTGAAAGTAAGTTTGTGAAAAGGCTTGCAAGCAAGCTTGTAAACATGCTTACTAATGACTCGGGTTTTATATTTACAATATATTACATATAATATATGCTTTGTTTCGCTTCACAGATGAGAGGTGCAAAAAAGGCCTAACCTAATTGATCGTAGGCATGAACTTATCTTTTACAATAGCTGAACATCTTGACCTTAATTATGTAGCTCAGGAATACCTCAATCCGAATACACGTAAGTACAGTGCCACAACTATGCATTATGAAATATCAAAGTTATGTCATGATGGTAAGTAGGAGTTTGCTTATATGTTTCACTCTCTTAACACATGTGTCTCTATATGCTCAGACATTTGGTCAGATAGTTAGTAGGAACACTCATACATGGGAGTAACATATTATTGGCTAGATGAGAAATGGGTTATGCATAAATGATTGATTGCACTATGGAAAATGGATGGATGATATACTACCTAAAATATCTATACAATTATAAATACTATCATGGGGAGTTGGCAAAAAAAAAAAAAAAAGTCTTTTCGATTAGATTCGATAATGCCTCAGCAAATATAGCAAGTGTATCTGAACTACAGGAATTATGTCAATCCACTCTAGGCGGCACATTTTTCCACGTTAGATATGCATGTCACATCCTAAATCTATGTGTAAAGGAAGGAATAGGCACCCAAGATCTTAAATACTCACCAATCAAACAGGTAATTGACTACATGATAGATGACCCTTAGTTACATAAAGCTTAGCGTAATTTCTATAGAGAAAATGGAATAAGACCAAGGAAATTTAAAAAAGATGTCCAGCACAGGTGAAATTCCACATGCGAACTTCTAAATAGCACATTTGACTATGAAGATGCATTATGTAATTTTGCCAAGATACAGATCCCAAATACACTATTACATCCTAATGATTGGAATGTATGCAATAGATTATTGCAGGTCCTCAAAATTTTTTTACTACACGAAAACTTTCTTGCTGGTGTACCGCCAAGTGCGCATTTATTTTTTGTTGAAACAGTTAGCACTATTGGTTTTTTGAATGAAGTTAGGCATGATCTATTCTTACAAACTTGAGTAAGTGACTTGTGCAAAAAGTGGTTAGATTACTATTGGGAAATTCCAAGGATTTATCTTATTGCAATGCTGCTTGATCCTTGTAAGAGTGATGGACTTGCTGGTTATTTAAATAGGTAAATTACATAGAAATATATCAATGTTTGGGGGTAAGTTCATTTAAAATATCAACGTTTCGAGTGGTTAAACTGATGAATCAACGTTTAGAGATAAATTCATTTAAGGTATCATCGTTACAAGTGGTTAATAAGAGGTATCAACGTTTTGCAATGTAAGTCAAATAAGGTATTACTATTAATACAAATTAGGGAATCTTAATTGAAAACTAATCCAAATATTGATAAATTGAATAAACTTTACAAAACGTTGATACCTCATTTGAATTATATTGTCAAACGTTGATTCTCTTTTTAACCACTTGAAACGTTGATACCTTAAATAAATTTACTCCCAAACGTTAATACCTTCTGGCGTAATTGACCCATATTTAAGTTCGTATTATGAATTTATGGACAAATTATCAACACTTAGAATGCATATACTGTGACTCCATCCTATGACATATATATATGTATGTATGTATTGTTTCTAGGGTTTTGTATGTGAGAAAGTGTGAGACATGAAATTGTATTGAGAGCTTTAGAGAGACCTGATTAGAATTGAGTAGTTCTCTCCCAAACTTATATTCCAACTTCAATTATAGTGGATTTCTCCTCCTCTGCCCATGGTTTTTTCCCGATTTGATCTTTCCATGTAAATTCTTGTGTGTTCTTTATTTTCTTGTTGCTATTATTTTCGTATTTGTTTCTAACAAATCGGTATCAGAGCAAGGTTCTCTATAATGGCAACTATGAAATACGATATTTCGTTGTTGGATCAAAACACAAGATTTATGTTATGGCAAGTTAAGATGCGAGCAATTCTTGCACATATAGATTTGGATGATGCACTATTAGGGTTTGATAAGATGCCTACGTCATAGACACCTGAAGAGAAGCTACGTAAGGATTGTAAAGCCTTATCTCAGATTCACTTGCATCTATCATATCAGAGCTTACAGTATGTGTTGAAGGAGAAGACTGTTACTGTGTTATGGTTAAAGTTGGAAAAATTGTGTACAACTAAGAGTCTGACTAGTAAATTACATATGAAGCAACGATTATACTCTCATCGTTTGATAGAAGGTGCGTCTCTAGAAGATCACTTAACTACTTTCAAGGAAATTGTTTCTGATTTGCAAACCTTAGAAGTCAAGTACGAGGAGGAGGATTTAGGGTTGATTTTGTTATGTTCTTTGCCTCCCTCCTATTCGACCTTTAGAGACACAATTCTGTATAGTCGTGAAACCCTCACCATTGATGAGGTTTATGATGCTTTAAGTTCTCATGAAAGAATGAAACAACTTGTGGTTGGATCTGAGTCTCAAGCAGAGGGTCTAAATGTTCGTAGAAGGACCCAAGATAGAAATTCTGGTGGAAAGAATAAGGGCAGATCTAAATCTGCAAATAGGAACAATACTTATAATTATTGCAAGAAAAAGGGGCACATTAAGTCTAAGTGTAAGTTACAAAACAAGAACAAGAAATCTACTGAGAATCAAAAGGAAAATAAACCAGAAAAATCTAGTGAAGCCGATGTTGCAGATGCTAGCAGTGATGGTGAAATCCTCATCGCTTCTTATTATAATCATAGACCAAGTGAGGAGTGGATTCTTGATTCTGGCTGGATGTTTCATATGTGTCCTAATAGGGACTGGTTTTCAACGCATGAAACTGTTTCAAAGGGTGCTGTTTTGATGGGCAATAATGCCTCTTGCAAAGTTGCAGGCGTTGGAACTATTAGGATAAAGATGTTTGATAGTGTGATCAGGATACTTGGTGATGCAAGACATGTGCCTGATTTGAAAAGAAGTCTGATCTCTTGGAGTACTCTAGATTCTAAATGGTATAAGTGCACCGGTGAAGGTGGAGTTTTAAAGATCAGTAAAGGTTCTCTAGTGGTGATGAAGGGACAGAAGCAGAATTCTAATCTCTATGTTTTGCAGGGTTCTATTATCACAGGTGATGCAACCGTTGTCTCTCCATCTTTGTCAGATGATGATGCTGCTAGACTCTGGCATATGCGTCTAAGGCATATGAGTGAAGCCGGTATGGCTAAGCTATGTAGAAGAGGACTTCTTGGTGGGCAAAGAATCAGTAAATTGAAGTTTTGTGAACATTGTGTATTTAAGAAGCATAAAAGAGTTAGATTCACTGTTGGGACTCATAGTACCAAGGGTACACTTGATTATATATGCTCAGATCCTTGTGGACCAACCAAAGTGCCTTCCAGAGGAGGTGTAAACTATATGCTGACAGTCATTGATGACTACTCTAAAAAACTTTGGGTATTCTTCTTGAATCAAAAGAGTGATGTGTTACGTACTTTTAAGGAGTGGAAGGTCATGATTGAAAAGCAGACAAGGAAGCAGGTAAAATGTCTTCGCACAGATAATGGTATAGAGTTTTATTCTAAAGAGTTTAAAGATTTGTGTAAGTCTGATGGAATTGTGAGACATTTGACAGTACCTAGTACTCCACAACAGAATGGTGTGGCAGAGCACATGAACAAAACGATTTTAGAGAGAGCTCGTTGCATGCTATCAAATGCTAAATTGCTGTTAAGACGGAATATACTCAATTTTTATTGAGTAAAATATGTTAATTCTATTATTAAATTTATAGAAATCCAAAAGAATTGATACTTAATCGAGCTTAATGTCGTGTTTCAGGTTTTATAAAGTAAATGGAATGGTTTGGCGAAATTGGGCATGAGTTTGTAACAAGCTTCAAGGATCAATATCGCTTTCAATGGAATGCACAAGTACTCACAATTTAATTCCAAACTCGGGATGATTCGCTATCATTACTATTAGCTTTCTCATGAACTATAGCAATAGCAAACACATTTGGAGGATATACAAGGTTAAAAATTCGTCCAGAACACTCAAAGCCGCCAGCCATCATGGAAAAGCTGCCGGCCAACATTCATGGCCGGCACTGGAGATTCATGGCTGCCAGCCATGGAGCCGGCCATCATCATCCATCGCTTGTCTCGCGATTAAAAGCTGCCAGCCTTGTTGCGACATACCTCCAGCCATCTTTCATGCGAAAAACACTCCTTATATCTGATGTTTATCTCACATATATAAAGAAATAGGAGAGAAAGAGGAGGATTCATTCATTCTTTCATTGTTTTGTTTTTGTTATTGATGCTCTCAAGAAACCCTAGTTTTATTTTTCTTTTTCTAGAGTAACTAATTACTCAATCTAGCCGAGGATTATTACGGGATCAATTCATCAAAGATTGTGAGATCCAATTGAACTATTGAGTTTATTTTGTTTATGAATATTCATATTCATCTATTTGAATTATTAGAATTGTTTTGATTGATCATTACGAATTAGGCCTATTTGTTTGGTTGTCAAAGCGATTATTGTTATTTGGAATGTCAAATCCGTAATTGTTTGATTGTTTCAATATAAGTAATACGATAACATGATTAGTTGCAGAATAAGTGATTGATTTATGTTATGGTGATTTATGATCTAATTTAAATAGTTCATGCTTTTGATCTGTTGATTAGAATTGGTCTCTTAATTAGTAATGCTATTGATAGATTAAATCTTAAGAGCTTATTTAGGGTTGTCTAATCAATAAGGGAATAATTAAAGATCGTATCTTGATTATCGATATTCTAAGGAGAGATAGATCTTCAGAGCTTGTTGAAGGTTATAACCAATTTATTCATGAATTAGAATAACAATCCTTGCATCAATGATCATCTTTATGAATTGAATCGTGATAATTCCTTGGTTAGAATTCTTGCTATTGAATTTACACTAATAAACGTATTTGTTAATTTTAGAAATCAATTATTTTCTAATTAATCGTTTATACAAAACCCCCGATTTTTATTCCCTTTTGCTAGTTACTAAAATAGAATAGATTTTCACTGATCCCTGTGGAGACGATCCTGCTCACTACTATTTACAAATTTTAGAGTAGGTTTTTATTTTGTTGGATTCGACACCCACCAAATTTTGGCGCCGTTGCCGGGGATTGGTGTCGAAAATTTGTTTCTATTTTCTTTATGACTCGTTCTTCTCATACAGGTGAACTTGAATTCGATAAAGATCTCGAGAAGACAGTCAGGGAATTGCGCAAGGAAGCAAAACTGCGTGCTAAAGACGCAATTTCATCTTCATCATCTCCTGGACTACATCAAACGCTGGAATTTGCTGATACATCCAGTGAATCCGAAGGAGAGGATAACAAGCAACGAGTTATGGACAATCAATAGAACTTTGAGGCAACTAGCTGCACCAGACGTGAATCAGCAGCCCTTATGTATTCAATACCAGAACTGAACGTAGCTTTTGAATTGAAATCTGGATTGATACATTTGCTTCCTACCTTCCATGGGTTGGAAAATGAGGACCCTCATAAGCATCTAAAAGAATTCCACATTGTGTGTTCGAGCATGAGACCTCAAGGAGTTCCCGAAGAACAGGTCAAGTTGAGAGCTTTTCCATTTTCCTTGAGGGATAGGGCTAAAGACTGGCTATTTTACCTACCGCCTGGTTCCATCAACACTTGGACAGATATGGTCAAATTGTTTTTGGATAAATTTTTCCCTGCTACTAGAGCTGCTAGTATCAGAAGGGATATATGTGGGATCAAGCAAAGGGATACCGAGAATCTTCACGAGTATTGGGAGAGATTCAAACAGTTGTGTGCCTGTTGCCCACAACACGGGATTTCAGAACAGCTTCTTATCCAATACTTCTATGAAGGATTGATACCCATAGAAAGGAAAATGATGGATGCCGCTAGTGGAGGAGCAATAGTCGATAAAACTCCTGGTCAAGCCAGGGAATTGATATCTCTTATGGCTGCAAATTCTCAGCAATTTGGCTATAGACACGATCCATCAACAAGAAAGGTTAATGAGGTAAGCGTTTCTCATCTTGAGCATCAAATTTCTGATTTAACCTCTCTTGTGCAGCAGTTGGCCTTTGGAAACCAACAACAGGTTAAGGCTTGTGGGATTTGCGCTGCTCCAAATCATCCTACAGATATGTGTCCCACACTCCAAGAGGAACCTTTAGAGCAAGCCAATGCACTCGGAGGTTTCCCGGGACAACCACAAAGGAAGTATGATCCCTATTCGAATACATATAATCCGGGATGGAGGGATCATCCTAACCTTAGCTATGGGCCTAAATCGCATAACTATCAACAATACCGACCAAGGCCACAGAACCAAGCACACAACCTTCTTCCTCAAGTTCAGGTATGTCTCTAGAGGAAATTGTTAAATCTTTAGCTGTTAACACAAAACAATTTCAGGATGAAACGAAGCAAAGTATCCAGAAC
The DNA here is from genome assembly GCA_024138025.1 of Combretum micranthum. Taxonomy (NCBI): domain Eukaryota; kingdom Viridiplantae; phylum Streptophyta; class Magnoliopsida; order Myrtales; family Combretaceae; genus Combretum; species Combretum micranthum. The sequence continues at coordinate 237,378 of JAMXBD010000701.1, forward strand.
TTGGAGACACAGATGAGCCAACTCGCATCATCTGTAAGTAAGTTTGAATCTCAAGGTAAGTTGCCTTCTCAAACTGTCACAAACCTAAACAAAGTGCTAATGCAATTAATTTGAGAAGTGGCAAGGAACTACAGGAATCCACAAGCAAGGCAACTCGAAAGAGAGATAGAGAAGAGACTGAAAAAGAAGTAGAGCCACCACACAATGAAGGCAACCAAATGGGAGAAACTTTGGTGGTACCACCTAAAGCGATAGCACCCCCTTTTCCATCAAGATTAGCAAAGTCCAAGAAAATAGAGGAGGAAAAGGAAATTCTTGATACATTTCGCAAAGTTGAGGTAAATATTCCCTTACTTGATGCTATTAAGCAAGTACCTCGATATGCTAAGTTTTTGAAGGAATTGTGCACTAATAAGAAGAAGCTTAAGGGGAATGAAAAGATAAGTGTAGGGGAAAATATTTCCGCTATACTCCAAAGAAAACTCCCACCTAAATGCAAGGATCCAGGTATGTTTACAATCCCTTGCAAGATAGGTAATTTTGGAATTGCTAAGGCCATGTGTGATTTAGGTGCTTCTATTAATGTGATGCCTTTGTCAGTCTATCAATCTTTGAATGTTGGACCATTAAAAGAAACTGGTGTAATTGTTCAACTTGCTGATAGATCCAATGTATATCCTGAAGGTGTATTAGAGGATGTTTTGGTGCAAGTAAATGGGTTGGTTTTTCCTGCAGATTTTTATGTTCTTAATATGGAAAATGATGATTCTGCAAACTCATCCTTAATTTTGTTAGGAAGACCATTCTTGAAAACATCTAGAACAAAGATTGATGTACATGATGGTACACTCACTATGGAGTTCGATGGGGAAATTATAAAATTTAACATTTATGATGCCATGAAATATCCTAGTGATACTTCTTCTGTTTTTGTAGATGTTTTTGACCCATTAGCACAGGAAACGTTTGATTTGAATGATGTGAATAGGTTGAAGGTCGCACTTGAAAAGAGTCTCACCATTGAGAAATTGAGGAAGATTGCAAGGAAGTTAGTACTTCCTTCTGATTGGAAGACACCGTACATGAATTGGAGTCGTTGCAACCCCTAAGGTATGGTTTATCTTACATTGATCTGCCTTCATCTAACCCAAAACTCCTTCCTTCTATCGTGCAGGCACCAAAGTTGGAGTTAAAGCCTTTACCAGACCACCTGAAGTACATATTTCTTGGAGAGCAAGATACCCTTGCAGTCATAATTTCCAACAAATTAAGTGCTTTAGAAGAGGAGAAGCTGATTCGGGTACTCAGAGAATACAAGGAAGCTATTGGATGGACCATTGCTGACATTAAAGGTCTGAGCCCTTCCACCTGCATGCATAAAATCCTGTTAGAAGACAACTGCAAACCGTCAAGAGAGGTTCAGCGTCGACTAAATCCACCTATGATGGAAGTGGTAAAGAAAGAGATCTTGAAACTTCTTGATGCAGGTATGATCTACCCAATTTCTGATAGCAAATGGGTGAGTCCAATTCAAGTCGTTCCTAAGAAAACAGGTATAACAGTTCTTGAAAACTCTGAAGGTGAGATGGTACCAACTCGTGTTCAAAACGGATGGAGGGTTTGTATTGATTATAGGAAGTTAAATGCATCCACTAGAAAAGATCATTTCCCTCTTCCCTTTATTGATCAAATGCTCGAAAGGTTGGCTGGTCATTCTCACTACTGTTGTCTTGACGGTTATTCAGGTTTTCATCAAATTCCAGTTGCACCGGAAGATCAAGAGAAGACCACGTTCACATGTCCATTTGGAACGTTTGCTTATAGGAGGATGCCGTTTGGACTTTGTAATGCTCCCGCCACATTCCAAAGGTGTATGGTTAGTATATTCTCAGATTATGTAGAAAACATCATAGAAGTCTTCATGGATGACTTTACTGTATATGGTGATACATTTGATACATGTCTTGCTAACCTTACAAAAGTACTTAAAAGATGTATAGAAGCGAACCTTGTGTTAAATTATGAAAAATGCCATTTTATGGTTGATCAAGGTTTAATCCTAGGGCATATTGTGTCCTCTAAAGGCCTTGAGGTTGATAAGGCCAAGATTGAAGTGATTAAATCCTTACCTTACCCCGTGAGTGTCCGGGAAGTTCGTTCTTTTCTTGGAAGTGCAGGTTTTTACAGGCGCTTCATTAAGGATTTTTCCAAGATCACTCAACCCCTGTGCAAATTATTGCAAAAGGATATGGTGTTCGAATTTGATGATGCTTGCAAAGAGGCTTTTGATAAATTAAAGGAGAAGTTAACTTCTGCCCCAATTATCAAACCACCCGATTGGAATCTTCCTTCGAAATCATGTGTGATGCGAGCAACTATGCAATCGGTGCTATCCTTGGACAGAGAGTCGGAAGAGATCCACATGTCATCTGCTACTCCTCAAAGACACTTGATAGTGCCCAAGCCAACTATTCAACAACGGAAAAAGAACTTTTAGCTGTTGTTTTTGCTTTAGAGAAATTCCGTTCTTATTTGTTAGGTACTAAAGTAATTGTTTTTTCTGATCATGCAGCCTTAAAGTATCTACTTGCCAAGAAAGAAGCTAAGCCTAGGCTCATCAGATGGATACTCTTACTACAAGAGTTCGACTTGGAGATACGAGATAGGAAAGGCACCGAAAACGTGGTGGCCGACCACCTCAGTAGAATACCTGGTAGTGACGACCTGACTCCACTGCAAGACGACTTTCCAGATGAGCATCTATTTTCTATCCAAAAGACAATTCCTTGGTACGCGGATATTGTTAATTATCTAGTTACCAAAACTTTACCAAGTGATTTGTCTAGAGCTCAAAAGGATAAAATCAAAAGTGATGCTAAATATTATGCATGGGATGATCCCTATTTATGGAAACACTGCTCCGATCAAATCATTAGGAGATGTATTTCTCAAGAGGAAATTCCTTCTGTTTTGCAATTTTGTCACAATTATGCATGTGGAGGACACTTTGGTCCTAAAAGAACAGCTCACAAGGTATTAGAGTGTGGTTTATTTTGGCCCACAATGTTTCGTGATGCATACTTATTCTGTAAGTCTTGTGAACGATGCCAAAAGGTTGGAAATCTAGGACATAGAGATCAAATGCCCCTCACCCCTATTCTTGTTTGTGAGATCTTTGATATATGGGGTATAGATTTCATGGGTCCTTTTACCCCCTCCTTTGGCAATGTTTATATTATACTGGCTGTTGATTATGTCTCGAAGTGGGTAGAAGCTAAAGCTACCCGAACTAACGATGCTAAAGTTGTTGTAGATTTTGTTAGATCTCATATCTTTGCTAGGTTCGGGACACCAAGGGCTCTCATCAGTGATCGTGGTACACACTTTTGCAATAGAGTGGTGGAAGCTCTATTTAAGAAATACAACGTCACTCACCGTACTTCCACGGCATATCATCCACAAACGAATGGATTGGCTGAAGTTTCAAATCGAGAAATCAAGTCTATTCTGGAAAAGACTGTCAATTTGAATCTAAAAGACTGGAGCACGAGACTTGAGGATGCATTATGGGCATATCGCACAGCCTACAAGACGCCTATCGGTATGTCTCCATACAGGTTAGTATTCGGTAAGCCTTGTCACCTCCCTGTTGAGTTAGAGCACAGAGCTTATTGGGCTATTAAACAGTGCAACATGAGTTATAATGAGGCAGGTAAACTTAGAAAACTTCAATTGCAAGAGCTCGAGGAGATCCGCAACGATGCCTATGAGAACTCTAGGATTTACAAGGATAAAACAAAAGCTTTTCATGACCAGACAATTTCAAGAAAACAATTCTCCGTTGGTCAAAAAGTTTTACTTTTTCATTCTAGATTAAAGTTATTTCCTGGTAAATTGAGATCTAGATGGGTAGGACCTTTCGTTGTTACTAACGTATTTACTCATGGTGCAGTTGAAATCCAAAGTCCTGAAACGGGAAAAATTTTTAAAGTGAATGGTCATCGTTTGAAACCATTTTATGAAGGTTTTCAGGTATGCAATATAGAAGAACTCAGTTTAGAACCACCGATATATAACTGAAATCGATACGTCTAGCTAAAAGACGTTAAAGAAAGCGCTTCATAGGAGGCAACCTATGTATTGTATTTATTTTTTCCACTAAGTCTATTCTCTTTTACCCAAAAATAAAAAATAAAAAAAAAAATTTTAAAATCACGGCTGGCAGCTCAGATTTCATGCCAGCCAGCCATTATAATTCTGGGAATTCCCAGACGAATCATGGCCGCCGGCCGACTCCTCATGGCCGCCAGCCATGACGGTGAGGGGAATGGCCAGACCACTCACGGCCGCCGGCCTACTCAACATGGCAGCCGGCCATATATCTGCTGCTAAATATATATATATATATATATAATAATAATAATAAAAATAAATAAAAAATAAAATAACATAAAATAAAATAAAAAATATATAATTTTAAAGCTGGCAGCCAACATCACAACGCTGCCAGCCACATGCCTTCTGTGCCCTTCACCAAGGAGACACGCATCAGTAGCACTAAAGCCGCCGGCCAACATCACATGGCTGCCAGCCGTGACGTCGCGCGGACTGCTCAGACCACGCATGGCCGCCGGCCTACTTCACATGGCTGACAGCCGTGACGTCGAGGAGGATCTCCAGTAGCAGACAAGCCGCCGGCCATCTCCTCAAGGCCGCCAGCCATGACTTCGGGCGGGACGCCCAGTAGCAGACAAGCCGCCGGCCAAGATTCCATGGCAGCCGGCCATTCCCCTGCTGCATAAAAATTGCAGCACAATCTCCTTTTCCTCTCTACACTTCACACAAACCCATTTAGTAAGTTCTTTCCCTCCCTACCCTCTATTCTTCCTCTCAAACTCACAGCACACCATCCTCACACCACTTCCACATCACATTCGTGGATTATCCTCTCCAACCAAGTAAGTCTATCTCACTCTCAATTATTTTTCTTTTTCTTTCTTGTTCATGGGTATGGGATGAAGACAATGGCTGCTGTAATTTTGTCTTGACAATGGGATTGTGGATAACATGAGTCGTGTTGATGGACTCGTGATTAGGAGAAATAGATTATGGTTTATCTAAGAATTATGTCTACAATCTTGAGTTACTGCACGTCAATTTCAACTTAAACCAAATCTGGAATTTTTTTTTTTATGCCAATCCTATCACGAAATTTTTTTTTAGATCGTGGTTGACCTTGCCTGATCCCTTGCATGCACGAGTTGTTTTAGCTTGAGTCCTTATCTACTTGTGTAGTCTTCGAATCCTTTCCACTTACACCGATTTGATTCTTGATTGTATTAAATTGCTTTGCGAATTTTTTCTAGGGTTCTAAGTAGAGTCAAATTGGGGCTTTTCTGATTTTGAGACACAAACATGGTTTTTGAATGGTTCTAACATAGGGGATCGCATGTGGATTCCTTTAGCTTGTACAAGTTCATGTTTTGCATCATATGTGGTTGGGATCCATTGTGTTTAATGGTGTTGATGAGTTTACATATCACTTATGGACTACTTTGAATTCAATATTTAACCAATTTCTTTGATTGACCGCCCAGAGTTAAGAAATTCCGATAAGTTATTGGAGTAAGTCTGTGTAAAAGCCCCTCAATTTCCAGCAAGTGATTTGTGGCAAGCTGGTTCTCTTTAGATCCATGTTGTTAGTTAACACCATTTCCATGATTATTTCATGATCTTGATAGTGACAGTTTGGACTTGCAAATTTGAAAAATCCTCCTCTAACGGTCAAATACTCAGCTGCTTAGTCTAGGCTGCCAGCCTTGAGTTTGTATTGCCAGTGTAAATTATTGTTCCTTCAGTTACTATTTATGGAGGATGATTTGTTCTGAATTATTTAGGCAAACCTATTGCAAGGCCTGCTTTGCGATCACATTTTATCATTGATATTGCTGTGTGTGATTATGAATTGCCATGATCTATCCATTGTCCCTGTCCTGGTTCTTAGTTGTTCAATTAATCTATTTTTACAATGGACACCATCACACACCGAACAGTAACCTATATCTGCATCTATTTTGCATTCCCTTTATACTAAACTCAAACATTTGATGTAGGGATGCCGCCAAAAAAGCTTCCACCCCAGAAAAAGAAGTCCAAAACCGCTGACGCATCTTCCTCTACAACTCCACAACCAGAACTCATCTCGACTAAGGACTTTGCCAAGGCAAGAAAAAAGAAGTTAAGGGGTATGGAACTCCTGAATATCCAATACTTAGACTGGACTGTACTGGATCTTTATGATCTGATAGATTTGCTACAACAAACTGTCCAAGATCGAACTTGGTTCACACTTTTCTCAATCCAAGAACCAGCCTACCGGGATATAACCATAGAGTTCCTGTCAACTCTGACGATGGAGAAAGAGGACCATGCCACTTTTATGCAATTTCAAGTATATGGAGAAGTCCATAGGGTTGATCTGAAGCGTGTGGGATACTTGCTAGGACTCTATGATGATCCACAAACCGCCATGGCATTACCCAACTCCTGGCCCGCTGATATGGATCCTTCAACATTCTGGCTTCAGCTTACAGCTCCTAGCACCAAGCCATTTGAACCGTCCAAATCTCATGCCACTGACTTCCCAGCTACAGAACATAAATTACTTCATCACATTTTAGCTCATACCATCAGCGGTAAGAAAACCAGCCACAGTAAGGTCACTAACTCTGATATGTTTTATCTTTATAGCTTGACCTCCAGCCACAGAATTGACTTGGGCGTGGAGGTCGCCAATTATTTGGATAAACAAAGCACGGATACAAGGACCAAAGTCATCCTTTGTGGGGGCTATATCACAGCTCTACTGAAAGGGATGGGTATCTTCCGAGAGCCTGAAGGAGATGAGGGCATCCCTTGCAAAATGATATCTGACGCCCCTTTCAGATTATGGGGATTATCAAAGGGATCCAACAGGACTGATCAAGCCGAAGAGATCGAGGCCCTTGAGATGGCTCCCGTACGTAGGCCATCCACACACCGGACTACCCCTCCTGCGAGTTCACATGACCAGTTGTTGCAAGAAATCAAGGAACTCAAAGAGGAAAACAAAAAAGAGAGAGAACGGAACAGGAAAGAGCGGAAAAAGAACAAGAAGTTTCGAACCACCCTGTTCCAGATGCTGAAGTCCGCTTTTGCCTGCAACACATCCACAGATGTCCCGGAGTTTCAGTACCAGACATCCAGTGAGGAGGACAGCGACCCTGAGGCTGATAGCTAGAGTTCATGCTAGCTGCTTTATCTTCTGCTGACTTTGATCTTTGTCTTGCCTACATTTTATATCCGTTTAAGCACCCAAACCTTTGGGTAGACTTACGATGACTTGTTTCTACAATTTGACCTTGCTTTTGCTATCTCTTTGTTTTTGTATCCGCTTGATCACAGGATCCATAGCATTCGATCTGAATTGCCAAAGGAACTCGCAATTGCACCTATATTGTGCAACAATCCAGGGAAGAATCGTTACTCTTTTTTTCCTTTCATTTTTGTGTGCAATTGAGCTGAATTCAGAACAGTGAGGACACTGTTCAGACTAGGTGTGGGGGAGGGAATAAACATGAGGAGAATTGAATATTACTGCTTGCTGAAATCTGAAATTTGACTATACTTTGCATATACAGGATATCTGAATTGATCTGAAATGTTTGCACCCACACTATGAACTGTTAGATTGTTATCCTCAAGCACTATATGGAATTTTTCAAAAATTTATGAAATCTGGAGATTGTGATGAATATTCGTGATAGCATCTATATAATTATGGAAATTGACTTGTTAAAATGCCTTACTCACCTACTATTGTGATCATAATACTTGGTTAAAAATTGAGTAGCAAAATCTTTATTGAATAAACTTACCTTGTATTTAGTTTTAGAATCGAAAATTTAAGAGTAGGTCGAGTTCTTAAGTGAAAAATAAACAAGTCTACTTCTAGGAATAAATTAGCATGTATATACTCCTCTTGAATTCTTTTTAAAACAAGAATTTTTCAACAAATAGTAAAAGAGGTAAATGACACTTTTTACTTAGTGATCCATGATAAAAAGTCTTTTATGTGTGTTGCATTCAAAGTAAAGAAACAAGCATAGCCACTACTCCGCTGACTTGAGCATTTGAGTTATGAGTATCCAAACTTGAATGTTAGAGTGAGAGAGAGTTCTTAGGGGTCCCTTTAAAACCCGGTCACTTGGGTGATGAGCCCGGGATGTATCGACTCAATGAACTCACTATAACGAAAGGGAGGAAAGGCAAAAGTTCACTATATGAGCTTTGAAAAAAAAAAAAAAAAAAAAGAGCTGAAAAGAAGCGGGCAAAAACCCCAGAGAATACTCTCTGAAGGCTCAATACATGCTTGAATAAATCAAAGAAATGAATGCTAAAGCATCATTGAAACAAGACTTACAATGAATATGGAGAAAATCTAGGGGAATGGTTGATATCATATGCTTTTACTTTATGTTGCGAGGAGTATATACCTGTTAAATATCCAATGAAGTCCAAATAGGTGTTTTTCCTTACTGAACTGAGAATTTACTTTTGAATGGAAGAATCTTTTGCTAAACATATGGATTAAAGTTTGTTTTGTTTAGATTAGCTTTTGAATTTTGATTGAAGTATTTTAATTGCATGGAATCAGTTCGGTTAGAGCGGTAGGCACTTAAACTGCATGTCATGAGAATAATCAAAGATAGATGCTTAGAATGTTTTGTTTAGATTAGCTTTTGAATTTTGATTGAAGTATTTTAATTGCATGGAATCAGTTCGGTTAGAGCGGTAGGCACTTAAACTGCATGTCATGAGAATAATCAAAGATAGATGCTTAGAATTTTAAAAGTGAAAGTTAGCACTCTCTATGATAGATTTCAATTGTGGTTCTAATTATTTTGCTTGAGGACAAGCAATGGTTCAGGTGTGGGGGAATTTGTTAAGACGGAATATACTCAATTTTTATTGAGTAAAATATGTTAATTCTATTATTAAATTTATAGAAATCCAAAAGAATTGATACTTAATCGAGCTTAATGTCGTGTTTCAGGTTTTATAAAGTAAATGGAATGGTTTGGCGAAATTGGGCATGAGTTTGTAACAAGCTTCAAGGATCAATATCGCTTTCAATGGAATGCACAAGTACTCACAATTTAATTCCAAACTCGGGATGATTCGCTATCATTACTATTAGCTTTCTCATGAACTATAGCAATAGCAAACACATTTGGAGGATATACAAGGTTAAAAATTCGTCTAGAACACTCAAAGCCGCCAGCCATCATGGAAAAGCTGCCGGCCAACATTCATGGCCGGCACTGGGAGATTCATGGCTGCCGGCCATGGAGCCGGCCATCATCATCCATTGCTTGTCTCGCGATTAAAAGCTGCCAGCCTTGTTGCGACATACCTCCAGCCATCTTTCATGCGAAAAACACTCCTTATATCTGATGTTTATCTCACATATATAAAGAAATAGGAGAGAGAAAGAGGAGGATTCATTCATTCTTTCATTGTTTTGTTTTTGTTATTGATGCTCTCAAGAAACCCTAGTTTTATTTTCTTGATCATGAGTAACTAATTACTCGATCTAGCCGAGGATTATTACGGGATCAATTCATCAAAGATTGTGCGATCCAATTGAACTATTGAGTTTATTTTGTTTATGAATATTCATATTTCATCTATTTGAATTATTAGAATTGTTTTGATTGATCATTACGAATTAGGCCTATTTGTTTGGTTGTCAAAGCGATTATTGTTATTTGGAATGTCAAATCCGTAATTGTTTGATTGTTTCAATATAAGTAATACGATAACATGATTAGTTGCAGAATAAGTGATTGATTTATGTTATGGTGATTTATGATCTAATTTAAATAGTTCACGCTTTTGATCTATTGATTAGAATTGGTAGTCTCTTTAATTAGTAATGCTATTGATAGATTAAATCTTAAGAGCTTATTTAGGGTTGTCTAGTCAATAAGGGAATAATTAAAGATCGTATCTTGATTATCGATATTCTAAGGAGAGATAGATCTTCAGAGCTTGTTGAAGGTTATAACCAATTTATTCATGAATTAGAATAACAATCCTTGCATCAATGATCATCTTTATGAATTGAATCGTGATAATTCCTTGGTTAGAATTATTTGCTATTGAATTTACACTAATAAACTTATTTGTTAATTTTAGAAATCAATTATTTTCTAATTAATCGTTTGTACAAAACCCCCGATTTTTATTCCCTTTTGCTAGTTACTAAAATAGAAATAGATTTTCACTGATCCCTGTGGAGACGATCCTGCTCACTACTATTTACAAATTTTAGAGTAGGTCTTTTATTTTTGTTGGATTCGACACCCACCAATTGCCAAAGTCTTTTTAGGCAGAAGCAACTTCTACAACATGTTTCTTGATTAATCAATCGCCTTCGAGTACAATTGATAAAAGGACTCCACATGAGGTATGGTCTAGTGCTCTTGCTGATTATTCAAATTTAAAAATATTTGGTTGTCCTGCTTAGGCTCATGTTAACAATGGGAAACTTGAGCCTAGATCTGTTAAGTGCATGTTTCTAGGATATAAGTCTGGAGTGAAAGGATACAAGTTATGGTATCCTGAATTGAAGAAAGTCATTGTCAGTAGGGATGTTCTTTTTATGAAAATTCTATGTTACATGACTTGTCTTCTAGTGCTACATCTGATGAAGCTCGATAGAAAGCTAACATGCAAATAGAGGTTGAAATAAATTATGTTCCTTATCTCAATCTGCTTCTCAGACTAGATCTCAGACATAAGGAAGTATTGTCTATATACCACCATCTCAACAGCAATATTCTATTGCTAGAGATAGAACTAGGAGAGAAGTTAAAACTCCACAAAGATTCGGTGAAGCTGATCTAGTTGTTTATGCATTGAATGTAGCAGAGGAAATTGGTTCAAATTATGAGCCCTCAATTTACACCAGAAGCAGTTAGTTGTGATGATTCTGGTAAGTGGATTATTGCTATGCAGGAAGAGATGGAATCCCTTCAGAAAAATGGTACATGGGATTTAGTGAAACTTCCCAAAGGTAAGAAAATTGTTAGGTGCAGGTGGGTTTATAAGCAAAAGGAAGGAACTTCAAGTGTTGAAGAACCTAGATACAAAGCAAGACTTATTACTAAGGGCTACAACCCAATTCCAGGTATAGACTTCACAGATGTGTTTTCGCCTATTGTGAAACACAATTCTATTAGAGCCTTGCTTAGTATTGTTGCAATGGAAGATCTTGAGCTTAAACAGCTAGATGTGAAGACAACCTTCTTAGATGGAGAACTTAAGGAAGATATCTATATGTAATGTCTGGGAAAGAGGACCATGTTCGCTTGTTGAAACGATCCCTTTATGGCTTGAAACAGTCTCCAAGGTTTGACTCATTCATGACTTCTCATGATTTCATGAGAAGCAATTTTGACAGTCGTGTTTACATCAAGCAGTGTAGTGATGGGTCTTTTGTTTACTTACTCTTGTATGTTGATGATATGCCGATAGCAGTTAAAGAAAGAGGAGAGATTAGTAGGGTTAAAACTCAGTTGAGGAGAGAGTTTGATATGAAGCGCCTAAGTCAAAAAGGGTATGTTGATAAAGTTCTTCACAGATTTAATATGCAGAGTGCGAAGCCTGTTAGTACTTCTTTAGCAGCTCATTTCAGACTTTCATCTGCCTTGTCTCCACAGTCAGGTGATGAGATTGACTACATGTCAAAGGTTCCATATTCTAGTACAATAGGATCTCTTATGTATGCTATGGTTTGTACTCAACCAGATTTGTCTTATGTAGTAAGTGTCGTTACCAAATACATGGCAAATCCTGGTAAAGAACGCTGGAGAGCAGTTCAGTGGATCCTTAGATGTTTAAGAGGTACTACAGATGTTTGTTTACACTTTGGTAAAACTAGAAATGGAATTATTAGTTACGTTGGTTCTGATTTCGCCGGAAACTTAAATAAATGAAGATCTCTCACAGGGTATGTATTTACCATTGGTGGCTATGCTATTAGTTGGAAAGCCATCTTGCAAGCAACTGTTGCTTTATCTACCACAGAAGCTGAATATATGGCGATTATAGAGGCCTGTAAGGAAGCTATTTGGTTGAAAAGCTTATGTGGTGAGCTCAGTGATGAATTAAAGACTCTTATAGTTTATTGTGACAATCATAGTGCAATTTTTCTCACTAAGGATCAAATGTTTCATGGGAGAACAAATCACATCGATGTTCAGTATCATTTTGTGTGTGAAGTTGTTGCTCGTGGAGATATTGTTGTGAGCAAGGTCAACACTCATGACAATCCAGCTGATATGATAACAAAGTCGCTTCCTATAACCAAGTTTGAGCATTGCTTGGACTTGGTTAGTGTTCATTGCTGATTATTACCCTTTTAGGAGTTTTGTGGAAGAGGTGGAGAATGTTTGGTTTTCATGTTGAAGTTTGGAATTTCTGTTATTTGCTCCTGGATTTTGTGTCAAGGTGGAGATTGTTGAAAATGTGACCCAAAATTAGATCAAAGCTGTCATCTCTGGTATATATTTTGGATGGCCTAAATTTATCTTCGTGTTGAATGTTGCCCGTGAACTGTAGAAGGAGTCGGCTAGCTTTAAGCCGCTGGCCTATATGTTCTACGCCACTGGCCTTTCTGCCTAAGTCGCCGGCCTTAATGCTAGCGTACTCTCTAAACCGCCAACCTTTCTCTTCATCCTATGACATATGTGTGTGTGTGTGTGTGTGTGTGTGTGTGTGTATTGTTTCTAGAGTTTTGTATGCAAGAAAGTGTGAGACACGAAATCGTATTGAGGGCTTTAGAGAAACTTGATTAGAATTGAGTAGTTCTCTCTCAAACTTGTATTCCAACTTCAATTACAGTGGATTTCTCCTCCTCTGCCTGTGGTTTTTTCCCGATTTGGGTTTTCCATGTAAATTCTTATGTGTTCTTTATTTTCTTGTTACTATTATTTTCGTATTTGTTTCTAACACAATATTTGCTTGTATTGAATTTAATTTACTGAACCTTAATGGAGCAAACTTGTGTATGAGGACCTTTTTTTTTTTCATTCCACTTTCTTTTTCCTCCAATGATATTAAAAAAATTTTTAAAAAAATTGAAAAATTGGTTGGTTCGCTGGTTTTGGAACCCAACCAAGAACTAGGCTTCTCAGTTCCGATTCGGGTTTCCAATTTTTCAAAAACAAAACCATTTAGGCCGGTTCCGACTAGTTGCATATGTCGATATAGAAGGTTTATTGTTACCATTTTAGCAATATGGGACAACTAAGCATTCTTCGTGAAGATGAACATAAACTTTTGTCTTTCACAGAGCATTCCTAATGAAGATGAATACAACCTTCTCTTTTCTTAATGAGGAAATTTCCATGCAAAAAAGTCCTCTCTTCTAGAATATTTTATTCCACATTGCAAGAAATATCTTTTCTAGCAATTAAGAGACCAGCTTCCTATATAAAAACCCATCCTCAGTCCCCTAAAAATCACCAAAACCACAAAAAAATAAAACTCCCCGAGTAATTCATTCAACCACCTGAAGAAAGATTTTTAGTGGATGATGATGATTATATTGATGGGGAAGGTGAAAAGGAAGCGATTCCGATCATCAACATGTCGAAATGGGACGGCCCGAAAGTTGCGGGATCCATATGTGAAGCTGCTGCCAAAAAAGGGATCGTCTTGTCTGTTAACCATGGAGTACCCCTAGAAGTGCTTGAGAACGTGAAGGAGGCGACATTGTGATTTTTCGAACTGCCGGTAGAGGAGAAGAGGACGAGAGGGAATCCTCTATTTTTACAAAGAAAAACGTAACACAATTAAAAGATGCAAAATATATGAACATGTGAATACCCTATAATAATTAAGTAATTAGTAATTATAATGTATGTATACGTAGTTGTCTTAAGCACCGCGTAGTGTAGGTTTCATAGAGAATATTGCCTAGGAATCATTTGTGTAAATTAATTACTGTTCTTAGTTCAAGATGTTTTCCTCAAAACAAGACAAGTTGAATATTTTTTGTTGTTTGACACAGTTAACTTGGCTGAAGCAGAAAGGACTCTTGTTTTAGAGAGATTTCAACAATCCACGGTGAGATGGAATCAAAGTTCAACTATTCCTGGGCTTTTTTTTCTTCCGGAGCTTCCTGTCTCTTACATAAGATGAGAAGCTTTGGCTCGTTCAAAAGTAGCTCAGTCCAACATGCTGTAGCAAGTTAGAACTAGACTTTTTGTATTTTAATGTGCAAAGTAAGAGTAGTATAGATGTAATACATACTGTTGGGGTTTGGATTTGGCTTATGCGACTCCAAGTTTCATGGCATGATTAAGATTCTAAGAACATTGGAGAATCGTGTATGCATGTGATGCCCATTTTCGTATGATATTATATGTAATCTGGACCATCCTGTATTATTAATTTCATCAAATAAGTGTTGTTATTATCCATCTGTTCCGATCTCATACAATTTACAAAGAAGTTTGATAACTTTGGAGTCTAAGCATATTATCCCACATGGTTAAGTTGTCAATTTACATAAGATAAAATTAATGAGGTCATAATTGAAATGGAAATTTGGCATGATAGAAGTGTGGGTCAGTATGACACGAACATGTAATAGGTGTAATGAGTTGAAAAGAGAAGTTCGATTCTCAGGAATTGAAATCTTTAAACCGTATTTTGGCATTAATTTATCAGGCACCCTCAAGGAAAAACAAAAAATAAATAAATAATAAAAATGGAAAGAGAAATCGATTTCCTTAGAATTTATTCCATAAAGGTGAGGAAGGCTTTTGGCGCAGGAATAAAGAATTGTTCTAGATTCTTCATTTTTTTCACTTTATTTTTCGTTCAGCTAGCTATTAGAGATTGATTCATAAGCCTCCTGGAAACTGTTTAGATATAAAGCTAGATCGAAAAACTAGACCGGAAGTCCTAGATTTTAGGTTTTAAGTAACACGAGTCTATAATATATGTCTTTTTAAACTTACTAACTAGTCTATAAACAATAAAGGGATCCTCAAGTCAAAGCGTGTTTTTACCGTGTTTCGAAATCATCCTTGATTTCCAATACATTAGCTTTATTGTTTCCATGCCATCTAACCCCTACAATTTCCTAAGGGATAAAAGATGTGTAGTTTCTTAATTAATATCCTTCATTAAAAGAGTAATGCATGACAAATTGACTTTTACGTATGTCATATAAAACCGTTTTCTTACATATTGTACCTTCGATTACAGCGTTGTTAAAAATTTGTAGATTAGGTTTTCTTTTACTATCTCTTTCTCGTTACCTCACTACTGGCATGTGGGAATATCGAGGCTGTCTCATCTGAGAGATACATTGAGGTTGCTCACAACATCTTGTATATGACATGCTGATAGCTAAAGAAACACAGTTCTAGATGATTTTAAGCTTTGAGTAGGTGTTAGAATCTGATTAGTACGGAAAAATATCCACACACCATATTTGTGCGTAATAGGTAACTATTAATAATGTTTTAATACATAAATAAGATAGTAAGTAGTTTATAAAGAAACTACCTAGAATATCATTAGTAGTTACTCTCCATATGTATATACACGTGACATGTAATACATACCGAAGCCTTTCTTAATTAGGACATGTTGAAGTAGTGTTACATGTACAGTGGTAAGTCCATTTCTCAAGAGCAAAATATTTATAGTCATTATTAGAATCTATCGATTTGTTCAAATAAAATATTGAGTCATGTCTTATTTCATAACGATTATATAAATCCGTGTATGAATGTGATTTTACATAAGAATACTCAAAATTAATGTGTTTGGAAAAATATCGAGAGCCCGTCTCTCTAAACCGCTAATCTATTCGAATTTATTTCAAGCACCCTAACTTTTCTTGAGTATAGTCAAAATTACAATAAGAACTTAAAAAACAAAAAAGGTTATGTAGAAAAATTTGATATCCTTAATGCAAAACATTTGTCTAAATTACCATACACATGCCTTTTTTTTTTTCTTTTTGTTTCTCAAGATTGCATCCGAACGAAGTCTTCTGAAAGCCGTTAAGATTGCATGGATGGTCATAATTATTGGCAAAGCTTTTGTATAGACTACCCAAATTTAGAAAACATTGTTGAACCAAGCTCTAACTAGCAAAACTTAACCTTTAGAACCCATTAATAGAAACTATACGACCACACCCAACTGACATATGTGCCTCACCATGCACTACTTTAAGATTCCCCCAACAAATTTAGCTATACATACTCTTTGAGTAAGTAGAACAGAGAATATTTTGATTTGGTTTCTTTCAATGCCAAAGATGGCTATTTCGTTGCCTTCTCTGTTTGCAATATTTTCCTGTTTTTCAGCATTGTTGTCAATGTTCTTCATCCTAGCAATTGGTCTCCCGAGGTTAGCCAATCTTCTATGTTTTCACCTACAAAACCAACGAAATACGTTAGAATAAATGCAAAAACATGGCATTAATCTGCGTAATTCCCCAACTCATCAAATTAGTCATGACACAATTTGTCACCACTAGATCCTACAAGATGTGCAAACGAAAGCCAACTGTTTTAACCTCTTCAACATTGTTGTTGTCTATAACTCCCCAATTCTTGGTCTTTCTATTGGGAGACTACCACTTTTACCCATTTAAGTTATTCGACTAAGAAACATCAAGCACAACTTATTTTTAAAGCGATTTTGATAAGGATATCAAACTTAAAAATACTCAAGTTGGAACTCTTTCAGTTCCAGCTCACGTCAACTAAAATGTTTTAGGTATAGATTTGGAAGATACCTATGCTTAGAATGTGATTAATAGTATTTCCCCAAAGATATTTCCGCAAGTTTTTCCAAATTATCATGCTTTCCTTTAAAATGCAATTAATATTCTGTCTTCAATTACACCATTTTGCCTAAGGCAACCTAGTATAGACCATAGAGTAATGTACAATCATGCCGCAATCCTCTTGAATGTTTAGCAAATGAAGCTATTGTGCCCACAATTATCGTATTTGTCATAATTACTCGCCACCTCAATTGGATCTAAGTATATTTTGCAGCTTTTTTCAATTGTTTCTCAATTTTAGTCTCAATGACAATGAAATTTGTAGAACTTTCAAACTTTTCCTTTAATTATGAACGGAAAGTGATATAAGGAAGAATTATCGATAAACATGATATGATATCATGGACGGATCCATGGGAGCTCATAGGTGCCCCAGTCCCTCGCAGTCGAAAAAGTTAAGTTTTAAAAGTTTTTAAAAAAGAAAAAACATGTACGTGTTATATGTATATTATAAAGAGTAAATGAAAATATGAAAATAAAGATAATTTAGTGGTTCAAGAAGTCTTAGATTCAAATCAAATCTACTTTTTCTTTTCTCAAAATGCTTTTATTACATTCTCATTTTTTCTTTCCCCTCTTTTAATTTTTTCTTTCGCAACAACTAATAGAATTAAATTCATTTATCATAAAATCATATTTAGTTAAATAAATTCTTATAAACAACTATTTTTTATTTACAATACATCACAAATAATAATTATATTGTTTATATTATAAATGTTATGATTTTATTGCATAAAGTATTTCTAAATAATACTAATTATATCATATATTAACTCTATTTTTTTAATTGATAGTTAATTTTCGAGTAATATATATATAATATTTTACCAAATATATTAAATGCCCTCAATTACTTTTTGAATGATTTTTTCATAAAGCTAGAAAATATAACAGTAAAATCATTAATGAAATTCCTATAGATATAAATATAATATAATTATAATAGTAAGCAAATACAAATTGATAATCCCACATGTATATAATATTGCATCTGTCCCTGCATGATATAATAATGTTATTATTAGATTCTCTTAAAATAGGTTTTGATGATAACAAAAGAGTAAAAATGATTACTAACGAATTTATTAAGTGTGTAGTATCAAGATTAAAGAGAAAGAAGAAAATTGATGAAGAGTATCAAAAATTCATAATGTTTTCGAGAAGGTTAACAAAAGAGTAAAAATGATTACTAATGAATTTATTAAGTGTGTGGTATCAAAATTAAAGAGAAAGAAGAAAAATGATGAAGAGTATCATAAATCTAGAATGTTTTTCAAAAGGTTTCTTTAAGGATAAAGAATTTTTTCAGAAATCTAGAACCTTTTACAGAACCTTTCACTGTACTTTTGACAACAGCTCTGTATCACGTGATTTCACTGGTCATCTTCTCCAACTTGATACAAATCATTTCATTTCAGTATAAAAATGAATCTTAAAGACCTAGCTCCGAATAAATGAGTTTATTTGGATAATATACTCATTTGTTCCACCTAAGTTGATTAATATTCAAAGGAATTTAAATTTTATCTCAAGTTTCTCTCTCTACAAACGGAAGAAAAATCTTCATGAACAGTACTAAAACTTCTTCGAACAGCTGCTACATGTTTTTCTCCTTTCAAACAAGCTTATTCCAGTATCTACAACGTTTCAAGACAAGGATTAGTCAATTACTTACCTAATTATGTGGGTTTCTACCATGAGTTCAAGAAGGAACGTTATCTTTAAAGCTGTTGAAATGGATAACGAAGAAGATCATCTGATGTTGATCCGATTTTCAAATTTCAAATTGTAAGATAAGGATGTATCACCACAAGACCCGTGAGCCTATCTACAGGAAATGAAAAATATCTCTTCCATCTTATCTTCTACCCAATTGAAGAATTGGAAGAATTCAAATTTGAAAAAGAGAAGGAACAAAAGATTTTTTGGAGAGATAAATGGGAAAGATTTATACTTATCTTTTATCCTTTTAAAGCAATCAGTTGAAGTTCAAATTTAAAAATAAAGATAAGGATCTACGGATTTTTTGAGCCGAGATCTTTGGGAATGTTTATCCATCTAGTTTGAACGTTGGAGCATGAACAGGAAAATATGTTATACAAAAGACAGAGAGAAAAAGAAGAAGATCGAATTTAAAAAAAAAAAAAAAAATTGATACTATTCACACACAAAAAAGAAGCTTTTTTTTTTTTTTACCAAGTATATACAGAATAAAACCCAGAAGTTTCATTTTGCCTAAAATATTCATAATTCTTCTTACATTTCAACAAGCGAGCTGATCTCTTTGCAATCTTTCTTTTTGCTTTTTGATCTCGAAAATTCTTTTTTTTTTTTTTTTTGTAATTGAAGGAATGTGTTGTTGCCTTCTTAGTTGGTAGTTCAATTACAGGATTAGACTCTATAGATCTAGCTAGAGGATAGCTATGAGAATCGAGCAGAGAGGATTGCACTATCTTATAATTTGAATTTGTTGAATATAGTGGAATAAACCCGTAGGATAATGAGGTCACTGGCTCGGATCTGGAAAAGTGGACTGACGCAAAAGGTGAAACCACTATAAATCGCTGCCTGATTTTCTATACTCTATCTTTTTAATATCCGCAATTTATGTTCATATTTGTTTAATTGCATATCTAGTTCTCATTTTTAAAACCAAAGGGGATTATTTTTAAAAGTGAAATTTTTTATTAATAATCAATTCAACCCCCTTCTTGATTATTTATTTGGGACCAACAGTTATTATGTAATGTTGTAGAGTATGCTTTGCTATTGTAAGTATGAATCATCTCGAAGAGATAGAACTATAGCATAACTTGTTTTTCTTTTCCTTCTTTCTATTTGGAAAGTCTGTTTTTTATTTGTATCTTATATGTATCTAATATATATGATCTGTTTTTCGGTAAAAATATTTTTCATTTGTATCTTTTTTTAATAAATAATATGATAAAAGTAGACATAAAACTTGTACCAAACTAACAATCCAAACGCAGATATGTCTCTAAAACGTTTCACACATAGTTTTGGGCCCCTAGAATCAAGAGTAGGAGGAACGTATCATCTAACAACCTTCCACCCTCCCCTTGGAAATGTGGCTAAGTCATTTATGCCACAACATGTAAATTTTTTTTTTCTTTTATAAGAGGCTTTTTCTAGCAGAGTTATTGATGCAAAATAATGTAGCATAGGTAGCATTGTAAATAAATCAAGTAGTGTTGAATTCAACTTGAGTACTACTCGAAGAGACATAGAATATACATGATTTATTTTTAAAAATACTTTTTATTCTAATTAAAGAATATTAATTTTCAAACTGGGCTCAAATTCGATTAACAATTATATTCAAATCAAATTAAATTAAAAATAAAGGCACATTAGAATAGCTTATAAACTGATTTAATTCTTACGATTATTGTTTTGGTCCATAATCTTGTAAACCGTAAACGGATGGGCTAATATTGATTTTGCATACATGAGAACTGATGGGGCTATTTTAAGTTGACAAGGGCAGTTATTGCTTTAATTATTACTTTCAACGTCATTTAGTTGACAATGTGGATCTCAAGATACAAATAGCGTCAAATTTCTTTTTTTTTTTTTTTTGGTTAAGTTAATTATTGATCCATAAAAAAGAAATGGTCCTCTCCATTTATTTTCTCATAATTTACTTTATTAAAATGTCACACCCATTAAAATAACATCATAAAGATATCGTAGTATATTTTAAGAACTATTGATCTATAAATCAAAGAAAATTAAACAAAAGTAAAAGAAAAGAATATAAATCCCTCTGGTTATGACTGTTTCTCTCTGTTTTCATCCATCACTCTTGGCTTCTTCTTTTTTTTTTTTTCCAAACATGTATTAAATCTTCAGTTATCTACTCTGAATTGCAGATGATTTTTGTTGGTGTTAATCAACAAAACCTTATTCGTGTTTTAACTTTTAACTTATTTATAAATACATGATTTGTGTTCATTTATTTAATAAATAAGGGGTTGAGGTTTATGTAAAATTGTCCATATTATCAGTAACTATTAGTGCGATGCATGTTAGTGTCTTGGTCGGAGCAAATTAATTCAATAAAAATGTTATTAAATAAATAAAATATTAAACATTATTTTAAAAAGCTAGAAAATTGAGAAAAATATCTTAAATTAATTTTTTTAAAATTAGTAGGATATTGACACATGTCTTTCTTAAATTATTAAGTAATATTGGTACTTTTAAATGAAATCCGAATCGCTTTTTTGTCACAATAAAAAAAAATGCATATAGATCAAAATACAAGTAAGATTTTGTAATTAACCCTTTTTCTTTCAAATCACATTTTACAATGTAACAACTAAGCATTTAGTCACTTATTAATGGACTCAATGCTTCAACTTGCAGTCATGTTAGTCATGATGTTGATTTTATGAGTTAAAAAAGAGAAAAAAAAAAGTTATTTTGGAAAGGAACATGGATGGGCTTATAAGTTATATTGCTTGTGTAGTTGTTGTGAAATCCTAAATCCATGCATGTTCCATTTTCAATCTTCATATGATAACTTCCATAATTTCGCTGACCCATGCCTCCTAATTTTCAGGAATTCATCCATAGGTCTCCTAAATTGCTATTTCACTTATATGCATTGGCATCATTGAATGCTTTTATTAGTGGATTTGGATAAGGGTTAGGATTAGGATTAGGATTAGGATTAGCATTTTGCTGTTTGTAGCAAAACGATAAAATATGATGGGCTCCCTAACCTATGATTAGAAGGGGATATAACTAGTAATAACAAATACCACTTTTATTTATTTATTGAGATACCAAGCCAGCAACTAAATTATGTAAACTTCTCCAAGGAGATGAAAATTTATATGCTTCTTTCAACACAACATTCTTCAACAAGAACTCAAGTTCAAACAGACATCATATTTTGGCTTCCTCTTGCTTATTAGTCCCTACAAAGGTTAAATTGGGTTCACGTATGACCAAAGAAGGAATTAAATTTAAGCCTTGTACTCACGCTTCTCCCACCAAAACTTTCATGATGGCATTTTTTTTTTTTTTTTCTCATCTCATAATTTTTACCAAACACGAAACAAGCATCTCATTTCCTTCATAAATAGGGGAAGGAAAAAAAAAACATTGGTTCCGATATACTCGTGTTTAAATCACTGATAGATAAATACCAAAAGGATTGTCGGAAACAAGGGCAGCAATATATATATATAGATTTGAATATATATATTTTTTGGGTTTCTTTAAGGTTTTCCTCTTCATTACGAGCAATCGAGTCGGAAATTATTAAACCATCTATGATTAATTTCCCTTTCTGTTGCCCCGTTCTTAAATCGATAACTTTGATGATGGATTAACTTTTTTCATCACGACCCAAAACAGCGGATCCTAAATAATAATAACACAGGTTGAGAAAATCGAAAAAAGGCTACACTTCGGATATGGTATACGTTGATATTACATAGTCATATAAGCTGAAAATTTGAGGATGTATATTATGTTTATATGAATCAAACAAGTTTATTTGGTTAATTCATGAGAGCTTCTATGGTTCCATCAATGAAACCGTCCAATCAACCATCCAACAATTAAAATAAATATAATAATTAAAATATTAACCATTTTAATTATTCGATCATGATTGGATATGGTATGATTATTCGTTGAAAAAATGTTTACAAACAACTACACAACGCCACGACTGCAAAATTTTATTCCTTCTGTTGTGTTACTTTTAAATCATTTCCTGCAAGTTGCATGATTTACAGCAACTATAAGGATAGTAATGCTACTTTATTGATAGCATTTGAAATAATTTACTACTAAAAATTAATTATGCACAAGTTGCATTTGAAATTTATACAACAATAGATTATTAAAGATTAGAACACAAATAGATTTGTGTTCTAATTTAGTAATACGAGAAAACAAATAAATAAATAAAATGCATTTTTCCAAGCTATTTAATTGTCAGCACGGGTCCGTGACAACCACCGATTTAAAAGTACCGTCTTAGAACCGAATCCTTAAGACCGATTCTTGGGAAGAACCGGCCCAGAATCGAGATTCTTAAAATCGGTAATGGTTCTCCACCAGCGCTTCCCGACGGATTCCCTATGCCTCTTGCAGCCATAAAATTTAATTTAATCATCTCCTTTTCGCTTTCTTGTAACAAGCATCTTTTTCCTTTCTTTAATTTAATCTTCAACATCCTGGATCGACATCAACCATCATCAGCCCCTGGTATTTTATTTTCGTCCAGAAATGCACCAAATTCCACCTTCCAACCCAACTACCGAATCTATAAATAATCATGTAACCATATTGCTGGTAACTTTCAAGCTCCCACAAACGTAAGCTAGTGGACTCCTCATATTAGTACTAGTACTATTGGACACCCATCAGGCCCCGCCTAGTTCAATTAGTTAAACTTGATCTGGCTTTGATAACGATTCGGTTCAACCGTGAATCAACCCGGTTTTATCTTTTATCCATTCAGCTTGATCTTTTAGTATATCAGGATCAAATCCCCAGACCAAGTCTTTCAAAATTGATTAGTACTCCAAATGAGTCAAGTAAATAAAATACAGAATTAAGTTCAAATCAAAACAATTCTCCATAAGATAGAGATCTAATTTTATTTAATTTGCTTAAAATTGATTTTCAAAAAGAAAAAATAAATAAATTATTTTTTACTTTAAATTAAAATAACATTACTATACAAATTCAACTCAAACTTGACTAATATTTAAGCTTTATGCAAATCTAATTAGACTTCCAAGTTACTCAAACTAAATATCATAAAGTTTAAGCTAGATTCAATAATAAATTATTTGAACAAACTATCATAATTAAAAAAAAAAAAGGTTCACTAAAATTTGAGCCAAACTTAAATGATTCATAGATGTAGTTCTTTACAAATCTACCTCTACCTTAAAAGAATGGAACCTAGACTTACATTTTTGGGTAAGACCTAGACTAGACCTATAAGACAATCTATACCACTAAAGGAAGTGACCAATTTATGCACGTACAAATGACCAGATTCTGAATAAAAGGGGTTAGATATTTGAGCTAAACTCAAACCAAACTCAATGAATTTTTTCTTTAAACTTTGCCAAAACAAAATGGTCTTTCAAGATTTCAACTAACTGGAAAAGAATTTTCAAATTGATAAAGTCGGGCAGTCGAATTTTCCATTTCCATGAAAAACAATTAAATTTGAATACAGTCGATATATATTCAGTTTATTTATATAATATGTAAACTCAAATCAAATTCGATCATACTATTACTTTCATCTTCATGAAAACCGCTTAAATTTAAGTATGGTCAATATATATACAGTTTATTTATATAAGATATGAACTCAAATCAAACTCGATCACACTATTAGGTTCAAACTCTAAAAGAAAAACTGAACCAAGTGCAGCATTAAGCCTCAAACTCGGTTATTAACAGATAGCCTATAGAAGGATACATTTTGCAGATTCTTTTACTGATTTAAGCATCATGGTAGCTTGAACACTATGTTTCATGTAAGATCATGTGACAGATGTGCTTAGCTTACAAGTCAAATATGATCATTGCTAAAGCCACAAATATAGAACTGTGGAACCAATGCTATATTATTTTCCACTAAGGAGGGAAAATAGCAATTTTCTACACTAACAAAGCAATTTTGCCTCTTCCTGTTGTCTCTCATTGTTACAAGTTTTCCTTTTATCTTTTACTATCAACAAAAAGACAAAATTACATTTCCTCCTCCATCCCTCATTCTGATTCACTTTCCATTCCTCCCATTGCTTTCAATCCTCTTGGCTTCTGCATCAGATTAAAAGAGGACATAAATGATCTGTAATACTTTATGCAACTGATTTGCCATAGTACATGCATTGATAACAAGAAAATAGGACTCAACTAGTAATATTATGTTTGGTTTACCAAAATGGAGTAAAGACGAGAAAAGATTAGCAACTTCTTAGTATTGTTTTGTTTCATGATCCAGGACATTGTTCTGAATAAAATTTACATTTCATGAAAACAGCAAATCCTTGATGGAATAGAGATTTCTTCTATATTCTATATTATATGAAATAGACATTAATTAAAATATAGCTTGTTGCAAGCCATACAAGAAAATAGCTTATAAAGGCAAAAAGGCAATTATAATTTAGTAAATCAGATGCAATGAAATCTTCATACAGAAAGTAAACAATTAATTCAAGAACATCAAGCAGATCATCAGATCTTTTTTGTTTTAGACACCACGTCTTTGTTTCAATCTGTTACAGCTTTATTTAACTTTTTCCATTTAGTTTTACAGTTTGTTCTGATAAAACATGCGGATTGAAATGATGAAGCAAACGAGCCCCCAGAAGAAGAACAATACCTTCTTTGAAGTCTTCTTTTCTCTTACTTCATATCTCTCCAGTGATACATCTGACAACCAAGTACCAGGACACACCAACTGCAACAGAAAACAAAAGTCCCAATTATAATCACAGTTAACAAACACCCCCATCTTGCATTAGTATAACTCATTGATATTCAACCAAAGTTTCTAATCTTGCAAACTTACTAGTATACTTCTTTGGATCAACTTTGCCCTCTTCTTAGGCCTCTGAGGTAGCTTACAACCTTTCATAGCCATAAAATCTTCTTCTTTCTCTTTACTAGAGAGCGAAAGAAAGAGCTTCGGCCAAACAAGAGCAGCTTTATCATTCTTTACATGATGATCAAGCAAAACTTTCCCATTCTCATCTGCCCCCACTGACCCTCTTGTTGTATAACACCGATCTTCCTTCTCCGGAGATGTAGCCTTTCGTTTATTCGTTGTCTCTGAATTCCTGTCAAATCAGCCACCAAGAGCACAAAACATCACGAACTTAATCTTCACTTTCCATATTCTCACAATATTAACCAATGAATCAATACTCAATACTACCAGAATTGATCTATGATTCAATATTTTCAAAATCTTCCATCATTTTTCTCCTAACAATCTAACAGGTATATCTTTACCAGGATTTGCCAAATTAGATCCAAAAAAAAAAAAAACAACCCTAAAAACAAAAATGAATTCCCCAGATTCGCCCTAAGAAGCAACATAAGATAAGATCAGGAAACATCTGAAATATCAAGCAACAACACACCCAAATGAAAAAGTTGTTAAGCAACTAGAATCAACATTAGATAAGGAAGAAAAAAATCTAAAAATTCCTTTTTTGTCTTTGTTTTTGGTTTTAAAAAAAATTCAGGGTTTTGGGAAGTCTTACTTGTTGAGTCCTCGATTAGGAGACCTAGGACAAGACTCCTTCTTGGCATTAACAACACCAGAAGAAGAAACAACTTTCTTCTTCCCCAAAGAATCGGATACCAATCTGCTGCTGCTGCTGCTGTTGTTGTTATTGCTGTTATTGTTAGGTGAGTTAATATTGTTTTTAACCTTAACACATCTGTGTCTCTTCCTGTTATTACCCCACTGCAACACAAAATCTTGCTCCTTTCCTTTTGTATTGCTCTTCACTTCCTTCTCCATTCTTTCCCTCTCTTTATCTCTACATATATTATCTGAAACACAAAAAACAAGACAGACCCACATCACAATTTCCTCTGAAAAACCAAAATATTAACCAAAAATCCAATCTTTGCATTACCAATAAATTAAAAAAACACAAAACAGTATACCCAATAATGTAAAAGTACTTGTGATCTATTTGGATGGAAAAGTCTCTCCTAAAAACAACTATGTTTGAACTTCTACCTCTAACCCAACAACTAAAAAGGTTGTAAAATTTGTCATTTCACATCTATAAAATATTTCTCAAACCAAACAAAGCATTGTACCTAAATACTAAAATACATACAGAACATACATACATATATGTCGATATTAAAAGGAGGAAACTTACATCATATAGAAGGAGCGGAAACTTCGAAAAAATATTTGAAACCCAAAATTTCTTTATTTAAGATAAATGCAAAATCTTATTCTGAAAGAAGAGAATATGAAAGATTAATGGGTTTGTGGGTGTTTTGTTTTTTCTAATTACTGTTTTTTTTTTTTTTTTTTTTGTTTATGGGATCAAAGTTTCGGCGCTGTTCAGTTTTTGTGTCTTGACTCTTGATACCTTCTTCTCTATATCTGTATGTCTTTGTGAGAGTGTTTTAGTTTTTGCTTTGTACTCTACAAAAAAAAATTAATTTCCCAGCTTTTTGATTTATTTATTTTAAGTTTTTAGCCTTTTTTTCTAATTCTTGAATGCTATTGGTCAAGATAAGTAGAATGAATCTTGACCGTCTGATATGGAACGGACGGTCAGATTCGTTTCCCTCCAACTTAATACAAGCATCCAAGAGCCCAGAGCCAAACCCTTTAATTTGAAGTTCAAGTTTGGTGTGGTGGTGTGAGTTTGAAAATTGAAAGTAATGATAAGGTAGACAGTAGACGCTTCATAATAATGAGTGTTGGGGACACCGACCAGACCAATAATATAATAAAGTTCTTTTTTTTATATTTAAGGGTAATTATCACGATTTGTAACCTAATTTAATTTTTTTTATTGGTTATTTGAAGATTAAGAGTATAAATTAGTACTGAAAATTTATTCATTATTGTAATTAACTATGTTAGCTTTGACAATTTTTAGAAATTAGATTTCTCAATCATACTTATTTTTATAATTAAGTATCTTATACAGGCTTTACATATAATAAATCGGTACTTTCAAATTTCAAGCTAATAAGCACATGGTCAATGGATCTTTTTTGTACGTTTCATATGTTAAGAGCTATCTCTTTTTATATTATTTACTTTTATTATAAGAATTATCAATTTTTATAGTTCTTACTTTTTTGAGGTATTTTTTGAAGAATCTAAAAGACTAAATTTTTTTTCACCCTTATAATGTCAAGGTAAACAAATAGAAAAATAATCAATAATGTTTGAGGTGTAAAATAGCATCTGGTAACACTGAAATGAAGATAATAAATAAATAAGCTATTAAAGAAAGAAGTTTTCCAAAACCTAAGAAGACGCTATGATGCTAAATGAGTTACTTACCACTGAACATTTTCAAATAAAACTAGATAAATTCAATTACGGCATGTCACAGTTTTTAAAGTATTTTTACATTAATTAGCCACAATATTGATCGACAGAGTTGATTGTATTAAACAAATTTTAAGATTAGTCTTTTACTAGTATATTCATTCTATTGCTCTTTAAATTAGATATATATCTGAAATCACATAAACAATTTAAGGTTATTTGTTATAAATTTTCTTCAAATCTCATAAATAATTTGAGGTCATTTTTTATAAATTTCTTCACTTTAATAGTTTTTTTTTTTTTACATTGTGATTTTCATTTTTAGTAAAATGTTATATTACAGAGATGTGAAAATTGAAAAAGATTCTAAGTTTGATTTTGTTTTTCAGCATATATTATATTTGATTTCGTTTATTTTAAGTACACATAGAAGAAGAAGAGATAGAGAGAGAGAGAGAGAGAGAGAGAAAGACCTCATGTTTAAGTCACTGGTGATATTTTTTGCGTGGTTATGTGACTTTAATGGCTGGTTTACTTCGCTGTATAGAATAAAGAAGGAATTGAATTTTAATTACAAAGGAATGTAATAAGGTTGTAATTATTATTGCTATGTTCACTTGGAATAAAAAATAAAATAAATAATTATTGAAGTAAAAGGAAAAATATCTATAATGTTTCTTGTATTTATTACAAAAAGAAGATAATTATAAAGGTGATATTTTCAATACATAGCCATTTATGATAAAGTTGAAAAATAAAACATTGAATGAGTGGAGACATGAATTGTTATTCATCATTTTAGGTAATAGCAATTCATAATAAATTGTCATTCTTCTCAACTAAACATCGTAATAGTAGCTTTAGATCCAACGAAGAAGAAATGAATAGTTATTTATGTCAAATGAACGAACTATAAAAGTATTTGTTTAATAATTTCTTTTAAGAAAAATGTTGACGGAAAATTTAAACTTTTTCAAAGGGTTTTTTATTATTTATTATTATTATCACTGAACAAAGCCAAAAAGGTATAGGGACACCTTTTCTTTTAAATAAGAAAAAAAAATTGGTGAAAGCCAAACAAAATAGTTCCATAAATACTGTAAAAGCAATCCAAGTAACCCATGATGGTCCTGCTAGAGGGAAGGGAAAATATAAATATATATATATATATATATTGAAATGTATGAATTTTAATATATAGTAAAAGTAATTAAGTTATTAAACTTCAATATATATTATATTATTAAAAAAAAATAAAGATGATTCCTTCACTTTTTTTGGGTTACCCATTTCATGTTGGCCAGTATAGTATTAACTATTAGAAACGTTTCATTTTTCACGGAAAGATTTATATAACATGAAAATAAATCCTAACCAATTATGCTTCACTAGCAGTTGCAAGCACTCTTCACAGGTGTAATGTATGTAGAGGTGAATTAAATTATCAAATGCAATTAAAAGATTTATTTCAGATCACAATATCCTCTTTGCTTTATCATGCTTCTCTTTATGGATGCATTTTCCCTTTCATTTCAATTATCAACCTCTTTTTATAATCCACAATCTAATAACCCAATACCAAAAGAGTTAGGGCTCACAAAACTAATTGAACTTTTCTAGTAATTTCCTCTACTTATACTGACAACATGTTCTTTTTTTTTTTTTTTTCTTTGGAAAGAACTAAAATTTTATGATAGGAAGGAAACAAACATCTCTGAAAAAATAGCATAAGACTAATAAAATTCGATTTGAAAGATAAACACATAAATTGTAAAAAGCCGAATTTAATATACTTTTGCATATTTAATATGCAAAAAAATTTATAATTTTTTTTTCAGTGTAGTCCATAACTAAATGAATGGAAAGGAAGGGAAAGAAACCAAAGAACAATGTAGAAATCAACAACCCTTCTTATAAAGATAGATTGTCTAGAGCTATTTTATGCCAACCATGCGCAATTGATGCTTCTTTTTTCAGTTTTTGTCCTTATCCGTAAAAATAAGTTGTTGGTGCTTTTGATTTATCCAAATCAACGCAATGCAATAGGTGTCATGATGCAGGATTACTTCTATAGTGACATTAAAGTGGAGACGATTATGGAGAAAACTATAAGGATAATAGTTTGAAAATTTTATTCTTATAAGTTGCAATATTTTAAATAAATCACCCATAAACAAGTCATATAATAATCATATATACAAATGGATGTCTGTTTAGATCGTCTTTTTTTCATCGATATCTATATCAATATATGCATCATATATATTTCATATCAGTATCTTATATGTTTGATAGGTTTATGAGTAAAGATATCTGTTTTTCATCGGTATCTATTTTTGACAAATAATCTGTTTGAAAACGATAAAAAGATAAAATTAAAATGATAAAAAGATGACGAAATAAATAGAATATGGTATGAAAGTAAAATTGAATTATATCGCTTCTGAAGTACTTAAAAAAAAAAAAAAAAAAAGAATGCAATATCATAATAGAAAATCGAATTCCACAAAAGGTTTCCTTATTGATGGCTAAATTTTAAAAGTTTACCATTAAAAAAAAAAAGAATGCAATATTATAATAGAAAATCAAATTCCTCATAAGGTTTCCTCATGGATCACTAAATTTTGAAAGTTTATTATGCCAAAAAAAAAAAAAAGGTAAAAACACGTATACACAACATGGCTTATCAAAGCACTTGTCACTAAAAGCATACCAAAATTGTGGCATAGTCTATAAAATATGTGTTTGAAAGTTATACTCTGTTTCTTGTTTTTCTCATTTTTAGCCCCTATAGAGTTGTGCAGAGGGAAAAAAAAAAAAAAAAAACCTTAAGAATTTTTTAAATCCTCATTAACACCCTTAACTTAATTTACCAAGTAATTAACTTTCCATCGATTACTAAAAACACCATTTTCATTACTAAATCAGTCACTACATCTTCAAATTAATTGACATGAAAATTACGAGAACTATTATCAAGAACGCCACAAAGTGCCCATTAAAGGTCCATTGGCGACACATCAAACTTTTTAGAGATGAAACTTAAGGAGTTGTTTGCACGAAACATCACAAATTTGACTCCATATATACCTTGTTTTATGTTAGTTTAATTACATCTTCACAAAACATTTTGTAGAGAGAGTGCACCTTAGAAAAAGAAAAAAAAGAAAAATTTAGAAAAAGAGAAAGCAAAACAACCACGATGAACATGAATATAAGCAAAATGCATAAATAATTTCCAAACAATATGATGTACTTGTTTGAAAAAACTATATTAACATATCTAAGCTAGACATCTCTCTACCCTGAGTTTGGTTCGACCCGTAGACCCGTCCTGCCAAGTCCAGGGCTAAGTCCTCAAAATAAGGACCTAAACACTCCCCCTCCCCCCTCCCCATCTTGATGGCAAGGTGGTGACAGGGGTGGTTTGGCTGTAGACCCGCCGATTCACGGGACGGGTCCAACCCCTTTTTTTTCAACTCCAATCTCTAAATAGTAAAAAAAAATAATAATAATTTGGTTGAACCATTTTAGACCCAACAGTTCAAATGGGTCCACAGGATGAACCTATATAGGACTTACCAACCCAGTGGGTCTCCCTAGCTATTCCAAACCACCCCGAGGAGCTAGACCCAACCTAGGGAGATGTCTAGTCTAAGCTTTTGTAATGTTGATGAAGTACCAAAATGATATGAACTTTCAATTAGGGCAATAAACGAGTGGAGCTTTTAAAACTTGAACTGGGCTCGTTTAAATTTTATTGAGCTTAAGCTCGAGTTGAGCTTTTTATCAAACCTAGAATTCAAGCTTGAGCTCAGCTCATTTAAATGAACGAGCTTTATTTCGAGCTTGAGCTCAGCTTATTTACAATTTGAGCTCGCCTAAGTTGAGCTAAGCTTTTTATTGAGCCTAACTAAGCTTTTATCAAATCTAAAATTTAAGTTCAAATTCAACTCTTTTAGATAGCTCATTTTCTTTCTTTTTTTTTAACCTAAAAATGATATACAAAAGCCACTAAATATGTATACATATATATTATATAAGAATTAGCTTTTTTATTTTAATTATATATTTATATATAATATATCGTAAATATAAAACTGACAAATTTGCTAACAAGCTTGTTCACTAGCATATTCATAAATCTACTTATGAGCCTTAATCGAAGTCTAAACTCAGTTTGTATAGATAAGCATACTTTAGCTCGAACTGAGCTGAGTTTAAGTAGCAAGGTGGATTTTCATCCCTGCTTTGGACACCTAAAACATCATCAATTGTGGTTGATGAAGAAAAATAGAGAAAGATCAAACACGACTAGAAACTCTAGAAATTTTTAATTACCAAAAAAGAAAACTACAGAAATTTTTTACATTTCGTGTGGTGCACTATGACCATTCTTTTGTTGCCCATTAATGTTGTAGGAGTAGTATGGAAAGAGACAGAGAACCATGGAGTTGTGGAGGTTTTATCATAGGGGAGAGAGAGTGATTTTCATGAAAGAGAAAGAGTTGAAAAAGAAACTGTCATTTAATGAAAAGCATAAAAAAATTGTGGAGTTGAATGAAATGGTTCTCATTAAATAATAGATTAAATATTTTGTAATGAGTGTCTTTTTATTTTTAAATTTTCATACACTTTTTCAAATATTATCAAAGGATAAGTGTTATATTTATTACCTAAATTTACTAATTTTTTATAATTAACAACTTAAAATTTAAAATACCAATTTACTAATTAAACCTTTGTAGATCATTTACAGTGCATGAGTGAATTAGTGAATTGTAAAAATGGGTAAAATTCTTATATTTAATTACAAAAATAAGTAGGGTTCAAATAATTAATTACAAACTGAGAAAAAATATAGATGTTACATATATAATTTTTAATTTTAGGATAATTAAATCCAAATATAATGTGATATTTGCCCTATTATCAAAAGATTAATTATATATATCCAAAGCATTCATCCCTTTCATTGAATGAATAGTATACCTATTATCCCAAAATTTGCAAATCCCTATTTAAGTATACTTATCCGGTGAGAAGCGGCTGGTAAAAGGTAAAAACATTTCTGACCTTTTGATCGATAGGTCTTGGAAAAGAGTAGGTAAATTATACTATTTTATTATATTTGTTTTCTATCTACTTAACATCTTAATTTTTTAAATTTACTTACATTCTAAATCTCACAAAATAAAAAAGAAAAAGTGTTTTCAAACTCCCACATAACGATTTTACTTTTGATTTTGTATAATTTAAATTTTCAAGCTTTTTTATTGTTTTATTCAAGAGAAAAATATTAAAAAAGGAATAAAAGTAAGTCTTATGTAGATTTGAAGTTCTATTACAAAAGTAAGAGCTAAGCCCATATGGTATATATTAAAAAAAAAAAAACATAATAACATATATTAATTAATTAAATAAAGAGAGGCATGGTCAAGGGAACAACAGTTGTTGCAAAAAGGGGAGGGATTAGCACGTGATAGGGGCAGGTGCATGGGGCAACTTTAGCAATTGGCATCCTCCTGGAAATTACATGGGAATGGTGTCGCAGTTTCCAAGCATTGCTTTGCTAATTGCTAGTCCCTCCAGGTCCTAGAAATAGGACCCAGGTCTACGGTTCTTTTTTCTTTGTTTCTTGGTCAGATGGAAACTTCGGTTGTTCATTTCTTAACGTTAGTACCCCTTGTCAGTGTTTAGAAATGATTCCTTATCGGGGATGCTAGTTAAAAATAACTATCTAAAAATTAATTATTAAGATATAATTCAAAAATTATATGCCTTACATGTGATATATGTATACGTGTGTATATTCCATGGAGA
Organism: Combretum micranthum; assembly: GCA_024138025.1. Lineage (NCBI taxonomy): Eukaryota > Viridiplantae > Streptophyta > Magnoliopsida > Myrtales > Combretaceae > Combretum > Combretum micranthum. The sequence goes on from JAMXBD010000701.1 coordinate 271,187, forward strand.
CGGAATATATACAAAACATATGTGTATATCCTACCTATATAAAATATTATATCTCATTTTATAGATTTTATATAGGTACAATATTCAAACTTCATATCCCGTTTTATTGATACGATTTTATAATAAATTTTAGTAATTATTTTCATGTGATCTTATTTTTTATTTTTTATTTTTATAGTGTTGTGGACATATTATTGACCCCCAAGCTTTCGTTCATATCAATATAAATATGCATATTAATATACATACATGTATATATTGTTTAAGTTGGTTAAGATTAAATGAGACGATGAATAAGTAACGGATGTGGCTAAGATGGAGGGCATGTTTAATGTTTGCCATCATATTCAAGCCATGACCAAACCCAGAGATAAGTGATAATATTATTTTATGGAGAGACTTGAGGTCTGTTTGGATGGTCTTTTTTCGTTGGTATTTTATCTGCATTTGATCTATATCCAATCAATTTGATATTTTTATGAGTAAAATTATATGCTTATCATCTATATATTATATACATTTGATCTATACCTAACCCGTTTGTTGCCAAACATACCCTATAAAACTTAGGTGATTTAAATATTTAACACCAAAAATCACGTGTCTAGTCAACTTTCTGTCACAGCATAATTGTTAAGAGTTCAACCTTAGGTTGAGCATTATTATTTTTTAATTGAAAAAATAATATCTTGAAAAAAAACAGAGCAAGTTTACTCAAGTCACTTAATTATGTTAAATATAATTTTATAAAGAGCTCAAACTCAAAGCTCAAGCTATGAATGTTCGAGAGAGTTCACATGTTTGGTGTTTCGTGCTTCGACATGGTTCCCACATAAATGACTGGGGACAGATCACGTGACCGTGGCATGCTCAAAAACTAAAGGAGGAAAATTTTCTGAAAATCAAAGTACTATGAATTTGATAGAAAGTGTTATCTACTACTTTCAAACACAGAGATGACTAAGATTCTCCATCCAAAAAAAAGCATCTAGAGTTCTAAGATTGTAGATTATGTAAAACAGGACAAACATCAGAATCTGCTGAACATTTGGTCAATGAAAATGTCTTAAGATAATGCAATTTGCCAAGGCTTGTAGCCCCATTGGCAAGAACATGGTCTCCCATGACAATTAACACATTCTCAAATGCTTCATTTTAGCTGTCTGTAATCTAAAGAAAAATGCACTCAAAGCTCATGATAACATTAATGCTACTAAGTTTATTTGAAATCAAGCCAAACATGAAAAGTCATTTCACTTACAACAAAGCATCTAATTTCATTTTACCACTTACTGAACTATTTCTTTGCAAAACTCATATGATTGATCAGAGACCAGAGACAACTCCTAGAATTTGACCAAAAATGCTTTTCCAGGACATTTTAACAAGTCCCATCTTGATTATATCATAAATACATCAGTAAAAAAGTAAACCGTGCAAGGAATAAATGGGAGGATTGCATTGCAAAATTTTTATCACTTGTTCGTCAACCGACTCGTGACTACAAGGAACTCAAAAACTTGCCTCTGAAACTGTACACTTCTCTAGCCAAAATGCTATTTTAATCCTGTTTCCCCTCGATAAGGGAAGGTACTGCTACTTATTTGACCTATACCTTTCGCTATGTCCCCCTCATATACATGTTGAATCTCCTATACCCGTAACTACTCATTTACAGATACCCCGAGAACCCTGGCGATGCTGATGGGAGGCCTTTGATTTGGGAGAGGAACAACCACTCCACACCCCGCACTCCACACAAACCACTGGTCCAGTCCTTACCTTGCAATTTGTAGCCACCATTTGTTCACCATCCCATGAGCCAGTGTTGTTTTAAAAGATAATTTCGGTCAAATGTCGACAACACAGAAGACAATCCTCACAGCAGAGGAACCACATCGATAAACCTGCAAGAATAAGTAATTAAATCCCATCAACGATTCTCTTAATGCAAGGACAAAAGATCAATGGACCTTGTAATTTTTTAAAAATCTGGAAAGCAACATAATACATTTTAATGAGTCCACTAGCCAGTAGTCGTCTATAAGTGCAATAGTCTATTTGCCAGCAAGGGCAAGGCACATCAAGAGATACTATGTCCATAAATGCTAAACTGTGCATAATCCTCAGGTCTAGAAGCAATAATAGAAGAGTTCAACTGCCACACACAACAACCCAATTATTTGCACAAGGTATGTCAAACAATTAGAGACCACCATATTTTAAAATATGCTACCCTACCAGTTCTAAGGGAATATTGAAGCTCCAGCCCTAAAGCTATCTTCTTTGGGGATACTATATGGGTAAATGAAACTGAAAATTAAAAATGTCTTCTTCTTTTTTCTTTTTTTTTTCAGAGCAGATGTTAGGCATTTTATGCTATGAATTAACAAAGATGATTTTACTCCCATGACAATAGAGTCGACAAACAAATATGGCCCGAATAGAATAACCACCAACCAAAAATGGAGTATGGTCATTAAGTATTTGCAATACAACTGAACCTTGTGTCTAAAAATGGGATCGGATTTACCTGATTACTCCATAGCTTCAAGCTGTGGTTCAAAACCCCTGCTAAGGCTGCCTATTGTGCTAGTTCAATATATGGACACCAACATTTGCACACTGTTCTTATCTCCAGGATGAAAACACAGTGAAGATCACCAATTTGCACTACAAAGCTTCCAATGTTATTGATGCTTTGGTAAATACAGACAGAACGAAAGGTGCTTCTTCACCCGGATGTATAGTCGTGGGAACTATTGTGTAACCCTTGGGATCAGGGTCTAGAACCATCTCACATGAAATCTCCCGAGAGTTAACATAATCTGTACCACCAACTGATTCGTGCAAATAAATATTGTATGCAGCCCGACGACCACGAGTTTTCAGTATTCTCATCCCAATATAAAACATCATGTTATCATGACTGGATTGATAATTTCTAAAGCCAGCTGCTGTTCTTGAGAAACTTACCCCCTGTACACAATGGCAAAACATCTCATAACACAAGCATCAATCTACCAGGTTTTTGAAAAAAAAAAAAAAAAAACACATCAGAGTTCTTCTTTTAAGCAATTACATAGAATTTATATAAAGGCACCTGAGTTAAAGTTATAAACACATGCATGGGGGATGATGAATCGGGGCTATTGGCTCTAAGGCGAAATTGTGGATTTTGGTGCCAGGTATCATAATCCTGGCAACCACCAGCACTGCAACCTCGCCACTGACCATGGACTGAGTAGCGCATCTCTGGAGGATAGATTCGACACACATATATCGACCTGAAGTGTATTTGAAAATCTTGCCAAGACATCCAGAATATGCCATCTTTTGACTGTTCAAGAACAAAAATAAGCACGACTGTGAGATCATGTTATAATCTAAAGGCCCAAGAGGGAAGAGAAGGAAAAAGAAATAAATAACTAGACAAAAATTTTAAACCATATAGATATAGAGCGCAAAAGGAATTGTCCTCATCTGGCAGGAACGGAGGTTTCCTGACTGTTCTTAAAGTAAGTAAACACATATAGAAGAATGGCAACCTGGGGAACATGCTTGAGCTTGTGTTTCATCCTGTCTGTCCACTCAGGTGACGAGTCAGACCAAGGGCCATTCCACTCAACTTCATTAGCCCAAGGGTTTCGTATCTGTACAAGCTTGTGACCATCTACTTCCCTTACCTGGGTAATGTTAAAGGAAGCAACACTATGAAAAATTCATTGGTGGTATGCTGGAAATCAGCAATATGTAAAAGTTACATCAAACTCACCTGCAACAGGGAATAAGCATGCCCTTGCACAATGCCACTAGAAGAAACATGCACATCAGAGCCTGATGGACTCCCAGCACCAAGCAAAAACCCCTCTTGTTTGAAGCGTAGCAGCTGGGACCAGAGTCTACCACTTGCAAGATCAATCTGAGCCTGGGCACATCTCATATCAATCTCCTCTCCAGCACCTCCTGTAAGGTCCACAAGTGCATCCTGAACAAGTCCACCTTCTAATGCCTCATAAGAGCCATGTAATTTGGCATATGCCTTTTCTAGAATAGAAACCCAGAGCTCATTGCCCTTCTTGCTAGTAGCAAATGCAGGTTTTCCAGGCATTTCACAAGGAATCCAATCATCAACAATAACGGGGACCCACTCTCCCTAAAATCAAAGAGTACAGAAAGACCAATAAGATATACGCTCTATCTCATGCTAAACCAAAAAGTAAACAAACATTGATAAAAACATACACAGAAATCACCCATGCAGATACATGAAACCTTGCTCCAACTATAGGATGAAAAGGTATAAAAACACATGGAAACAAGAAAGCAGTTGCTAACAGGGATACATAATTTCACTCCATATAACTTTCAATAGTATCCAAACTTGAGATTATTTCATATTTAACCATTATTTTAAAAAATAACTACATAAATACAACTTGAATAAAAACAATTACACAATTACCATCTTATATTGCATGTTGAACATTCAATGTAGGATTTTTTTGTGTATTGCATGTTCACCATATAATTATTTAACGTAGATCGCAAGACCAACCTGCAATACATATTTAAACCTATATTGCATGTTAGTCATGTGATACTTTTATTTTCCAAAGTTTGTCGGAGTACATCACTATATTGTATGTTAGAAATGCAACCCTAGGGCAAATCTTGGTATCGCATCTTTAACATGCAATATAGCGATGGTAATTTTGTAATTTTTTTTCCCTCTAAATTGTATTTTTATAATTTTTTTCTCCCAAAAATGGCAGACATGTTTTCCACTTATCCAAACTTCTATTGTTAGCATAAAAAGTAATTCTGATACCAATTCAAAAACAATTCCGTAGTCTTTGGCATCAAAAAATTTCATCTCCAAACTATAGGGGATCCTAGGTGACTAAATTAGTCCTCCATGGCAAGAAGTGAAAGAGTACCCCAGGACATAGCAGTGCGCGAGTATCAGCAAATGATATCCACCTTGTAATCAAATAGTATTTGAACAAAACTCCTATCTTTATGAAAATTCCAATGAGGACCGCCCTTTTAGGTTTCCAGAGGAAGATGGTAATTTTGCAATGGACTGGGAATCCCTTTTTCTCATGGGACGGTCGACACATTTTCAGCCATCAAAGATATTTCTCAATTTAACAGGGCAACATTCATGAATGCAAACATAATGAGGCATGAGAAGGGACAATGACAAAAACAAAAGCTTAATACCTGAATGCAGAAGCGGACGGTATAGATGCCTTCCTCATTATATTCTGGGGTAATAATTACTTCTGATATGCGCGAAACTTCTGTTAAAACAGCTACAGCGCTCAAAAACCAACAATCACCCAGCCGACCCTATCCAATTGTTATCCAAGCCTTTTAATGAGAAAGGGGACTCCAAGAGAGAAAAGCCTACAACTGAAAATAATTGCTCTAAAGGAGAAGAAAATAAACACCAGACCTGACAAACATCAGATGGATTGGCAGGCCCAGAAAATAAGCATGGACAAGTATCCTGCCGGGTCTCTTCCAATATGTCAGTTGGTCTCATCCACTTAGATACAACCTAGATTGAAGGAGGAAATAGATACAATAAATGTGAAAGGGAAGAACTGAGATGCGATAAAAGAGGCCAATATTCAGAAAATGAAAAGACAAAAAAGCACATTCTGATAGTTTTGTTAAGCTTTTGAAGAAATTAGTGCAGATATAATGTAAAATACACCCCTCAATTACGAAAATACCTGCAATTTAGGAGGGGGATTGTCTGGGTCTACAAACAATGAATGATCATTAGGCGGGAACTCTTGGTCAGTAAAATGAGTTTCATTTCTTGCATAAAGGGCTTCTTTGACAGCCAATTCAACGGACAGCATCCTTTGATTGATTTCTTTTTGAGTCTCCATCCTGGGTTTTCGAAACCTCCTTGCAAAGGAATCAATATCAACCACTACCCCATCACGCTCTGGCCTTCTTTTTCTCCCACTGGAATATTGTCCATCCCATTCCACATCATCCCTATCATAAAGATCCACATCAGCAGGATCACTGTCCCAGTCGTCAATCTGGTCAAACAAGAAGACACCATAGTCAAATTATATTCTTCACATTACATTTTGAGCTGATCAAAAGCCAGTTGAAAATTGAAAGGATAAAACAGCATACTCTGGAAGGTGAATCTGCCCACTGCCAATTATCTTCATGAAAATCCATTGTGCTTAGTTCGTTTGTGCCAGCAGAAGCATAAAGAGCAGCAACTTCGTCTTCTGTCAAGCATTTGCCCCAAAGAAAAACATCCATAATATGCATCTTAGCCTCAGCTCCCTCACTATCCGATCTTCCAAATGCATCCAAGTCTATAGGTGGTCTAACACCAATCCAAACTTCAGTACCCTGCTCCCAGATGCTATTGCCCAATGACAATGGCAAGCCAGACTGATAACCATCATATCCACCATCCAAATAACAGGTTGCTTCACCTATGTCAGCATCAATTGTCATGGTCACTGTATGCCACCTGGAAAACAAATTCATAGCACCAATAGGATGAGAGAAGAGGTGATAGATTTAGAGGATATTAGATATTATATTGCCATGGCAGCCTGAATCTCTTTCTTTTTTCTTGTCGGATCTCATGGAGTCCGGGTTCAAAATTAGGCTCAACAATATTTGAGAGAGAGAACATGGTGGAGAAGTAGAAAAGCATTAATCTACTTTTTTGTATTCATCTTATCTTCATAATATTTCTCGAACTTTTAACTTATCATGAGACTTGCTTTCTTAGGTTTTTTTTGTAAACCCGAGTAACATTCAATCCCTAACATGTATTTGATGAACCTATTAATTGAGCAAAAGCTTAATTTTGAAAATTTAAAATAGTGTTTTCTAGTTTTCCTCACTTTTTTTAATTTCCTTTCTTTTCTTGCTATCCTCCCTCATGCCTATTTCTACAATTCAAATTCCCTATTAGAGCACCAGAGAAAAGAATTATAGTCTATCAGATTGGACTTGTTGGAAGCCGGTTACAAGTAAAGCTAGAGAGTTGAACCTTCCGTCTGCAATGCTTGTTGCACCAATACTCCATTCCTTGGAAACTGTTGACTGTCTATCACCTTTAGTAATCAATCGAATGCCAACTTGTCCAGCCTCAATACCTTGTTCTGACCCAGCCACAAGAATTTCCCAACATACTTTCTTTTGATATTCCGTGCCAAATAGACATACTGGGCCAGACTCAGGTTGAATCATTGCAGCAATGGAAAAGCTCACTTTACGAGTTTGACATACACCAGGATCAATTTGTCCACAGTGCCTACCACACATGGTTGGTTCATCATCAAGAACACAAATAGCACCTATAATTCCAGTCTGCACCAAAATTAAAAGAAAATTTTAATATCAAGTTGTTGGACCATGCTATTGCAAGTGAAATTCAAAGGACAAAGCAAAATCTAGAGGCCCCAAGGCATGTCATTGGGAGGAGCAGTTCAGTTTAACATATACTCTGTGGCAAAACTCATCCAAAAGAAATCCAATACAGGCAGTTTTTAGCCCTTCCAAGATATGATGCTAAACCATTAAAAAATAGTTACCCAGATTTTGGTTAAATATAACAAAACAGATAGTGTTTCATGTCTTTATTCTCCAAAAGAACATTGAAATAAATTCAAACACCTTATTAACACTACCAAGTGCAGCAAAACCCTGGAAAACATAGTAATTGTTCTAATTCCCATCTTCTCTGATCCTATGAATTCTCTCTCTGCTTTAATCTGCATCATTCCAATAATAAGAGTTTTATCAATTTCTGCATTTCCTGTGGACATTCCCTCCTTTTACCTGTCATGAGTTTAATTTTGATCAAGCCACACAAACCCCTGTAAGCAACAAAATCCCCAGCCCAATTCCAAACAGCCCCAATTCCACAACATGTCACCCCCCAGCCACCCAGCATCTTCCTTTTTTTTTTCTTTTTTTTAAACATGTGCAATCCCAATTACGGTAAACAGAAACCACCCAAAAAAAAATAGCAGGTATTATATGAAATAATAATCATAGGTTAAATACCATATGTTGTCTATACATATAAACTGATGTTATGTAGAATTGAGAACATGCTATATCACCATTAGAAACAATAAAACTTAGATATCTGCAAAAACCTTATACATCATAATTATTAGATATGTATCTAAGAACGTTAAATAATAATATATTGATGAAAATAAAGATAAGTTACAGCCATAGGTTTAAAATTATGCTGTACACACAGATGTTAGTTCAATTTTCAATATATCTATGTACTAAATACATTATATTTGGCTATTTATTCTACATAACATGCTCTACAACATGACTTCCTTATTCTTTAGTCTAATAATTGAAAATGAAGATAAAGTCCATTGTATATAATTGTTACACTCATCGTAAATGCAATAAAAAGTTGGCTTTTTTTTTCCCCCTCTTTTTCTTTTTTGGGCATATGAAAAATGTAGCATGCTTTTCTTAACTAATGAAAAATTAACTCACAGAATATTAAAAGACTTTTAGACTCAGTTTCATAGTTACCTAGATTTTTAAGATAGTAAAAAAAAATTTTGTAGCTAATTTTGAAAAATCGCCAATACATCATAAAGAAAAGTTTCAACTAAAGGATGACTAACAAACATCTCCCTAAGGATGAAGAACAGTGACAAATCTTGCAAAATTACTAGAATCCATGAACTGAAAGGAAAAGAAAGAAAAACCCAACCTGCTGAGCACGCCTCGCCAATTGAGCATTACGTATCCTCTTTGCAATGCTCGCAACTCTTTCACGGGCAAAAGAATCATCAAGAACAGAATCACCTCCAATAGCTCGCACTGCAGCTGCCATTGCTGCAGCCTCCCTGCTGCCAGCATTTGGAATTGACGATATAAGAGAAGCTTCTATCTCCTTCCACTTACGCTCTTCCTTCTCCAGGAGGGCCTTCCTTCGTTCTTTACCTCTTCCCTCCTCTTCACGTCTCTGCATCAAGATCTCCTCTTCCATCTCCTTTTCTCTTATATAGCTGCACAGTTCAAGAGGAATCAATAAAATGAAAAAAAAAAAAAGTAAAGAATACTACTACATGAGAGTGGATAGAGAGGGAAACAGAAAGACTAACGCAAAATGAATACCTCTCTTGAATGAGCTCAAATTGCCTTCGGTCCTCAGGCATCCACTTCTTAATCTTTTTTGCACTTAGGTCAGAAAATCCTATGCTATCAAGAAAGAGTCTCAAGCGAACTTCATCCTGTCACATAAAAACCACCAGGATATAACCAGGGTAAACATATCAAACATAATACTCCATGCCGTTGCCAACATACCTGTACTCTTTCAGCCTTTGCAGTCAAACCAAGCAAAAGAAGTAAATAACCACCAAATTTGTCCCACATGTACACCCACTCTGTATCAACAGCCTCTTCTAAAGCCAGAATTCGTGCATGAGCACACATTTCCCTTCTATGATCGACATCGCTAGCTCTCCCAAGGAAAAAACTGTTACATCTCATTCTATAGAAAAATGACCCTGCAACTAACTCCTCATTCCTTAAACGGTCTCGTAACTTCATGACATCAGCCCTTGGAAGTACGTAATTTCCAGCCCTATCATGCATGACAGTTGGGTCTCCCACCAAAAGTGCTGCAGAACTAGCAGACCGCTGCGGGGCCGAATATGTTCCAGAAAGAGCATTCCTAGTCTGCATGTGGTACAAAGAAAGCCACTAAGAACCAGGAGACATATGAAGCAAGAGATTCTGATCACCCTGAGCTACATAGACAACAAACTTCGAGAATGTGCAGGGTCAGGGCAACCACTGTATGGAGTGAAAGGGGCCTTACTGTTTATGCGAAAGAGTAACGAACCACTTTTAATTTAAAGAATGATCAATATGTTAATTTATGCATTTTTATAACACAGTTTTTCAGGTGTTTTTATGGTTCATATGGTGCAATGTGACGGATGCTAATGGAGAGGAAAATTTTCATAGAACGCCCTTGATGCAGATATATGTCCAATACAACCCCCTCCTCCCAAAAAAAAGAGCTAAAAACTGTGACCTTGCAGATATACCCCTAAACTTTTAAAAGTTAAAAATAATCCCATAAAATATGATAAACTGACATCATAGAACATGTTTGCATTTCCTTTCAAAAAGAATGCACAAGGCCAAAGTTCAGGAAGTGACACAATGCAATTGGATAAATTTGAGATATGTTTCCATAAGGGTCAAGGTTTGCCATTATTACAGCCTTTGGCGTTATTGCCAATTCATCAAATTTGAGGGGGTTATCTACAATATTTAAAAGTTCACGAAGTATATTTGTGCTGAGGTCAAATTGTTCACTCAAAGAGCATAACTCACAACTTCATATAATTCACCCTTTCCCCCTTCTCATTTAAGTTTACACAAAATAATATTACCTAGGAAAGAATCACTAGGTGTAGCATCAAACTAGTAACACATTCTAAATGTTTATCATACTTTGGAATCAATAAAAATAGTTCTTCCCTTCAAAAAGCTTGCCCACGGGGTACTAACACTAAAGAAACAAGGACATTAGCATTAGAGATATAAGAAGTCAGTTGAACAATTCTCCTTCACTGCTCATTTTCAAGGGACATATTGCCATTGTTGTTTAACATGATGGAGATTTATTGGCTATATGCTGGAACAATGAAGAGCAATTCCATGCATGAATATTTAACTGACCCATTAAAAAATTGATTCATAAAAGAAAATTGTCGAGATGGTAGAGGACCAAAGATATCAACAGCAAGGAGATTGAAAGTACAAAAAGTATTTCCATGAGAGGAACACATACTTAAGCTAGGCTCCAATACAATAAGTTACACTTAAAGAGAGAGTTTCTATGCTACTCAAGAGACAAAAGATCCAAATGATGCTTAGAATAGGGGGAAGGAGGGAAGTGAAATGTACCTTAGTCGCAGATCGAGCAATTGCCTGAACAATTGTTTCCTTGCTGAGAAAGTGGACAGCATCTTCCATCATCTTCAAAACGTAAGCAAGAAAGCAGACAAAAGTTACCATCGATTAATTTTCATACTCCTAATCAGGAACCCATTGAACATTTACCAGGCATGCCATTAAATAACTGAAGAAAAAAGACTTCTCGCAAGAAATATAAATCGACAAAAATCAATCAGATAAAAATCCAAGTTGATGAGATTTAATAATTTCTTTAAAATATGCAATCAAGAATATACCTCAAGGGTCAAACATGAGCGGGAAACTGCAAACCCAAAAGCTACAACAAGAGTAATTGCTGAGACAGCAGCACCAGCAAATGGTGGATGAATTTTTAAGCTAGCAACAACACCCCAGCCCTCAATTGCCAATGCGATCCCATAAAGAACAAGAAATGCAGCACTGCAGATAATATGATACCACCAATCAGATGTGAATATAAAGCATACAGATATACAAGAAGAGTGTAGGAGATCATAAATTGGCAGAACACTATACTTTCCACCTCCATATTTTGCAGAACAGGAGAGCATAGGAGATCATATCCATATTACGTCCATGTATGACAACTTACAAACAATAAGAAACAAGAAGTTGGAACAAAGACCAACCTAACATTCTTCCCACAGTCAGCATGAGCATCATAGACATATACAGGCAATACTCTTGGGGAGTAAACTACAATTGGAGGCGAGAGAAGTACCTACATCAAAACAACCATTCAGGTTAAATAATGGTGGTCATAAAACACACTACTCAAGAATAATAATTCAAGAAATTTCTCTTCTGGCCAACGGATAACTTACTGTCAATGCTCGACCCCCAAGAAGAAAGAGAAATGTAAAGTATCCCACAGATGCTCCAACAAATGGATTGTCTGGAAACATTTTTAGGAAAAATGCTGTCAGTTTTTCAAGCAGGCTCATCTACAAACCAGCAGTAGTCAGATTTGGAAAAAAGGAGACAATAAAATATATTTTCAGGAGACAAGATAGTTTCCCTATTTTGTTTACCTCCATACCAACCAACGAGGAATGCAGCAGAAGTCAAAATAAATGCAAGGAAACACACAAAGAATGTCTGCATTCGCGTCAAGTAAAAATTGTTTGAAGCCCAGTGATGGATGGCTCCAATTGCTAGCGCCACAAGGAGAAGAACCAAAAGAAATGCAACCCCAATCTGTTACAAGTGAATAAAGATCCATAAATAGGCTAAGGATGCAAGGAAAGAAGAGGAAGATGCAGCAGAATCAGAAAATCCATACAAAGGCCTACTTACAGTCCAAGGTCGAACTACGACTATGACTGCTGATATTGCACCGAGCAGTAGGAGAAGACCAATACTAACGAAAATATATACCCCTTGAGAAAGTTTCCAACAGTCGTCCTTCCTAGAGTAATGCATAAAATATGTTGTTATGAAAGAGAACACCTATGAAGTTATAAACAGAATTTACAAAAAAGCAAAATTCATAAGGAGTCCACTGTTGGACCATAAAAACAAATGGACGTATGAGAAAACTCACCATTTGTACAGTCCTGAAGATAGCGATAACAATGCAGGGATGCACACTAAAGGAAGCAAAGCAGCAAGAAAGTCTCCCTTTGTTGGAGTTTGATTTTCCCTACATTTCATGATCTCCAAGTATGATGTGGCACAGAAGGACACAAGTATAGCTACATTAAAAAGTAAATAGTCAGTTTAATATAACTGTTTCTCTTTTTTTTTTTTTTGGTTGAGGGTGGTGGTGGGGTGGGGGTGGGGGTGGTGTGGGGGGTGGGGTTAGAAATTTTGTTTAGTTGGCAATAAACCTCCCAGAAATTGTTAGGAAACGAAAACTCCACAGCCAGCTTGGCAACTATGCATAGTATGTCACAAAAGTAAAACAAAAGCTATACCTATAAATACCCCAAGGCATGCAGCAGAAGAGACAGAAAAGCGGTATGTCGCAAACCATGACACAATCGGAAGCACCCCAGTAACAACTAGAGCAATTCCAGATGCAATGGCCCAGCCAATATAGACCGAGGATGCATATGGAGAGCCCTGAGTTTTCAAATCGCCTGTAATTCCCTTGTATCTTAAATCATCAAGGGGCTTTGCAGATATGATTGCACCAAGAGACACTGTAGAGAGTACAAAGAGTCCCACACTGATGACAAGAAGAAGTACCTGGACATTTTCACAGCTTGTAAGCAATCTAAGAAAGAAATGAAACTGTGGGATTACATACAACAAATGCACCATGTAGACAGTTTGAGTAACAAAACAAGGTCCTAGGTTAATCCAACCAAGCTACATCATAGGGCTACCAACACAATGCCAAAGAGGGGCTCATTAGTTGTGGGTTATAAGGGAATAAATTGCCTAAAGTGGATAGTCCAACTATAGCCTTCCCTTCTGTCACACCAAAAATAAGACAACTAACCATATGGGGTCAGATTATAGGCAGGAAAGAAGAGGCACTGAACCTAGTTTTGATTAATAAATCAGGACCTCTGCGAATGATTAAATCAGGAAGTTATTCCAATAACAACTCTTGGACTCTTTCTTTCTTTCGTTCTTTTCTTCCCCACCAACCACAAGCCACCACCAACACCACACCCCCCACCACCCCCCCCCCCCCCCCCCCTCCCCCTCCCCCTCCTTAGGATGACTACATTGATGGAAATAAAGATATAGAGGAAAAAAAAATTAGGCATCATTTAGTGCAGGCACACAGAAATATATTTGCATACAACAAGAACTAGCATGATGCAATCAAGTTATCCAGGAACTTGAACAAGCTTAATAGAATAAGTTAACACCAAAATTCTCCAAGTTAAAAGATGTCCCTGAGACACTGGCAGCCAACACACAGTTCATTTCTCTCCCTCCAGAGGTTATAAACAGCGGCTGCAAAGTAAATCTTCCATCCCAAAAACAAAAATATCTTCCAATCTGGGAAATTACAGTAACACTGTTTCCCAATTTGCAAAAGTTACAGGAGCTTGTAATGCCGAACCCACCGGCCCCAAAACCTCCTTGAAGTAGTCACATTGGAATAATAAATAAGCATGGGTCTCAGTTTGGCACAAGCAGCACATGTTTGAAGGAACAATAGCCCATCGTATGAACTAATCAAAGTTAGAAGTCGGTGTTGAACTGCTAGCCAAAGGATGAAAGCATGATGTGAAATGTTTTTCTAAAGCCATATACACTTTGGCCATGTTACTTTTGGACTCGATCTTCAAAAAAGCAGAATAAGCCAAGAGTACAGAGAAATTTGCTGTAGGATTTGTCTTCCAAATCAGCCTATCCTGATTTTGCAATCTGAGTGGAAGAATAAGAGGACAAGCACCACTGATAAAAGCACAAATCTATCCACTTGGCCATTCACATTCCCCATCATCGATTAAAGAACAAAACATTTCATGAGGAGAACCCAACACATTTATTTTTCTACTGCTCATAGCTATATAATCACACAATCACCTTCTAATCAGCCACCAGAAAGCTAAAGAGAAACAACAGGTGTATTCTTCTTTCTTCAACACCATCAATGCATGCATTCTCTCTTTAACAAACCCAACCTGTACCCATGTAATTACCACCAATAACAAGTATAATCCACAGTGGTATGGCTTAGGGAAGACAATATGTGCTTGTTGGATTCATCTGTATACTTCCAGTTACACGTGATTATGTGCTTGTTGGATTCATCTGTACACTTCCAATTACACATGATTCGTAGCAAGAGCATCTCCACACACCCAAAAGTTCAATCTCAAGGTGAACTTAAACTATTGGCTTGGATATCAGCTAATGTCCCTCATTAATTCTAAAATCAAACCATAAAGCAATATCGCAGGGAAATGTTATAATCTTCAAAGGGTTCAACTTGACAGAACTTTCAATCATGCTGCTCTAAAAGAGATTGACAAGTAACTAGTGGAAGTCTGAGGCTCCCAATCTCAGTGTCTGTATCATACAGCAGCCCACCTTACACCTTGTTAAAATGCACTGCCAAGGGATCTTCGCAATACATCATATTTATGGGTCCTCACCCGGATCTATAGCTTTTTAATCTTAAGAGAACATTGAATATTCTATATAATATATATATATATATTGTTAAGGAATGTAAATTAATATTAATTAGATATCATAGTTAATAATGTGTGAGATAGGTGGGATAGGTAGAAACACTGCTCTATGTATATTCTCATCTTGTACATAACAAAAGATATAACAATTTTATTTCATTACTTCATATCAAATAACATAGTATCAGAGCTCTTAGCAAGAGAACTTAAAATTTTTTAAGTTTTTCACCTTAAAGTTGCCCTAGTGAGCAACGTGCTACTTTGAGAGTGAGCAAGTGTGGGAAGTGTTTTTTTAGTCACCGCCAGTCTAGGAAGAAGCACCACCCACCAATCGGCCCACGCATGAACTCCAGCGAGCAAAGGACATGCGCATGAGTCTCACATGCCGCTTGAGGCTCTCGGCCTTCCAACTCTTCATCGGCACATGGAGCTTTTTTTTTTTTTCCACCATATGGGAGCTTCGACGCATCCTTGTGGAAGTTTCGAGCTTTGTTGTGGTCGGCTGAGGGTTTGAGTAACGCTTACAGTTGGAGTTCGTTTCTAATCGTGGCTCGTTTTCTATTGGAGGTTGTCTCCTGGGTTAGGAGGTGGTGTCCAACGGTCGTTTTCTTCTAGTGCAATGGAGGTTCGTTTAATCTGGTGTTGGAGTATTTTGAGTTCCTGATTTCATTACTGTTTGCATTGAGCAGTGTATTTTAGGCGTTTGTTTGACTATAAGTATTGTTTCTTTGTTGGGTTTGTTGAGTATAGTATTTCTGTTTTGGTGGTTTTGAAAACTCGGTGTTTGGTTAAAGTGATTAAGGAGTTTAAGGTTGCTAGTGAGTATTGGAACTGTGTTTAGAAGTTACATTTGGCTTATTTTGTACTGCTAGGAATTGCTTTTTGATTTAGAGGAAGTATAAGTTCATTTGTTAAACAAGATGACCGCAATGACAATTACTATCTCTGCTGATGAATATATAAAATTCTCTAAATTCCAAAAAGCATTAAAGCCTTCATCCTATCATGTCTTTGCTATTGATGAGTTAGGTGAACCAATTACATATCTTCTTTCCCCACCTTTTAAGTGGGCCATTGATTCTGGTGCTATAGATCATATGGCAGGTAATTTTGATCTCTTACTGTTGGGTGCTATGGGTCTTCTCAACCCCAAAAGCTAGCTTATAAGGTGAAGCTTTCCCTCACACTTATAAAGTAGCACCTAGCCCCTTCCACAACCGATGTGGGATATCCCAAACATCTCCCCCTATCACACATCAGACCATGAGATTAACCGTCCATATCCAACTCAACCCTAGATGTTGCAAACCTTAGCTCTGATACCACTGTTAGATGCTACTGGACCTTCCCAACCCCAAAAGCTAGCTCATGAGGTGAAGCTTTCCCTCACACTTATAAAGTAGTACCTAGCCCCTTCCACAACCAATGTGGGATATCCCCAACATATCAGGCTTATACAACTCCTACAAATGCCACATTAACAGATGGTTCTAAGACGTGTTCTTGGTTATAGCTCTATTGATCCTACTCCACAGTTTTCCCTATCCTCAGTATTATGTTTACCTCAATTTTCTTTTAATTTACTATCTGTCAGTCAACTCACCCGTACGTTGAATTGTTGTATCACATTTTTTCCCGACCATTGTGTATTTCAGCATCTCATGACGAAAAAGATTATTGGTAAAGGACATGAATCGGGAAGTCTCTACATCCTAGATACTCAAGTGCCAAGATCTATTGCATGCTCCGATGTTCACACGCCATTTGAGGTACACTACCGATTGGGACATCCTTCTTTTTCGGTGTTAAAGAAATTTTATCCCTAATTTAACAGTGTCTCGAGATTAGATTGTGAGCCACGTCAGTTTGCTAAACACCATCAATTGTCTTCAATACCTAGAATCAATAAAACGGCTAGAATGCCCTTTGAATTAGTCCATTCTGATGTATGGGAACTTTTTCCTATTACATGCAAACCTGGTTTTAGATATTTTGTTACTTTTGTGGATGATTACTCTCGCATGACTTGGTTTTATCTTATGAAAAATCGTTCTAAGGTATTTTCTCATTTTACTACCTTTTGTCCAGAGATCAAAACACACTTTAATACCTCTGTCCAAACATTAATAAGTGATAATGCCAAAAAGTACTTTTCTCACTCGTTTCAGACTTACATGATTCAAAATGGCATTCTTCACCAATCTTCATGTATTGATACACCATCCCAAAATAGAATGGCTGAAAGAAAAAATCGACATCTTCTTGAGACAGCAAAAGCCCTCCTATTTCAAGTGAATGTTCCTAAACATTTTTGGGCTGATACAGCTTTTCCTTACATGTTTCCTAATCAACCGTCTACCCTCATCTGTTCTTCAAGGGGAGATTCCTTATAACGTTTTGTTTCCCATTGAACCTAGAATATTTGGCAGTACCTGCTTTGTTCATAATGTTCGTCCTCAGGTAACCAAATTGGATCCTAAGTCTTAAATGTGTCTTTTTGGGTTATTCTCGGGTTCAAAAGAGATATCGATGTTACTATCCCCATCTTGACAAATATCTTGTATCAGCAGATGTTATATTTGTAGAAAACACTCCACTCTTTCCATCAATTGAAAAGTCAACACAAGATGAGATGACGATATGTTAGTTTATCATATTACATCTCCAGGTGCACAAACAGCTCCATCAACACCAGCTCTACCAAGGCCTCCTATCCGATACGTATATTCCAGACGATGAGACCTGCCTGCTTCATGTCCTGAACCATCCTCTTCTTCTTCTACAGATCCCACTCCAACTGACTTGATCTTCCAATTGCACTTCGAAAAGGTAAACGCCAATGTACCTATCCTATTTCTTCTTTCGTTTCATATGATCACTTGCCGTCATCATCATCTTCATTTATTGCGTCACTTGATACTGTGGCACTTTCTAAGACACTTCATGGTGCTCTCTCTCATCCTGGCTAGCGTGATGCTATGATTGAAGAAATGGATGCCTTAGATACTAATGGTACGTGGGATCTAGTGCACTTACCAACAAAAAATAAGGCAATTGGTTGTAAGTGGGTTTTTACACTGAAGGTTAATCCGGATGGATCAGTTGCTCGGTTAAAAGCCCGTCTTGTGGCTAAAGGTTATGCTCAAACTTATAGGGTAGATTACTTAGATACATTTTCTCTTGTGGCTAAGTTGACTTTTGTGCGATTGATAATATCTCTAGCACCTACTCATCATTGGTCTTTATATCAGTTGAATATCAAAACTGCATTCTTACCTGGTGATTTGCAAGAGGAAGTATATATGGAGCAACCACCTAGGTTTGTTGCTCAGGGGGAGTTGGGTAAATTTTATCATCTTTGGAAGTCATTATATGGTTTGAAACAGAGTCCTCGGGCCTAGTTTGGAAAATTCAGTCAAGCAGTTGAAGCTTTTGGCTTACTAAAAAGCAAGTCAAATCACTCTGTATTCTTTAGATGCACCAACTCTGGAATGATTCTTCTTCTTGTCTATGTTGACGATATTATTATTATAGGAAGTGACAATACGGGGATATCCTCTCTCAAATCATTTCTACAAACCCAATTTCAAACAAAGGACTTAGAAATGCTCAAATATTTCTTGGGCATTGAGTTAACAAGGAGCAAAAAGGGCATTTTTCTGTCTCAAAGAAAGTATGTGCTTGATTTAATTACAGAGATAGGAAAATTGGGAGCTAAGCCGTGCAATAATCCTATGCTTCCTAATATATAGCTTACAAAAGAGGGAGACTTACTCAAAGAACCTGAGAGATATAGGCGTTTGATTGGGAAGTTGAATTACCTCACTGTGATCCGTACTGATATTGCGTATCCGGCTAGTATTGTAAGTCAATTTATGTCCTCTCCTATAGTACATCATTGGGCAGCTTTAGAACAAATTCTGTGTTATCTAAAGGCATTTGATTGGGAAGTTGAATTACCTCACTGTGACCCATACTGATATTGCGTATCCAGCTAGTATTGTAAGTCAGTTTATGTCCTCTCCTATTGTACATCATTGGGCAGCTTTAGAACAAATTCTGTGTTATCTAAAGGTGCTTCGAGACTTGGATTAGTGTATAAAGATAATGGACATAATCGTATCGAGTGTTTCTCATACACTGATCAGGCAGAATCCCAAATAGATAAAAGGTCCACTACTAGATATTGTGTGTGTGTGTTGAAGGTAATCTAATTTCTTGGAGAAGTAAGAAACAGAACACAGTATCTCGCTCGAGTGCAGAAGCAGAATACAAGGCTATGGCATAATAAGTGTGTGAAATAGTATGGATTCATCAGCTTTTGATTGAACTTGGTCTTAAGGTACCAATGCCTGTTCAGTTATGGTGTGATAATCAAGCTGCTCTTCATATTGCATCTAATCCCGTGTTTCATGAGCGAACCAAGCATATTGAAATTGACTGTCATTTCATCCATGAAAAGATACAACAAAAATTGATCTTCACAGGACATGTCAAAACTAGAGCACAGTTAGCAGATATTTTTACTAAAGCATTGAATGGGGCTATAATCAATGATATTTGTAACAAATTGGGCATGATTAATATATATGCTCCAACTTGAGGGAGTGTTAAAGAATGTAAATTAATATTAATTAGATATCATAATTAATGATGTGTTAGGTAGGTGGGGTAGGTAGAAACATTGCTCTATATATATATTCTCATCTTGTACATAACAAAAGATATAACAATTTTATTCCATTACTTCATATCAAATAACAGATATATAGTATTAAATTCGTGTAATTGGATATCCTCATAAATGTTTTTGAATTTGTTCAATAATCTTGAAATATATGCCAATGTCCAAATCCAAAATAACCAGCAAAGTATATGCAAACATTAAGCTTAATTAAATGAGTACAAAATCAACAGGAGAGTCTACTACACCAAAAAGTTAAGAGCAAAATAGGCTCGGCCATACAGCTGACTGGAATTCACTGTTTAAAAATAATTAGATAAAGAACTTCTACAGGAAACAGACATGAAATACATAATTGCAAAATTCCTAATAATCTATTTACTTTTCCACAACCAACTTGTTTAGTAGCATAAAAGTAAAGAATTGAATTTGGTCTTCCCATGATGGTAAAGAGAACATTATCACAAATCACTAATAAAGAACATGATATCACCCTTAGAAACCACTCATACATTCACATTCAAGGACCTTGAAAGCTGTAGAAAGCTCCATAGCATGCAAAAGTTTTCAACATCCACTCTTTGCTCAGTGTACAATCAAATCTTTTCCCAAATTAAAGAAACTTTTCCATGGCTTCCATTCCATAGACATGTCCCTCTTTAATATAAACTCTCCTCACCACATATTGATTGCATAGGTCAGCTAAACAGATTCTTAGCTTGAGCCTTGGCTGCCAAAGAGCTATAATCCTCCTAAAAGAAAATTAACATCAAGGGTTGCCGCTATAATATTGAGATTTGAGAATAGCTATGGCTAAGAAATATACTAATGCAACTTCCCCCGTACAAAATGATAACTAAATTCTATTGTGCAGTTCCAACTCCCAGATCAAAGAAGTTTTCTTTCTCTTGTCCTGGTCTCGTTAACTGTAGCAATCTTTCTAAATGCATCATTATTAAATTTCTTGATCACAATGGCAGGTGTATTTAGTTTAGATCATGAAGAGCAACATCTTGGTACCATAGAGTGACCATAGCTATTAGTCAATCAGGGAGATTTTCCTACTCTTAGTGATTTCCTTTTCTTTTCTTTCATTGGTAATAAATTCATATTGAATGGTGAGAAAGTATGTACAAAGATCTCTGTACTCAAAAAGAGGTATGTAAAATGATATCAATAAAAAGAGAAAGGAAAAGGATTCATAGCAAACTCTTGTAAGCAAGTAAGTCAGTCCTAGGGTTTACCAAAAGCTACAAATCAAACTTTGACATAGCCATTTCCTGTTATCTAGCTAGTCTTTAGTTGCATTTATTTTACAATATCATTATTTAACCAAGAAATATAAATAAATAAATGTGTAGTCAACAGATTATTTGGCAAACAAGTCAGGCAAATAAATGCAAACCTCCTTTCTCCCAGGAGTTCTATGATTTCCACCATGCTCTGCATCTTGTATTTGTGGAACCCAAAACTGATAGCCATTTCTGATCCATATTGGAATTGCAACAGAAAGACATGCTACCATGAGAGGTAGAAACAAGGATAATCCAAGGAGAACCGATGACTTGCTGCCGAAAAAATAAACAAGTAGACATGTTACCAACGAATATTCTTCGGTAAGTCTTACAATTCTGTCAGCTAACAAAAAGAACAAAGAAAACTATACAGTACAGCTTTCAGATTGCTTAGTATTTACCAAAAAAGGCAACGTTATTGAAGATAGTACAACCAAAATCAAAAGATTTACACATTATTTATGGACCAAGTAAACCAAAATAAGTTGTAAACATCCCGTACTTAAATGCAAACACAACAACAATCAACAATTAGGCCTTCAACACCAGCCTTGCATCCTCTCAAAAAATGACAGTGTCCTGGTAACTAGTAAACTATAAATTAAATCAAGCTCAAAGCATGATGACCAGTCACTTCATATAATTGCTTTAGCAATCCTTCTGTAAGTAAGTTCCATCATTTTGGATTGGAATCATAAGAATCAGCCCACACAATCCATGAATGGCCCAGGAATGTCATATGCAAAAGATTCAGGCAAGTTTCCAGATGACATTATGATCTCCCACAGGGAAAGCAAAAAAGAAAGGAAAATGCCACTCAACACCATAGACAATAAGCACAAAATTTAAAGACAAATGAAGGGTGTCCAGGGAATACCTCAAGAAAGAAAGCAGCAATCCAACACAAGTGCTGAGAAGCCAGGCAACAATCCCATACTGAGGCAACAAAAAAACAATTCTGATATGTCACAATATCAAGTACAATGAATGTAAAGCTATATACAATAAAATTAAAAATAACCAATATAAGATTTAAACTCTTGATTTCATCCATAACCCATGCCTCCTACACGATCGTGCCAGGTGCCAGTGGAAAGTAGCCATTAACTATTGAATAGGAATAAATCTTATGCTGCCATGTATCATCAATGGCGAAGATTATAAAGAAGAACATAATGCCATAGTGATTTTGTATTTCAAGAGTCTAGACAATTTCAACAATTGTTTTCTAAATTGAGAAAAATTAAGAGGAGAAATTGAAACGATCCAAGTCCTATTGAATTTGCTCACAACCTCATAAATGAAGAAATGTAGGCATGTTTAAATAATGTGCTAGGTTATCGAATGAGAAACTCCGTGAAAGGCAGAAAAGAGCAACCCATGTGCCATAAAAGGGTGAGGAAAGGAGAGATGGGAGAAGTCCGATTGTGTAGGGAGCCAAAGACAAAGGCAAAACAGCTTGTAAAGAAGTAAAAATGCAGAACTGAACTCAGCACTTCAAATTATCACAATTGGTAAGAATTTCTTAAACCTCAGGGAAAACCACGCCTATCCAGAAGTTCTTTGAAAAGAAGTTTATGGTGGAATGAGCATATGAAGCAAATTTCTTCATTAAGTGTTTGGGGTTTCCAGAGGATAGTCTATATCTCGCACACTTAAAGCCAGAATGAAGAACTTAAAGCATAAAACAAGGCCAAGCACGCATAAATCATTCCTAGTTGACACAAAATTATTGTGCAACTAGATAGTGCAACAAAGAGTCTATAGTGGAATTTGAACCCAAGACCTCATGCCAGCTACCACAAGAGTTCAGGACTAACCCACTAGGCCAACTCCTTGGGGTTTCAAAAATCTCTCATCCCTAATTTAAAAACAAAGCAATGCATCTATCAAGAAGGCTAATCTCAATTCTTAACTCAAATAGCTTATTGTGCAAGTATAGTGAATTATGCTTTATATGATAAATAGATCTGTGTCTATGTAATCCATACTAGGATGATATTTGGAGGCACGTACCTTCCATGGTTTAGATGTCATGGCCATCTCTTCAGATTGAAGTGAACGAAGGAAAGCCATTATTGAGCAAACAACAAGGGACAACAACAAAACAGCTATGCCAAACTCAAACTACAATCAATAGAAATTCCACATCAGCTGGAGAAGCAGAACCAGTTAAAATAACCTAAAAAGTTTTACATAGACTGCAATTAAATGGTTATGCAGAGACAAAGAAGAAGAAAAATTAAAGATATAACAAAAACCCTTACCTGCTGGTGTGTAGTACTCATAATTTTAATAGTCTCTGGACGGAAAACTCCGACAATGACCGTCTCAATGATGAAGGTAAAACTAAAAATAACCCATGCCCTCTCTGGCGTGCCAGCTATGTGATGCAAAAGAAATCTAGATAATTGAAGCCATTTTTCAAGTCCATGAAGCCTTAACTCCTCCGATAAAGATATTTGATTGGGCAAAACATTGTCGACACTATTAGAATCTACAATATTAGCTTCATTATTATCACGATGATCTCTATCTGCATCCAAACTACTCCTCTGTAACAATGCCAAGATAGTGGGATCCAACCCCTTCTCTTTTAACATCATAGCAAAATTTGGATCCAAACCTTTATCCTGTAATAGACTAGTCAGCTCAATATCCCCTTGTTTTCCACGCTTTTTCAACATGGATGATATCCTAGGATCATTTAATCTCTCTTGAAATGCAAGCGCCAAATTCAGGTCCAACGTCTGCTGATTTGCTGAAGATGAGCTGGAGTCACAACCCTGGCTTTCAAGACCACTACTAGAACAAATCATCAGTTGGCCATTATTATGATCAAAGCTTTTGTCAGCAAAATAACTTCCTGATTCTGGTTCATGACCAACAGAGCGGCAGGAACTACTGCGTAGTGCAAGACTTGGTCTCCCACTGTCAATGCTCTTATCACTAATAACTCCTTCTTGAGAGCTAGCAGTACGGAAAAGAACTGGATTGTTCCAACAACTTCCATCAGCTGTGTTTTGTATGGTCACCCGGCAACTGACATCAAGATGACCTGCTTCCACACTGCTGCTACGTTTCAAACTTGACCCACAACCTTCTGAAGAACTGGAGGAACTGTTCTGTTCCTTCTTCCTGAAACCTTCTCTCAAACGAATCACTGTGCCCTGTAATGCTTCTCTACGTGCAGCTAATGGATCTGTTACGAATAGATGCCGAGAAACTGCAGCACCTAATAGAACAGAAGCTACAACAGCATAACTGATGCAGTGTCCTAAATACCTGGAGAAGAGGATTTTGGGAAAGAGAAATAAGAACTTGAGAACCAACTAAATTAAACTTGACAAAAGCTGCCCTAATGCAAGCCTGAAACAGACCAATAGTGTACTCCAAAGGAAATAAGAAAAACTCTAGATGTGCCCGCAACCAAAAGTGCTCCAACACGACTTTTAAGAAGCTGAAACCCATATAAGCAGGCCCCAATATTCCAATCTAAACAAGAGAAAAACAGATAAAGGTGAGCATAGCACAACGAGTTTAGGAGCTTTGTGCGGCTGAATCATGAATCAAAAATGCAGTTTTAGGAATCTCACCCAGTATGACTACAGCAGCTGTGGTTACAGCTCCAAGCCAAGGTGCCTCCTTTGCTGTCAAACCATATAAGATGGAGTAAACCACCAATACTAGAATTGAACCCACATACAGAACCCCAAGATGTGAAGCCCTAGAAACATCAACCATAATTACAAGACGTTAGTCGTTAGACAATCATAGCAATTATAGTTAAAAACAAACTGGTTACTCCTAATCTCTTCACAGAATTTTTGCTTTGCCACGTGGAATTGGGCCATGATAAAATTTCTGTTTAGAGGAATTGAACAAGCAAGTAATACCTATTATATTGTTTGGTTAAGCTGAAAATACCATGAGAAATAGAACAAATAACAGAATCGAGGCAACTAGAACACCCATATTGAGTCAATCCATCAACCCTTTCACGAAGACCCAACCCTCACAAAGCACCGCACACCAAACACAACCTACCAAACCACCCCACATGATCCCAGCACCAACACACCACACCACAAGCCCTCTACCTTACTAGACTAGCCTAGACAACTCACATCATGACATAATCCTCTGGACCATTCCAAAACAACCAAAAGACCCAACCCAGCCAAACCACACCAAATTGACCCTAGTCAGCTCTAGCTGCAACCGGGATCACATGATCCAGACCCGGATCACAAGGTGCAACCAAAAACCTTGGTTTGGTGTTGGGTCCCAGAAGATGGTTGCAGTCAGCTCCATTGGCTCAGCAGAGGTTGTGGTGGGAAGTCAGTGCAGCTACATGGTTGTGGTTGCTGTCAACGGTCATTCAGATCCATGGCTGTGTCAGCTCCATAGCCACAGTAAGCCCCACAGGTTTGGAGGTGGTGGCCAGTAGCAGGCTGCAGCTAGGATTAAGGCTTTCATGGTAGACATGAATAGGATCAAGGAATAGCTATTCCTTGAGTTCAATGAGAAATAGAGGGATTTTATTGTTCTGTGGAATGGCTATTATGCGCACTAAACATAATAATGGCCTCATTGGAGAATAAAGGAGAACAGAATAACCATTTTCTCCTCATTTCAGCCAAGCAAACACATTGTTAGTTAATACATCAAAGGTGGGTTGGTTGTTCCTTACACCTCAATTCTAAGCTGACAATGTATGCATACTCTTCTTTTGGTATAGTATTAAACAAACCAACTTTTCTGAACAGGCTAAAAAGGAAAATGAAACCTTCACACATATGCTACTCTCTGACCCCATCTTGCAGTACCTTATTATTAATAGCTTTGATAATTATGTGTTCTAAGCTCCAACAGATTTGGTGATAAAAATTAGCGCCAAAAACATTCTTACGACACCATAGGAAATTGCAACATTTTTGTTATAGGTAAAGGAAACTTGTAAACCCTACAATGCACAACAACGCAGATAAAAATAAATAATTAATTAAAAGACAGTAATCAGAAGTGTCACAAGCATTTCCATAACAAACCTGCTAGATTGACGAGGATACAATTCGTTTGGATCAGGTGGCTCTGGTGAACAAGAAACTGGACCGACTTCAATGCAATCAGAATATGCAAATTTATAAGCTCTGCGAACATACTCATCCACGTCTAAGCCATTACCTGTAGAAGTCAGCATATGTATCTGAATGTAGCACAAAGAGAGATAGAAAATAGAGGCCAGAAATAGTTGAAACTGCATGAGATTATCGTATGCTTTTATTAATTGAATGTAACCAATAAGGCTCACCATTAAAAACCATTCTGCAAATAAAAAGCATATTGATAGCCAAAGCAACTGCTGATACACCAAAAAAGAAGCCAGATGGGGAATGTTCCGATGTATGTGGACTGGCTGTCAAATAGACAGCACAAAGTTCATAGGCACAGAGGAGTGCAACTGCCAAAAGAAGAAGAATAGCAACAGCCCCTGTGGTGCAAAATAAGAAATAAGTATGAGAATGAGAAAATGCATACAAAACATTGAGAGCAGGAATGAGAATATAAGAATTTGTAATGGGAAATATACCCTCTCCCTCTCGCTTGTACAAGTGAATAAAGATAAGCAAGGCCAATTTGAAATTAGGGGATTATAAGTATCAAAAAAATTGACTACATATCCACATGCAAATGGATAAAAGCTTCATCATTTTAAAAAATAAAATTTTCATAAATTCCACTTCTTTTTCTTTTTTGTTATTTTGAAAAACTTTTCTCTTGACTCTTTCTCTGAAACAGAAAGATAAAAAAATCTACAGGCCCAGTCATCTCTCTGATGCATCGTATTGTACAAGAGATGCAGAAGAAATTGAATCGTTATAGAACTTGAATCACAATAGGATAAACACATCATATTCTGCATGAGATGCAGAACTTGAATCACTATTCAATGAACACAACTCGATATAATTCTCCAGAGGCATGAGTGAAAAACCCACTAAGACGACTTCTTCAGCAGCTGTTTCTACTTCAAATTCCAGACCATCAGGGCCTGTTTCTTGTACTGTCTTTAGAGGTTGAAAATATCCATTTGGGGAAGCCATGGATGGATCCTTCTACTCTGATTCGCCAAGTCCTTTTCCACACGAGACTCCTTAGATCCTAGCAGTTTGCTTTCATATAGTTTTGTATACTTTTGTATGCTATCCCCTCGTGGACAGCTATCTTTTGCTCTGTATTTGATTGGTTTTATCTAGTCAAGATTTTTGGTGGGTTTACCCCTAGTACACGCCTTGGGCAGTTGTATTTTTCCTCACTTTTGGCTATTAATGAAATTATTTATTTTAACCCCCAAAAAAAAAAAAAAAAATTCAGCAGCTTTTTTGAAGAGGAAAGGAGGGGGGGGAAGTAAAAGAAAAGGCTTCCCTAAGTATTTGCTAGTTGCATGGTTATCACTTTACATCCTCCCTCTAGCTGATGTAATTTTTGCAAAACCTCATATCTTTTTCACCGGTTAAGTAAAACCTATATCTTTCCTTATCCATCCATTAACCTCAATCATATCCATAAAACCAACCAAAAGTTAAAGAAACAGCTAGCTTGTGTAACATGACAAAGTATTCTACAAATATCCCCTTGTTTCAATATGTCCATTTATCGCAAATGATTGCTACTCATTAGCATAAACCGACATTAAAATGCCCACACACACAAATACATGTTAGAAGCCAACAGATCAGAGTCATTTCTGATCATGACTAAATTTGAGAGATTACTTAGATATAACAGCAAAACACTGCCACTAGCGAAACATCCCATGTGCTTCAAACCCAGGCATGCTGCACCCCACATATACAGAGTCCAGATACCAGAGTTTGTATCAGTGTAAGCTCCATATAGATTGGGTCCTACATAACTAGCATAAACACAAACCCACCCACCCCCCACCCCACCAAAACCAAAAAATAAATAAATAAATAAAAAGCAATATGATGAACAAGTAAGCTAAGTATGCATTATCTAAGGTTCTCTTTGCTGCTTTGATAACATGATAATAAGCCTTAGACCACAAGGGAACCAATATATCAACAAAAAATCATGTTTAAATAAATATAGGTACTGTGAAATGTGATTTAATGATGCAATCTAAAGGATTATGCTAGTACTGCATCAGAATTCATCACACCAAGAGATCTAAAACAAACAAATGCCACAATCATTGATAGATTACATCTCAATCAAAAACATCTGAATATCTTCAAGGCAGAAGAGACCAACTATTAATGAATTATAGCTTGTTCAAAAAGAATTCAATCTCTTTTAAGGCAGAAGATATGATCCTAGCCCCAAACAATAATTGCAATCAAAGGCAGAGTTTCTTGGAGGGAGGGAGATCGAGGGTATGATCAAAAAACCTTTCACATGTTAAAAATAAGATCTTTCTGTATTTGAGAGTAAAAGTCTGCAAAGATACAGGTTAACATACTTGAGCTTTGCCATTGAGTTCTCCACCACAGCATGATTGAATAGAAGGTCAACAAAAGCGCAGTTCCAGCCATTATAACTGCCAGCCCAATCAAAACCCTTCCAGGTATAGCAATCAAACATCCCCACCCTATAAGCACCAGAACTGGGGAAACAACAACTATCCATGCAGATAGTGATAGAAGCCCACATAGCATACCAAGCTGAGGTCCCTGTAGCACAACTGGCCATTTTCTGGCAAAGATCCAACTGAAAAGAAAAATGAAATAAAATTGAACAAGTTTAGAATGAAGTTGGAAGTAATTTTTTAAATACAAAATGATGATTGAACTAAACAACGAAGGAATGAAGTCAGAAGAATCTTCAATATACAAAAAGACATTATTCATCACAGAAAGCACTACACATCAATGCAGCTCCCAGACAGGTGCTGCAGCCACCAAAAAGACCCAACAATTAATCTATTGAATCTTCCCTTTTTATTATTTTGGTGGATGTAAGGGAGTACAGTCAGAGCAGCTAAAGCAAAGAAATTAGAAATGATTATGCTGTCAGATGTCAGTAATATAGAGATCGTGTTACAGAAGTACAAATTGTTTCAATCTTGACTTGCAGTACAGTAATGCATGATAACTATAGCACATTTGCAGAGAAGTCGGAATTGATTTTTCAAGCATTTATAAGAAACACTCACTCGTTTGCTTGAATGTTTCTATTATCACGTATTACAATGATTTCAATGTGTATACATGCCAAGACTCCCACGATTACTCTTTTCCCAACTATGTGTAGCCCTATGTCTAGCTTTATTTTAAGGTGGGCCTTTGGTTTTTCCACCCAAGTTAGGTTTCATCTTCACAGATAGTGTATACTGCAACAAGAAGCGCACTTCTTCACTTCAGTACTTCTGATTTCACTGTAAGTAGGAGAATTATGCATAGCAACATTCCAATAATGATACCTCATTAGCCCAAAGTAATTAATGTCTGCTACCCAAAAGTTAGCAAATACATCTAAGGTTCATAGAACAGAATACGTCTAAGAATCATCATATGTGATTCCACAAGGACAGAACATTAATTGGAAAACAATTAATACAAAGACTACTTCACTACATCCAAATCATGATAACAGGATAATTATCACATTGTACCATGGAAATAGACCATTAAGCTTCTCGCAGAATCCTTTCAAATAATCACTATATATAAGGCAAATCCTCAGTTTATGAGTGATAATACACCAAATTGAATCAGCCATATTAGCAAGAAGTATTCTTTTCGACATCAAGTTTTGTAATCCTACTTAGCGCTTGGTTTATCTGTTTTTCTTTTTGGTTTCCAAGCTTCATAGACTTTAATGCCCAGTTGCGTAATTAATGAGAGTTTACAATGTAAATATTTTGCTATTCAGCAGGCCCATCTAATTTCTTTCTCACCTTTAATACAATTTATTGAAGGAGAATGTCGACAAGTGCCATAAAATGCTTGTTGAGAAGCCAATTAAGTCGCCTACTTTTTTTTCTTAAGAAGCGCCCCCAAAAACAAGAGCGCTCATTACAGGACCCAGTTTTGAATCATCAAAAGAGAATATATACATATATACACACACAAACCGAATTGAAATAACAACTATAAAGCCAACAAAAATTTCATTAGGACTAAACGCACTATCTCCTGATGTTTGACCATCAAAATCTTATCTTTAAGAGGAACCATCCCTTTTCAGC
Organism: Combretum micranthum; assembly: GCA_024138025.1. Lineage (NCBI taxonomy): Eukaryota > Viridiplantae > Streptophyta > Magnoliopsida > Myrtales > Combretaceae > Combretum > Combretum micranthum. The sequence goes on from JAMXBD010000701.1 coordinate 301,484, forward strand.
ATCTGGTGCCACGTGTACTTATTTACATTTTAAGAATCTAAACAGTTAAGTTATTTAAACCAAGTGGTCAAATGTTTCAATCTCTTGTCTCACACACGTGTATATATATTATGTAATATCAATCACATAGGCCATATAATGTATGCTTGAAATGAATAATGGAACTTGAAGACAATGATCACCAAATTGCCATCAATGATATGAGTTCATCAAATCACATTTGAATGCGAAATTAAAGCTACAAGAAGACATGATAACTTTTGCCCATGCATATACCATGCACACGGTACACACCCTAAGGCTGCCAAACCTTGCATCCAAAGTGACAAATTAATGCCATTTGTACATCTTATTCATGGCTAAACCATTGACCGAAATTCTTTGATACTCTTACAACTTCACAGGCAATCTAATAAGCCATAACACCCTGAATCCATTTGCACCTCAAGACTCATTGGACCATTCAAAAAGTTCAGGAATATAATTGGACCCAGTCAATGTTTACTTCAAAATACAATGGGCCCGGTTTAGTATTTCTTCCTTTCACAACCTAAGACCTACATCAGATAAATCCTTTGTACGCCATACATAAAAGAAACAATAACGACATAGACAAAAACTAAATAAATTACTGTTATATCCAAAAATGATACCGTAACCACAGCTAAGCTCTCCTTAAAATATTAAACCTAGAACATTATAATTCCATCACCTGAGTACCTAACAACAACACCACAATTCTTCATACCCAAAAAAAGCATACTAACCAATACAAAACCACAGTATAATCCAACACGACTCATGTGGACACCTGACTTATTTTAAAGAAAGCTTAAAGCAACAATTCCCTCAAAGAAAGAGCATAGGAATCAATAAGATATTAAAAAAAAAAAAAAGATGAGTTATAAAATCAACAACAATATCATAATTATGCCAAACTTCTTTCCATTTTTCATCTTTTGGCAAGTGAATTATGTAGGTATCATTCCAAGTTCCAGCAGGCCTGTGTTCATAGTAACCGTATCCCAACACATTCTTCTTTCTATATCAACATTCATTTGTAAGGCATCAAATCAAGGACTAAGAACGGCATTCCACTAATCCTTCATTCCAAAAACAGCACAATACACTAAACAACAAAATCCATAAAAGCGTATAAAATAAAAATTACCTATAAATCCTCCAAGGACGCCAATTCACAGCCCATAGTATCGAGAACGAACCCGAACCCAATACTGCGAAAAGCGTCCCACAAATCACACACACCAACACCAACTCCCGTTCCTCTCCTTCCATTTCCTACCTGCCCATGCAATCAAATACCGATCGTTTCAGTAACATCCACAAAATCTTAAACACCAATTAACTTAATACCTCAAAAAAAAACCCTAGAACACAGTCAATCATGTGAACTACAGCAGAAAATGAACTCCCTTTTTTCACCTGATTTCAATGGAGAGGAATGGCAGTCTCATGACAATGAAATTAGGGCAAAAAGAGTGAGTCTTCGCATCATTTCGGGAAGAGTCAGCAGATTAAAGCAAATGGATCAATTCACACATGTTCGGGGGCCTCTCTAAACTTTAGGGTTTTGAAGATGTAGTAAAAGTCAAGCTAAGTTGACCAATAACCAAAATTGACAGAGAAGAAATTAGGGTTAGGGTTTCGTTTTATCTCCTCTTGAATTGTTAGTTGCTCAGCTCAGTAGAAAGAAGAAAGGGAGAGAGAGAGTAAGATTAAAACCCTACTTCTCTGTGTGAACAGTGAATAAGAAAAAAATTTAAAAAAAAAAAAGAAAGCTCTCTTTTTTAGAGAGAGAAAGAGAACGACAAAACATCGAAGAGAGAGAGAGAGAGAGAGAGAGAAAATTACAAAAGAAAAACAGCCATTTCTCTGTGTGTGGATAAGTTTCCCATTCTCGATAGTAGCGCGTGAATGACACAAACCAATTAGGAGCTTGAGTGTGCTTCGCTTAAAGTAGAGGGAGAGTGTGAGTGAGAATCTGACATGTGCATGTTTCCAAATTTTGTCTATTTTATAAATTGAAGAGGTCATTATCAATGGGGTATTCTTTTATTTCTTTTAAATTGGTGTCACGGTAATGGGTCAAATTTTCTTGGTCATGGAAGTGGTTCGTCGATTTAGGTTGAAGAATTTGTGTCTTCGGTCTTCTCAATACGATTTGTTTATTGAGGGAAAGAATTTTGAAAATTGAACTTCCCCTTTTTTAATTATTTTAGATAGATGGGTTTTGAATGGGATTCATGCGACACAAGCCACCCGAATTCGATTTGAGTTTAACCGAATTTAACCTATACTCATATTTATAACGTAACTTTTAAATTATTTTCAATTTAACATCAGATTAGATGAGTTTGAACTTCTACACAAATTTAATCAAAATTAATATAACCATTTCAAAATTAAGTTTATCAAATAACGTTATTGATTAAGAGCAAATTTATTTAATTCGATTTGGTTTATCTAAACTCATGAATCATCCATCTTTGATTATCCATATACCTAAGTGGGTTCATACACATTCTACTTTTAATTTCTTGAGCCTAGACCATACAAGTATTTGGCATAATATTGACATATTATATGACATATGTGTGTATATGATATTATGAGAAAAAGTTGTGTAACTGAAATGGGGCAGAGTATTATAGTTGTTTGTAAATTAGTGAAACATGGCAGCAAGGTGACAGAGGGTATTTCCGTTTATGCAGCTAAATAATAAGGCCAAAAGGATTCCTACCAAAAGCATGGAACCAAAATGGGGTTTCAGTTTTGCAGGGTTAGATCCAATTTCATGATGTTTACAGCTCAACTTCTTGGCCAAGCTGCTAGATCAACTTCCTTATCAAGTATATGCGGCCTATACCTATATGTCCATGGTATAATTGTGAGTATGGAAGTTTCTAGTATGTATAACATATAGATAAATATCTCAAATTACATTACATCTCTACATCCTTTTATATTTTATTTTACTAACAATTATTCAATATGTGCAACCTATATATAATAATAAAATAAATTGTCTCCAAATCATAAAGTCTATTGTGTGCTTCTACAATATTGAAATATTCATCTACACATATATCAATAACCATAATTTCCTAGTAGAGCAATCAAATACACAAGCAAAACATCCCAATAATTTAATTCTAACATAAATATGATAAGTGAAAATCTAATTTGGAATGCAAATAAGAAGCAACTTTTAGCTAATATAAGACATATTGCAATAGCAAATGAAATTAGAAAATAAAATAGAGATAGGATTTTTTTTTTTTTTTTTGGGTCATTACAACAAGGGAGTAGGGAATCAAGCTTGAAACGTCTAATGTGGGAGATCAAGAGAAATGTCACTAGATCACAAGGTCATTGCCAAAATAGAGATTGGATCTTAAAATATAATAATATATATGACATCTTCTAAATGATAGAAAGTTCTATTTATCCATATTTATGTAAAAAAGATGTTAGATGTTTTTTTTTTTTTTTCAATTCACTTAGGTATGATATCATTTGCTATAAAGCAATGAAAGGAAAAGCACCGCCCGATGGTTATACCCAAAATTTAAGTAGGAGTGACTTAGATTTTGATCTCTTAATTAATGGGCATGCAACACAACAACAAGTCAATGGGCATCAAGGTTATCCAGTATGACCATTGGACGATCAAGTTAATAAGCTGTTTGAACTCAAACCTTTTATAAAGGATTTCTTGGAGAAGTATGTATAGAGCGGTAAAGGTTAGTGGTTGCATGTGGCACTTACTAGTCCATGGAGATGATGGAAGTTGTAGGAGTTAGTGGATAGTGGCCAAAAGGATATTAACCCACGTTCTCATATCATGAGAAACAAATAACTATATTACATTGGAGGTTCTTTGCCCAGGCAAATAGGAAACCTTATTAGTCCAACCGATTATATTTAAATAAAGACAAGCATATAATGGATGTACATCATGAAGGTCATATCTTAGTTGGATTGGTAGGTTTGGGGAGCACTTCGTCTATATTTGCTAGTTAATAGAAACAAAACACTTGTTAATCATTGGTTTATAGTGTCTAAAACTAAAGACCACCTAGTTAAAGATAGGATAAATTTAACCAAGGATAATCACTACACCTCATTAAATAATTCTTGATTTAATCATTATAAGTGTCCTAAAACTCTTAATAATTGTGCCTTATTTATCATATTTTTTTATGATATTTTGTTGATTTACTTATAAAAAAGATACTTATTAAATGAATTACTCATTTCATGACTAAATGAAGAATAATTGAGCTTTTCAAATGATTGATAATGAAACGAGCGAAGTTTTTACGGAGCTTTGCAGATATCACTGCAATATCAAAAGTACACTAAAGGAGTACACAACCAATGTATAATCACTAGAGCAAGAAGCAAGAAATAATAAATTAGTTCTAGGTGTACACGACCCATGTACATGAGTCGTATGTGTCAAGCTCGTTTAAGGTTTATGAATCAAAGAATTTTCGTGATTGTCCAGTTTACACAACCCATGCACACAGGTCGTATAGGGGTCATGTACATTGACACAAACACAACATAGCACTCTATTTTCGTTATTTTGCATATCCAATCATCTGTATTCCATTTTAAAAACATCAAAGGACGTATCTTGAAGAGTTTTTACAAGAGGAAATTTGTGGTTCAACGTTGGGACTAAAAAACAATATCAGTACAAAGGTTTTATTATCACGATATCTCCCTTCTCTTCCCTTATGATTATTGTTGCTAAATTCCTTATGGAAAAGTAGTTTTGTTAGAAATAATTCCATGTTCACAACTCTAATTGAAATTAATTACTTATTTAAGGTCAGAATAAAAATATTTACCAATATACAGTTGCTAAATCGTGTGTATAAATCGGGATATACAAACATTATACTGTGTACTGTATATCGTGTTTGTAGTCGTGATGTTCGCATGAATATCGCGTTTACAAAACACGATTTGCACATGAGTAAAAACATTCATATCGCGATTATCAATCTCGATATGTAATTAACTCCTAATCGCAATATAGCAACAGTATATAAACTTTATATCATATTTTATTCCCGCGATTTACGTGTAAATTATTATATCATGTTTTTTAAACGCTATTTTGCTATAGTATATTGGTAATTAATTTCATCATAGTTGTATATTGGTAATATTTTTTCACAGGAACCCTATACATGTATTGAACTCAGTTTTGTTATGTCATAAGTTTGGAGAATCCCTAGCTTTATATACAAAATTGCTTTTTTGATTGAATAAAGTTTTAGTCTTGAATTTACTTCATAATTTATTTTATTATTTGTGATGCGTTTAGGCCTAAATCATTATAAACTTGATTTCTATTAATTAGAAAAAATATTTCACTTAATGGAATAGCTCATGCGTAAAGAAGATGCATGGCTTTTCCAACTTTCTACCATTAAATATTAGTTTTCTTCAACTAAGGTTCATGAACTTTACCCAGTTTTAAATTTACATTAATGAAGGAAGAAATTCACACTTCTTCATTTGGACTAGGAGTTAATCGACTTAAAGATGGTGATTAATTCAACTAAGTAACTTGGCAATTCAAGACTAAAGAAATATTTGATTGATTTTACATAAAAAAAAAAGATAAAAATGCTAGGGTGAATCAAAGCCACGGATATAGTTTGTGAACTAGTTAATCTTAAGAAAAGTAAATATATCATTAATTTAAGGTTTTTGGAATTAATTTTAGTTAAAATTGGCATCTAGCACATGATTTGTGATAGATTCAACTAAATAATGGAAAAGGGTTAGTAGTAGTAGCTAATATCTGAGTTAATTTCTATACCACACGATAAGTGTATTGCCGTGTATGGATCTAGGATTAATAGGATTAGGAATTTTAAGCTTTGTGATCACACACATCAAATCACAAAGTAATCATTCTCCATCAATTCTTTTAACATAAATTTTTGTGTTGAAATGAGTATAAAAAACATAAGATCAAGTCTTGGAAATTAAATTTGAAATAAGACATATAAGAATTTTGACATGTTTGTGCCCCAAAATTTGCATGTTATCAATGGTAATAATTAAGGCACTCATAGTTAAGGTTATATAACCTAATGAACGTATTATAGCCCTAACAAGACAAACAATGTCAAACCTTCCCCTTCCCTTATATAGTTTTAGGGGAAAGCAACACATATTATTTTAAGCAAGCCGTGGATGAAAAATCAAACCATAGATGGAAAAAGTGAAAATACAAAATATAACATAGTGTAAATTTTATATGTTGGAAATTAAATGGTTGTTAATCTTTAGTTTACAATAATTTAAAGTTAAACACGGTATAATTGAAAGATAGGGCAAACTTATATAAGGAGTAACCATTATGGTACATCAAAGTCTTTTATATCATTACGTGTGTATAACTTTTGACCGTATCACATCTTTAAAATGCAACTATTGTGTGAAATTGTGAATCACTTTTGCAACATACGGTTTAGCGTTGGTAATTTTGTAATTAAAATTATCTAATTTGTATTGAGGTTTTTTTATTTTTCCAAAATGCTCATGGGTAAGTTACACTAGAAGGTCTCAACATTTGAAGTAGGTTCATTTGAGGTCTTAACGTTTTGAAATTTTCAAAAAAGATCTCAACATTTGGAGAAGTTGATCGATTGAGATCTCCATTGACATATGTTACAGGAGAAATATTTAATTAAAACTCACAATACACTTTTTCTAAACGTTAGGGCATCTTTTCAACTTTTTGAAATGTTGGGATCTTAAATGAACTTACCCTAAGCATTGGGACCTTCTAGTGTAATATACTCAAAAGCTTATAGGCATGTATTTCACCAAATTTTGAAGAAATCATTCTTGATTAGCTATTTTATTACACTTCACTAGTCATTTCTTCTTATTTTGATTCTCACAAAGCATTTTCAATTTATTCTCAAAGTAAGCATTCTCCGTTAGTTCTTTTTAATAAAACAGGTATAAAAAATATAATATCAAGTCTCAAAAATCTAATTTGAAACAAAAGAAGATTTAATATCAAATTTGATGCTTTACAAAATATATAATCAAATACCTAAACTTTCTATTAGTCAATTTGATACTTGATTTTTTGTTAAATGATGTGCCATACTTAGCCAACGAAAAAAGCAACACATGCTGCAATTATATTTTATATGAATGCCATATAATCTTATTTGGTTAGGATTATAATTATTGTTATAATACTACTTTTACTTATTCAAAGAACAAAAAGGATTAGCCTTTCAAACACTTAGTCCTTATTAGTGTGCATACATTAAGCCTACGCTTATTATAATTTTTATCTTTTCAATAATGGATAACACAGTTGCATATTATAGATATAAATGTTTGTTAAAAAATTAACAACATGAGATAAAATATTCGAAAGTTTCTAGGTTCTTTCACTTAAGAGAACCTCAGCAGCTAGGATGTCTCAACATGTTAAGCATCCATCTTTTAACCAGATATCTCATAAGCTACATCAAGGTACTTGTAATCTTTGAATCTTTTGTAAAAAAACTAAGTAAAACCTAATGAACATGGATTATACACTAATTATTGTATTTTCAATGACTTGATGCATAATTATGCAAAATATGTCAACAATAATAATATAAAGTCCAATAATAAAAAATGCAGGATATAAGAGATAACATTAGGATTTAAAGTGGAGTCCGGTTCATCTTGTAATCTCAATGATCCACAAATAATGCCTTATTTAATAAGGACTTTACACACTTTATTGCAACTAATACAATTTACTCCGGTAGAGCTATACAACACAATCACTAACACAACAGCACACAATTGAATTGTGTGTCTCTACAACAAATTCAATAACACTTTAGACACAACTCATGTTTGACCAATAATACTTAACAAGCTAAGTATAGTGCAATTACAATAAATAACAAATTCTAAAATTAGCGGCATTATACTTTTTCTCTCACTTTACTAGATAATATAAACTACAATACAAGCTTTGAGAGATTACTTACAAGGACTTGAATACATTTTGTGAGCACTATTCAGTCCCTCAAACTACCCAGATATTTGTATTTAAAAGCCTCCTAAAAGCCCATCCATTACCCTAAAAACACTCTTAAACGGTTTGGCACTAAATGTCTAACGGCTATTTGAAAAGTTGCGACAGGTCTGAACCTTTACACGATTGTTTAGAGCTTTTAGACATCTTGTAGAGAGCTACCATTCTTATGCTTAAAAGGTCTAAACTTTCAGGCTACCCGAACTTTTTGATCATCAAAAGATCTAGACCATTGCAATAAGTTTGGACCTGTTAGTACAGCTCGATATTATCTTATATTTTAGCCATATCTCTCTTGTTTGAACTCCAATTGATATAATTCAAGACGCTGTCGAAAGCTTAGAGAAATCTCTACAACTTTCATGTTTAGAGCTTTAACAAATTATAAAAAAATAAAGGCCTAAAACCTATTTGTATCAAGCTACAATCTACAAGCACAAACCAAAACACATATATATTCACATCAAGGCTCAACACATCATATATACAAACACATAGCATATCATGCACAAATTTAACCATCTCAACTTCTATATATGTTTTGCTAATTAAGTACAGCTTATTATAATCAAGTGAGTGATTGTGCAATCAATTTCTTCATCAAAGTCTACATTGAACTTACTAGTTCAACATCTTTAACCTATGATGTATCATTAGAGGTAAACGTACGGGTCAAGCAGGTCGGGTAAAGTGGGTCAATGTGAATTTATTTTTATTTTTTAATTCCATTTTTATGTTGATTTTATGTTGAAGTTGAAACATTTAAGTATTTTAGGGTTATATAAATATATATGTATATATTAATGACTAGTTTTATTGCTATTTTAATTAGTTATATATATTAAAAATTTAAATAGTTTATTGGGTATTATATAAATTTGAACCAATAATATATAGACTTAAAAATGTTATAATGCATGTGGTGTGTATTAATCCATCATCCTCTATAACATTATGAATAATCACTAATATATTATTTTTAAATTTAAAATTTTCGTTGATTCTTGAACCTTTTTTTTTGTTTAACAATTTTGGCCCGTAAGCCAGCCCCACCCGCCATAAGCTAAATGTATTAACCCACGAGTCACGACCCGTTCACCTAACTCTATGTATCGCTAAGGAACATATTAGGTGTATTGGATTCCCCCTCAATCCTCACTTGACCTTTGTGAATTTCCCCATTCTCATTCACGGGCATATAGAGCCTTATATTATCATTTTCAATTGATAAAATGACGTAAAACCATAAAGTTTTAAATTTATTACACTCCCATGTATTCTTCTCCATGGGCCTCAAAGATGCGCTTATCAAAACCAAATGTTGAATCTGTCGCTTATGAGAGTTATGGTGGAACTTTTTCTTTATATAAATACCATAGCTATGTCCCTATTGGAGCGGTGCAGTATTTACATTAAATCATAGCTAACTATTTCTCTAATGCACTCCTTGTAGGGCTTGAGTGAAGTTTTGGAATTGGAACTTGAATATTATCCTTATCATTAGCTTCATCGCGAGAATTGAGTTGCTCCTCGCATATCAGCATATCTTTGTCGGTTTCACGCTTATTTTTCATATCCGAGTCACATTCAATGACAGCTAAAATCCCTATGCTCTTAAAGTATCCCCACTCTTTACAAAGAATTAAAAATGTATCAACTTCTATAATTAAGGTTTTGTTAGCTTTAACAGACTTGTCATGATAGTATTCCCAAAAAAGGCAATAATAAGCTAGAAGACAAAATTGTTGATCTATTTTTTCGCTTACTTGACATCAACTATTTAGGGTATTTTCATAAATAGGCATTTCGGATGATTACCCTTGTTACTACATTGTCGCTTAGAAGAAGGCCCTTGAAGATGCTGATATTAGTGATGATAGTCTCTTATAGGTATTCCATTATACCTGCATGCCTACATTCATTTACGTTTTTTTATAACTTTAATATATTAAAATGTTTTATTTAAATTTCATCTTATTAATTGATTCCATGTGTTATATTATATATGTTCTATGAGATTATAATTACATTAGGAAAGTGTAGTTTCCTCTTTCGACGGGGCGGGGCGGGGGTTGGAGGAAGAGAAGGGATTTGAGTATTTTTGCTTTTTTATTTGATGTGGTTTTCTTTTTACTTTTGATGGGCGTCGAATCCAACAAATATATTAACCTACTCTAAAGATTTTGTAAATAGCAGTGAGCAAGATCGTATCCATAGAGATTGGTGAAAATCTATCTCTATTTAAAGATTAGAATAAGAAAAGAAGAAGAGGGGCTAGGGGAGGGGTTATGAAATCAAAGAAAACAAGAAAATCAATTATATCTAAAACAAAAAAACAAACAAGATTTCAAGGATTGATTCAACATGAAATAACTCCTAGCCAAATGAATTATCACAACTCGGTTCATGGAATTGATCATTGATGCAAAGATTTTTGTTTTTTATATTGGATAAATCGATTATGGTTATTAATAAGCTCTAAAACCTATCTCTCCTTAGTTAATCGATAACCAAAATAAGCTCTTTGATTATTTCCCTTTTTGACTAAACAACCCTAAACAAGCTTTTAGGGTTTAATTTATCAAAAGCTTGAAAAACAAGGAAGACAATCAATTTGGATCAACAAATCAAATGCTTGACTTATTTAGTCCAGTTCACACATCCTCATAACATAATCAATCATCTAATTTATAATTAATCATGTTATTGTATCACAAATATCAGAATCATCAAACAATTGTGGATTTGATATTCTAATTGACAGATTATCACTTTGCTACTTGAACAAACGGATCTAAATTTGCATCAACCAAACGAAATGACAAAAACAAATAGATTAGAGGACATACAAATATCCAAAGCAAGAACAAAAACAATATAAATCAATTCGATCTCATAATTCTAGAAGAATCGAGTCTTGTAACAATCCTTTAGCTAGAAAAAAGAACTTAGCCACACATTATAATACAAAACTGCCTATACTCTAGGGTTCTTGCAATGTCTTTGAATGATCACAAATCAGATCTAGTTGAAATCTTATATAACAAAACTTGGAATCTGGACAACCAGGGCATATACGCCGGCAGTTACACAATGTGCGCCGGTGGCGTAGACATCCAACAGTCAATGTCGTTTCACATTCAAAGGCTTTACATTGGCAATCCAAGCAACAACTTTAATAAATTTGATTCCATCCATGCTCTACATCGCTTCATCGCTGATGGCTTTGATTCCTAGATTACCGACTTATGTTGAAATTGCAGAAGCCAAAGGAATTCTTTCTGATACACTGGCGGCGTTGATGCCAGCCTTTAAAATTTGCAGTCTGTCAAGAAGGAACACGGGCCACACTCCAATAGTGTTGAATCAGATTTTTGCTAGTGTACGTTCTCTACAGTGAAGGCTAATGAACTTTGCTTATCAAAGCTAGCGGTGTTTGCATGTTGTTTTGCTAGCGTTGTTTACTCTGATGCATGATAATTGACGTGTTCCTTCATGTTTTAGTTGGTCTTGATCTTTCGTTGTTTCAATTAGCATGAAACATGTCCAAACTTGTTCTATTAGCATCAAATACCCGAAATATAACATTTTAGTCTAATTAAATACCAATTCCTATTGATTTCTACAAAATCCATAACAAGTTAGCATGCTTTGATCCATGAAAATTGAGTATAATTTGTCTTAACAGCTTTTAATAACAAATCTTAATTATGGTTTTGTATGATAACAGTGAATATCCATAGCAAAAATCTTGAAAACTTTTGGAGAGTTTAGGAAAGCTTGAGTATTTTTTATAGATTGTCTAGTTTCTCTTTTTGAAAGTAAAGAGTATTCCTTCTCTTAAAGATATTCTTAGTAAATCTGACACCACTGGATGACTTGGTTTCATCGAAACCATATATACCACAGAATTCTTCATAAGTTAAAACGACCTCATAAGTTTCTAAATACTCCTTGTCCCACATTGATGTTTTTTTAATGATCATTCTCATTTATGCTTTGTAACTAAAATTCCCATGACTAAAGTGGTAAAGATTACGAGAAGTGCGAGCTTAATGAATTTGTGCTAGTTAGGCTATAGTATTTGGTAGGTTTATAATTATTTTATTCTTATAAAAAATTAATAATAGTACTAATTATATTGATTAATGGTAAGTAAAAGTGCTACCAGACTATTAAGTGTACATGTAAAGCTCAATATGACCTATAAAATAAATAAGGCCCGATGTTAATATGTTTATGCCCTAATTTTTGCAAGACATCAATAGTAGATTAGTTAGATTCTCCACTTCCCCTACCAAAATTCCCCATTATTTGTACTATATATAATAATTGAGGAAAAGCAATACATATTAATTGAATTATACAATAAATGAAAATAAAAGAAGAAAAAGTGAAAAAATAATGTAAAACACAACATAAATTATTATGTTAAAAGGGTAAATTACACAAAAAGGGTATAACATTTAGAGGTAAGTTCATTTAAGGTCCCAACATTTTGCGTGGTTGAAAAGAGGTCTCAATATTTGGGAGTAGGTTCATTTAAGGTCTCAACGTTTGAAGAAATGAGTCAATTTAGGTCTTCAATGACAAGTGTCAACATGAGAAGAGTATTTTGAGTTTTAATTAAATATTATTTTTTGTTAACACATATCATTCGGGACCTACATTGTCTCACTTCTTCAAACATTAGGACCTTAAATGAACTTACCCCTAAACTTTGGAACATTTTTTTGTCACTCAAAACGCTGGCACCTTAAATGAACTTATCCTCAAACGTTGGGATATTCTAGTGTAATTCACCCTATATTAAAAATCTAAAGTTAGACACTACATGATTGAAAGTTAAAGCAAACTTGATAGGAAATAACCATTACACTTCACTGAAGTCTTTTTATTTAATTTTGAAGTAATTATTCTCGATTAGTTATTTCATTACACTCCACTAATCATTTCTTGATTACTTGATGCTTATGCATCAATTGTAATCGCAAGTCAATTTCATTTCATAGATTAGTTTTTTCAATTAATCTTTCTATTATTCCTTTATATGTTGATTCTTACGGAGGATTTTCAATTCAGTCTCAAACTAGTCATTCTTCATTAGTTTTTTTACTACACTTCACTAATTGTTTCTTCGTATTTCGACTTTTTAAAAGGACTATAGGTTTAATCTCTAAGTAATCATTCTCTGTTACCTCTTTTATTATGTTCTACCAGACATTTCTCTATACTCTGAATCTAAAAAAGGATATTTCATTTGGTCTCAAAGGAATCATTCTCCAATAGTTCTTTTATTACATTTCACTAATCATTTCTTTGTATTTTAATTCTCAAAAAGGAATCTCGATTTATTATTGAAGTGATAAAAAAATCTAGATTATATAGAAGTTCTTTTATTTCATTACACCTTTCTAATAGTTTCTCGATTTAATTTTGAAGTAATCATTTTTTACTAGCTCTTTTATTGCATTTCACCAAAGGTTTCTATATCTGATCTTAAAGTAATATTTCTCGATTTGCTCTTTCTTTACACTTCAATAATCATTTCTTGCTTACTTTATGTTTAATTATGTCGATTTCAATTGCAAGCCAATTTTATTTCACTAATTTTCAATAATCACTTCTTGATTACTTTATGATTAACTACTTCAATTTCAACTACAAGTCAATCTCATTTCACCAGTTAGTTCTTCTATCACACTTCATTAGTCATTTCTTTGTATGTTGATTTTGAAAAAGGATTCTCGGATTAGTCTTGAAGTAATCATTCTCCAGTACCTTTGTTACACTCTATTGATTGTTTCTTTGTATTTTGGTTTGCAAAAAGGATTCTACATTTATTCCGAAAGTAATCATTCTCCATTGATTATTTTATTAAATTAAACTTATGAAACATAAAAATCAAACCCTGAAAATCTAATTTGAAATAAGAAAAACAAGGCTTGATTTTGGTATGTTTATGCCTCAATATTTGCAAGAGGCAATAATTAAGACAATAGATTGCCAAGGTCATTGTAACTTAATAAAGTAAATAATGGTCCCAATGAGATGGAGCGAGTATGAATTTCCCACTTACCCCTATATTCCCCAATAGTTGTAAATATATATACTATATAGTAATTGGGGGAAAACAATTGATATCAATTTTAGCATATCATAGTGAAAAGGTAAAAGAGAAAAAGTAAAACTAGCTAAAACTAAAGCTCCATTCAATTGCGGTTAGGATAAAATTTGACCAACCATCAATATGTCTAACGCATTTAACTACTCATAGCCTTCATTCCCCATCCTTTTAGTCATATGCTCACTACCATCCCCTAAAGGTGTATACGTGATCAGTTTTTAAAAGGTTCGAGCTCGAATAATAAAAAATAAGGATAATGATAAAAATGTTACCTTAACTTTCGTAAAAAAGAATAATTAGGTACTTGAATAAAGTTTTCGTACCCGCCTTGTGTCTTCTACTTCTACATGCATGTAGTAGCCTAGTGGTGTATGTGTATGGTTTTCAACATTTTTCATACCTAAAGTTTGGTTTTAACAATTTTTATACCTAAACAAATTTTTCATGGACTTAAATTACCAAAACCAAACTTCAGGTATGGAAAATGCCAATGAAAACTTTATTCAGGTACTAAATTATTTAAAACTAAACTTCAAGTGCCTAATTGTTCTTTTTGCAAAAGTTCATGTGCTATTTTTATTATTATCTCTTAAAAATACCATCGAATTTGAGTTGAATTAAGCTTACATCTAGCCGAAAAAGAAGAATGTCGGAGCTTCGGTTCAATAAGTGAGATGATATAAATACCAATTATAAGTATTTAAAATCATTTTAAATAGCTTAAAGTCAAATAAACTCCAATTAAAGCTTAAACGACCAAATTTTTCAAAAAAAAAATTCTAATTTTCTTCATAACTATGAACCAAAAATTTCAAAATTCAAAAGCATCTCAAAATACTTAAATAAGATAAAATTAAGTTTAAAAGTGTTTCATGATAATAATTTTTACAATAAAAACTATCGTTAGAGTGCCAAAACTAGTCAAATTGGCACATTATGTAATATGACCCCTTGAAATTATGCTACATGGCATGATTCAGCAAAATGAAGAAAACCCTAGCACTATCTCCTCTCTTTTGTTGCTAGCATTACTTTTTGCTTCCTTAACCTCTTTTTTTTTTTTTTTTCATTTTCTTCTTCAAAATATACTATTTAAACTCTCTCTCCATTAGCTTTTTCAAGGTAAACCTTTAAAACCCTGAACTCTAACCTCAAATTTAGTTCTAAACACATGATTAACTTTAGATCAAGTTTAGGTTGCCCCCACAAAGAAATCCAAGATTAAAGTAAGTAATTAGTGCTTTAAGTGAGTTTAAGTATGTTTCTAGGTTAGTAATGATATTTTGTTACATGGGTATTGCTTCTTTAGGCTTGAATTCATGAAAAATATTTTAAATGTCAGGTCTCGACTAACAAACAAGATGGGAGGGGTGAATTGTTTATTATTTAAAACTTTTGCAAATTTTTGTTTTTATGTATGTTATAGATGAATGAATGCAATGCAACAAGTAATAACGAAATTTAAAGCACTGAAAATAAATGAGGCAAAAAATTTATAGAAATTCCTTTTTGTAAGTCATTCATCTCTTTTAACTCCATTGCTAGGGATCCAATCTTCCACACTGGTTGTTCTATTAATCCAATACAAAATTGAGAGATTACAAATACCAACGCTATCTTGCTCTGTCTTACAAGCTTCATACTTAGGCTAGTCGCAAAACTACAACATATTAAGATGTAATCCTCTCAAGCTATCACACAACCTCACTCTTACAAGTAAAGAGTAAGGATAGATTAATAAAATATAATGGAATATCAAAAAATTAAATGTAACAACGTAAGTGCTTGCAGTGTTTTTGCTCTCGCTTTGATTTAACGTTTGTTAGACAACCATAAATGCACGATTTTAATAAAAATAAAAATATTTAAGTGTGAAAGCCACCTGCAAGTGTACAGGTCGTGCAAGCATAGCTAAGCGAGAGTATTTAAGGTCGTGATTCACAGGGAACTATCTATTTGGATTGCTTGTTTCTCATCTGTATCTTTACCTGTATCAAAATGGTATATGTAAATGCGTGTAATTTGCATATATTTTTTATTTGTATTTGATCTTTTCATGAGAATTATTAGCTATTTTTTATATGTCTCTATTTCTTGATAAACAATTTGTTATGAAAAATTTGAAAAAAGTATTTGTATCTCCCTGAAATAGCTATCCAAACAAATCCTAAGTACTGGATTATGGTGGTTTTACTCTAAGCTAGGCAACCGAAATGGAGTTTCGATATTCCTAAACTAATTAAATTATTTCTACAAATTACTACTACAAACTACAATTATTTTAACATTAAAGATTAAACTAACATTAAAACTACAAGGTTAAACTGCTTTGGTATAAAGATGCGGGATTATGTAATGGTTTAGTTAGAATTTCTAGTCATTGCTTTGTAGTTATAATTGGGTTTGTTCATTTGGGTTTTGATTAAACTCACAAGAATTTCCTTCCCTCTCAAGTTGCAAGATTTTAATTATAACATGGATATCCCTCTTGAATAACCCATTTATTATTATCAAATAAATAACATACTCCTCTCACAAGCCATATTATTCTAATTGAATTTATGGTTCAAGCATGTGTCTGTATTAATAAACCACAACTTCAACCGCATTAAGAACGTGAGCTCTACAACTTGAGTTGAAATGGCACGCGTCCATGTCAGTTTCAAAGTTGTATTTTCCATTTCAATCAAGTTTTAGAATCCCTTTTGAGTATTTCAAGTTCTAATTTACAAGAAATTCATAGACAAATTTTCTCCTTGTAAATATTGAAATAGAAATAACCAAGATTCCAAATCAACAAGACCCGCTATAAATTACTAATCAACTACTTAAGAAATCTATTAACACATCAAATTATCCCACTAAATAAATCCAGCTCATGCTAAAAAATGGAATTTCATTCATGAAAATCTAAACACAATCCATTACAAAAGGACAAAGGAGAAAAAAAAACCTTAAAGTCGCAGAATGTCTTCTCATAACTTTGGGATCCAACTCCATTGTGAATGTGCATAATGAATAGTGCCAGAATCGAGATGGAATGAGGTGAGGTCGAGGTCGGTAAGTGAGATAGATGTGTTGAAAGATGATAGAATGGTCTGTTAAGAGACAAATACCAAAATATGGTTTGTCCTCCAAGGAGAAAGACAAAAGAAAATGAAAATCAGAATAGTATATACAGGTAGACATCATCACAGGTCAGTTCCAAATCGAGAATAGACCTGACCCATCACCGGCGGTTCCTAAACCAGAAACTGACCTGGGAATGGTGGGTCTGAACTGGTAAAGGATCCAGCGGTTCTGGCGGATCCTTACAGTTCCATCCTTAAAAACCACATGACCCAGCAATTTTGGAACCGGTAGTTTTATACCATAAAAATTATAAAAAAAGAAAAGAAAATTATAAAAAAAATTATAATTATAAAACAAATATTTAAAACTACTTTCATATAAATAATAAAAAATTTATTTCCTATTTGCACTATATAATATGTTATTATTAACAATACAAGTAATAAATACATTTGAAATCATATATTGTTAAATTTATGTAGACTTCTAACTAAAGTAGACTTTCTTTCTTAATAATGTGTGATTTGTTTTTTGTTGTTGGGAATTATTTATATTTTGAATATTTTATAGTATTACATTGCTAATATAACAACTAAAAAAGTGCAAGTGATTGTATATAAATAAATACATAATTATAGAATTTCTTTTAACTAATGCTACGAACAATTATTATTAGGCTCAATGTTATTTCAAGTTAAAAATTTATATTGCGTTTTTTCTTAGTTCAATTAAGTAAATTATTTAATTTTTTTATTTCGTGGTTCTCGGTTCCTCTAGAACTAGAACCGAATCATGGGAACTGGATCAACTCCCATGGGTCTGGTTCTGGTTTTAGACCTAAACCGAACCGTGACGACGTCTATATATAAGGCCTTATAGAATGTGAGTTTGTAAATGAAGGTATGATGATATGAAGATTGATTAGGTTTAGTGGCTATAATGTAATAGATGTGAGAAGTGGTTGTTGTGGAGTGGGTATATTTAGAGGTCATCACGATGCGGGTCGATTTTGGACCCGAACCGGATCCGCCGGTTCATGGTTCCACTTTTTATGGAACCGGAACCGCCAAAGCCGGGGCCGTTCATGGTTCTTTGGAACCGCTGGTTCAAGCGGTTCCGATTCCAATTCCACGAGAACCGTAAACCAACAACTTTTTTTTTTCAATTTTTATTTTATTTTATTTGAATTTCAAAAATCAAATATATTGAAATACTTTAATTCCATAAAGCCAAATTTAGCTTATATATTTCATAAATGAATATTCGAAACTATTTCAATAAAAAATACTACTTAGTACTTAAAATAACATCTGTAACAAACAAATACTTATATATTAATATGCATCCAAACATTAAAGAGTACATTCTACTGGGCGGGACATTATATCTTACATCTAATACTGTATTAGTATAGTAACTAGAACCATAACAAATGACTAACTATAACCAGATAATTCATTAACTCTAACTATAACACTAATACCCTGATAAAATAATAAGAAACATTTAAAAGTAAACTCAATACTCATTGGCCTGGATTAGTCCCTGATGAAGTGGCAGCTGTGCTTCCCCCAGAGGAGTTGAAGTCGCTGAAATACTCACCCTTCTTGCTTGTATAGTCCTTTAAGTCTTGTTGTCGTCGCTCTACACGTGTCCAGTCGTGGTTGCATTCTAGTGCCTCAATTGTTGTTAGGCCATACCGGGACCTATGCTCATTCAGTTATTGCCCTGCAATGCTGAAAGCTTGCTCAATCGCCATAGTTGAAGCAAGTGCAGCTAGCACTTGTCTAGCGATCCGAGATAGTATTGGAAACATCTCTTTGTGACATTTCCACCAGTCTAGGATGTCGAAGTTGTATGCGTCAACCATGTCTCAAACTTGAACGTCGTATTCAAGTACTTTATCTATCTTTGAATATGATCTACTTCCGCTAATGCCACGTGCCTTTTGAACCATTGGTGATGGAGCACCACTCCGGGCTTTTCCATGGTAGTTGATGTTGGAGCATTAATGGGGGTTGCTGAACTAGTGGGGAAACGTCCTCCATATGTAGTGGTAAATTGGGAATATAAGTTCAGTAGCACATTAGTTGTCTCTTTGATGATAGTACTAGCAGAAATTACACAAATGTCTTGAGTGTTTGACAACCTGTTCACATGTTCATAATAATACTCGAGGACTTTCCGAAGTCCCTTAAACTTATTTTGTGGATCCAATAACCATGCCATATTATATATCATAGGAATTTCCCAACTACTTGTGAGCCATATCGTTAACACATATTTGTAGAATTAGATGAGATCTTACCTGTTGGAGCGTCCCGATGATGTTGCAGGCTTCCAATAAGAAGAGATGTACACTAGGGTTGTACATCCGAAAGAAAACATTTGTGCAGTTATAAAATACCTTCAATAGCTCTAATAAGTTGGTACAAACTTTCTATTCATTGGGATGCAGTGTTATGTTCGGTACATGTGCAATGACAAAGCTACAAAGCAGCTCCTTGTATGGTATCGTGCTTGACAAAAGCTCATACGTTGAATTCCATCGGTGTTGCACGTCTTTTTTGAATTTTTTTGGTCTTTCACCATGCACCCCACACAATTTCCGCCATTCTCTGTTAACCGATGGATGATCCGTGATGTAATCAACCATTGCTTTTATCGGAGACTTACGAATATTTAAGAGTCCATTCCACCCTTCACATATGACATGCACATCTTATATGGAAAAAGGTTCCCCCAAGTGTTGGATGACACAACAATTCTAAGTCAGAAATACTGGCTGTATTTGCTATAGCATTATCAAAACCTATCGAAAAAATTTTATTCGTCAAACCATATTCATTAAGAATTGTTTGGATTGTTGCATATATGTTTTGTGCCGTATGGGCTCCATCCATTTTTTGTAATGCAATCAATCTCTTATGCATTACCCAAAGTCGATCAATCCAATGACATGTAATTCCCATATAGGAACTTTCACCCCATCTCTCAGTCTAAATGTCGGAACAAATAGAGATACATGTATCGAGATCAACAAAAATAGCTTGTAGCCGTGCCTTCCCCGTCTGATACATTTTAAGACAATGTCGTTTCATGGCACTCCATTTAGGAGCTTGTAGCTGCAAGGTTTCTTGGTGGCAATAAATAAGGTCTGCATTTTTGCTGGCATTAAATCCCAAATGCAACCCACTTATCATTTGCACCATAGCATCATAATACGGTTCCTCCTTAAATTGCCACAGCCTTGCTTCTTTTTTCGAACCGAACCATCATATTTGCTGTTGCGATGGATCCATACCATATTCGCTTGGATGTTTCGACTTCATATGTTTGGAAAGACTACCATATCCATCTCCTTTGAAAAAGGCATAGTTTGCGTTGCAATAATTGCAATGCGCTCTAGTCTTCCGGTCCGACCCTTCGATCTTTCTGAAATGTTTAGTAAATATTTCAGACTTGTATGGTTGATGTGGCTTGTTGGATGGGTTTGGTTCAACGGAAGGGTGTATTTCTTCACCTAAACCACCATAATCCTCGACTTCGTGTTGCTGTAGTGGTTCCACTTTCGGATCCTGGGAGTTCTTGTCAACACCCTCTTGTTGATGGTCAGTAGGATTGAACGCTTCAAAACCTGATGGAACTAGAGGGAATTGGTTATGTGTGAATTCTAGATAAGAAACTCGAGGCTCATTAAAGTCATAGCAGTCAATATCATCGTCTATATTAATAGTAGACTCTTGGTGATACTCGGACAGCTTTCCCTTCAATTTGTTTTTCTCTTCAGATTTTTTTTGTGAGCCACCAAAGAAAAAAGAAGCCATTGAATTTTTTTTCTTTTGCAACAACAAAGTGGTAATATGGGGGTGGTTGTAAACGAATTGGAAATTTAAGAACAAACACAAGAAACAAGTGTAAGAGGTAACCCTCTCATACAATATAGTATAAAAATAAGAAGCAAAATTAAACATAGTAATGTCTGATATTTCTCAAATGCAGGAATGTTTGATATTTTTTTGCAAACGAATCTCTATTTTTTTTAAGACCAAATGTTTGATAGCGATAGCAACAGATGATTGTTTGATATTTTTCTCAGCCAAACTCATTAATTTATAGCCTTCGTTACATGCGTACATTTTAATGCCAATTTGTTTGTTGTTTGAAATCAACTTGTAAGATTTCTGACATTGTTATAATTTTCAACATGCCGTTTGCAATTTTGGCTAAAGGTGATTTTTTGCACGGTTGAAATTTTTGTCAAAGGAATATGAGCATTACTTTTGCACTGTTATCTGAATAATTTTCGATGTGCAAAATTTGTACAGACGTCCAACTTGCTCCTCCCCAATTATTTATCATGCGGTCCAAATTGTCAAGTTGGTAAGTTATTTTTGTTTGTTATTTATCAAGATTCCCTACTCTATATCACATTCTATTATCTTATTTACTTATGGAGTAGGGCCCCTCTAAATTGATAATTTTATTGTTTATTTTTTTTCAAAGCAACAATTTGCTTCAGGCCTATCCTCCCCCCCCCCACTCACACACACAAAATTCAAATTGGGGGGTAGATTGCTATCGTTTGCACTCTTCCAATTTCTTTTTTTTTTTAATCCTTCCAGATTGGGGTTATGGTCGATGAACCGCCCAAATCCGCTAGAACCGGTAGGTCTCCTAGCGATTCTAACCCGTCCCCAATGAGCCGGTTCTCGGGTATGAAACCAACGGGGACGGGTCGGGGTGGGTCACAGTTAAAACCCGCCCCCATGAAGACGTCTAGGTATATTCTCGTGAAGTGGATCCCCAAAAACAGAAAAAATCTCCACACTACAACAAAAATGGACTTTAGAAGTTTAGTCCCAAAATTAAATGACAACAAAAAATATAATATTAAGTTGCTTGAGTTGATGTTGGTCGGTGTAAATCAGTTAGCTGCTCGATTTGGAATTTTGCAGCAGCTCGGTGTGCACTTGAACGAGAGATCGACAGTTGCTGTGTTGCTCACATGCTCGGGTCGAACATAGGTGCACGGCAGATTGAACAATTCAGCTCGATCATACCTTAGATCAGTAGTCGAAGCTCTGGTCGGGTCAACTCTAGTCGGTTCTTGTTTCAGAGACCAAGTCGGCATGGTTTGTCTTGTACTGCAATTTGCTTGGACAGCTTCAATATTTAAGCAGCTCGGCGGGTACTATCTTGGCAGCTAGAAATGAGCGCTCATTCCCTCGCTCGAGTGCTCCATAATTCTCAGATGATTGGTTAGAATTGAAATGCTCGGACAATGCGTGGGGCTGCTTCCTGCTGTTGCAGGTTGGTGCGAGCAGTAGGAGGTTAGCTCGGGTCTTCCCCAGTTTGCTCAGAATTCAGTAGCATGCTTACGTCTCCAACTCTGCTTTGATGGCTATTGACGCTGCAGTAGCTTGGCACGATTGGTCCGAGACTGTGGTCTGGTCAATGCTTATTCACTTCAGGTCGGTGAATGCCTGGACTGGAGCTGCTCAATGATTGAGGCGGAGCCGCCGGTCGGTGTGAGTTGGCAGAGAGCTCCGAACTGGACTACACAGCTCAGGCTGGAGGTCAGGATCAAGACAGTCAGCTGTCATTAACCTCTCGGTAGAGTTTCTTAGACCACGTCAGTGGCTAGTGCAAATGCTCGGAGCTTGCTGCTGATGTATTATACTCTGATGCTGCTTGTTTAGAGTCTGCTCATGATTGGAGCTCGTGCATGGACATCTGCTGGTCGGTCATCAAGTAGCTTGATGGTTGGTATTCTTGCTCAGGAAGACTTGGTCGGTACAGCTCCGATTGTGGTGGGCACTCAACACCTCTTAAATTTGTAGCAGCTTGCCTATTCTGCTTCTCGGTCAGCTGCTATGTAATGGACGCTCCAAATTCTTCAAATCAGGTCGGTGGATCTTCACAATTCAGCAGCTCTTCTTCTGTTTTGAGGCAAGTTCAATCATGAGCACGTGGATGCTCCAGCTTGTTCTGATTATCACTCCGGTGCTCTGCTTGGCTTTAAAGCTCAATCGGTCCTGCTGTGCTTGATGTTTGTTTGATCGACAAGTTGGGATGATGGAACGAGCTGTTCGAACAAGGAAGCTGGCTGGCACAGGAGCAATTATAAATTGAATTAGACGGCTCGGCTGCAGTTGGATCATCTCATATTCGTATCTGCTGCTGTTGTCAATCTCCATTGCGGCTCTATATTGGTGATTTGCTCTTAGCTTATGCCTTTTTCTGGTCATTTGCTTGGAAAATTCAGTATAGGTTGCTGCTCTTGGGCTACTTGACTGTTACTACTAACCTTGAACAGTCCTGCAACATGGTTTGGCTTGAGAACTGCTTTGCTGGTGTCAACTTTTCATATTCGGCCAAAATATGTAGCTGTTAGAATAAAGAACAAAAAAAAAAAAAAACTCAAATTTGAGTACAAGAACATACCATTGAAATCTTCTTTTGATTGCAAATTTGCACAACAATTAAAGCAGACTTTGCTCTTAAAGACTGCATAACTACCATTTGATTCCTATTTGTCTGTTCACTTTAAAAGCACCAAAAAATGCATAAAGGCGTAATATAAGTGCAGAATAAAGGTGTATAGAATACTCATTTATCAACTATCCCCAACTTAGCTCTTTGCTTGTCCTTAAGCAACTTCTAAACTTCAAATTCAATAGCAGGACACACTTAGGACAGCAACCACACTCATGCATTCCCAAACAAACCACTCTTGACAGTGATTCAACACATGCACCACTCAAAGCTTTTAAGCTCAAATGGAGCTAGCTGCAATTTTCTGCAGGAGACTCATTCTCCACCTGCTCAAATATCAGAATTGAAATGATTCTCATGCTTCTCATTTAAATTGCTTGAAGTTTTTGTAACACTCTCTCTATTTTAAGTTTGTCAAATAATTATAAATGCATTTTTTTTTTTTATAAAAATCAATTTCAATGTGATCAGTAAGTGCACCGATCATGTAAGTATAGCTAAGCAGGAATATTGAAGGTCGTGATCCATATGGAGCTAATTGACTAAGTACTAGATTATAATAATTTTACTTTAAGCTAGGTAATCGAAATAGGGTTTTGATATTTCTAAACTAATTAAACTAAATTACCATTGTAAATTATAACTAATTTAATACTAAAAACTGAATTAATACTAAAACTACTAGGTGAAACTCTTTCAATAAATATGTGTGCGATTATGTAATGGTTTTGGTTAGGATTTCCATTCGTTACTTTGTAATTATAATCAGGTTTGTTTATTTGGATTTTGATTAAACTCACAAGAATTTCACATGTGTCCATGTCAATTTCAAAGTTGCATTTTCTATTTCAATCGAGTTTTAAAATCACTCTCGTGTATCTTA
This sequence comes from Combretum micranthum, assembly GCA_024138025.1. NCBI lineage: Eukaryota > Viridiplantae > Streptophyta > Magnoliopsida > Myrtales > Combretaceae > Combretum > Combretum micranthum. Next base: position 326,171 of record JAMXBD010000701.1, read on the forward strand.
AGCTCTAATTCACAAGAAATTCATTGACAAATTTTTAACCTTGTAAACATTGAAATAAATATAACCAAACATCCAAATCAACAAGACTTGTGCTAAGATATTAACCAACTACTCAGGAAATCCATAAAAACGTCACATAAACCCACTAAAACAAATCTAGTTTGCACTGAAAAGCATGCTTTCATTCATAATAGTGATTTGAACAAAGTCTATAACAAAAAAAGATCAAGAGAGTATACCTGAACTATAATGAATGTCTTCCTAATATGATTCTGGATCCACTCCACTGTGAATGTGCGTAATAAACAGTGTCAGAGGATGAGGTGAAGTGAGTTTGAGGTTGGTGAGTGAGGTGAACGTGGATGGAAATGTAGAGTGTTTGGACCCAAGAGGGGTAGACTAAAAGATCTAAACTGAGAGATAAGCTGAAGGTATATGTTTTTCGTTAATAACTCATTGTACAAGGTGTAGTATATATAGTATTGATATTCTATTATGAACCTCTGATTTACAAGGAAATATTTATGCATAATTTAAGTTTCAGATAGAGCTGATGCAACAGCTTTGATAGAAAAGGATTACAACGATGTGGAGCATATCTACAGATTGTTGAGATTACTATGGCTGGTAGGTGGAGATGCTGAGCTATTTTGTGGGGAAGGATGAGTATGTAGGGATGCCGTTGTGATTTGTCTATCATGCCTCCGCAAGATGGTGCCCCCATCAGCGATACCGATCTTGGATCTGAGAGCGATGAATGGAACGGAGGACAGAGGCTTAGTTAAGGCATCTGCAAGCTGATCCTTAGAGGATATGTGAGAGACAGAAAAGGAACCATGCTCAACATGAGCTCGTACAAAATGATAATCAATAGCAATATGCTTCATTCGGGAGTGGAAGACAGGATTGATGGAGAGGTAAGTAGCACCGATGTTGTCATAAAAAATTTTTGGAGTTGTTGGGGAAGCCACATGCAACTCATGTAGTAGATTTTGAACCCAAAGAACTTCAGTAGCACAGATGCAAGAGAGCAACATTTGGCTTCAGTAGAGGAACGAGCAACTGTTTTCTATTTCTTAGAACACCAGGAGATCGCATTACCACCAAAATAGACAATATAAGCCGATGTAGAGGTGTAGTCATCTTGATTGTCAGCTCAATCGGCGTCAGTGAATGCAGTGACTTGGAGTTGCTGATGGCGCTTGAGAAAGAGGCCGTGGTGAATTGTATGCTTGAGATAGCGGAGAATTCGTTTTGCTGCAGACCAGTGATTTTCAGTAGGATCATGCATAAATTTCGAAAGTCTGTTGACAACATAGGAGATGTCAGGTCGCGTAAGAGAGAGATATTTTAGTGTGCCAACAACTTGGCCAAATTGAGTTGCATTGGTTGGTGGAGAGCCATCTTGAAGTTACATAGAGGAGGATACTGGGGTAGTGCATTCTTTAGCACCAGTCATGTTTGTCTTTGTAAGAAGATCACAAATATATTTGTGCTGAGTTAAGAGAAATCCTTATGGAGTGGGAAGAACTTCAATGCCGAGGAAATAATGAAGATCTCCAAGATCCTTAAGAGATAATCGAACTGATAGATCATGTCGAAAACGATTAAGAAAGATATTGTTGTTACCAGTGACGATTAGATCATCAACATATACTAAAAAATAAGCAGTAATGGTAGATGTCTGATAAATAAACAGAGATGCATCACTTCGAGAATTCTCGAAACCATAAGAGATTAAGAACCGCTTGAGCTCATGAAACCAAGCCCTTGGTGCTTGTTTAAGACCATAAATGGCTTTAAATGGCTTTGTGAAGTTTACAAACGAAGGATGGCTGGGATTGATCGACAAAACTAGGTGGTTGCTGCATGAGGACTTCCTCATTAAGTGTACCATAAAGAAAGGCATTGTTTACATCAAGTTGACGAAGTGGCCAGCCATGAGATAGAGCAAGAGTGAGTATAATTCTAATGGTTGCTGGTTTAACAACGGGGTTGAAAGTATCATGAAAATAAATACCTGGTCGCTGATGAAAACCTTTAGCAACAAGGTGAACTTTATACTTTGCAATAGAGCAATCGGGATGTCGTTTGATGTGAAACACCCACTTACAACCTACAACATTTTGAGAAGAGCTAGGCGGAACAAGTTCCCAAGTACCATTACGAAGAAGTGCAGTAATCTCATATGACATGGCCTCCCTCCATTTAACATTTTTAATTGCTTGAGAAACACAAGAGGGTTTCATGGAATCAGGTAGAGGATAAGTGGTGTTGGCATTGTAAAGGCGTTTTGGTTTAAAAATGTTGTTTTTGGATCGAGTAGTCATTGAATGATTAGGCTTTTGTAGTAAGTTTTGATCAAGTTGTTGGGACGGAGATAAGGAGGAAGCAACAGGAGAACATGAATTAGAAGTAAAAGAGTTGGAATTATTAGAAGAACGGGGATTACCTGCTTCCACTGAAATAGGAAGCGCTGAAGTTGGAGAAGGCAATGGCAAGAAATGCAGTGGAGCAATAGTAGCATCTGAGTTAAAATCTTGTACACTTGACAATAATGGCGTAGAAGATGTAACCAAAGGAGAGGTATTATACCAATTAATGTCAGATGTGGAAGAGACAGGATAGGAAGAGGGAAATTCTTTTTCAATAAAACGAACATGATGAGAGGTGTAAATTTTGTTAGTTTTTAAATCCATACAAAAGTAAGCACTTTGATTATCAGAATAACCAAGAAAAAGACAAGGTGTGGATTTTGGTTCAAGTTTATGAGTTCCGTATGGCTTTAGCCAAGGAAAACAGAGGTAGCCAAAAACAGGAAGTTTGTTATAATTCGGCTTGTAATTGAATAATTTTTCATATGGACAAATAAAATCTAAAATAGGAGTAAGTAGACGATTAATTAAGTAAACAACGGCTTTAAAAGCACATGTCCAATATTTATAATGTAGTTTAGCATGATGAAGAAGAGTTAAGCCAGTGTCAACAATATGCTTATGACGTCTTTCAGCAGTACCATTATGTTGAGGTGTGTGAGGAGGTGTTTTTAGATGTTGAATGCCTAAGGTACTTAAAAAATTCTTAAGAGCAGTGTATTCGCTACCACCATCCGAATAAATAAAAACTATTGGACAATTAAAATATTTTTCAACCACAACTTTAAATTGCCGAAAAATTATAAACACATCATATTTCAATCGTAAAGGATAAAGCCAAATGTACTTGGTAAAATGATCGACAAAAATGACATAATAATTAAATCCATCAAGAGATTGGACAAGAGAGGGTCCCTAAACATCAGTGTAAATTAAATCGAGAAGACCATGGCTTTCTAAGCTAGAATCACCAAATGGAAGACGCTGACTTTTATTACATAAGCAAGAATGACACACCAAATCCAAAGAAGAAGACGAAGATAAAGGAACAGAATCACTTTTTACTAGTTTATCTATTATTCTAAATGAAGGGTGACTAAGGCGTCCATGCAAAATTGCTAGAGATGATGAAGCAGCAACATTGGTAGAAAGAGCTACAACATTGTTCTTAGGTGCATTTCCTATAATTGGCCACTCGTAGAGATCATGCTGATTCTTTCGCGAAGGAGTGGAATTCTCGTAGTTAAATCCTGGACAACAAAATGAGATGGAAAAAATTCAATAGATGTATGATTTGAACGACAAAAATTAGAAACAGAAATAAGATTTTGTTTAATAGTGGGAACACAAAGAACGTTAGACAAATTAAAAGGAGGGAAAGAAATAGAACCAGTATGAGTGATTTTTAAACCTGAACCATCACCAATATGCATATCGTTTGGACCTTCATAAGGTTGATGAAGAGAGATGTTGGACATCTGAGAAGTAATATGGTGAGAGGCACCCGAGTCAACTCTCCATGGAGTTTGAGTAGGAGGAGAATAAATAACATGATTGACTGTTTTTTGTTGAGGGCGAAGATGAGGAAAAAGTTTAAAGCAATGATTTGCTAGGTGGCCACATTTGTTGCAATATTGGCAAATAACTGGATTGGTTTGAAAAGAAGGAGCAGGTGATCCGGTGGGTTTGTTATAAGAGAAAGGTTGTAGAAGAAGACCAGGAGTAGGAGATGGAAAGTGTGGTTTAAATGGACAAGGACAAGGTAGAGTATGTTTGGCTAGATTTGCAGTAGGAGAAGGAATGTTAGTGTTTTGTCTTTCTTGATGAAGGAGGATTTCATGATCAATGATTTTATCAAACAATTCTTTGAATGGTACGATGGAGTCTCGAGTATGCATAACAATGATGAGTTCTTTGTAGGATGGACCAAGACCCCGAGTTGCATATACAAAAAGATTAGCATTGCTAGGTGGATCCCCAAGAGCAGTGAGCTCATTTGCAATTTGTTTAATAGGCACAAGAAAGTCAGTTACTGAAAGAGTACCACGAAGAAGTGTAATAAGTTTGTCCTTAAGATGAATCATGTGGCTAGTGTAACGCTTGGCATATAGACGAGTAAGACAATCCAAACTTCATGACTTGAAGTAGAAGAGGACACGAGAGGAATGACTTCTTCGCTTAGAGATGCAAGAATGGCATGAAGAATAAGTTGATCTTAGCGACGCTAAGAGATTAGTCGGATTCGGAACGGTGTGACTATCTTGCTCAACAGTTGTTTCAGGACATTTATATGTGCCATCGAGATAGCTGAGAAGATCCAGGCCAAAGAATAATGCAGTAAATTGAGCTTTCCATGAGAAATAATTAAACTTGGTGAGTTTGAGAGGTAGTTACGCAGCAGCATTAATAGTGATAAGGTTTTTGGAGAGGATTGGTTGATATTGTAGGAACAGAGGTGGCAGAGGATTCTGACACCATGAAGAAAACAAAATGGATCAAGCTCGTGAGAGAAGGGCTCTGATACCATAAAAGATCTAAACTGAGAGATAAGCTGAAGGTATATGTTTTCCATTAATAACTCATTGGACAAGGTGTAGTATATATAGTATTGATATTCTGTCATGAAGCTCCTATTTACAAGGAAATATTTGTGCATAATTTAAATTTCAGATAGAGCTGATATAACAGCTTTGACAGAAAAGGATTGCAACGATGTGGAGCATATCTACAAATTGTTGAGATTATTATGGTTGGTAGGTGGAGATGCTGAGCTATTCTATTGGGAAGGATGAGTATGCAGGGATGCTGTTGTGATTTGTCTATCATAGACTCGGGGATAAGAGCCCTAAAAAATGACAATGAAAGCAGTATATATAGGGTTTTGTAGAAAGTGAGTTGATATGTGGAGATATGGGGCTGATAGAATTAAGTGATTGTGATGTGATAGGTTTATGGAGTGGATACCCAAAAAACTTGCAAAAGAACAAAAGAAGGATAAAAGGTCTTGTTAAAATATTTACAAGCCAAAGGATAATAAAAGTAACAAAAAAGAAAATAAGATGTTGCTGGAGCTTGTTGAGGTCGGCTTGACAGGTCGGCACAATTGAAGCTCAATAAAGGCTCAAAGCAGGTCAACAAAGAACTTGGATCAGCTCCTGGACATTGCTAAAATCTGAACAAGCGGCTCGGTGATGACTCGTCTGCTTGGACATCAAACTCGCTGTTAAGCATCTGCTGTTGCTGGAGTTGCTCCACTTCAATTCCTATTCAGTTCTTCTTCTCGAAGTGCTCAAATTAAAACAATGAGGCATGGTCATCGGTTCAGTCCGGTCAGCAAGCTGCTTGGTATGATAGTTGCTCAACTTCACAACTAGTTGCTGCACTTTGCTCGAATTAATCATGGCTCGGCTGTCTGCGACAGACACTATTATGAAGCTTGGTGTTTTGCTGCACACATTTCAGCTCCGCTTAGTAGTTGGCTACTCTAGGCTTTGAAGCACGGGCTGTTCTTGCAAGGTCTAGTCGGAAAGGCAAGCCTGCTCAAGCAGCTCGAGGTTTCTTGAAACAACGGTGGCTCAGTTTGAATGGAATTAGGTCGCGCAGTGCTACTTAGTGGATAGCTCAGTTTGATGTTGACCATGGTCGTATCTGTCATGTAGTTAGTAGCTCGGTCATTGATCAACGAAGCTCGGACATGGAAGCAGGTCTGCATAGGGAGGTCGGTCGTATGACTGCTCTGGGGTAAACAATTTGGCATTTGGTTCTGCTGCTGGTTAGTGTAGAAACTAAGCATGGTCTGCTGTCTTATGTGGATCTCAGGCAAGGATTGCTTGACCAAACTGATGCTACCCGGTCTCTCTACTGTAATTTCGAGTTCATTGTTGAACTTGGATCTCTACTTTCTTGGAGCTCAGGCATGGGTTGCAGCAGGTCTTTCTCGCTTATGCTACAGCAGGTCAAGTTGATGGAGGTCGGCTCGGATGTTTTGCTAAAGAAGATGAGCCCGGCATGTATCAATGAAGAGCAGGTTGTCCGTGGCCATTCTCCAATTGGCAGATTTCAGATTGAACTAAACATGCTACACATGAGCTGCACAATTGTCAAGAATAAAAATTATCCATAGAAAACTTAGGATAACACTCATTGTTCTTTCAAGTCATTCAATCATCAGTTGCAAAGATTTACTACAATTAATTCAATATTGCAACAAGGATTAGATCTCAACATTATAAACCTCCGTTACATTCTATTTTGATCCTATTTAACAGCCTTTTGCATTTTCAATTGTATTTATTCCATATCATGAAGTTTGTCCATTTATAGTATAAACTCCTCATAAAAGTGACAAATTATGCATGAAATTGTGAGATAAATATAGGATAAATGTGTCTTTTTACACATTTATTAGTAAGTAAGGCAGCTTCAAAAATAAGTTTGAAAGAAGCTCTGGATGAATATCACCAGAAGGTTGTATATTTGAGTGCTTGTCTTGTATCTTTTTATTTTGAACTCCATCTCTATCTAAATTGCTTATATAACGTCTCTTTGATGATATCTTGAGTGTATTTTCCAAAATATCTTCAAAATGGATAAACATTTATCTTCTTGAATTTGATCGTTTGAAGCTTGAGAATATCCCATAATATCTGATCATGCTAATCTTGAAGTTATCTTTAAATAAAAGACTTTATTTATTCTTCAATCCGTTGTTGTCTTCATCCATTAAGCTGATTTCGGATTTTAAAACTTTGCAAATATATGATATTTCATAAAACTGCATGATATTGAAGCTCCACAAATCTGAAAATAATTTGTTAAGCATATTTTATCTTCTTCGATATGTCTTCTCTTCTTCATGATAACGAGCAACTTGATAAATATAATATGTCTTTAATCTTTGTCTCCAATTAGTGTGTTTGATGTCTTCATGTTTGAAAATATATGTCTTCGAAAATATCTTCATTAAAAAACTGGATAAAGAAATTTCTTGAGAAACTTGTTAGAATCTTGTAAAAATCGAGCTTATCACAAAACTTGTCCCCATAGATTTTAAGTCATCTTTGAGTGGAACGTACTAAATATATTACACAAATACAACTAATAAAGTGGAGCTGGGTCTTTTTACTGATCCTTATAAAAACATCTTATCAAAGACAATTTTTTTTTTTTCAAACTATCAATCTTTTGTGTATGTTCTTATATAAGTTTCGATAAAACTTCTAAAAAACATTTTAATAAACTTTTTGAAACGAAATACTAAATTTACACACCTGATGAAGTATATTAGATATTTTTTATCCTTTTTGTTATTATCAACACATTTTAGGGAATATTCTAACATTCTTCCCTTTTTTTATGATAACAAAACACATTTTTTAAAATAAAATTTTACTTAAAAAAATGAACAAACGTTGAAACATGTCAAAAAAAAAATTTAACACTTTATTAAGCTTGATCATATCAATTCTACTTCCTTTTTGTTATCATCAAAGCAGGATTAACCACTAGAGTCGCTTCATCATTAAAAACTTTTTTCAGTTCCAGGCTCTTGAGCCTCTAGGATCTCAGTCCTTTCTCTTGGTAGAGTTACTAGGTCTTGAACGCGAGTTTCGTTAATGGCTGGTGTTTTTTACGTGATAGTGGTAAACAACCATCAGACTTTTCCTCATCATGTCCTTTTTGAATCAAGCCTTTCAACTCCAATAAACTCTTCTTAACAAACTCCTCTAAGTCTGTAAATTTTTTACTTGGATCGCTACTCGATAATGCTTCATGGTCGTGAAATCCAAACTCCTCTCCTTTCCCATCATCATTCTCAAAATCAAACTGCACATTAACATCCTCTATAATTTCTATTTCTTTATTTTTCTTAAAACCCTGTCTTTGATCTTACTTATTTCCTTAAAATTCCTTTCCCTTTCTTTTTCTTTGACATTCTTTTTGTTTTGACAACTTCTTCATCAAAACCATAACTTAATTTTCCTTTTTCAGGATTTTTCATCCAAGAAGGTAAGTTGCCATCCACATATCTACAGTCCATATAGATAAGACGGTGTAAAGAGAACCAAACCTTTTTCTGAACATTGATCCCAAAGTGATGAGAAGTATTTTCATCAATTCTTTTCACAAGTGTCCTTTGAACTCTATTAGATACATTGTCAAACTTACAAAGGTTTATGATCTTTACTCGGAAAAGCGTGTTCTAACATCTTTCTTGCCACATCCAATTTCAACCCCTTGATCATCCTTATTATGATCCTAGCTTCATCTACTAAAATAGAGGTTGAGCTTCCTTTTTCAGGTAAAATGCAGGAGCAAACAACTTTGCGCATAATTCTATTTAAAAGAGGATAATTTAAAACTAGCACGTCTTTCTCCATATTTACTCTAACACCATCGTTCAAAAATAGGACACTGTATGTTAATCCCTAACAACATAGGATCATGGGCAACATTTTTCAATCATAGGAAATTGATCAAATCATTCTTTTTAATCTCAAATTTATTCCCAAAGATTACTGACTTCCACCTGTCCTTCTTTTTTAAATCAAGATTTTTGTAAAACTTAACTTGAACTTTGCCACACATAATTCTTTTAAAAGAACACAACTTCTTGCAGCTAATTCTCCTCGAGAAATCATTCAAATAAAAACCATTTCTGGCAAAGTAATCCATATCAACATTATAACTATCTGTAATATCAATCATTCCTTTGATCGAAACAAACCTTTTAGGAAATCTTAGAAGATTTTTTGGGTACCTTTTTCTAACCTTTTGGCTTTGGTTTTGCTTTTGGAATGTCGTTATCACTGGAAACATCCTTTAATTCATGGGTTTTTTACTCCTCTTGTTCTGATTCCCTTTAATCCTCCCATACTGTATCTTCTTGAAATGTTTCAGATTCATTAGGAATTTCAATGGGTTTCTTTGATGATTTGGCACGAGAGAACTTTAACTTATATTGCAAGTTTATTTTCACTTCTTCAATGTGGCAAATTATGATCGACTAAGTTCTATTCAGAGAGTCTACTATCTGTCTCGGTCAATTTTTTTCTTCTTTAAAAACTATAAACGTCATTCCCTCTTATGTTATGTAATTTCACTAGTTATACATAATTGCTAAACTAGCATCTTTTTTTTTTTTGTTGTGTAACTTTATTTTATTTTTGCACACACATCGTAGTGCATCGACGGTTGAGATAAATTGAAGAAAATATCATATAAGTTGTTACATCCACACGATTGTGAACTCTCTCTCTCTCTTTATCTTTTAAAATATCTAAAATTTTTTTGATTTTGCATGCCTGTGTGTTTTAATTGATCTAAAAAGTTCTATTCACTCTCTCTTTTTCTCTCTTTCTCTATTCACCAATTTTGTCTTTTTTTTCTTTTTTAGCTTCCGATAATACTTTTCTAAATCTTAATCAAGTCAAATGAAAGAGCATGAAGAAGAAAATAAGCCTTCTGATGAGGATGAATGCCTACAGATATTTCAAATTCTTATAGAAAAAATAAACGACAATCAATTTCTTTCTTCTTATGTGAATATCAAGGACATTAATATGTTCTTTTTTAAGCATAGATGTCAAATTTTCGTAGTTTATGTGCACATGCGTATGTTTATATGTATTTTTTAATCATTGTAGTTCATGTGTGTGTGTTTTGAATTGTTGTAGTTTATATGTGTGTGAGTATTTTGAATCATTGAAGTTTATATGTGTCCGTATATATATATATAGAGAGAGAGAGAGAGATACACACACACACATTGAAAGATATCAATGTTCAAGGATAGATTTATTTGAGGTATAAACATTTCACAAAGTTCATTTAAAGTATCGATGTTTAGAGATAGATTCATTTAAGGCAATGTTATTGAACCCAGATTGACCCGATCAGTTCAACCCTATTCAATTGGAACTAGCCAAAAAGGCAGGTTGGTCCACATATTTGGCCTGGATTTGGGTTAACCCAAATTGACCCGGACAGTTGGACTCGATTGACCAAGACTGAAAAAAAAAAGAAAAAGGAAAAAAAATAAACTTACCATAAATTCAAATATATATTAATAATATATTATAAATTCATAAAATATAATCATTATATTATGCTCTTTTTTCACTTTAATATATGTATATATATATATATATATCTTGTATAGATGTAATAACTAATTAATGGATAAAAGAAAAACTTATTAGAAATTTAAACCTATATTTATACTATATTATAAATTTGTAAAATATAATCATTATATTATGTGTTTTTTCTCTTTTTAAGGTATATACCTTTTATATTGATTGAAATATAGATTTAATTGAGTGGCAACATATATAATTATAATTAAAATGTACTTTATATTTTTACTTTTTATTGACTTCGATTGAACCTGGTTCGATCTCTTAAACCCTGACACCCTAGCATATCCGGATCAAATCTTGGTCTGATTCTACCAATATCGATTAAACGTATTAATGTTTTAAGTGATTAAAATGAGAAATAATTTTGCAAAACAAGTTAAATAAGATATTAATAATTTATCATTAATAAAAATTAGAGAAACTTAATCGAAAACTAATTTGAACATTGATATCTTAAATAAACTTTGCAAAATGTTGATACCTTAATTGATTCACTTTTTAAAACATTGGTTCCTCTTTTGTTAATTATTTAAACGTCTATCCCTTAAAAATAAACTTACCTTTAAACATTGATTCCTTATGTGTATGCGTGTGTACTATTTGAATCGTTGAAGTTTGTGCGTGTGTATTTTGATTGTCTTAGTTTATGTGTGTGTATTTGAATCCTTATAGTTTATATGTGTGTCTATATATATTTTGGACCATTGAAGTTTATGTGTTTGTGTGTGTGGGGTGACATTCTTGTCTACCTTTTTTTTCCCCCTAAATTATCGAACACAAATTACAAAAAAATTACCAAAATACCAACGCTATATCTCATATTGGAAATATGATACACTATTTTACAAAACTATCACATGTTGCAAGTGCAAGGTAAATTTCACTCATGGTACTCGAACCTTTTCGTTTGTAACGAAATAGTACCTAAAAAAATTTGTACAAAAAAAAAATTGAACTTTTAAAAGTTTCACCTAAAATACATTTAGACGATATCCGTCCATTTTTTTTGTCCATTTGCTGACATGGACGCTAGTTCCATTAAAAAAATATCTTTTTTCTATCTTAATAAGTAATTTTTATATTTTCTTTTTGACCTCCCCTCATTAAAAATAAAGAATTTGAAAGGTAGTCTGATAAAATTAAAAAATTAAAAAATTAAAACCCATTCAAACAAAATTTGAAGCTTTTGATGATAAATTTTTTTTGTAGCAAATAGAACCTAAAATCAAGGTATCAAAATCCAACCTTTTTGCCAATCGAAAATAAAAAAGTTGTGTAGCAAATGAAAATCTAGATTCATCGTATCGAAATCATTTCTTTCACCAATGAGGTAAAAATCCAAGCTTTTGAATTAAAACAAAACAAGTAGATGACGCACTCGCGATGCGTGTGCAAGTAAAACAACCCAACATATATAAATTAAATAAATATATTATTTTGACAGGTTGGAAGATGACATAAATTCTCCATATTTGGTAACTGCTATGCATAAATATGGTATCAAAGGTTTAGATGGTATATAAAGATATATGCTTAGGCTAAAAAAGGAAAAGATTATATCTATTCAACCCTATTTAATTTCATGATTTCAAGAATACCAAAAATATTTTATACCCATATGCTAAAAAATGAAAAGACTATGTTTATTCAACCAATATTTAATCTATTCAAACCCTATTTAATTTCATGATTTTAGGGATATAAAAAATATTTTACTCGTAAAAGACTATGTCTATTCAGTCTTTTCATGATTTAAGAATACCAAAAATATTTTATGCTCGTATGTTAAAAAACGAAAAGACTATGTCTATTAAACCTTTATTTAATTATATTCAAACCTTATTTAATTTTCATGATTTCAGGAATATGAAATAATTTTATGCCCATATGCTAAAAACATTTATACTAAAAATATTTACACTGAAGGCATCAAAGGGGGTGTTTTTGCTTTAATAATATAGATAAAATCATTTTTTTTTCAATAAATAAGAATCCACATTCAACTTATGAAAATCCTTCCTCCAATGGGCTTAATTAAGCTTAAAGGTAACAAAAAAACATAGATTAATTTATAAACTCAACAAAACTACTATGATTTACTACTTATTTCAAAATCGCTGTTAGCAATTCATGCATGAACAAAAACACGATTGAAACAACACAAATCATATGGCATTATTGAGTTAAGATCGAGTTGATAAATCACGAACACGAATCACGCATGAAAACAACACAAATGTGAATTGCATTATTAATGAGTGAGAGGGGGGAGAGAGAGAGAGAGAGAGAGAGAGAGAGAGAGAGAGAGAGAGAGAATTCAAATATCAAATAGATAAAGACGATGGTACCTTAATGACAAGGCCTTGATGTCCTTGATGAAGTAGCAAGCAAGATCAACGTTTAGAGTCATGGGGAGTTAAACTTGGTTGAAATGAGAAGAAGGAATGAGCGGGAAGTTGGGGCATTGAATTTAAACGTGAAATGAATGGATTTTCTACTGTTTTTGGGAGTCGAACTCGATTAAAATAAAAAATTTTGGTGAAAGGGGCTTTAATTTTTTAGTTTTGGTCGGAGCAACTTTTAAATTTTCTATTTTGTACAATTTTAGGGTTTTTTTTTTATTTTTTTTGGTTTAAAGATTGGAGGAATAAGAAGAAGAAGAAGAAGAATAGTAGGAGGAGAGAGAGAATGGAATGTCAAAAAGAAAATAAAAAAATTGCCGACTAGGATAGAGAAATATATTTTTTAATGGAGTTTGCTGTCTGCATCAATGTATAGATGGGAAAAATGGATGGATTTCATCCACATGTATTTTAGGTACAACTTTTAAAAAAGTTCTAATACTGTTTAGTACAAAATTTTCTAGATACTGTTCCATTACTAGTGAAAAAGTTCGGGTTGCATTTACTACATGCGGTACATACATGTATACATCTTGTAAGTGTAATATACATATTATAATTCACACTATGTTACATTGTATGATTTTCAACATTGCATTTTTAAGAAGCGATACTACGACAATATTTGTGTAATTAATTTTACGTAATTGGTATTCATGTAATTTTTTTTTATGTGGGTTAGTAAATAAATAATTTTCTTTTGTGCTCTATGGTATTTGTGTAATTGATTTTTTCTAATTGGTATTCATGTAATTTTTTTTATGTAGGTTAATAAACAAAGAAATTTCTTTTGTTTTTGTGTGTGCGTATTTTGAATCATTATAGTTTATGTACGTGTATATATATTTTGAATCATTGTAGTTTATGTGTTCTGTATATATTTTGAATTGTTGAGTTTATGTGTTACGTATATATTTTGTAGAGTAAATTACACTAGAAAGTCACAACGATTGGGGATAAGTTCATTTTAAGTCACAACATTTCAAGAAATTCAAAAAAGGTTACAACGTTTGAGAAAGTGTTTTATGAGATTTAATTAAGTATTTTTCCTATTGATACATGAATTTTAATTAAATATTTCTTTTGATGATGCATGCTAATGATGGCATTAATTGACCCACTTCTCTAAATGTTGTAACCTAGACTTACCAAAAAATCTAAAATGAATTTATTCACTAAATGTTGTGACCTAAAATGAACTTATCCCTATTGTGACATTTTGATCGTATGTGTATATATTGTCATAATATTCCATCTCAATTTTCCTTTTGTTTGAAGGATGGTTGGTCTTGCAATTAATTAGAGTAAAAGAGAAATAGTAGTTGCTTCTAATTTAACGATGTCATTTCTTCTTTGTGAAGTAATAAATTCTAATGATGATCGTGAGCCTAGAGATTACTTTAGTTAGTGGAGTCTGTATTGGTGACTTAGAACTATACACATATTATAATTTACACTAGTATGGTATCATATGATTTTCAATACTGTATTATCAAGATACAATACTGTGATGGTATTTGTATAATTAATTTTGTCTAAATAGTATTCATGTATTTTTTTTACGGTAAATAAGTAACTTTCTTATGTATGTGCATTTTGAATCGTTGAAGTTTAAATGTGTCTATATATAAATATTTTTAATTGTTGTAGTTTATGTGTATTGTTGAAGTGTGTGTGTGTGTGTGTGCGTACGTACGTGTGTGCATGTGTACATTTTGAATTATTAAAATTTACACTTGTGTGTATTTTTTAAATCATTGTAGTTTTATATGCATGTCTATATATATTTTGAATTTTTAAAGTTTATGTTTGTGTGTATGGGGTAGCATTCATATCTATTATTTTTTTTTAAACATAGAAATACAAATTGCAAAAAAAAAAAAAAAGACAAAATGCTAATTCTATATTGCATTTTGAAATGCAATACATTATTTTATAAAAGCATCGCATGTTGCAAGTGCGGTATAGTGAGGGTATTGCATTTACCACACGCAATACATATGGGTATCACATATTGTAAGTGTGATGCGCATATCATAATTTGCACTAGAGTTGCATTGTATGATTTTTAAAATCAAATCTTGAAAATATGATACTAAGGGTATTCGTGATATTGGAATCTCTATTTTCAATTAAATCCATTTACTAATTCAATTATGTTAAATCATCTAATTATATTCTATAGTTTATAATTCAATTAGCTAAACTATCTAAATTCAATTATTAAATTAAATTTAAAATAAGATCCAAAACTACTCGTATTTTTATAGTATTTAATTACCATATTTCTATTTAGGTTAGTAAAATTTAGGATATTCCACTTAAGGCAATTGTGTTATAAGGATTTTGTTTTTATGAAACAATCTATTCAATTTAAACTTTTTATCCTACCATGTAATACGAGGGTACGAATAGATTCGTTATTAATTTTGATTTCTGTTTTTATATTAGTGTTTCATTTGATATTATTTTTGTGTTTCACTTTGTATTTTGATTTTAGTTTATATATTTTTTTTGAAATTTTTTTTTTGAAAAATTTTGTTTTCTCCTTGTATTTTGAAAAAAAAAAAGCCCGTTATTTATTTGTTTTCAAGAAGAAACCAAGCTTGGGTAATATTTGGAAGAAGAAGAAGAAGAATAGAGAGACAAAAAAAAAAGATAAGAAAAATAAATATGCTAACCTAGAAATTAAAAATTAATTTTTTAATATAATACCCTGCCATGTCAGCAATGCACTGGATTTTTGGCTAGATTTCGACCAAAACGACCATTAGTGCAAAGTTTTAAAAGTTTAGATAATTTTATGGATCGAATTTTTTTTCTAAGTATTAAAAAAATTCAGATACCATCAATGAAATTAAACCATATTTATGCTATATTTTATGCTCTTAATTATTGCTTAGTTTTTAACTGTTTACGTAATTTTAAAGTGGGTGAATTCTATTTGTTGGAAAAGTAATGTAATTTATTAGAATAACAAATCTTAGGAGTGGGTAAGATTTGATTTGATTCAATCTTATTTAAAAAAAAATAAAATCATAAGATATTTAGTTTTGAACCATGCCATGATACAAATTATTATTATTTTTTTCAAATCATAAAACTTTGGTTTATCTTACAAATTGAACTATACTTTAGAATTTAGAAAAATACATTTATACAACATAGAATCAGTATTAAAATCATTTAGTAATAACAAGTATTAATTCATATGAGGTTTATATGAAATCAATGTTCATCTAAGTAGTAAATAAAAAATGTCCATCAACAACTAATTTTATTTATTAAACTAGCATTTACTAGATTTTGTAAGTCAATTGCTATACAGTCAACATACTATGTTCGTAAAAGTTAAAGTGAAAAAGCAGAAAACGAATGTTAATAATTGCAAAATAAAAATATTATTTTATAACAAAAGAAATCTTTTATTTATAGATAAAATATTATTATAATTTTTCAAACGGTTTAATTCGTATTTTTTGATTAGTTGACTTTGTTTGTCCATACTAAGTAAAAATTTAGGATTGATTCGTTCTAAACCAAATTCATTTTTCCCGTTTATTTGGTTTAGACTTTTTTTTTTTCTTCCTTTTTCTTTTTTTTCGTTTTATTTTATTTTATTTTTTTAAACATCCATACCAAATGGGATCGAAACATATCAAATGCCAAAGTTTTCTTTGCATTAGGGCAAATTGTGGGCTGGTGTGCTAGCAAGATTGGTGGGCTGGGCAGAATAAACCAACATAAGGAGAGTGGGATGATCCATATTTTGGTTTGAACCAAGATATTCTAATTTTATATGGTTTCATGAATTAACACGTATATACACATAATTGTAATAGCACAATTGCTTGAAATATATTATTATAGTGTAATAATTCTTTCTTAATATACTTCCTTTCGATACAAGTAGAACAATAAATATTACATATACTTATTGCTTTTTTTTTTGTGGTGAAAAAATTAATCAAAATAATTAATAATTTATACCTATTAATCTGGATAGTTTGCAGCTGTTGTAATCAAGCAGATATTATTTTATAAGTAGTACTAAAATAAATGTTTTTTTTTTTTTGCATTTTTTCTTTTGTTTTTTTATTCTTATTATCCATCTCTTATATAAGATTTTCTTCAGCCAGAGTGCTAATTTTCATACTCGTTGTATGATTTATGTTAAAGAAATAGTTAAACCCTTACTTGTAAAAGATATGTACCCCGTTGATGATTCATGAGATGCACTCCAAAAAGTTATTTTTCACGATTCAAAGAATTGATAAGAGTGAGTTGTTTCAAAGAGACTTCTCTAGAAAAAAGAAAAAAAGGTTTTTATTCATTAATGAATACTGAATAATATCTTATTACAGGCTCATATATGAGTCCCCTAACACCCTAAGGATTATGTGTTACAAAATAACCAATCCTAATAAATTATATCGAAAATAAATAAAAACACTCAAATTTAGAAAAGTGAATGGGTAAGAGCATAAGTGTGCAACCTTAGGCACTCACTTCTCTGAATGTTATTAACTCATTGGGTACATGAGTAAGAACAAGAGTGTGTGTTTGGGCATCTTGGAATATACTATTTCTCTCTTTTAGAAGCATGATTTGAGTCAGGGCCTTGTTCTAACTTTAGTTTATCCACATGAACACAATTTGAATGATATTCATTAGCTTTTGATCCCTATCAACTGGTCTCTCATCAATTTGAAAACTAGAAATAAAGGTTTGTCTAAGGTTCATAGTCATTGTTCAGCCGATACGGTCTCACTCCATTTATACTGTATCATTTCAAATTAAACTTAGCATAGCTTTGCTCCATTTGTCTCTTTTCTTACCATTTATAATGATTTGAACAAGAGGATAATGAAACTCTAATGTTTTGGTGTTAACAACAACTTTCAATGGAAGGAACAACGAATTGGAAGAGACTTACAGAGGAGTGTTGGAAGGTGAAAGTTTGAAAGTTTGCAGGATAAATAAATATTGAAGAATTTTAGAAAGGAAAACCAAAGAAAAATCAGAGAGACAAAAAGTTTCTTTCTATCTTTATTATTATTTAAGTGTTCTTACATCGAGTAATGCGCAACTATTGGTAGAAATTAGCGTTTGAGTGATTTATATGGGAAAAAAAGTGTTACAAAAATTTATTGCACAAGAAGAAGGATTTCCAAAAGTATACGGCCCATACATAAGCCCGTGCATTTGGTTGTGTATCTTTCTATGGTAAAAATATTGAAAAATCTGAAAGTGCACAGCCTATGTACGTGCCTTTGCATCAAGCCATATATCTTTATGTGTTTTGATAAAAAAGGAATCTTAGAAGTGTATGATCTATGCATGAGCCAGTGCACTGTGATGTGTACCTCTCTATGGCTTATATTGTGGTGTTTAAAAAGTGCACCTAAAGTACACTAGCTTATGTATAGCCTATACATGGCCCGTCTATTGCCTTTGCACATTATAACACCTTATAAAACACCTTTTTCGTGCTTAAAAACAATTGAAATTAGCTTAACTCTTTCCTTTAGGATCGAGCATACTCTAAGATCTTGGGAACTTATTTAGGTTTACGAGAGAATTATAAGAAATTAATAAGAGTTGAATAAGATATATAAAGGTTCTAAGTAGCTTAATTGTGTTTATTCAAGTAGTTGTTTCTAATATTCATAATGAAACAATTATCTTGGTACAAGTATTTGTTGGACTTGGAAGTTCAATGTGAATTTTGATGAGATAATTTAATATACAATCAACTATTTATTTTTTGTAAACCACGCTTAATTAGTCATGTATATATATGCGTGCTTTGTCAATGTTTGTGGTGTTTTCTGTAGGTTTTAGCAGAAGCAAGAACTATCGAGGGCAAGCCATAGCAAGTAGTTGAGGCTCAACAGGTTAAGTCAGATGCGCAACAAGCTAAAAAAAAGAATAAGAGTTGTTGAGGGTCAAGTTTAGGGCTCGACGTGCTAAAAAATTAAGGCTCGACCAGTATAAAATAAAGGCTTGACGAAGCTAAAAAAGCAAACAGTGCTATTGAAGGTCACATCAAGGACTTGACATGATGAAGACTTAGGGCTCGACGTGTTAAATTCGAGGCTCAAAGAAGCACCTTATGGAGAATCTGTTGAGGGCAAAATTGTGGCGCAACGAGTATTTGAAGCGCGACAGCCTAAAGTTTGAAGCTGATGTGGCAAGAAAAGAGCCGTTAAAGCGCTTTTTATGTTTGGTAGATTATAGATGTTGTGTCTAACGAATATTTGAAATTCAAAGGCTGTTTATATATAAGTCATGGAGAACAACAAAGTGGAAGAAGAAGTGCTAAAATCATTTACGAGCTCATTAATTGCAATAAAAAAAAAAAATTTCTTTGTTCTCTTGTACATAATATTTGCAAATATCAAGAGAGAGAAAATTTATTATAGTGCTTAGTTCATATTTATTGCTATTCATATAAAAGCATTTAGAGAGAGAAAGAGGATATTTTATTTCCTGAGTTGTGTAATTGCTCATCTTGAGCTAACTGTTGATATTAATTGACATGGTGGTGAAGACCTCAATAGAGGCAATTTGTGAACCATGGAGAGTAGGAAGTGGGTCGAACTCCATGTTAAATCTGGCTTGATTTTCTCAAACTTTCTCTCTTTAATTTACGCTTTATATCTATTGTTTATTTATCTGCTACAAGTTTATTCGATTTTTTATTTGCTTAAATTAAAATTAATTATTTTGAAAATTTTTGGGTAAATACTCAATTCATCCCTCCTTTTGAGCATTCATAGTGCACTTTTAGTATTACCTTGTTTCAAGGTTGTACTTGTCAGGATAGATTCAAAACTTGACTAAACATATATCCAACTATAATCATTATATGTTATGTGTGCTTGGTTGCAGTTAGTGGATCGACTGCAATGATCTTTGTGTGACATTGTCCCTGCATTAAATCATGCCTAAAGATGATTACGAGTAAATCTAGGTTTCGAACCCATGGATGTTGGAAAGCATCCAACGCCATATATGTATATACTCTGTGTGTGTGTGTGTGTGTTGTTAGGATATTGAGTTAGCATTGTATTACTTAATATATTTAAAATCAAAGATAATAATTAGCTATTTGCTACATTAAATGTATGTATGCATGCATGTGAATGTGTTATGTTTGCTCATGCGCTTGTGTTTGTGGTGGTATCATATTGGGTTCTGGTTTACCTTCTTTTTTTCTTTTTTTTTAGGTTTAAGTAACAATCCTATCATGTTTGACGTCTCCTAATATGATGTGGTTGTGGACTATGGAGAAGACGTTAATGATGATGACTATCTTGTTGATGAGTGGACTTGTGTGACAAGCTTTAGAGATATAGACTCCTTATATTTATCGTATTTTACAATAAAGTATTACTATAATTAGTTGTTGATTAGGGCCTAGAACCATTTTCCTTATGTATGGTCTGTAGTGTGATGTCGATTCTATGTGGTTCACATATGGATGATCCATAGCTTATGGGTGTGAATGGGTGTTCACATATGCAATTATTGTTATTCTTAACAGATTTTTAGCCTTAGTATACATGTATTAAATAGAGCTGGGCAAATGAGTTTTGGCCCGCAGGCCAGCCCATTTAACCTGTTTTAAAAACGGGTTAAGGCCAACTTTTTTTGGCCTATTTAAAAGTGGCAAAATTTATCAAGTCCGTTTAACCTATGGGCCAAAGTAGACTGGCCCACATGTTAAGTGTGTTGGCCCGTTTGCCCACTTTTATTAAAAAAAAAATTATAGGGGAACTATTTATCAATATAGCATTATTATTGAAACTTTTATACTTAAGATTAAACTTATATGTTAATTATAATAAAAAATAACAAATTGACGCACGTGCATCATAACATTTTTATAAAGTATATTATTACTGTTTTAAATTAAATATATATCTAACAAGCTATTTTAAAAAGCTTATTTTTATATAAAAGTAATTAAAACAATAATGAAATTAATCATTAATATATATAACCCTATAAAACTCATTTTTTATTATTATATATATCTTATTTAATTAGTATAAATAAGTTAAATGGATCAACTTGGCCCATTCAACCTATAAAATATATAAGTGGGTTAAAAGGGTCAAAAAACGGACTAGCCCTCTAACCCATAGGCCAAATTGAGTTAGGTTAGGATCAAGAAATTTTGATCTATTTTTAAAGCGAGTCAAAATGGGCTGGGCCAGATTGGCTTATTTAACCCACTTGTCCATCTCTAGTATTAAATGTAGACACGTGGTGCACTGTAGATGACTGTAATGTTTAGAGCGTTACAATTAATCATAATATCATAAATGTAACTTTATGATAAATTCTAGGAGATATAATTAAGGATTATAATATCGGAGGGATGCAATACTTGAGGGCAAATTTGTGATTGAAAAGGGTATCAATGTCTTAAATGATTGAAAAAAAAAAAAAAAGAACCAATGTTTCTTTTAGTATAACAAAATTCAAATAGATGATAAATTGGATTCATCGAGTTGTCCTACATCTGCATACTTTCTAATTGCAAAATAATGGATTCTTTATTTGAACAACTTTGTATAATTTTGATTTCTTCTTATAACCATTTAAAATGTTGATATTCTATTTGAACTTACTTTAAACACTAATCTCTTTTGGTGTGATCTCTTGATTCAATTATCCCATGACCAGTTATGGTAGTTTGATCATCGTGAACTAATTGGATAAATTCTGAGTCTTTTTCATTGTTAGAAAGTTTCAACTTTAATAGGTTACAACTTCTATCTTTGTGTAAAGTTTTTCTATTGTAAAATGTTTTGAAATATTCATGTTTTATTATTTTTAGAAAATGCAAGATTAATAGATAAAACCAAACTTCAATCAACCAAATTATAGTTTAGTTGACTAAGCCTATACTAAATGCAACACTTTACCAGTTGCACAATTTAATTGATTGAAGTCCTCTACTATCCAAATTTATCCCTTTTTTATCTAGTTGGATAGATCAGAAGAGGGTTTTTGAACTCAACTTTTATCTTATGATTTCATAAGTTTTCATAGAATATAATAATTGACTTTGCTTATGTTATCGTCAAACCTACTCTTTAGTCTTTTATTTCCATTTAATTATTGAATTTTGATTAAGCCCTCAAAAATCACATTTCAGTGATCAAATAACCATTTAACTCAAATCCAACTTAATTTCCTTTCAAGCTTTTCCAAATCCAGTTTGAACATAAATAACACTATATTTGTTGAAACCCTTAGTGTGAGGACAACAACTCAATACTTATATAATAAGGAAAGAAGTAATATTTCTTTTTGGCCATTAGAAACATATTGATTTTAAGCCAAACTTTCTTCTTAACAGTTAACCATAATGCCTAGTCGGTTTATATGGTCTACAAAGAATAATTACATTAGGCACGGTGTCATAGTACTAAGTGCACCTACAAGTTGAAAATTTAAAATAAAACTTGTACCAAATTTTACAAATTTAAAATATTTCTTGATAAATTGGTTATTCAGTTCAAATCATTAGGCAGGTACTATAGTAGCAGTCGCTGTGATTAATAATATATCTTCAAATGCATACAAAGGTAGTCCAGAAAAAAGTATGTCCTGGAAACAAGAGTCACGTCCATTTGGTAGGGGAGTTCTCACAGTCATAGCACTCCAATTCAAACTCTCCATGATGAGGTCCAAGAAGCCAAGTCAATAGACAATGTATCAAACGAATGTACCATCAAGGCACTATTGTGGTATATGGACTACAACTGGAAGCCATTCTTATAATAAAAAAAGACCAAATAGGTCTGAAACCTCAAACATGGTTGCGTTGAATGTGTTAAACCATCGTGCAAAGTGCAGGCAGGTGTGTGAAAGTGACTTATGTTATTAAAAATAAAAATAGAGATCCTAACTTGTATATTAGACAGCATTAATGCAAATGAATCGTTTGAAATAGAATAAAAGAAATAAAATTAGATAAAATAAGTAGTAGAATGAATCAATTTCTTTGTTTTTTCTTTTTTTTAGCCTTTCAAAAAATTTTAGGGTTTTTGGCCTTTGGCTCCAGTCAGCAACCCAGAAAACCCGGCTACCCTCCCACTTTTTGTACGAGGAGATAACCATGACACTCCTACCCGAAATTGGATGGGGTAGGTGACCCACCAGCAGGGTTCTAATACACCAGTAAGGACCGACCTCTTACCATAGACCATAGGAAGACACATTTGCCTGTGGCAAGAATTGATCCCAAGACCTCGTGCTCCAGGGGCGATTGCTCTTGCCAGCTGAGCCAACTCATGCTGGTAATCAATTCATTTGTTTGGATTCATATAAAATGGAATTTGTATAGTATTTGTAAAAAATATTCTTAGCAAAATATGGATAATACATATAATAGGATAAAAAGGTATTTCGCTTGTCGAATCGAATTCCACCCCAAAGTCAGAATCGATAATTTCCAAGAATTGCAATTATGACATTTTCAAGTGCATCCAAACATAAGAATAAAAATGGAATCTAGAATTGCGACACTGCTCTAGGTTCAGTCTCATCTATCAAATGTAATATTAAATCATTAGGATTAATGCGATATTTCTATGGATAGTATTATGTAATTTATCAGTGAATTATTCAAATCCCTGTGAATCAATTGTCACAATTAACTTAACAAATGACATAATGAAATAAATTGGATTGAATGATCTATTGATGGGAGGAAGAAAAACCATTTTAGTTGTATGTCTTTTTTGGCTCTATGTCTGACAAAATAGGGCACTTTACGTAAATGTGAAAAAGGGTAGGTGAGGTGAGGAGTTCATCGGATAAGGAATGGAGAGAGGCATTGCATTAATCCTAAAGGGATGTAAAGTCTTCAATGCAATCCATTATGGTGCTTGGTATTAGGGGTGGGCAAAAAAACCGATCGATCCAAACCAATCCGTAACCGAACTAATCCAAACCGAAAAGATGGTTTTTTTCATGGTTTGGTTTGAAATTTTTCAAATCCGAACCAATCCGTAAATTTATGGTTTGGTTTGGAAGGTAAACCAAACCAATCCGTAAAACCGAACCAAACCGTTTTAGAAAAATATAATAATATTTTACTATATATTTATATGATTTCATTTAATATTTATTATTTAGTGAATATTAATTAAAATCAACTTGTTCTTTTTAAAAAAAATTTTTAGCTCATGATATGTAATTTTTTATTGATGATGAACTATTGTTTTTTTTTAATAGCTTTTAACTTTGTAAAGTATGAAATTTATTTATTTAGTTATAAATATTCATTATGTATTAATTGTTTAATATATTTTGTCAACTAGTCATTTTATTCATTGATGAATTTTGTTGATAGATGATTTTTTTATTTTAGCTAAATTATTGGTAGATAATTGACATGATGGTCATAAATTATAACTTACTATGTATTGGTTAGTGAATTTATTTTATTGGTGGATAATTGATTTTATAGAGAACTATAGATTAAAAGTATGATGAATTTATAAAGTATTTTATCGTAGTTTATCATATCAACTTTGTAAAATGATATAAATATTTAAGAATCTACACAAATATAAAAAAACTAGCACAAGGAAGATTTTTAGTTAGAATTTTGATTTAAACCGTAATCCAAACCGAACCAAACCGTTATTTAATGGTTTAAAAAATTTATAATCCGAACCAAATCGTTACTTAATGGATTGGTTTGGGATGAAAAACCGTAAATTATGGTTTGGTTTGGTTTTAGGAAAAACTGAACCAACCCGATCCGTGCCCACCCTACTTGGTATAGTCAAAGTAATGTTGGACACTTGGACCTAAATTAGAGAATGTTGGCTCTTTAGCTCCTCAAATGAAGTGAACCTACGTCCGTCATAAAATTTTGACCTGACGTGCGTATCTTAAGCTGGCATCAACGTCCAAGTCCACAATTATTAATATAACAATTGACTTTTTTGCTGATTTTTTAAATTTAATTTTTTATTAGACTCCTCTTTGTTTTACTGCAATTTTATTTTAGTTTTTAATTGTTCTATATATATATATATATATATATATAATTCCGCACCTGTTTTTTTAAGAACCATTTAAACAAATCCCAATATCATGTCTAACAATAATAATTTTTAAACGAGTAAGATCCAATATAGTTTGATACGTATAATATCTATTGCTTCAAACAAAAATTCGTTGAAAAAAAATAATAGTAATAATAATAATTGGTAGACATACAAGGAGGCCTACCTTAATTTTAGAAAACGTGAAGAACTCATGTAGAAAACGTGAAAAGATATGTCTCAAATAAAAAAAAAGGTAAAAATTAAAAGCTATGATGTCAAAAATAATACTTAAACATTTGTAAGAAGTTTAATTAGGTACCTAAAGTTTGGTTTCGAACAACTTAGACTTAGTATCTAAAGCAAGTTTTTGCAGACTTAAATTTTGTTTTGATAATTTTTATACCTAAACAAAATTTTTGCGTATTTTTTTCAAATTATTAAAAATGAGACCCACCGAACTTTTATGTTACGATCCACCTCGACTTAGCAATTGACTTGGCATTGACATAGAGGGTCTATCTCTTATCTAGGGTGAAGGAGGTGTAAGGATGCAAGGCAAGGCCAAACAGGGGATATACCCTCGGTCTCGTGTCGAGACAGGAGCTATGCAAGAGGTCGAAATAGCAAGTCGTTGGGAGAGCTCATAGCTAACCTAAGGGGTAGAGGAGGAGGTTGAGGTCAAGGTTGATGCAGCATTAAACTTCTCATGAGGTCGGAAGCCAAGACCCTGGGTTAGGCGGGCTCCTTATGAGCCAGTCAAACTTATGGGCTTCGGAGCCCTTTATAGGCCTTTGGCCCAAGTGAGGCTCGGGTCTTGGCCAATTATTTACCATCACCTAGGAAGTATTTACATCGTATGAATATAAACTACAATCTTATGGTAGAGTTTGGATTTTGAATTTGGTTTTCTTCAAGTTCTAGAGATAAAATGCATATGAAATCATAAACACGAACATTTTAAAGCTAGTAATATATATCTTTAGAGAGGGAAAGAGAAAAAAAAACAGAGAAAAATCTAAAATTAGAAAATAGTATACTAGGAAAAACAAATAAATAAAATTTCATTAGGATGCTACTTTCTAGGTTGGCTTCCATTACATTTCTAAGCAAAAAACTATTGTATTTTCAATCCATGAAGCAAAAGGTTCAAAATATAAGTAACTCTAAACACCAACCACTATAGGTTTCAACTCTTAGATCGATCTGTATATATAAAACATTGCTTTGTTCATCTGCACTGCTAAGTGCGGATGTTTCTTGCTTAATTTTCTATTTTCAAATAGAAGATGATGGTAATTAAAAAAAAAAAAATCGGACTCCTCTAAAAAATATATTTGTAAATAAACTGAACTCCTTAATGGCACTTTTGTAATTGGATAAATCATTTTAATGGCATTGTTTTTGCCTTTCAGTAGAATTTTAATGGAAAGTAACACTTTCTTCTTTTTCCTCTCCCCATCTTATCATCTTTTTCTCTAGAACATTAAAAGAGAACAAATTAATTATTAGCATTTTCATAATTTTTATTTTAAAAATAAAAAACTGATAAGAGAAAAGGAAAATTTAAACTTTTAATCTAAAATTTCCTCGAATAATGGTCACAATTTTTTCAAACTAAACATTCATAGATATGAAGAAGTCAAATGAAAATATAGTGAAGATGGTCAGATAAATAGCCATTTGTGTGTATGCATGTGTATATATAATCTAAACCATTTTATATGATACATCTTAGGAAAGAGAGAAATGGAGTATACTCGCGTTTTCCAATATCTAAAATATATTATTTAATTTGGAAAATCTTATTATTTTGTTATTAATTTTGACGAGATCGGTCATTTTGATTATTTAACGGTAGTCTCATTAATTATTTAAAAGTTTAGATCATATTCAATCATGGTCATATTGTACTTTGATTGATTTGTAAACACATGACTTGCAATATTTTTTTGATAAATAAATGACTCGAGTTTCATATAAATGTATCAATATTATTTAATAATTTTATAATGATACGTGACAATATTTTATTAGACATAAAAATTAAGTTGGCATTTTTTTCAATTTTCTCATTTTTTAAAAAAATATATTTTAGCATTTTATTTATTAATATATTTTTATTAAATCGATTTTTTAGACTAATAAAACTCTCACACATATCCTTCTAATAGTAATTAATTATATTCACACTTTCGTATAAAACTCAAGACACCTTTTTATCAAAAAAATTAACATGAATAATATATTTATAAATTGACAAAAGCACGTATCATATTTTTTATAATTAATCCTAATTAACATTTTAATTACTGCATTTATTTTAACAACACTTTTCCATGCGTTTAGAGAAATTTAACCAAGTTGCCATTTTGGTATGCATTTGTAGAAATCAGCTTTTTGGTCTTATTGATTATCTAAGGAAATGCCAATGGAACAAGACGATTCAACTATCCATTGTTGAAAGGTTGGTTGAGGCCAACGCGGTCCCTTCCAGGCACCGTTTGAGTTACCTTATTTTAACTTTTTTCCTTTTTTTCCCCCACCTAATTAGCATATATAATTTAAGCATATGAAATCAAATATAAAGGAGTAGGATGTCCTCATTCAAAGGAATCTTAGACCAGAAATGGCCAAATGGGACAGCTGAAATAGAGGTTTCTTTTATTTTCTAACATATGCTTGCCTCAAATTCATAGTCAGTAAAAACTACTACTTCTTATTTAATTTTTCTGTTTTCTTTATCAGGATATTTTGATATCATATTTTTATTATTTTTAAAGAGATCCAACCATTCAAACAAATCAATATTTTACCTACAGTGAAATAACATTATGTGTTGCATTTAAACAGCTATAAAGGGTATATCTTAATTAGTAATTAAAATTTTGTTCAAGATATTAAAGTATCTAAATTCAAACACATTTCTGGCCACAAAAAAAAAAAGAAAAAAATACTTTCCTCCTAAGCTTTTTGCGCCTAAATATACGTTCACATTTACTATGACTTCTAATATTCGTAATTTTCTTTTTCTTCTTCCTATTTGTCTCCAATTTTGTTGAAAAAAAAAAAGATAAATGCTAAATTTATATTCAAACTTTGCATGAAAATTTAATTTGTTACCTAAATATACGTTCACCTATTAAAATGACCAATAATTTAATACACAATTAAACTTTTTTACAACTATTTATATTATCTCATTAATACCATTTATTTTTGTTTGTTTACTTAGAAGAAGCAATATATTCTTAACACCATTTGTCTAAACCTTAAAGTGATCAAATTTTGATCCATCTTATTTTGATATTTTTGGCATCTTATTTTTTTTGTGTTTATCAATAAATAAAAAACAAACATTTTAACTCAAATAGATTAAATACAAATAAAATACAAATGAAAATCATTCAAATATTTTGTAAAAGATGCAATATGTCATTAAATTTTTACTATTTTTCCTAATACAATACAATACTAATTGACTACGACCTTAATACCAACAAACAAATCAAACAGTATTATAAGATAATAAAAATAGCCAATATTAAATTATAAGATAATAAAAATAACCAAAATTAGATTGTTTATTTGAAAGTTTAAGTACCACATTTCACTATCTTCAAATGTTAATTTGAAAACTTAATTATTATTTTTTTTCCAATTGTGATCAATTACCTAAACCTTACCCATCTAATCAATTAATTAAACTATACTTATTTCACCATTAACTACCTAAATGAAATATTATAAATAATAATAAAAGCCATAAGCAATAAATTAACATCATTGAACTAAGATAGTCAAAGGTACCCCAATAAAAAAAAACAAAAATAAATAAGTAAATAGATAAATAAATAAATGAAGGAAGGAAGGAAGGAAAAAGTTGTTTTCTTCCTTCTAATTTTTAATTAACAAGCCACTCCAATAAAGGAGCAAACCAACAAATAGAATTACAATGGAGCAAAGAAGGAAGGAAGGAAGGAAAAAGTTGTTTTCTTCATTCTAATTTTTAATTAACAAGCCACTCCAAGAAAGGAGCAAACCAACAAATAGAATTACAATGGAGCAAATAAGCCTGTTTCTCTCTAGATTTTGAGAAACTTCACTCTCACTCCAACCCACTTACATTCTAAAAAACTGCCAACAAACAAAGAGCCAAAACTTCCAACTAAAAGTCTACAGAGAGGTCACATTGTTACTTAGAGACTGACCAACCCTCTACAATATTAGGAAGAAAAGAAGAAGAAAGAAAGGGTATACACTTAGATTGAATGGTACATAAAAGACAGAAAAGGGGAGAAAAAATATAGTATTGTCTTCTTCAGGCACAGTTTGGGTTTTTCCCAGGACCACCATAGTAGAAGAAATGACCCCAGTCACCATTATCACCAGTTTGAACATCATAGCAATTGGACTGTTCAGTGAATGTACCAATGCCTTTTGGTGCCTTGAGGTTATTGGAGCTATCAACCACCTGAATGTTCCTGAAATAACTTGCTTTCCCAAATCCTTCTTCGGGAAAATGACCACTTCCCATTTGGGTTGAGGTGTGCTGACCATCCGGCTCTGAGTTCACCACCTCGCCTCCCCACTCGATCATGGATGCACTGTCTGCTAGGTACGAGAACAGGAAAGATGGCCAGTAACCTAGAACATAGTCGTTCCCGAACTGCATCCACCAGTGGCCTTCTTTTGGATCCTGCAGAATATTTACAAAGCATTCGTGTCGGTACTCAATAGTACTGTGCAGCTGATCGTATACAACAGGAACTCATTCCTAAAAAGGGTTCGATCCCTACTCAAACGTATACAAAATTCAAAAAAAACTCGATTTTTTCTATGTTTAAGCTGGAAATTTGGATGGCTACACTAAAACAGCCAAAGAAGGGTTCCCCAAGCATTCAATAACTGGATGTAACAAGTTACCAGAGCACCCATCTTTGAGGGTCCCAGCACCATCCAACTGTTTATTCACATGCACACCACAGTTGCAAAATGGAGACCGAGACCATGAGCACACAGCACTCCTGAAATTCCATTCATATCACAACAAAAACTAAAGATAGTTTTTAGATTTATTTGTGGCAGGATTTAAAATCAATTTTTTAAAACAACATGCATATTGGTAATAATAAATAAATAAACAAATAAGCATGGGACATGTCAAAAAGATTCCCATGCTGTGAACCACAATGATGTTCTGTGATTCTATCTTTTCTCCAATCACATGCAGCTCCTGTCATGACTTTTTAAGTCCTGATGGCTTGATGATGTCCATCAGTTACAAATACACAAGGACTGCAGATGGGACAAACCACAATTTGCAGTCAGTCACATGTCTTCCAATATTTGGGTGCATTATTAACATAGTCCTCCAAAGGTCCTTGTGGAAACTCTTAACTCAAACCTAACCAAATTTAATGACTAGCTGCTTCCCTTTCCTTTTCTTTTTTTTTTTTTTTTGGGTTTTTTTATTGGTCGGGTACACAGGTAGTATGACTAGCCACTTCCAGACATATGAATACCCAACAAGATATGAACACCAATTTAGTATAACTTGCACTGTTTAGGTAACTCCAAGAAGTGTCTTTGCCGGACTTCTAGCCAGGGCCTCAAGTAAATTTAATTGTTATGACCATGTCTCTGGCCTGAACCCCAAGGCCGACTCCATGGCAGGGGAACTGGCAATGTTTTACCTAAATTTTGCTTGGCTGATGACTTTTTACGCTCCGTTTTGAATATTTGCATGTGGGTTGAATTATAAAAGGGCATCCTTGTTGCATGTTTTAGGATTTACCTTCCAAATAAGTATGCTGATATCATATTGAGAATTCCTGTAGCCCGAAACAGGAGATATGCTTGCTCCCATGGCTATTTGATTGTTGATTTGAATAAAGCCAGAGCACAATAGATTGTAGCAACCGGTGGCTTGATATGCATCGCTCTGTTAATTACGCAGAGAAAAGTCAGCTTTAAGGTGAACAAATCGCATAAAATCGAAGAAAAAATTGCGAGATCAACATTTCAGACAAATTCGCAATAAAATAATCATATGTGCAGAGGGATTAAAATAAACAATAAAAGAACCTTACCGTCCAGTAGGTGAAGAGCCTGGTATTATTGTCTCCATAGAGATCTGGACTGACCTGCATGGATTAACAATAGTTTAATTACCAACCATGTTTAAGCATATTTTAGAATTTAAGTGGTGAATGAGATTGCAAGATGCTCATGTGTCTGGAAGTAAGTGGCCCAACTGGTCATGCCTTATAGAAATTAAAAAAAAAAATATCCCGTTAATGAGTGCCCTGAGTACTAGATAAGGATTAAGAAATAAAGTTCATAAAATTTTCAATATTTATTTTCTCTATGAAAATGAAAGTAGAACGATAAATCAATTGATCGATTTAGCATCTTTTGGATTGTCGGATTTATATCTGTATTAAATCTGCATTTTAAACTTATTTGTATTATATATGTATCGTATTTGGTTTATTTATGAGAAAAAGTATCGGTTTCTCATCGATATCTGTTTCTTAAAAATTATCTATTTCAAAACGATAAAAATATGATTCTAAAATTACAAGAATATAATAAAACAAACAGACTGTTTTATTTTTATTTCCCTGTTCTATTTCAACGTAATTGATTGAAGTATTAAAGAATTTGTTATAAGTGCATTTTGGTGGCATTTTTAGTCAAAGATGCTCAATCAAATCCATATCAAATTGATCTACCTGCCAACCAGCTTCGATGCTGTTGAGATCTTCCCCAAAGGAACCTCCCAAAATCCAAAGCTGAGACAAGCTAAACTCATTAGTCTGTTGAATCTTCGGCTCCCAAACATTAATGGTCGCTTTTGCTCCGTAGTATTTGTCTCCCTCAACATAAACTATCGCATGCTGAAACATGAAAGCATGAGATGAGTTCACTCGGGTGCGCATTCGTTTGCATAAACACCAATTACAATGATAATAGAAAGCTAAGAAGTGGCTTTCTTGTCTCCAAACATTACAAGAACAAACATGATTAGGTTACCTGATGACCGCTTTCATTGATGAGATTAGGATCTGCAGACCGGGGCTTAGGGATGGTCCTGTGCTTCTTCCTACCATATCTTTTCACAGAGCTTGCTCTAAGAACATCCTCCTCCTTTGTTCTCCTAACAGGAATGGTGTTTTCGGGGCATTTACCGTTTGCATGCCACAACTGATTTATCGGGTTGGTTCTTTCTTCAGCTTTTGTCTCCACCTTGTTCTCATCAAATAGCCTTTCTGGATGAAAGCTTGGTCTCATCTGATAAAACCCACGTGAATTAATACACCTCAGTTGCAATTGGTAACATAACTCAAAATCGAACAAAGATAGAGCAAGAATTAAATTGGGCACCTGGATTTTGTGGTCTTTGAGGTAAGGATGATCAAAAGCTGGCTGCTTAGAGATGTCCACACAGTCTATGATGTCCCCATCAGGACTCTACCAAAAAGAGAAGAAAAAATTACAGAGTATGGTCAAAACATGAGACTCAAAATCAAATTATTGATGTTTTCCAACTAAGACTAGGGATCACAAATTTCAGTGTCTTTCAAGTTTCAAGCACATGATACGGTAAAGATAAATATTCTTTTCTAACCGGCTTGATTTTGGAACAATAATGATTCATAATGCATGTTTTTTGGCTTCAAGAAGAGAGAGAAAGGGGGGAAAGAAAAGAGTACAGTAGTTTCAGTAAATGCTTGAAAGAAAAAACCCATTATACACATTAAAGAGAAATCATTGAAGAAGTAGTCAGAAACTCAGACAGTGAATTATGTAGCCAAAGAAAAAAAGAAATCATTAACGTCCTTGGAATCAAGAAAGGAGAAACTGAAAATGGAGCTACTATGTATCGGTTTCTTTTTTTCCCCCCCTTCTCAAATTGTCATGTAATCATCCTTTTACCAGACTAAAAGAAGCCAAAATCAAATAAAATAAGAAATCTTCACTGCCAAACTTTAAAAAAAAATGATACTAAGAGAAAGTTTCTCCGTACATTTTCTTTCATTTTCCTACACTTTCTTAGCTACAAAAGACTAAGGAAAATACAAAAGAAATGGAGGGAGAGAGAGGGACCAAACAACAGCCAACTGAAGAGAGAGGTCAAGGAAAAAGAAGAGCCACCTCAATGCTTTTGACAGCAGGTTTGTTCAAGAGGTTCAAATGTTTTTGAACCTGAAGAGATTGTTTTGAACCACCTTCTAATCTAGAACCTCCAATCAAACCAAACAAGATGCACAAAATCACTATTCCAAGACCTCTCATTTTCAACACCACTTACCCTGCTCAAACTAAAAACCAAGCCTTGTTTTTCCCGAAACCCCAAAATTAGAAAATCTAACACAAACCCACAAAAACCCAGATGGAGATTCTGCTTAAAGCCTAAAACTTTACTACAAACTCATACTAAAAAACCAATGTTCTTAGTTCAAACAAAGAGGTTTCTCTCACTAGACCAACACGCCACAAATCTCTCTCTTTCTATGAGTTGAAGCCAAAGGTATTGAGGGAGGGAGTGAATGGGGGTTATGGTAAGGAAAGAAGAGAAATGTGTTCACAAAAATCCAATAATATTGCCCACCTTCCTCTCTATTACCATTTCCCTCTCTCTCTCTCTCTAAAATGGGACACACACTCTCTCTCTCTCTCTCTCTATACCCCTATGTAAAGACTCCTTTTTCGCCTTGTCATGTTCTCTCTCACCTTACTTTTCTGCATTAATTAATAATAACACTGTCCACCTCTCTTTCTCTCTCTAGTATGTCCCTTTGTCTGTGTTAAAATTTCCAATTTTTATCCGTTTCTCTTTTCTACATGAAAAGGTAATTAAAAAAAATGGTAAGAGAAAGAGGATTAGTGTGAAAAAAATATGGAAAGTGGGGTTTGTCACTAGCGCATGTTGGGAAAAAATGGGTTTTTATATTTTTTTTCTTTTACTAATTATTGGGGAAATGGAAAAATATGCCGTTCATTTTGCAGATCTTCAAAGTTTTGCATACCCAACACCTTTGTCTTTTAGGAAGTCTCTTGGTTTGGCAGCCACTACC
This sequence comes from Combretum micranthum, assembly GCA_024138025.1. Taxonomy (NCBI): domain Eukaryota; kingdom Viridiplantae; phylum Streptophyta; class Magnoliopsida; order Myrtales; family Combretaceae; genus Combretum; species Combretum micranthum. The sequence continues at coordinate 360,252 of JAMXBD010000701.1, forward strand.
ATTTTATTCCCATTTTTACCCTTAACTGTTAAATTTTACATAGGTAAATTCTAAATTGCACATATATTATATTCCATTAATTTTATTTTTTTTTTTGCCATTTATTCCATAATGTTTTAAAGCCGGACGTGCTCCTATTTTTTAAAAAGACGATGCTTGAAACCATGAAACGGCTGGCTGCTGATGTGTACCGCTTTATTAATATGGGTAAATATTAAAATATTCATTGGTCAAGTGGAGTTATTTCGTTTTTCCTTTTCTTTTCCTTCTTTTTTTTTTTTTTTTTTTTGCAGTTATTGCGGGTTAATTTATAATTTTATTAGTGTTCCACATTAAGTGAAAAAAACATCAATTTTTATTTTTATTTTTATCCATGAAATGATTGACTAGGCATTTGGTTGGAGAAAGTAGGACTAAGTGAATATAGGGTTGGTAGTGTATAAAATACTACCTATATCCTATCTTGTATAGTACGGGATTTTAAATTTCATACTTAGAATATACTTTATGGTTTATTGTATCCACCATGTACCATGTACCTTCTATTTTATAAAACTTACAGAATACCTATGGAGCTTATAATTTTTTTTTAGAAAATCTCTATTTTTGTTCTTTTTTTTTTTAAATATCAAGTATATAGTTTTTTATATACTTTCATATAATATGTAACATTATCTTATTTTCATACATTCAATGCAAATAAAAGAAAATTAAAAAATAATTTATTAATATCACAATTTTTATTATATATCGAATCTATTTATGTGTGAAAGTTGAAATTTACAACAAATACTCTTGGAACCTATTTACGTGATATTAAAAAATTATAAATATGAAAAAAAAATATAAAACTTTGCAAAAAATTTCAAAATTAAAAACTTTGAAACTATTTCTATATATTAATTAGTATTATAATATAAACAACATCTTTATATAATTTGAAAGTTTAAGTGCACAGATACAACCATAATTATTTTAACATAAAAATAACAAGTCATTCTAAAATATAATAGTACAAATCTTTCTATAATAAATCTTTCTGAAATGTACTTTACAAATAATAATTTTGAACATATGTGGTTGTAAAATATAATATGAAATATCATTATTTATTATATATTAATATTGTTATATAATATTTAACAAAGTAGATACACGATATCCTATAATATGTATCTTCTATAGTATAGTACAGGTTCTAAGATGGGTGCATGTTCTAAAGACCTCATACCCGTATCATATTCTATGAGAGCAGGTTCAAAAAAATTTAAAATCATGTCCTACTTATGGCCCTCAATATCCACTCGGATCCTACCTGATCAAGCAAAATCCGGGTGGGTAATTTGTATGACAGGTTACCCACTTACCCCTAATAAAGAGTCATAATGACAAACCTGAAGGAGTCTCGTCATTAATTAGGATTATCAACAAAGATTTGGCATCATGTTAGAGCAGGCACTGTTGGATCGGTTTATTCATCATCAACGACGTCAATTGCCAATGTGATTTGACAAATAATATTGATGGTAAAGTCCTATAAATACTCCTAATCCCACCTCCTTTAGAGGAAATGAAAATTTAATAGAAATACTATGGTGTTATTGAATTTTATTCTTAATAGATCAAACGCTTGCTCGTAATTACTGGTAGAGTTTAATATTTAATACCTTCTTCACTCATCATGAGTGCACTAGAGACGATTGATATTGTCATTCTTGTTCACTATTACATCTATCTCTCAAGCATCATCCTTCACTCCTCGTGGGCCATGCGTGGCATGCATGAGACTTACATAATACGTATATGACTGCTCCAATCGAATTTGTACATTTACAATTTTTTTTTTTTTTTATGATGGATAGGCTAGTCCAAGGAGCCCTACTTCAGGTCTACCACGCTAAATATCCTTTAATCATTCAAATAAGGACTAAATTCTCCAGCCATGTCAGTTAACCCGAGGAGTAAAATCTAAATATTTAATAGGAATAATTTTTAACCAATTATTTACTTGAACTTATTTAATATGTTCAGTAATATAGTAAAAGAATTTTTGGGTCAATAAAATTAGGATGATGCCCTCCTTTGCATCTCTTCATAATTGATTGAGATCTTTATTTTTTCTTTCTTTTATTTTCCTTAATATAAATCAATTTTTTTAGATATCTTAGAATATCATTAAACCATGTGTAATTAGGGTCATCGAAGAATTTAGTTGGTCTCGAACTATTCAAACTCGACTTACTTTAAGTTTGACTCATCTTAAGCTTTAATTGAACTCGAACTCCAATTTAAACTTGTAAACAAGATTGTTTAAATTTAAAAGTAGGCTCATGAGTAAGCCGGTAAATATAGTCATTGGAACAAACTTTAATTCTAATTTTTTTTTAGCCAAATAATCCTAAGAACTTTATAAGTTCATTTACACATCATGTCACTAACTTAAAAAAACTCTCTGCTTTGAGAATCTCATCATTTTATTCTTAATGATTCTTTAACATATTTCTTAATATTCTTTTTTATATTTTCGTAGGTCGGCACTGTAAATATTTATTACCAAATATTTTATATTTTTTCAAACTAATTTTAGTGTAAATAAAAAAGCTACATGAATTTGCAATACGAATATTATATAGTATATTTATCGATATTTGATTTACTGCCATAGATAATATAAGTAATTTTATATTTTGCCGTTGCTATTTACAAATTTTCTACCAAATTTAGAGCAAGAAACTTCTTTTACGTAGAACATTTGACATATACACATATGTATACGCATTCATAAAAGAAGCGGATTTGTTGGGTAATTGTGAGAGGAGCATGTCTAAACGACACTTTGCCACGATTTTTCTCCATTTAGAGTTATGCTATGACGGTTAAAGTTGATCTAACAGGGTCGTAAAATAAGGTTATGGGCATATTTGTAAGTTTCTTATTTATAATATATTATATGATGTTTATGATATATTATATATAAATACATAATAAAATAAAAATTATTATCTATTTATATATATTTCTCATTTTTTATCTATTATTTTAGATTTGAGAAAAATCAATATGTGAATTTAAATGGAAAACGAGTCGGGTCTGAACTTGAAATAAAGTCTGCTTATCTAAACAATTTAAGCTCAAAGTTAAATTTCAAGCTTGGTAAAAAATTAGCTTAACTCAAACTCAATTTTTAAATGAGTTAAACTTAACCTCTATCTTGAAATAAAGCTTATTTATCTAATATAGCGAAGTTCGAGCTTGAATTCTATATTTTATTTAAAAGCGGAGCTCGAACTCTAGCTTGATAGCTTTTAAACGAGCTAAACTTGAACATTTAAAATTTTGTCTTCGCTTGAGTAATTTATAGCTGTATATAATGGCAAGAGTAGAGATCATAATGCGAGTTGTACATTTTACACTGAGTCACTGACTCTATAAGGATCTCTCCATCCTTATAGTCTTTTTGCTTTGTCCAGCAGCCTTTTATTTACTATTCCGAAAAAAAAAAAAAAGAGAAGAAAACTATTTCTCTATATATTATGATATTTTAGTATTTTTCATTTGTTTTTCTACTGGATCATTGTGACATTTACCGAAAATTAAAAAAAAAAAAAAAAACGCAACAACTTTTCCACATATTGAGAGGACGTTATTACAATAATGAAAAAGCTTAAAAAGTAAATCATTAATGTAGAGAATAATGTCCAAATCTTAAGGGATTAGTTTGAGAAAATGGAGGAAAAGTAAATAAAAATAATCCATTTCTATTAATAGCTAGATTTTTCAAATATTGTATCAATTATTTTAATCTCAAGGCTATCTGGTTATTTGTTTAAGATATATATTTATATCGACAAAAATGTTTTATTTATTTCAAAAACTATCTTATCTAGTATTTTAACCATGCATGCTACGAATTATTTCATATACCATGTGTCTCTTATATTAAATGATTAAATTAAACATATACCATGTCTATAGTTTTATATGATATGATAATCCTTCAAGAAAAATTACAATCCTTCAAACAATGAGAATACAACATTGATAGTGTGACGTTATGCATTAAATTTTGAAAAAGGTTGCAAAGTTTTTGACGCAACTTAAAATGTAGATAAACAAGATTTGCAATAAAAATGCACATTTTATGAGAAAAAGTTATCAATTAGGGTTTTAAAGTATATCAAATGTTCTGATTAACAAAGATAAGCCTAAAAGCTTATATATACTATTACATGAGGAATTCTAAAAGACAAGATCTGAAAAAGGCAAATAACAAATACAAATAAATAGTGTAATCGACAATTAACGTTGAAAATAAATACTGGCGGCCTCTAATTAATATAGGCGGTTTCAGAACTTAAAAGATGAAGCCGTCAACAATAAATGCTGGTTTTCAATGTTGGCAAAGACGGTTTCAAAACTCAAAAATGAAACCGTCAGCAATAAAGGCTAATTTCAATGCCGGTGGTGTAATGTCCAAGGACGCCAGCTTATGATTCAAAGCTGGTGGCATACGTTGTTGTTCGTCGTCCGCATCAGTTTTGGTGTTCTTTACATAAGCTCATTATACAAAAAAATGTGCTTTAATTACTAATATCTAAATATAGGATTCATAGCGCATTGGACTAAACCTTGTAAATAGCAAGCCAATTACATTTTAATCTAATTGTATTACTATTGGTCTTTTCAAATGGGATGTATTAGATTCAAACCTGTCTCTCCATTATTGTAATGAATAAAAATTTATAGAATGAGCTAGGTTGACTTTGATGCATCATGTGCAATAATCTACCATTTTTCGGTGTTGCCATCAAAAGGAAACAAAGGTAATTGGAGAGGATTAAAGGATGTTAAAATGAATTGTATACTTGTATTTTTGTTTTTGTGCTTAAGATACTCATAATTTATAACTTTTTATTGATTTTAGTTATAATACGTGTTAATCTTCAATTTGTAAAGGTTAATAATGAACTTCAAATACATTTAATTCAATAATAGAATAGTGACAAATATAAAAGGAAAATATAATGGAATAGTGACGAATATAAAAGAAAAATATAATGACGTACTCATCCGAAAGCCAAGGATTTGTTGACCATGAATGTTTTAACTCGGTAAGTCACCTTTTGCTAAAATAAAATAAAATTAAATAAATAAAAGCTAGGTTCCATAATAAACAAAAAAGAGAGACATATGGTGGCTTGTCATCTTAAAGTTGGGTAAGCTCGATGGCAGGATGAGCAAATATAACATAGGTATGATATAAAACTTTAGGTATAATGTACTAAAGGTTTTACCAAGAACCTATCTTGTAGTGTTTTGCACTCATTTTATCCTTGTAAAACCTAGAGAGTATGAAGTACTCTATGAAACATATGATTTTTTATTTACTTCTTAAATTTTAAGTTTACAGTAATATATGCAGTTTCAAATAGTATGTACTAAATTTACCCGTACCCCACCCTATAGGGTATAATATAGTACTAATGGCTCATTCACTTCATTGAAAATGAGAGAATAAAATTTCAATTTAATAGGACTGTAATAGGGTTGTAATGACTATTACCATGTTCACTTGGTATAAAAAATAAAACAAGTAATTATTGGAGTAAAATGTAAAATATGGCCCTTGTTTTTATTATAGAGAGAGAGTTTAATTGTCAATGTGATATTTCCAAGATAGGATTACTCATGACAAAGTTTAAAAATATACCACGAAAATTCATAAGTGTAAGACATGAATTGTTATTCATCATTTCATATAATAGTAATTCGATGTGAATTATCATTTCACTCAAGTGAACAACGTAATAGCAGCTTTAAGTTGAATGATGTAAGAATGAATACCTATTCATGTCTAGCGAACGAGCTGTAAGTTTCCATACCCTACCCTATAGGGTATAATATAAAACTTTACATACTAAATTTAGTATATACCCTACCCTATAGGGTATAATATAAAACTTTACCCATACCCTACCCTATAAGATATAATATAAAACTTTATGTACTAAATTTAGTATGCACTAAATTTACCCTTACCCCACCCTATAGGGTATGATGCACTAATTTTTTTATCGAAAACCTATCTTGAAGTATCTTGTACCTACCCTATCCTTGTAAAACCCACAGAGTACGAGGTACATTATGAAATCTATTTTTTTTTAATTCTTAAATTTTAAGTTTACAATAATATACGCGATTTCAAATAGTATGGAGATATCCTTATTTTCATATATTTATAATAAATAGCTACTAAAAAGTAATTTTAAAAAGCAATTTGTTAATATCAAAACTTATGCAATATGAAAATTTTGTTTTTGTATGAAGATTGAAACATGCAACAAACATTTGTAGAATCTATGTATGTGATGCCAAATAAAATTGTAACACATATAGCAAATTATGATATTACAAAGATTTGATGTACTTCTGTATTATTTATGCTAAAAAAATAAACAACATTTCTACGTAACTTAGAAGTTATAATTGGATAGAATTTGCAAAAGGTAGTATATAAATGATAAGCTTGAAAAAAAGTAATTGCAAAATAAAAAATGGCATATTGTATTTTATTTCTTATTTATTAATTTTATTTAGGTTTGATATCCAATTAACTACCCACACTTTCAATTAGTCAATTTGGTACCTAATTTTAACTTTTCGTGTTCACCAATACTACCTATATTAACTCCGTTATCTTTGTTAGCTAACCCTATACCATCAACCAATAAGAACATGCCACATATCAACTAATGTTGCAGTATATTATTTTTTATGTATTTTGTTGTTATAATTATTTTTATCATCATTATTATCAAAACTACTGTTATTTTATTTATTTATAATAATAAAACCCCCTTGGGCTTACTTAAGTGTTATATACGAAAGGCCTAATCAAGTTAACCACATCAAGCCCACACTAATGTTGTGACAAATTTTCATTTCAATCATGGACTTACCAATTGCAACTTATATAAAAGATTAGGTGTTGAGAGCTTAACCACATAGAACAACATGTTTTCTAAACTTTTACTCGTGTGGCTCCTCTAAAGTCATCGATCTAAAGAATTTGAAATGTCCATAGGTTTTTTGAAGAATGGAAGTTCTAACTCCTCAAAAGTGTAAGTATTAAGAATCTAATGAAGCAAAGAAGAAGCCTCCAATTTAAATTGGATTGATATTAGAAAATTTTCAACTTTTGGTACTTTCTATATGGTCAACATTAATTACATAATTAAATTACTCATCAATTAAAGAACATGACCCTAGTTTATAAAGCGGGTAGGACCTATCCTCAACTCATTCTCCATAAAAAAGATAACGCTTCATCAATGACTCCGCAATACTATGAATCTCTTGTTTTGCTAAAAAACCCCAGAACCAAACCATTATTTTGCTTCTTCGAAAGCACAGTAATGCAATTCAATACCTTTTAGTATATGCAACACTCTTCACGGTTGTCTCCATATGATTATTGAACTTATATGTTCAATGTGAATTTTGATGAGATAATTAGTTGCATAATTAACTACTCGATTGTGTAAAACAATAACATGCTAGAATATGTGTGCGTGCATGCATGCGTGCGTGCTTTGTGTATGTGTTATTCTCTGACGATTATGCAAGAATTAGCAAGTACAAATTCTTTGAGCATAGCCTTGGTTGCGGGTCTCCTCGAAGGTTAGATAAGTCCATTTCTAAGGCGTGATAAGCTTGAATTTCAAGCTCGATGAGTTTAAAGAAGCACAGCCTTAGTCGAGAATTAAATCCAAGGCATAATAAGCTCAAGAAGCGACAAGCTTAGGGCACAACAAGTTCGAACCTTAGGCTCGATGAGTCCAAGTAAGCACAGACTTGATCAAGGGTCAAATTTAAGGCTTGAAAATTTTAAGATGTGATAAGTTCGAGATGTGATAGTTTAAAATACGAGCCGACATGACATGAAAGAGTCATCATATGCATTTAATGCTTGATAATTTTTAGATGTTCACTGTAACGGTTATTTAAATTTTTTGAAAAGTGTAAAGACTCTTTCCTGGAAAGATTAGGATAGCGGTACTGAACTGAAATGAAGTGATTAAGAGCTCTTATTTGTGAACAAATAGATTAGAAAATTCTCTAATTGTTTATGTACTCTTGTTCATTAATTTGTAAATCTGCAAAGTGAGAGAAAAACAATTTAGTGCCCTTATTCATTATTTTATTTCCTGAGTATTGTTGGTGTACCTCTCTATTTGAGAGTGTTTGATTGAGATTGACAACATGTAAGAAATCCTCTAATTGGAGGCGATTTGAGTGATCACAAAGAGTATGAAGTGAATCGACTTCCACATTAAATTTGGGCTTATATCTTCTTTTCTTATCTCTTTAAATACTCTTTTTAGTACTCTATTATTGTCATATTCGTTGGTATTAAAGTTTAATTTGATCTATTGCATAAAAAATTTGTTGTTTGAGCACTTTAGGTGAAATACTCAATTCATCTCCGCTCCCCCCCCCCCCCCCCCCCCCCCCCCCCCCCCCCCACATTCTCCTAAGTATTTTTCTAGTGCATTTTCAACGATTCTTCTTACATGAAACCCATGTTCACTTCGAAGATACATTAGTACCATTATTTATTGCTTTCAAAGTTTCAATTTTTTGGGAATTGGTCTTATTCTACTTTGAAACAAGAAGTTTCACATTATAGGTGTGTTTTCACAATTGTTGGAGATAATTTTACAGATAGAGATGGAGCATTTGATGTGTGATATGGCTTAAAAACCAAATCTTTATTAGAAAGTTTTGAACTTTCTATTGTGTTTAGAACATGTTCTATCTTCAAAACTTGATCTTTAGCTAAAACTGGTGAACTTTTTGTAGCATTTTGAGTGGGATTCATTCAGGTTTTGCACTTATCGTCTTTTTGTGCATTGTATGTATGTATAAAACGTTTCCTTGTTTGAAAAAGTATATTATCAACACAAAATTGTAAACATTGCTAACATTTTTTTACATTTGTTTAATACGTTGTGAAGGAACGGATATGAAAATGAGGAGGACAATCATTGGGGTTCAAGAATGGTGTTTTGGGTCTATCTCTTTTCCTCTTCGTGTTTGTCTATCTTTCTTGAATTGTAATTTAGGTTTTAAAAATGTCAACATGGAATAATAATTTGTGTAGTAGTTGTGGTTAAGTTTTTTTTTTTTTTTTAACTTGTTGAAGAATTTATGGATAGGCTATTATAGTTACTCCTTGAAGCAGATTGTCAAATTTTAAGTAGAACTTTTTATAGAGGGGTTAATGAGATCATGATTCATAAAATTAAATAGCGAGGTGAGAGAGGGAGAGAGAAGAATAAGTGGAAGTCTAGAAAGCATGTTTTCCCATATGGTTAAGTGCTCAATACCTAGTCCTTTACACAAGCTGCAATTAGTTAGCTTATGATTGAGAAGAAAATTGTCATGACATAAGTGTGGGTTATGTAATTAAGTTGACTAGTCCTTTACATAAGCCGTTGTTTTATTGTATATAACACTTAGCAAGCCCATGATGTTTTTTAGTACTATAAATAGATAAAAAACACTAATTTATGATGATAGTGATAGACTAATTAAAAGTTCATTTAATTAATTGAATATTTAAGTAAAGTTTAGATAATATTTGTCACTTTAGTCCATTTTATTTTATAATTTTTTATTGGTTCGATTGATAATACCCTAATACCCTATTTCTATACTTACACACACACACACACATTAAAATACATGTTATGTGGTAAGCATATGGCATAGCCTAAACCTATATCTTATCTTGTAATGGTAAGTATTGAAAAATTTGTACTCGTATCTGATCTTATGGCCTTCAGTAGCCATCCATATCCTATCTAGTTAAGAAGGGTATGGTGGATACTCTGTATAGTAAGATTACTCGCTTATCCCTACTTGATAAAATTTTTTTTTTTCATTTCCTAATTTTGTTTGTTTGTTTTTTTTTCCCTCAGTTTTCCATATTTTTTTATATTTGTTATTTATTCTAGTAAAGCTAAATTAATTAATAATAGCACTAATTAATAAAAACATGCCACGTGTTCCTCTTATAAAATCAACACAAGATTATTAACACATATGTCCTGTGTTTATCTAAAAACAAAACTTAGGTCATCTTATTATAAATGACTCAAAATAAAGGTTATGTTTTTGTGATTTACCCTTTATTAAATAAATATGATGATATGATTTTATTAAATTAGCTATTATAAACCATGAAACTATATATATCTCTAATCACTATATACAAGAAGTTCTAAAATATAAATATCTAAATCGTGAAAAACGAAAACAGAGTATGCTAAGTTAATATAAGATGTAGCAAAAGCTTGATTGTTTTTATCATTACAAATCCTTTCTCGAAAGGTGGTTATTGCTTGTTAAATGCAAGAAAATAAGGAGCATTAATCCTACTGGGTAACCAGGAGACCATAGAATGAAATGACTATGCCATCTTTTACACCTAATCTATATTGCCGTTGGTAACTATTTATCACCATAATTGATGGGAATACTGTCATTCTGACTTCATGTGTAATAATAATCACTGCCGCCCGGACTTCAGGGGTATAACAAGGCAGTGAAATGCAATGTTTGATTGTACTGCTTGTTTTGATGACTTTTTTTATCATTACTTCCTTTGTAGTTTTAGGGTCTGCTTGGATTGCCTGTTTTTCATCTGTATTTGTATCTTTTTTAAAATGATATGTGTAATATATATCCGATTTGCATCTAAATTTTATCTATATTTGTTCTATTTGTTCTTTTGATTAGAACTGTCAACTTTTTTTTATCTATATCTATCTCTTGATAAATAATTTGCTAGAAAAAAGTTTAAAAAAATATCTGTATCTGCAGGAAAAAAGCCAAAACAAACAGATTATACTCTTTTTCCACATTGATCATCAATAGAACTAATTACGGCCCTTTTCATTAAGATAAGTTAAGAGAAACTGCTCTAATCAGTGTTCCCATTAAACCGCCTAAATTTGAGGAAGGCAATGGCTCACTTAATTGTCACATCATATTGGGGTTAATTTTTGAACGAGTCAAATGTGTTTTGTGTGTCATTAGGAGATCTACTTGCAATATGCTTGAATCCATATCTATCATAATCCAAGTTAAACTTATCGAGTATTAGAAAAATATTGATATCGTTATAATTAAAATTTTCTATAGATAAATTAAGTCAACATCGACCACTTTAGTTGCTACTTTCAAATAGGTTCAACTTCAAAATTTTAAATATAATTTTTGAATTTAGCACTGTATTATGTGGATCCAATTCATTGGTAGATGTAATTTTCATGAGTGTATCAAGTGCTATTTAGGCTCTGTTTGTTTCAAGATAAATATTTTTTGAAAAATAATTTCCTTTGTTTTCTATTGTTTGTTAAGCGGAAAAGAACACTTTAAGTAAAAAACATTTTTCTTTGTAAAGAAAAATAATTTTCATTAAAAAGTAAATCCTATTCATCTTAAGGAAAATAACTTACTCTCTTCAAAACAGAAAGTCATTTTCTAAATTAGCTTTTGTAAGTATTTAAACTCTAGTAGTGCGATATTTATTTCTTTTTTATCATAATTAACCAATAAATTATATTTTAAACATAAAAATAATTTAACGGAAAAACATGAAAAAATCATTAAAAATTTATAAATATGAACTAATGGTTTGTAAATAAATAATATATATTTTATAGCTTAACCTTTAAATAAAATTATTTGGTATAATGTACTTATATAGTAACATGCTAATAATAAATTATTTACATAAGACAATGTGTTGCGTAATATTGATTAGTCAAACACCAAAAAATTTTTTCGACATATTTTTGTAAATGTAACCAAACACATAAAAAACATATTATTTTCGAGAAAACATTTTGATGTAAAACACTTTTTCAAATACAAGACATTTTTCTTGAAACAAACGGGCCCTTAGTATTTACATTTATCATAACATTTGATAAATTAGTGCAATTTTTCGATTGATTTTTGAATTTGAAAATTAAATAAATAGTTTATTCAATTTATTATCTTTTAGTTCTTGTTTGTATGAATAACAAAAACAAAACGAAAATAGAAAATCCATTTAGATACTAATAACAAAATTAATATGTATGAAATGTTTAATTTATTGATAAGGATTCGTATTCTTTATGGGATAAACGGGTAACCTTATTGAGATTTATACCATTCTCTACATAACTTGATTAGGAAGCTTCTAAAAAATATCAAAGGTTATAGTGTAGGATCCAAGTGTCATTAATTTGCTTCGATAGGATTCGAGATGAGTATCATGTGCATGAGTCTTGTATTCATACTAGAATTTATACTTTAACATGTATAAGACATAAACTTTAGACTACTCTATACCCAACCCACTTGCCTACCTTGTTAAATTTAATGTAATTAACTGCAGTTGACATTATTTTAGTGATGTAAGAGCCATTTTCCATACAAAATATATCATTCTTTATCGTAGAAGAATGTTATGCATTTTATTTACGTGAATATACAATGCTTAGATACAAAGATTTGCAAAATAACTAATTTTTCAAGAATTTACCTAGAGTTTGTTGCAAAACTGTTCAAACTAAAAGAAAAAAGTTATGACAGCTTATAATTTTGAGATTTAGTCGAGAAATTACTATACTTTTAACATAAAAAATTAGAAATTTAAGTTTCATGGCTCATGGCGTATTGAAGGTGATTATACATTAAAATAAAATACATATTGTAAATGGGGTAAATTACATAAGAAGATATCAATGTTGAAGGTAAGTTCGTTTAATATATCAACGTCTCGAGTATTTAAAAAGAAGGCATTTTTTAAAATGGATTAAATGAGGTATCAATATTTTGGAAAGTTTATTTAAGGTATCAACATTTGGATTATTTTTCAATAAGGTTTTCTTAATTTTCTTCAATAATCAATCATTAATATCTTATTGACACATTTTGCAAAATATTAAAACTTCTTTTTAATCACTTAAAATGTTAAGATGCTAGATAAACTTACCATCAAACATGAATACCTTTTAATGTAGTTTACTCATTGGAAATATCTTACACCTTTTACTTGTAGAATCTATGAAATATAGTGTCTAAAGTGGTTCTTAAATGTTGAAGGTAGGTAATGGTTTGAAGATTTGGCAATCGGTACTTATAGAGTAAGCTATGCCTATTGTATAATGTTTTGTCCTTTCACACTTTGTAAGAGATGGTTCTAAACTTTGAAACCAGAAACTTGTATCTTGTAAAATTTTCTTTAGCGTATTTTTGTAATGTTGAATCCTTAATGCAATTTGATGATATAAACCTATCAGTATTTCCACAACATCTTATCAATTCAAAATTTATCTTATATAGGGTTGAGGTATATGATGAGTGCTAAAGAATCCTTATTTAGATAGGATTTCTTTGGTCGTATTAGTTTATTTTGGTGTTAAATGTAAAGAAATATGTATTTATATGTTAAAATTTTGGTTTCAAGGCTTTAACATGTTATTTGAGCCTAAGGAAAGGAATTTGAAGGACTATAATCGCTTTAGTGGAGATTTGAAGGAGCTTTGGAGAAGTTGAAGCTAACACAAGTCACAACATGGGTGTGTTTACAAATTACGTTTGCTTATATTTCTGTATGAAAAATCATTAAGCCTAAACATGAGTTTATACACAGCATATGTTTGAAGTTATGTTTGGAACATGAGATGAAGCATGACATGCGTTTGAAGTCGTGTTTGCCAATGAAAGCAAACAAAGTGGATGACATAAGTACAAATATAGGCTCGTGTTTAAGGTTGAGATCATGCTAAAGAGATTCACAACGATTTTCTTTAATATTTAATAGAACACAAGTTCAAATATGACCATACTAGCACTTATGTGTTAGGCAAATTTTTACCCTAACATAAATAGTTGCATTCACTACTTTAGAATAAAATTTTTACAAATCTAAGAGCTTTTTATGGGGAGAAATAGATCAAAGCAAGTCAATAATACAAGAGACAACTGAAGATTGCAAGATCGATCAAATCAGATGGGGGTTTTACTGTGTTTTTCATATTCTTCTATATTAATTGTGATTTGATTAAATAAATTGTGGAAAAATAGATTTTTCTATCCAGATCGCGATGATATTAGGTTTTTTATGTAATCGGGATTGCCTTTTTCTTTTGATTCAATGTTTAATTATGTGTGCTTTTTTTTTCTTGAATTAATAATTCTAGTATATTAATTTTTTGATTCAATGCTTAAGTATTTTTTTTTCTAGTTTGAATAGACTTATATAATTAGAGAGATATGATGATGTAAATCTTTTTTTACTAGGTTAAATCTTTGATATAGGCTAACTTTGATAGTGAATTCACTGGTCTTAATGAGATTCTAGGTTTCCATTAACTTAGAATTAGAGATTAGTAATCTTGACAAATATATGAAGTCAATTGAGATATGTAGTTAAAGAAGACTAATAGAATCATTGAAGGAGTTAAAAAATTACATGAAATGCTTGGTACGGGTTCAAGTTTTGGTAATCTTACAATTGGATTGAATTATAATAATATTTTGATCTTGACTTGTGATTGATAATTTGATAATCATGATTAGTTTAGTAGTCATAGATAATTAAGTAGGTCGGCTTGATTTTGATGGTTAGATAATAGGGATCAAGTGATTACTTATTTACTAATACTTAAAATCCTTACAGAATAATATACGAACTTAATTATTATATTATAGACTTACTACACGTATATTTTACCTCAAGGTGATCTTATGATAAAATTGAGAATAGTACTTTTGACTTGCTATAAAACTATCATTAGTATAGCGAAACCTCCAAGCCTTAGCCACCGCGTACTTAAGCATTCTCGTTGTTAAGGGTGCTCATGGTTAGGTTTGGTTCAATTCAAAACCTTAACGAACCGAACCACTTCACATGCGGTGATTCGAATCGTCTTTAAAAGATTTAGTTCTAATATTACACAAGAATTAAAGTCACTTGCCATTATATCAGCTCACATGTTTAAAATTTTCAAATACATATGTTATCCCAGTTTAAAAAAACTTCAATGTGAATTTAAAATAACATATATTTTTAATAAATCTATAACACTAACTAAAAAAATTATTGTTTTGTATTAATTCTGCGTTTACTTATAATATTCTTTTTTTTTTATAACATATCTAAATTTCTATTATACTAATTAGTTTAGAGTTATAAGTTATCTAAGTGTTGTTGGTTGTAGACGTTGCAACTTAGTATAAAACATGTTCCTATAAATATATTCCATGATAAAAATTTTGCATTTTGTTAAATTAATCTTAGAGTAATGCAAGTCATAATATGTAATGCTCAAGAGTTATAAATAAATAAAATGAATCTTATTTATTTTTTGTTTCTTTTAATATGAAGTGATTCGGGTTCAAACAATTTGATTCGATTCGACTCCCAAATTCAATCGTAACCATTTAGGTTCTTCCTAAACTGAACCTTAAATAGAATCGAAATATAAAAAAATCATATTCTATGGTTCGATTCGGTTTGATTCGATTTTCGGTTCAGTTAAATGACTAGCCCCACTTGTTGTAACATAAAAGATATACTTCCTTCATTTCTTTGCTCCACTTAGGACGAACAGCTATAAGGTGAGTATATTATAAAATTCTATGGCTTGCAAGCGCATTTTTCCAAACTTTGAAACCTGAATCTACCCAGTATAATTAGCTTTACGTATTACTATCTAAGACCTTTGTTATCTTTTCTATTATATTTTTACATCATTAAATTCTAATGTAATTCGACAATAAGAACACATTGGTATTTCCACAACATTTCATCAATTTAAAAATAATAAATTCACCCACTTGCCTGATTATTCCAATATTGGGAGATTCACTAAAAGTAACTCCCCGGTAAAAAATTTACATATTAGTAACTTTTTGAAAATTATTTTTAACCTCTGAGTTGAAAAGGACGAAAGAATCCAATGATAAGACCAAATAATACATATATTGACAAACAAGTCCTGAAACTACTGTTTATCCTAACGTGGACACATTTCTGGGGAATCTGTTACAGCGTGGAGTCTCGTCTACGATAATGTTTTTCATGTTTTACAAGACAAAGATTCTTCTGATTTGATCGTATTATATAGTTTTCTTGATCATTTAGTCCTTCGTTAAATATGAATACATGTTTTTTTTAATAGTTTAATGCTGGGATAAATGACTGACAATTGCTGAGTCAAAATTAATTATTCGATCGTGTCATGACGACAAAGGTGCTGAAGACAACGGTCAAAAGTCATTACTTTAGTAATTTATTATGTGGATCTAACATCAGATGGAATATTGTATAATCTATTATTGCTCCCTCTTACATTTTTGGAAAATTTATTGCTTAAAAAATGCCGCACATACTTGCGTGGAAGGCATGTGTAATATTTTTTTTAAATATAAAAATACATACTGTATAAAAAAAAATTATTAAACTATTGTTTTTATATCACATATTAAAAAAGTGATATAAAATTTTTAATATATATCATATATTAGAAAACAAATATAACAATGATATAAATTAAAAGTTATAAAAATAATAGCATCAAGTGATATATTATTTGTATATATATTACACGTTTAATATGCGATATATATATATTATATATCACATATTCAACATATAATACATATAAAAAAGCTACATTGCATGTTATACAAATAAGTTTTTTTTTTTTTTTTAAATATGACATAATCTCATTATTTATTGTGTACTCTTGTATCGTCACAAACTATAAAGCACTCCGTATATAACTAAAAGTATGTAAGTTTTAAACTTAAACGCGGTCCAACATTAACTTTAATGCAAGATAAATACTGGGGTTGGTAGAGGATAAATAGAACAGGTGTTATGCCCTTTGAGTTATTAATCTGGGAAAAAAAAAAAAAAACACCGAGAATAACCTGAGAGATTTGAAAACCATTAAATTACTTGAATAGCGAATCAAATCGGATAAAACTGAAAATTTGATTCTTTTTTAAAATAGTTTGATTTTATGATTTGGTTCAATAAAGAGTATATGGCTTATGATTCGATTTAAGACCTTAAATCAAACTGAACCGTTTTATGTATAAAAAAAAAAATCGAGCACATTGTTCTTTCTTTCAATTTTTTTTTTAATAAGAGTTCAATTATTTTTAATATTTGATTTAGATATGTATTATTCATGAAAATGAAACTAGATTGGTCTAGTCATGTTTTAATTATTGTAGTATGCTCGCAAAAAAGGTTAATTTTAAAGTTTTATCATCTAGTATTGCAAACATTTTTTTTCTTACTGATTAGTGCACTTCTATTAACTAGTTATTTAGTGGTTTATATAGTTGTTAATGTGTTGATTAGAAGCACGATCAATTAAAATTTGTGCCTAATATTGGGATAACATATTCTAATTTTATTGAGTCCGGTACATCATTATTGTTTTATGATTAATGAATTCCCTCATCACTATAAGTAATATATATTTATTCGAGTAAATAATTACCTCTCAATAGAATATGTTTTAAGTTTGAGAATAAAAAGAGTGGTTCAAACCACAAATCAAATCATACTTAACTTTTTTTTTTTTTTTTACTGTTTGAAATAATTATGAGCCATACCGTATAAGTAGGGTTGTTCATCGAGGCGAACTGAAAATCGAATCAAACCAAACTGAACAGCAAAATGTCATTCTTTTATATTTCGGTTCAAGAAGAGTCTAAATAGTTACGGTTTGACTCGAGGGGTCAAACTGAACCAAACCGTTTAGACCTTAATCGAACCGCTTCACATTAAAAAGAGTGCTATTTTATTTATTTATAACTTTTAAACATTAGATATTATGGTCACATGTAATATTTCACCCTAATATCACGTACGTATGTAATATGTTAGAACAGATCTGAAATTGAATCATAACTTTGAATTCTAATACCATTCTTCTGTTTAGATGTATCTTTGCAAAGGAATCAAGTAAGATTTCGATGTGTAGATTTATTAGGAGAAATTGTGATTCAATTCCAATTTATGAAATATAAATTACATTTTTAACCACATTGATGTTATTTATAAATATAAATATTGTGTATATATATTTCGTATTATATTTTTTACATAATACGCCGTCAAATGTATTATATATCTAATAATATTAAACAAGCAATCTTTTACTTGTCTCAAAACTTTTCTAGTTTGTTTTCATATTTTATTAATTTTAAATTCTTCTTAAAACTAGTAGACATGCATCAAATTAAAATAAAGCGGTATAATTGAGTTTATAATACGCATAGTCATTTAATTGCTACAACGGAAAATTAAATACATTATAAAGGAAAAACATTATAAATAAATGTGACATTAATGTAAAAGAATGACTTTTTTTTAGGTTAGTGTTATAGATTTTTTTAGAATATATGTTACTTTAAATTCATATTAAAAAATATTTTTAGGACGAGATAATATGTATAATACATAGCATGATATAGTTTTGCACAACGTTCTTCAATCTAAACATTTTTTCTTTTTCTTGAGAACTGAAATGACTATTAATATTATTTATTAGAACTAAATACTTTTAAAAGTGGTTTGAATCAAATCGAACAACATTTGAAGCAGTTCGATTTAAAACCCCGAGCTGTTAACAATAGTCTAATTCGACTTCTGAACCAAACCAAACCAAACCAAACCAAACCATACACCACTACGTATAAGTCAAAACGTATGAATGCAAATAACCAAGACTCTAGGATAAGCATTGTGGCCAGGCAATCTTTTAAATAGAAGAGATATTTGACGATAAGCTTGTTGTTGTTTGGATAGATCATTATAAATGATTGAAGTGTGTCTTTCACGGTGCATGAGAGAGCCACTCCTATATACGGAGCTAGGAATTGTAACATAGCCGGGGAATTTGTCGTTTCTGTTACAAGAACGGTGTATTCCATAAATTCCCTTTCCTGTGGAGTATTTATTACTTGAGCTAAAAAAGATTTTTTTTTTTTTTTTTACCAATAACTACGTAAACAAATATTTATTTTACCCCTGTCAATTAAGAATCGTAATACATGGTTTGCTTTAGTTTGGCCCATCCCTAGCATAAGGTATTTGGACAATCGAATTCCAAATAGACAATTTCTAGAATAAATGAAAGGAGAATAATAGAATTTTTTTTTTTTTTTTCTGGTAATAAATCAATAGAATCTAAAATATGAATCGTTTGATGGGAACAGGCTAACTAAAAGTTGTTGATATTTAGAAAGTGAATCAAATAATTTTAAGCTATGTGTTAAGCCCGTTTGGTCAAATGGTAGAAGTACACTACGGTTTATTTTAGAAGAAAGTTACAGTAAAGTTGTGAAAGCCCAAGTAGTTAAGTAGATTGACAGGGTTATAAAAATGAGAATTGAAGGAAAAATATTTCGATATGGTTGTAAATTGAGAAAATAGGATATATTAAATTGTACTGGTAGATTGAGTTACCATCATTTGAAGACATATGGGTAAGTGGATATGAAATAATTTGTTGGCATCTCTAATCAGGAATTCAATATTGGAAAAATCAAACGATCGTTAAGGATATCAATCATCTAAACCCTCGCTTTAAGATTGCATATTTAGAGCATATTTAGATCGTAAGATTTTCATCTTTATCTGTATTTATATTTGCTTTATTTGATATGTTTTTAAATAAAAAAATGTATATTCCATCTATACTTGTTTTTTGACTAATGATTTAAACTGAAACGACGACATGCTATCGGTATATCAATAAATCAACCAGAGCCTTAATGCAATATATATGAAAAAAACATTAATGGTTAAAAACCTTAGTTGCCTCACAATCTTGGAACCAAGATCGGATTTATAATAAAAATAATTTATATTTAAACCAAAATATTTATACATAAAAGTAAACAGAAATATTTCAATAACAAAAAGGGTAAAATTGCACTGAGAAAAAGCATGAAATCGGCTAAGAACGGTTTAAATTGCTACTAACTTACTCCTAAACCCAACCATTGCCTAATAATTTACTCACTCACACTTTACCTTCCGGTTTACGGAGAACAAGTAATTTCTTAATTAACAAGTATATGATTACTTTGAAACTACCTAATATATCCTTTATATATTAAAATATAATTAATAATTATCAACCATGTGTATATATGTGTGTGTGTGTGATGTATGTTATTCTATTGAATATTTTTCCCTTGCATGGTGATACCCGAGCTCCAACATCGTCATTGATCAATCCCAATTTGCGAAATAACTAGGGTTCTTGAATGGTGAAACTTCCCAATTCTTATTTTTAACTTCAATTTTACAAATTGACAAACAAAATTGCTTCAATTTTGAAAATATCAAAATTTCCACGTTAAATGGGCCAAATGCCATCCCCATGCACGAATGGTTTATGTAATATGTTGCTTCTTTTGAGGTAAAATTCAGTCTAAGCTTAATTAAAACAAGACTTTAGGGTTTGATTTTGAAAAACTACTTTTCCAAATGTTGTTTTTATTTGGAATGTAAAATTTAAGGATAATGGCACGAATAGGAAATGATGTTTGATCTTATCTACAATTCAATAAGTTGTCTAATTGAACCTTAGGATAATATTCATAAAATTTGATTTTGGAAATCACATATTATACTGGCGTTTTACAAACAAGAGTTTTAGGATCTGTTTGAATTATTTGATTTTTATTGTATTCGATTTGCATCTGTATCTTATTAGTATATACTTTGTTTAATTTATTTATGAGTAAAAATATCTTTTTTTTTCATATGTATTTATTTTTGACAAATAATCTGTTTAAAAGTGACAAAAAATAAGATGCCAAAACGTCCCAAAATGCAATGCAATCTTTTAAAACATCTATTGGACTTGTAAAATTCTGAAACCCCCACCTCTACATTTTGCATATTCTACGAATTTAATAATTTTTGTAATTAGTTCTAGAGCTATTTTGGTATTATTTCCTCCGAATCCGTATGATGAAGCGCAAAATACTCATTCACTAATTATTGCATGTTTAATTCAAATTGTCTTTAGATCCTAGTAGTTTTAGAAGTTTGACATAGCTGCTGCAAATAATTCGGATCGAGACCGTATAGTGCCAGTTTTGGACTCATTTGAATCGAAATTTCAAAACTCAAGCTTGACTCAAACTTAGTCAAGGTTAAGATTTTAAACTTGAGTCCAGTTCAAAATAATATCACATAAGTTCAAGCTCAATTCGATTAAGTTTGTTTATGTTCAATTTATTAAAAAATATTTTTAATTCTAATTTAAATATTACTAATATCCAAATTTGATTTAAATTCGATTAAAATTTATATTTAACTCAAACTCAATAGAGCTTCATTAGACTTGCAAGCTAAATATATAAAGCTCGCGCTTAGATTGATAATCTATTTGAGTAACTCAAGTTCTAACTCAACTCCACTATTCTCTTATTCAATTTGAACAAATAAATTAATTTGATTTATTTGCACCTCCAACCTAACTGTATAGTTTTTAGGACACATGTACTCACCTATGATGCTAGTACAAGGGCTATGGAAAAAACAAAATTCATTGATTTCACATTAATGTTACTTGGCATTTACTCAACACTCGTGTATAAAGTATGTTCTGTTTAGAACTAGTTTAGTAGAGTCTCATTTACTATTCTTTATGTCAACTAGCCGAAGTAGCATTAGCAACAATTAAGATGGCACATTCTAGGTTTAATAATCGACCTATTATAAATTATGGACCAAACTCCTTAATTTACCTAGGGTTAGAATGGAGTTAATTCTTTTTTGCTTCACATTATAGGTTTGTTTGAATTATTTGATTTTCATTTGTATCTGTTTGTCATCTGAATTTGATCCATTTGATATTTTTATAAGTGAAATTATCTATCTATCATCTATTTATTATCTATATCTGATCTGCGTTTGGAATGTTTCTTGTCAAACAATCCCTAAATTGGATAATGATGCGCGAAGGCATACGCTAGTATTCCTCTCTAGGTGCCCAGTAGACCAACCCGAGAGTTCTATTGAGATATCGTTTGTGACCTGTGAGGGACTAACGCCTTTTTAATGCCATTACACATACTACGAGACGTACATTTGCGTTGGGTTTGTAAAAAATGAAATAAAGCTGTACAATAAATTTATAACATATCGAATTATTGAATTAAATAATTAGTATGGCTGATTCAAAATTAATAAAATATTTATAATAATTTGGTAAGTATAGGTATATTTATATGAAAAAGAGAGAGAGGATATGATAATGCAGTTAAAGTTTGTATAGAGAATGTGATTGGATAGAAAGAGAATGTAATAAGACAGGGAAGTTACAAAATAGTGATGTAACCGTGCAATTTTATACTAAATTACCGGAGTGGAATAACCTATCGTTCTAATAATAATATTATAGATAACAAGAAAAAAATACACGTATACATATAGATATACATTGATTACTTCACGGTGATTTTGTATATTTAAAATCTTACAAAGTTGGATTTCTCATTCTTTTTTTTTATTTTTACAAAAATGGGAATTAAAATTTTCTTTTTTTAATTTATAAAATATATTTGCAGCTAGATTACATTCGTAATGTGATATAAATTATTAACTTAAAAATGAAAAGGAATTTGGCTGGATGTTCTATCAAAACTCCAACCCAATATAATTATGGAATTATGAAATTAGTTTCTAAATATTTTCATATTTCAATAAAACAGACTCTGCCAGCACCAGCACCAGCACCAGCACCAGCACCAGCACCCTCGTTATTACGAACTCTCTGACAATGAGAGAAGTAGCCGTTGCTAGATTCCGACGACGAAACTTAACTCACCCGCGGGTCATGGTCATTCCTGGCCTTTCATAAAGACGGGGCTGGCTTTAGCCTGTAGCTGTGGTTCAGTGGCTCTGCCGTGGTGATGCGAACGAAGAATGCTTAACTCGTTACGTCTTTCTACAGCCACACGCACGCTTCGATCATTGTCAAAATCCCACCCGTGAGCAAGGGCAGCTGAACATCTTCGTACATGTCACCAGGCATGTCATACAAAATTTTGGGTGAATTGCAAATGGCCGTACCGGGAATCCTATCTTCTTTTTCGTCCATCTTTTTTAATCCAAATAATTTAAATTTAAAAATATTTAAAAATATCAGTTTTTTATTGTTATTTGTATTATATATATTATATCTATGTTATATCACTATTTAATTTATTTGATCAGTTTATGGATAAAAATATTTGTTTTTCATCAATATTTGCTTTTAATAAACAATCCATTTAAAAAAGATTGAAAAAAGCCAAAATGACAAGAAGACGATGGAACAATAGACCTAAATGATTTCTATTTTATCATAATTCAATGAAGAATTAAAAACAAAAAGAATGTATTTTATGTTCTTTCCTTGTTCGTATGTATATTTTATTTTTCATATTGCATATTTAGATTTTAAAATCTTTACGATTAATGTCATGAATGATAACTGAACTTTGATGAAATAAGCAAATAGATATGTGAACTTTGAAATTGATCAATTTAGTACCTAAACTTTGAAATTGATTTATTTAGTATTTAAGAGAACTTTTTATGCATACCAACAATATATTCGTAAAGTTCTTTCATGTACTAATTTCAAAGTTCAGATTGATCAATTTCAAAATTTAGATCCCTAATTATATATTTTGTCAAAGTTCAAATATCATCCGTGACATTATCCCAAATCTTCATAATATGTATTTCGGTCCCGATTTTATTATTTTGTTCTTACATAAATGATTAAATATGAGTAAAGAAGATAAGATGATTAAACAAATTAAAAGCGCTTTGTTACCTATTTTTTCAAAGGTAAAATAGTCATGTCAAGATAAAAAGATATTTTTTTAAACAAATTTAGATTCTATATATCACGTTTGGTTTGCATAAATTTATAAAACTAGATTGGATAAAAATCTTAAGAGTATTAGAAAATTTTGATTTGAAAAAGAAATAGTATCATGTAGAGGATAAGATCTTAAATCCCCCAAATAACATAAATCTTTTATAATATTTTTATGTTGTGCACGTGTATATTAAACAATAAATAATATAAAAATTCATTTCTGCTATCATAAATACTAAATGTAGTATAGATGGATTGCATTGTCCAATATTTTTTATATTAAATATTTTCTTTTATTCTGTCTAGTTTTTTTTTAATTTAATTTTTTTACGATCATATGCTATTATCTATAAACAACTTAATCATACATAAAATAAAATGTAAGAGATGTATTTGCTATTTAAAATATTACTGAAACTTCAATGTTTTACTTTTACAAAATTACCCTAAAAATAATTGATTCTAAGATTCTCAAAAAGTGTTCCCAACCGACCAATCATGCAATATTGAGCAGAGCGATTAAAGGGGAATTGACCAGGAGTAAAAGTAAAGAATATGCAGTGGTGGTGGGGTCGACGCCCATGCAGGTTCGGGTATCAAATTTTAAGATAAAATATGTTTTGAAGTATGGGGAAATTGAACTATAAGATGTTAATTTTAATGGGATTCGTGTATTTGCTATTTAACAGTTTATATTATAGTTAATTTAATTGAATTATTAAAATAATTAATATTTTAATGATTATATGATTGATTAGATGATTTCATCTGCGAGATGGTTTGTAAAGTTAGATGGGTTAAAGTTTCCACTCATTAATGTGCTAAGAGCTGTATATAAAGATACAGAAAACTCAGAGGAACTTCTGCTAACGCCTAATCATAGATTGACACGAACAGTTATTTTATAACAATTGAATGCGATATCTGGTATTATTATTACTTATTATGTGTGGTACTTCAAATTAATAGAAGATGATTGGATTGGTTTCTTCGATTATCACCTTGCAGCCTTAATTTTTTCCTCTTCTTTCTCTTTTATTTTTTTAATTAAGACAAAACCTTGAAATTTTGGAGTTTGAAAGTAAATAAATGGAAAAGTACAAAATAAACTCAATTATTTTGCTATAATTTTTTTTTTCTAATTTTCCTCACACATTTTTCATCTTTTAACTTCTATTTTTTCAAATTCTTTTTTGCTACTTCTGATTAGATCGTTCATTTCTTGGATTTTTAATTTTCCAAGTTCTCCGCTATTTTAACATGATAAGAAAGTTTTTTCCTTTTTATACCTGCTGATAATTTGATAAGATATTCATATAGTGGTCTTTGTTTACAAGGAGAAATTTAACCATTGTTAAAACTCGAAATCCAACCTTATTCTCTAACTTAAAAAAATGCAAAATTTTAAGTATAATTTAACCTTAAGAAGCATGTCAAACCAAGCCCGAGTCTGTTATATATTAATTTTTACTAAAAAAAAAAAAAGCATGCACCAACGACATATCTGTTGGTAAGACTTATATAAGAACGAAACAAATGGTGTAGAATTTTTTGATCGAATATATAGATATTTTATAAGGTTTGTGGTTGTTTTAGAAAGTGATATCATCTAAATATAAAACATAAAATGTAAAGGATTTAAATAGGATATAGTAAATAAAAAATGAAGGATTTTTTTTTTCAATTATGATGATGGATGAGGGAGGGGATATTTGAACTTAGGACTTCTTATATGAGAGACTAGAGGAGATGTTACTAGATTAAACATAGACACGGTTCACTTTCACAATTTTAGAACTAGAACGAGATCAATTGGCCAATTGTAGAACCGACTAAGGAACTGCCAGTTTTTCGGTTCCTATGCGATTCGGTTTCACCCAGTTCCACTAAAAAAAAAAGAAAATAATTAGATAAAATTTTAAAAATTATATTAAATATATATTTATTAATGTTTATAGTATTTCATATGAGTAGTAAAATTTATTACTGATTTATAATAATTATTATTTTATTATCAATAATACAAATAAATAAAAATTAAATTTATATATATTTTGGTTTATATAAACTTCTCATAAAAGCAAAAATTCATTCCTTAATATCATGAAACTATTTTTGTATTGTAATTTTTTTATTATCTTCTAGAGTATTTTGTAATATCATATTACTAACTATAATTGATATTAGTTATGTTTGTATATAAATAAATGTGCATTCTTAATAAATTTTTAAATTTTTTTGCTAAATAATTTAACATTCTCGAATCCAATAATTATTTATTTTGAGTTTAAATTTTATTTTATTAAAATATCAAATTTATTTTTTTACTTAAAAAAAAGATGATTCTGCGGTTTCAAAACTAGTACTAGGAATTATCGGTTCTATAGAACCGGATCGAAACCATAGGAGACCATTCGAGTTCCTCATTTTCAAGACTCGGAAGCTGCAGTTTTAGTTCTAACTCTGTTCGATTCCGGAATTAAGCCGATCTCTATACTAAGCAACAACACCATTAGCGAATGGTTAATTCAAAAATAAAAAGCAAATAATATTTCTAATTTTCCCGTATATTAATGGAAAGGTTTTGAACAAAATAAATGTGTTAAGATGCTGAGGGTTAAAATGCAATTCGGATAACACATTGACAATTGTGTATAACCAAAAAAAAAAGAAAACGCTAAATGATTATGGCGACATTGCGGGTCCACATGGTTTTGAATTTCTTTTGTCGGTGCCATATATGTACCTTTCTTATTAAATACAAAGCTGTTAGAGTTTGTTATATATGTGTTGGATTAATCATTGTAAAGGTACTTAAATGATTGTAAAAAGGGTTAATAATTATGATAAAAATAAAAATGGCAGAACGATAAGATTGAAGAGTATGGATAGCGTAAATGCTATATCTAGTACCTAAATTTTACTTATTCCATTATTAAGGGCTAATATCACGAACACTATCTTAACTTCATATTCAATTAACCACCTAAACTTTTATTTCGTTAATTTACTATTCAATTTTACTTTTTGTATCCAAAAAGTTACCTCCTTTTAACTATATCTAACTCTGTTATCTTGATTGGTAATAATGACTTATCGCTGCCTAACACATGTCCTTATCCATCTTCTTCTCTTTCTCTCTTGAACTCTCTCTCTCATCCCTATTTGCTTCTCTCTCTAAAACCAAACACCACCTACCACTCTCTTTCTCTACAAATTAGGCAAATCTCAATCTCTCTCTTCCTCTTGCTCCTTCTTCTTCTCTAAACACACAATCTCTCTAGAAAATCAGACATGTTATTATTTGGACTTGGAATTATCAGTGAACGAGGATTGATATGTAGTGTTCTGCACCATGCTTTCACTTTGACCCTCATTTTTTTCTCCTCTATTGCTTCCCCAATGAAAAAGCCAATGACTTACTAATGGGGAAATAAAAAATGAAGTTGACGACAGCTTTTATCCCTTTTCACCTCAACTAATACCTAAGATCTTCACTCTCTTGCATTATTTACTAGACCTTCAAAAACCCAATTCTCCATTTTTCATCTGGCTCAGTTTTGGATCCTTTCTCACTGTTATAGAACCATTAATGTGTTTTATATGTATCTAGGTTGTTCAGGAATTGTTGTTAACCTAGGCCGTGTTTGTTCTTCAAAACTATACCCTCCATGACCCTTCATAAGAAGTTTTATCGAATCTAATTGTTGACTAAATATGGTTCGACAAAAAATCTAACAAGGAAAGTAGTATGAAGTGAGACCATACACCATTCACACATTGTATTTCTAAATTCTAGCAAGTTGCTGATGTTATAACTTACTTTTATAGAGAGAGATAGTGGTTGGTGGTGTTTGGTTTTAGAGAGAGAAGCAAAGAGGGGGGAGAGAGAGAGAGAGAGAGAGAGAGAGGGGGGGGGGGGGGGGGGGGGGGGGGGGGGGGGGGGGGGGGGGGGGGTATTCAAAACAGAAAGAGAAAAAGAAGAAGGAGAAAGACACGTGTTAATGGGGATAGGTCATTAATACCAATTAAGATAGTGGATTTAGACGAGGTAACTTTTCAGGCATGAAAAGTAAACTTTGCTAGTAAATTGATTAAACGAAAGTTCAAGTAGTTAATTAACATATTTAAGTAAAGGTTAGATAGAGTTCATGATATTAGCCCTATAATTAATTACCTAAAATTAGAAGTATTAATTTAGTACATGAAATATATAATATCAAATATATGATCACATAACATAGGAAGCTTTTACGATCCCATTGACAAGATTGTCTTGTCAATCTTCTAATAGTTAAAATAGATATAGTAATTGAAATATTACTTAGTTTAGTGATTCGATTATTATTAGGTATGGTATGAATCATTGGATAGCAATGGGATCATAGAATTTCCCTATAACATAGTGTAGAGGTTAAATCATATTTATGGGTTTTAAATCCCAGCATTAATTTAAGCTTAACCTTTTCGGCTGAGTGATAGGGCATAAAGAGTCAAGTTCATGAAATTAAGATGATTAAGATAGATTTGACATGATAGGCTTGAAGCATGGACTATTAAACCAGGGACTATTGAACTAGACTGATCCATTTACTCTAAACCTTTTTAAGGAGCTAATGCACTTAAAGAGGTCTTCTATGTAGGGCTGCAAATGAGCTGAGATTTGCAAGATACACGAGCTCGGCTTAGTTTGGCCCGAGCTCGATTAGTAAACGAGTCGACCCTAAGCCCAAAGTAAATTTTGTTTATCTAAAGGAGTCGAGCTCGAGCTTTAATTTAGGCTCATGAATCGGCTTGTGAATAGGCTTGTGGTTAGGTTTGTTAATAGATTCGTGATTAGACTCGTTAACAAATTTGCGAATTTTTTATGCATAATATATAATCTATAATTACATAATAAAAATAATAAAAACTCATTTATGTTGCATAATTATGTGTATATATATATTATAGCAACACACACA
This sequence comes from Combretum micranthum, assembly GCA_024138025.1. Taxonomy (NCBI): domain Eukaryota; kingdom Viridiplantae; phylum Streptophyta; class Magnoliopsida; order Myrtales; family Combretaceae; genus Combretum; species Combretum micranthum. The sequence continues at coordinate 389,197 of JAMXBD010000701.1, forward strand.
CACATCATATTTTAGGTTAAAGGAAAATAAAAAAACAAGCTATCTAAATGGGTTGGGCTTGAACTTAAATTTTAGGCTCAATAAAAACTCTTTTAGGCTTGATAAAAAGCTTGACTCGAGCTCCAGCCCTCTGAAATTTTAAACGAGCCAAGCTTAATCCTTCAAAAGCTCGGCGTGTCTCGGCTTATTTGTAACCTTACTTCTATGGGCTAGAGGGCCCATGTAAAAATTCGTTAACAAGACGACTCATCTCACCTATTAATAGTTAGTATGATCTATTGGATACATAAAGATCGAAGCACTATAAATACCATGAGTTTCCCATCATTTGGTAGTTTTAGAAATTGGAAGAAAATGTTGTGTTGCTGGAATACTTTCAAGCAAAATTAAATAGAACTCAAAGCGAAGAACGTGCTAGCTTTCTCTTAGGACAATTAAAGTTGATGCTATATAGCTCATCTGCTTATCATTGGTGCATTTGAGCTTCCTGAGATTATCTACTCCTCTTTCGAACCTTCTGACCTTTAGTCATTATTTACGTGTTCTTTCATATTACTCCTCTAAAGGCATGTATAACACAAGACACGCGTTGCTCGGACACAACTACTCTAACAGGCTTTATTTAACTCGTTTGCAGCCTTATTTTTAGAAGTATGTTGATCTATACACAATAAGTTGAGAAATTTAGGATTTGCATACAATTCTTTGCATTCCTTTTTTTTTTTCATTATATTATTTAATTGAATATATATAATATATTCTTACCCGTGTAATGGGCTCGACTCATTTTAAAATTATCGAGATCGAGTTCAAGGTAAGCTTTTTATTGAGCTTGAAATTTAGGCTCGAGCTTGAATTACTTAGTTAAATGAGTTTTATTTTGAGCTTGTAAGTTTGTAAATCGAGCTCGAGCTTGGCTCATTAAGATAAATCATTTTTCATTTTTTAATCTTAAAAACAATATAAAAGAGTTATTAAATATATGTACATATATATTAAGTAGAAATTACTATTTTGTTGTTTAATTAAATATTTATATAAAATATATTATAAATATAAAACGTACAAATTTTCTAACAAGTTTATTTACAAAGCTTATTAATGAGATTGTTCATGAGCCTACTTGTAAACCTGCCGATAAGCTCAAATGAACTTATTCACAAATCGACTTACGAATTTAAATCAAAGTTCGAGTTTGGTTTGTTTTGCTTAACGAGGTTTATTTTAATTTTGAGACCAAGCTTAAAGCGAGCTGAGTTTAAGTAGCTTACAAACAACTCAACTCGATTGCAACCCTATATAAAATAATTTTGGGTTTTTATATATGTTATGCATGTTTAGATGTTTTACATTACAATTTGTGTATTATTTTGCTCTATGAGTATCTATAATGACAATCGAAAAAAATCACATATAGAAACATCTCCGAGGTTTCTTATATTACTTTTCTATAAAATATATAATTATACTTAAAAGTATGGAATAACTATTTTTAAGATTTTTAAAAGCATTTGGAGTTTGTTTCAGAGGAAATAAGCTGATGACCATGCTAGTGATGTGCCCTAGGCCATATGGATTCTTTATCATTTGTATGTTTGTTATCAAGTCATTTTAATTATCAAAGTTATTTTTTGGCCTATTTACTTTGGTAATGTTATTCCTTGAATATTTAGTTATACCTTATGTCGTTAAAGTATGTGACTTTAATAGTAGAACCATAAGCTGAATTATAACTTTATTTTAAATTATCCCTAGTCACTCATTATGTGGAATGATAATGAATTAAGACTAGTATGATTGCTGTATGATGATCAAGTTTTACTGATCATGGATATGGGATATCAATTCAGCACATAGATACAAACAGGAGTGTATTGTATTGGATTGACCAACTATAAGAATACTGTATGGATCAATGCAATAAGTATTCTTATTTACAATGTTGTTTTAGTCCTTTGACCTAATGGCACCATGGATTCCTATATAGCAGTTTCCATGTTTTGATTCATCTCTTCATCATCTTTAATCAGATGATTGTAAGAATAAATTTGGGCATGCAATATGTTATATAGAAGAATGTGAGTGTTAGTGAAGGGATTTGTTCATCTCATTAATTTGAGAGAGATATCTATCAGGCCTCTTGATGAGTAAGACTGAGAAATGCATGGCCATGCTCGAATGAATTGATAAAGAGTTATCAATATCATTTGTTTAAGTCAGTCAAACTCTAGATTCAAGAAATAAGTAATTAGATAATATAAGAGTTTTTTTGATCCACACCTTATGTTTGATTATAAGACATCATGTAACAAAAGGACTGAATGACTAACTATTAGTAGGTAAAGTCGGATCATCGATCTTCACCAAAATTGGGTAGACATAATGTCTTGCTAGAGACCAATTATGTCTCGTAGTCCTAAAAGAATGTTTAAGAGCTACTACCAATTTTAAGTGAACCTACAGGGTCACACACAAAGAATGAATAAAATGGATCTTCGATTATCGTATTGAGAATTGATTAATTATTTATTTGTCGATTTTAATTAGATTAAAATTAACAAATAAATAAATTCGGATAATAAGGATATATATATCAGGGTAATTTAAATAGACATAACCCTTATATATATATCAGGGTAATTTAAAGAGACATAACCCTTATATATATCACTATATATATTCTCCACTAGGTTAATTTTTTTTGTTATCTGACGCTGGCCGTCATTTAGAAAAAAAAATTTCGTAACCTAGAAAGAGAGTGTGAGAGATTCCCAAAGGTCGAAACTTTTTGGACGTGCTAGCACACACGAAGATCCAATTCATTCGCGTGGATACCGGTAGAGGGAGTTGGTGTAATCCGCATCTCCTTTGATCCCATCATCAAAACAAAAAAAGGTACACGATTCCTTTTTCTTTCTGATTTAATTGGAGCGCTTGGATCCGATTGGGAATTAAAAAAAAAAAAACGATTTTCCGATGCACGATTTAGATTTGGATCGTAAATTCCCAACAGACCACCCGTGCATCTCGGGTGGACCGACAGGCTGGATTTCATCACAACATCACTCGCAGTACCTCCTTAGGTGTCATTGCTCGGAGAAATCACGCAACGCCAAGATCTATGGTTTTGACATACTTTCACTGTGGTAACCTTTCAGAGAAAACAAGGAGATGACCTCCCCCAGCATCGTGAGCGGATTGACCAGCATGATTTCATCTCGACATTCCTCGACATACCTAATTGAGTGTCCTCACTTGAAGAAATCAAGTATTTTCTTGATGAATTGCATAATGTTAAAATCCATGATTTTGATATACTTTCACTGTGGTGGCCTTTTTGGTGGAAACTTCAATGTTTTACTTTTACAAAATTACCCTAAAAATAATTGATTCTAAGGTTCTTAAAAAGTGTTCCCAACCGGTAACCGATGCATCATTCAGCCGAGCGATTAAAGGGGAATTGATCAGCTGTAAAAAGTAAAGGATACGCAGTGGTGGACCTGGTTGTGGGGTCGACGGCCTTGCAGGTTCCGGTGTCTAATTTTAAGGAAAAATATGTGTTGAACGGGGGGTTAAAGTTTGCACTTATTATTATTATTATTATTATTATTATTATCATCATGTGCTGCTAATTTGATGTGTTACTTCAAATCAGGAGAAGATGATTGGATTGGTTTCTTAAATTATCTCTTTACAACTTTAATTTTTTCCTGTTCTTTTTTTTTTTATGAAGACAAAACTTTGAAATTTTGGAGTTTGAAAGTGACTAAATGGAAAAGTACAAAATAAACTTAATTGTTTTGCTATAATTTTTTTTCCCAATTTTGATCACACATATTTTATCTTTTAACTTTTCTTTTTTCATATCCTTTTTAGCTCCTCTTTTTTAATACGATAGGAATCTTTTTATACCTGTTGATTTCCTTTTTATACCTGTTGATAATTTGATAAAATATTCATATAGTGGCAAAGAATAATTTACCCATCATAAAAACTTGAAATCCAACCTTATTCTCTAACTCAAAAAAAAAAAAAAATGCAAATTATTAAGTATAATTTAACCTTAAGAAGCATGCCAAACAAAGCCCCAACTCTTTTATATATTAATTTTTGTTAAAAAAGCATGCACCAGCAACATATCTGTTGGTAAGACTTATATGAGAATGAAACAAATGGTGTAGAAATTTTTGATCGAATATATAGATATATTGTATAAGGTTTCTGGTAGTTTTAGAAAGTAATATAATCTAAATATAAAAGGTAAAGGATTTAGATAGGATGTAGTGAAAAAAAAATCAAGGATTAATAAATAGTTGTGAAGTGAAAAAAAAAAAATAAAATAATAAGCAAATAATATTTCTAATTTTCCCGTATATTAATGGAAAGGTTTTGAAAGAAATAAATGTTTTAAGATACTGAGGGTTCAAACGCATTTCGGATAATTCATTGAAAAATATATATACAGCCAAAAAAAAAAAAAAAAAAGAAAACTCAAAATGAATATGGCGACATTGAGGGTCCACATGGTTTTGCATTTTTTTGTCGGTGCCACATATGTTCCTTTCTTGTTAAATACGAAGTTTTAAGAGTTTGCTTTATCGGTATCATATATTTGTTAGATTAGTCATTGTAAAGGTACCTAAACGATTGTAAAAAGGGTTAATAATTATGATAAAATAACAATAGAATAAATATAAGATTGAAGAGTATTGATTGTTTAATTTTTAGGATAAATGTTATATTCAGTACTTGCATTTTACTTATTTTATAATTAAGAGTTAATATCACAAATATCATCTGAACTTTACTTAAATATTTAATTAATTATCTGAAATTTTATTTAGTCAACTTACTATCTATATTTACTTATCATGTAGAAAAAGCTACCTCGTTTAACTCCATCTAACTCTGTTATCTTAGTTGGCAGTAATAACCTATCCCCACTTGACACGTATTCTTCTCTTCTTCTTTTTTTCTTCTCTTTATCTTATGAACCCTCTCTCTCACTCTTCTTTACTTCTCTCTCTAAAACCAAACACCACCCACTACTCTTTCTCACTGCAAATTAGCCGAATCTCAATCTCTCTCTTTCTCCTGCTCCTCCTCCTTCTCCGAACACATACTCTCTCTAGAAATCAGACATGTTATTGTTTGGGCTCGGAATTATCAATGAATGAGGACAGTCGGGCAATGTTTTGCACCATGCTTTCACCTTGACCCTCGTTTTCTTCTCTTCTATTGCTTCTCTAACGAAAAAGCTAAAGACTTACTAATGAGGAAATTGAAAAATGAATTTGACAACAACTTTTTTCCCCTTTCGCCTCAAACAACTCCCAATATCTCCACTTTTTAGCATTATTTTCCAAACCTTCAAAAACCCAACTCTCCATTTTTCCTCCGACACGATTGCGGATCTTTTTTCGCTGTTACATAACCATTAATGTGTAGTTATATGGATCTAGTTTGTTTAGGAATTGTTGTTAATTTGGGTCGTGTTTGTTCTTAAAAAATATACCCTCCATGATCCTTCTCAGGAAATTTTATCCAATGTAATTGTTGACTAAATATGGCTCAGCCAAAAACCTACTAAAGAAAGTAGTACGAAGTGAGTCCACACACCATACATGCATTATACTTCTAAAATCTAACAAGTTGTTGATGTTATAAATTACTTTTATAATGGACCACTAATGATTATTTGGTATAAAATATTGTTTGATTTGTAAAATATTGAGTGATGGTGGTGTTTGGTTTTAGAGAGAGAAGCCAATAGGGGGGAGAGAGAGAGGGTTTTCAAAATAGAAAGCAAAGAAGAAGAGGGAGGAGGAGAAAGATATGTGTCAAGTGAGGATAGGTCATTAATGCTAACTAAGATAGCTTTTTGGACACGAAAAGTAAATCTAGGTAGTAAATTAACTAAACAAAAGGTAGAGTTTGTAACATTAGCCTTATAATTAATTACCTAAAATTTAAGAGTATTAATTTAGTACATGAAATATGTAATATCAAATATATAATCACATAACACAATATAGAGGATAAATCGGATTTATGGGTTTTACATCCCAACATTAATTTGAGCAGGACTTTTTAGACCGAATGATATGGCATATAGAGTCAAGCCCATTAAATTAAGATGATTAAGGAAGATTTGGTATAATATGCTTGAAGTAAGGGCCATTGAACTAGACTAATACATCTACTCTCAACCTTTTTTAGGAGCTCATACACTTGAAGGTGTCTTGGGTTAGAGATCTCATGTAAAAATCCGATAATAGGACGGCCCAACTTGCCTATTTAATGTTAGTATGATCTATTAGACGTCATAAAGAGCCAAGCTCTGTAAATACCAAGAGTTTCTCTTCGTTTGGGTGGTTCAAAGATCGGGAGAAAATGTTGTGCGTCCAGAATATTTTTAGGAGAAATTAAATAGAGCACAGAGTGAAGAATATACTATCTCTCTCTTGGAACAATTAGGGTTGATGCTATATAGCTCCTCTATCTGTCATTAGTGCGTTCAAGCTACCGGAGATTATTTACTTCCCTTTTTCCCTTTTTTTACTTTAGTCATTCTTTACATGTATTTCCATGTCCCTTCTCTAAAGCCATGTATAGCATAAGACGTGCGCTGCTTGTACATAACCACTGCAATAGGCTGGACTTGGCTCATTTATAGCCTTAGTTATACAACTGTAGTGACCTTTACACAATAAATCAATAAATGTAGGATTTGCAAATAGTTCTTTGCATTCCTTTTTATTTTTTTTTTATATTATTTAGTTGAATATACATAATATATTTTTACTACGTGTAATGGGCTCAACTCATTTAAAAATTATTGAGCTCAGCTCAAGGCAAGCATTTTATTGAGTTTGAAATTCAGGCTTGAGCTCAACTTATTTAGTCTAATGAGCTTCATGTCGAGCTTGCTTGTTTATAAATCGAGCTTGAGCTTGACTCATTTAGATAAATCGTTTTTCTCTTTTTAGAACCTAAAAATAATATATGAACATATATATATATATATTAAGTAGAAATTAATATTTTGTTGTTTTAATTACATATTTATATATAATATATTATAAATATAAAACTTATAAATCTATTAACGAGTTTATTTATAAGCCTATTAATGAGATTGTTCGTGAGCATGCTCGCAAGCCTAAATGAGCGTATGCATAAGTTGGCTTATGAACTTAAATCAAAACTCGAGTTTGGTTTATTTTGCTAAACAAGTTTTATTTTAATCTCAATAACGAGCTTAAGTTAAGTTGAATTCAAATAGCTCACAAAAAACTCAATTTGATTGTAATCCTATATACAAATAATTTGGGGTTTTTATGTATGCTTTATGCATGTTTAAATGCTTTACATTTTAATTTGTGTATTATTATGCTATATAAAACTGTTATGAATATCTATAATCGACAAAAATCATATAAAGAAACATCCCCTATCTTTCTTATATTACTTTTCTGTAAAATATATAATTAGATTTAAAAGTATGGAAGAGCTATTTTCAAGATTCTTAAAAGCATTCGGAGTTTCTGACCCTGCATTATTCAGCTTGGCAATTGAAGGGGACCAGCAGTAAAAGTAAGAAATAAATATGCAGTGACGGTGGGTCCACATGTTCACGGCAAGCAGATTCATTGTGTGTCGTTTTTTTATGTACACAATTTTATAAAAATTGTATTTTATTTATCTAATTTATTGATGATATATTAATATTTATTTGCTATCAATCAAGATAAGTAGTATATATAACGCTCATCGGAATATTTCATGGAATCCACCCGCTAGGTTTCCAGTTTTAAGGAAAAAAAATATTTTAGGTTATGTTTGGTTTACTGGTTTCTAGTTATTTTAATATTTTTTTTATTATTTTTAAATAGATTTTTTTAATAAAAAATACAAATAAAAAAATATATTTTTATATATAAATAAATTAAACAAACTCTTAAAGAATTAGAGTTTCCACCATCGATGGTGTAACAATAGTTGAAAAAAATGACCCGAAACAGTGGTTAAAAAAATCCCCAAAATTCAATGGAAATTCCATTTATGCCTATCATAGAATGATACGTACAATTATTGTAGCAATTGATTTTGAGATCTGATTTTATTACCTGCTTCTAACTTCTAAGTGCTAATTTGATATGGCTCTTTGAATTAATCGATGATTATTGGATTGGTGTCTCAAATTATCTCTTTCGAACCTTAAAAATTTTTTTCCTTTTCTTTTCCTGTTTTTTTAAATCAAATTCTTTGATTTTTTTTTCTTTTTTTGGGGTTCGAGTTACACTTTAAATAAAAAGTACACAACAAACTCGATTTTGTGCTATAGTTCTTTTTCTATTTTCCCACATACACACTATGCCTTTTAAGTTTCATTTTTGATGTCCTTTTTCCTAATTTCCTGCTTGAATAAGTCATCTCTTTATTACTAATTTTCCAAATTCTCCACTTTTTGAGTATGATTAGAAAATTTTTTCTTTTGTTTATTACTTTATGATTTCATGATATGTTCATATATAGGTCTTCGCCGGTATGAAAGTACAAAAAGAAACTTACCCATTATTACAGCTGGATGGATGTATGGGTTTAGTGCGAGTATTACTTGTGCATGTGATCTAAAAAAGAGCCCCTTTCTAAAGAGATGTTAATGGCAATTTGTGAAGAGATGTGGTGATGATAATGGTCTAATCAATCAGCAATTAAATAATGGATAGTATTAAATATAGCTGAATAACAATAAATGACTGATGGCCAAAAAAAGAAAAAACAATAAATGGCTTAGTTGAGGAAAGCGTATCCTAATTATAAGTATAAGGACATGATTGATATTACATTTCTCTACTAAGTTAACATTTTTAGACATTAAGTATTTAAGTGTAAAGTTCGTTAAAATTCAGGTGTTGTAAAGATCCGAACTCGTCCCTATATTTAAAATAAATGAATTTAGATCTTCAACCACATATAATCTGCAGTATTATATGTAAGGTTAATTATCAGGATCAATTTGGATATTTGTTTATCTAAATCTTTTATAAGAACTGATTTAAAAACTATTAATTCTTAAAACTTTTCATAAAAAACATAACATTTACATCACATTTACATATAAGATATAAATCCACTACAGACATATATATATATATTATATTATAAACAAAGGCTTATAAACAAGCCAATTACAAAAGATAAACAAAAGCTATAGTATCTATTACATAAGTCTTTCAAAACTATACTATTACAAAAGATCCATCAAGGTCATGATCACCTTTAATCCTCCTAATCATCTAAGAAATCCTCAAAGTCAATACCATATCCCATACTAGCAGGGCTGTGCAAAAAAAAAAAAAAAAAAACCGATCGAACCGTGAACCGCACTAGACCAAACTGAACCGAACAAAAATTTTGGTTTTTTTATAAATGGTTTGATTCTGTAAAGAGCAAACAGTTCGCGGTTCGGTTCGGGACCCTGAACAGAACCAAACCGTTTTGCATATATTTATTTTAAAATTAAACATATTATTTTTACCTTTAATTGTTTCATTAAAAAATTACCTTTTTAAAAAAATTTGTGACTTAAATATGTATCATTCATGAGAATAAAATTAGTTTTGTCATATTATGTTTTAATTGTTATGTTGTTTACAAATAAGATAGATTTTAGATTTTAGCATATAATTTTCTAACTTATGAAATTTTTTTCCCTTTATCTTATTAATTATATTATTTAGTTATTTATTGATTTATATAATTGATAATATGTTAGTTAGAAGTATATAAAGAATTAAATTTTGTGTCTTATATTGGGATAAAGTATAGTATATCATCATAGTTCAAAATAACTAAAAAAAAATGACAATAGTTACGATTATAATTTTACAATGGATGAAATCCCTTCCTTCCTATAAGTTTTACATGTTTATTTGGCAAATGATTAATTTTAAATATTATTGTTTATATTTTCATTAATAATAAAAAATATGTAATTTAAGTTTTTTGATGGAATACATTTTTTATTTTATGAATAAAAATGGTTCGAACCGTACCGAATAAAAATGGTTTGAATCGTACCAAACCGTTTTTTTCGGTTCAAAAAAATTACGAACCGAACTATATAGTTATGTTCGAATTTAAAAGAAAAACAGAACAGTAAAATATGGTATGGTTCGATTCAAGGTGTAAACGGAACCGAGCCGAATCGTACCGTGCATACGCCTGCATATTGGTGTTGAATTCATCATGGTCATCAATACTTGAAATAGACAAAATATGAGCCAAAAGCCTAGTACGCAAGTAATGAAAACAAAGGCGAGTGGCATATAAACTTATACTATATGCAAATGCAACATCCATAAAGTTATTAGAAAATCTTTAAATTTAGTCAAACATCACTAAAGTATCCAAACTCCGAACAATAAGGATATCTGGGGGTCCTGATTAATGATCTAGATACTTAGGGGGTTGATATAAGTTGTTCGGATACTTATATCTCCTAGATGATATATCCATAAACAAAAAGAAAAAAAAGCAACTTCATTTAAGGTTCTCAGCCGTTTCACAACTTTACTTAACTTAATCCATAATATCACCTAATTCAAGTGTTTCCATAAACATTGAATTAAATCATATTACTTCTCCTTAAGAATAAGAACATGTTATATCGATACCAATAACCCTATCAACTACCCGCTGTGCCACTTATGAAAGTCTTATCATAAAGACAAGGGTGAACTAAGTACTTAAACTACCGTGCCTCCAATCTGAGCAAGGTGCCGCTCCCCAAACTAGATTCAATGACATAATAGACAATCACTTCAAACAACTTAAGTTTTATCTTAAATTAAAGTAAATTTAGTCATGCCTATCCTAGGCAGGAAATCAAACACATTACTGCATACCTGAATTAAATCAAGGATTAAAAGTAGTATTAAACCAATGATCTATCTGTTGGGAATTTTCGATCCAAATCTGAATCGTGCAGCAGAAAATCGTTTTTTTTTTTTAATTCCCAATCGGATCCAAGCGCTCCAATTAAATCAGAAAGAAAAGGGAATGGTGTACCTTTTGTCTTGACGATGGGATCAAAGGAGATGCAGATTACACCAACTCCCTCTACCGGTATCCACACGAATGAATTGGATCTTCGTGTGTGCTAGCACGTCGCAAAAGTTTCGACCTGTGGGAATCCCTCACACTCTCTTTCTAGGTTACGAAATTTCTTTCTAAATGACGGCCAGCGTCAGATGATTGAAAAATTAACCTAGTGGAGAATATATATAGTGATATATATATAAGGGTTATGTCTCTTTAAATTACCCTAAACAAATTAGGGTTTATGTAGAAAGACATATATATCCTTATTATCCGAATTTATTTATTTGTTAATTTTAATCTAATTAAAATCGACAAATAAATAATTAATCAATTCCCAATACGATTATCGAAGATCCATTTTATTCATTCTTTGTGTGTGACCCTGTAGGTTCACTTAAAATTGGTAGTAGCTCTTAAACATTCTTTTAGGACTACAAGACATAATTGGTCTCTAGCAAGACATTATGTCTACCCAATTTTAGTGAAGATCGATGATCCGAATTTACCTACTAACAGTTAGTCATTCAGTCCTTTTGTTACACGATATCTTATAATCAAACATAAGGTGTGGATCAAAACACTCTTATATTGTCTAATTACTTATTTCTTGAATCTAGAGTTTGACTGACTTAAACAAATGATATTGATAACTCTTTATCAATTCATTCGAGCATGGCCATGCATTTCTCAGTCTTACTCATCAAGAGGCCTGATAGATATCTCTCTCAAATTAATGAGATGAACAAATCCCTTTACTAACACTCACATTCCTCTATATAACATATTGCATGCCCAAGTTTATTCTTACAATCATCCGATTAAAGATGATGAAGAGATGAATCAAAACATGGAAACTGCTATATAGGAATCCATGGTGCCATTAGGTCAAAGGACTAAAACAACATTGTAAATAAGAATACTTATTGCATTGATCCATACAGTATTCTTATAGTTGGTCAATCCAATAAAATACACTCCTGTTTGTATCTATGTGCTAAATTGATATCCCATATCCATGATCAGTAAAACTTGATCATCATACAGCAATCATACTAGTCTTAATTCATTATCATTCTACATAATGAGTGACTAGGGATAATTTAGAATAAAGTTATAATTCAGCTGGTTCTACTATTAAAGTCACATACTTTAACGACATAAGGTATAACTAAATATTCAAGGAATAACATTACCAAAGTAAATAGGCCAAAAATAACTTTGATAATTAAAATGACTTGATAACAAACATACAAATGATAAAGAATCCATATGGCCTAGGGCACATCACTAGCACTATCACTATTACAAGAAATTTCAACTTATATCAACACCCTTAACTCTATTCTATGTGTGTGTGTGTGTGTGTGTGTGTGTGTTGTGTGTGTGTGTGTGTGTGTAGCTTTGGATCATGAAATTCAAATAAATATTCATACATGGTCATAACATAATATTTATACATCAAAACAATATCATACAAGCTTATAAAATCATTCAAAGATCAAATATCAATCATGGGAAGATGTTTGAAGAAGTTTTGAAAATGAGAAAACTGTAGGGGATACGTCGGCGATGTTAAGGCGTTATAGTCTGCACAAAATTTTCTACGCCTGCTAATACTAGCCGCGTTAACCCAAGCGCTAGCAGTGTTATAGTCTACGTTGGCAGCGTTGAGCTGGTGTAGACTACAATACAATTTCATTCAAAAATCTGAGAGATCCATGGGACTGATCCACACTTGTTAATACCCCTAACACTGGCAGTGTTGAAGTGTACGCTGGCAGTGTTGACCTCTACGCTGGCGGCATTGAGGCGGCGTACACTGCAACACAGATTTTTAAAAAATTACAGAACTGCCCTGTTTCGAAAACATGAAAATTTGTTATATTTTTCACTTCCTAACTTCCTTCAAACACACTTCCAACACCAAAGTTCAACCTATATGTATTCTAACATCTTTTAACATACATATTCTTCACTTTAAACTCATCAAATATCCATATCTACCATTTTAAACACAAATCTACATTCAACCCTTCATCTAGCCAATTCAACTTCTCTAAACTATCTCAACTCTACTCATTTCAAACTCTAAACATCACTACACTTCAAGTCATGTACTTAACACATACTAAAATCTCAATAACCAACCAAATACAGCTCAACACACCTCTAACACACTTAATTCATTAGACTCAATTCATGACATAAAACCCCACTTCACAAGAAAACTCAAGCAACTTAATAAACATATAACCAACTAAAGACATACCTTATGAAGCTTTATGTCTTGTTGAAAATCACTTGGGCTTAGGGTCTTGACCTTGTTAAGAGATTGGTGTGCAAGGTTTTGAAGATATAGAGAAGATAATATGTAAGAAAAGTTGTGAAATTCGTATGGCTTTTTTAGGGTCTGATTTGAGTGTAATTTTGATGAAAAAAAATGAGGTTTATTCTTATCCTAATATTGACTTTAGTGGCTGCCATAATAAGAGCTTTAATTTGCATGGGTTTGGGCTTGATTTTGGGCAAAAAATTTGTGTTTAGGCTTGTTTTGTGTCTAAAACTTCTGCTATATTTGATAAATGTGTTAAGCATATTTAACTTGTTTTGAACCAATTTTCATACACTTAATTACATTTACATATTCATAGACATAATATTTATTCACACTAAGATATATCAATCTTCAAATACATTAATACGACACATATACCACATACTAACACAAATCATATACATCATGTTCAAAGTCATGCACAAATGCATTTACACACATGTGAAAAATATAAATTTGGAAATTATGGCTATTTCAAGTGTTAAGTATAAAATTACCCCATATTCGGTTTGATAATATAATTTAAAAAATTAAAAAAAGTTGCAAGAAAGTGTATACAAATCGTGGCTATCTTGGTAGGCCACTTCAAGGTCAATATAAGTAAGCACATGTTAAAGATGGATGAAAATATTAATAGAGATAATGGAAATCCTATTTTAAATGTTGAGAAAACATTATAAACTCAATTAAAAGAAGAATGTAGTTGAGAACTCAAATAAAACGTTTGATTAAAATGATTGGTATTAAACAAACCTAACACATCTTCCAAAAAAATAATAATAATAAATTACATATATATATTCCCATATCTACATTACTATATGTGTTTGCATAAGCAGGATTGGCACTGCTAAATAAATATAGGTAAATTACAGCAAAAGGTCATAATGTTTGAGGGTAAGTTTATTTTAAGTCACAACACTTTAAAAAATTTAAAAGAAGCTGCAACGTTTAGTGAATAAATTCATTTTATGTCATAATGTTTAGGGGTAAGTTCATTTTAGGTCACGAGAAGTGGGTCAATTGAGGTCACCATTAGCACATGTGAATATAAGAAATATTTAATTAAAAGTCAAGAAACCTTTGTTTTATTGCCCCATTGACATGTGGTGATGATAATAGTCTAATCATCTAGCAATTAAATAATGGATGGTATTAAATCCAATTGAATAATAATAAATGGCTTTGTAGAGGAAAGCACATCTCAATTATATGTAAAAGGACATGATTGATGCGGCACTTCTTTACTAAATTAACACTTTTAAACATCAAGTATTTAATTGTAAAATAAGGTAAAATTCAGATGTTAAGGGTATAATTACCCCATATTCAATTCGATAATATAATTTAAAAAATAAAAAAGAATTGGAAGAAATTGTGTACAAATTGTAAACTCAATTAGAAGAAGAATGTAGTTGAGAACTCAAATAAAAAGTTTGATTATAATGATTGGTATTAAACAAACATAACACATCTAAAAAAAAAGAAAAGGAAATAAAAAACTACATATATATTCCCATATCTACATTATTACATGTGTCTGCATGAGTAGGATTGGTACTGCTAAATATATATGGGTAAATTATATCAGAAAGTCACAACATTTGGTGATAATATTAAGTCATAATGTTTAGAGAAGTGGGTCATAGAATACTATTAGCATATGCGAATAGGAGAAATATTTAATTAAAAGTTAAGTTAAGAAACATTTCTTTTAATACCCCATTGAGATGTGGTGATATAATGGTCTAATCATCCAGCAATTAAATAATGGATAGTATTAAATACAGTTGAATAACAATAAATGGCTTCGTTGAGGAAAGCATATCTCAATTATTTGTAAATTAAAAGGACATGATTGATACCACATTTCTCTACCAAATTAACACTTTTAAATATCAAGTATTTAATTGTAAAATCAGGTAAAATTCAGGTGTTAAGTATAAAATTACCCCATATTTAGTTTGATAATAAAATTTAAAAAATTAAAAAGAATTTCAAGAAAATATATACAAATTGTGGCTATCTTGATAGGCCACCTCAAGGTCAATATAAGTGAGCACATGTTAAAGATGGATGAAAATATTAATAGAATTAATGGAAATCCTATTTTAAAGGTTGAGAAAACATTGTAAACTTAATTAGAAGAAGATTGTAGTTGAGAACTCAAATAAAAAAGTTTGATTAAAA
The DNA here is from genome assembly GCA_024138025.1 of Combretum micranthum. Lineage (NCBI taxonomy): Eukaryota > Viridiplantae > Streptophyta > Magnoliopsida > Myrtales > Combretaceae > Combretum > Combretum micranthum. Next base: position 404,831 of record JAMXBD010000701.1, read on the forward strand.
TGATTGGCTTTAACAAACATAAAACATCTTTACAAAAAAGAAAAAGAAATAAAAAACTACATATATATTCTCATATCTACATTATTGCATGTGTTTGCATAAGTAGGATTGGCACTACTAAATAAATATGGGTAAATTACATCAGAAGATCATAACGTTTGAGAGTAAGTTCATTTTAGGTCACAATGTTCAAAGAGTGAGTCACCCGAGACACCTTTCTTTTAATTAAAAGTTAAGAAACCTTTCTTTTAATACTCCATCGACATGCGGTGATGATAATGGTTTAATCATCCAGCAATTAAATAATCGATATTATTGAATATAGTTGAATGACAATAAATGGCTTAGTTAAGGAAAGCATATCCTAATTATACGTAAAAGGACATGATTGATACTACATTTCTCTACCAAATTAACATTTTTAAACATCAAGTATTTAATTGTAAAATTCATGCGTTAAGTATAAAATTACCCCATATTCAATTTGACAATATAATTTAAAAAATTAAAAAGAACTGTAAGAAAGTATATACAAATCCTAACCACTTGATAGACCACTTTAAGGTCAATATAAGCAAGCACATGTTAAAGATGGATGAAAATATTAATAGAATTAATGGAAATCCTATTTTAAAGGTTGAGAAAACATTATAAACTCAATTAGAAGAAGAAAAAGTTTGATTAAGATGATTGGTATTAAACAAACATAACACATCTCCAAAAAACAAAGATGAAATAAAAAACTACATATATATTCCCCTATCTACATTATTACATGTGTCTGCATATGTAGGATTGGCACTACTAAATAAATATGGATAAATTACACTAGAAGGTTATAATGTCTGGGAGTAAGTTTATTTTAAATCACAACATTTAGTGAGTAAATTCATTTTAAATCGCAACGTTTGGGGGTAAGTTCAATTTAAGTCACAATGTTTAGAGAAATGAATTAATTGAAGTTACTATTAACGTGTTTGAACATGAGAAATATTTAATTAAAAATAAAAAACTTTTCTTTGAAGACTTTATTGATATGTATAAATAAGAGAAATATTTAATTAACTCTTAGAAGACACTTTTTAAAATGTTGTGACTCTTTTTCAACTTTTCGAAATATTTTTACCTAAAATGAACTTATTCTCAAACGTTGTGATCTTTTGATGTAAGTTTATCCAAATAAATATATACATGTATATGCATCGTACATATGAGGTATGAATGGGAAAAGAAAAAAATTACTAACATGGTTTGAAACTTCGATTCAATTCATGGTTTAGATTGAAAAGTAAGTTTACAATTGAGTTCCGAGCCGATAGCCGAATCCTGACCATTCCAGCATACCTTCCCACGATGAATATCAAGTGGCTTCATTGTCTTTCTCTTGCCCACGGAGCACATGGGAAGCAGAAAGATGTGAGCTGGAGTGGCGTGGGCTTTGTTGGCATTTTAGTCAAAAGATTGCGGGACATTACTGTCCACTGAAAACCAAGAATCTCTCGTCACCTCAACCTAGGCCCACGCGCTGTCTTCGAGCTTAATGCCCGTCGCTGTCTCATCCCTCAACTTTTTCTGGTTCCTGTGGGGGCTGCTTATTGTTAGTGATAAGTGCGTGGTCGACTGCTAGTGCTTTAAAATTAAAGCTACACGGAGCACTGAGCACGTTTTGAATCCGTTTCGATACGTAAGGCAACTGTTAAAACGGTAGCTGACTGTTGTGTGGTGGTAAGCCAGTGAAGTCTACTTGCAAAATTTTCCAGTTCCGCTTCTAACCATTATTAGGTGTTAGGATTCAATGACAATGATTAAATATGTGCTGCATGACTATCATGCTATATATAACATAAGAAAATGATGCATAAATGAATGATAAGGAGGGCAGCGTGTACAGAGGAAGAGCAGACTATTCAGTAAGCTCAAATATACACAAGATAGGTAAGAGTGCTAAAAAACATTGAACCTTCACTTATAATTAACAATATGCATTCTTAATCTATTTAAGTACTCGATTCATCAAGATAGAAATTCACTAGCACGATAGTGTTTTTTTAAGATTTCCAATCATCTAAATGAGATGAAACTAATGATATTTATAGAGAGTCAAGCTGTTAAAATAAATTTAAGTACTAATCAAGTTTTGGGTTGAATTTGAATGTTGATTCCATTTTTAAGATAATTTTTATAAAAATGGGTTTAACTGAATCAAATTTGAATTGAAATTTATGAGCTCAAAATAAGTTTTACTTTTGAAATTTGAGCCTAATTCAATGCATACTCAATATTGAATCACCACGATCAACATATTTAAAGTTTTAGCTAAGCTCTTTTTAAAATTGATTTAGTTTAGTATGCTCTCAAACTCAATCTAGCTTGATATTGCCCAAACACCTATTTAAAAAAAATCAACATGTAATATATTGCTTTAAATTTTGGTAAAAAAATATTACTTTAAGTATCTTTCTATCAAGGTATTTTATTTAGTGAAAAATTCTCATTTGGTACCTATACCTAGGGATGTAAGCGGGCGGGTTTTTATAGGGTACCTGACCCACCTAACCTGATAAATACCCTATAGGGTTTGGGATGGGTTTTGGGACGAGCATAAAACCCATTGGGAAACTCGAACCTGTTTAAATATATAAATATATATTATATTTAGCCTCCATCTCTAAAATTAACTAGTTGTGCTTCATTAATTATAAAGCTATTTTTTTTTTATTAAATCATTCAGAAAAAGTAAAAAACCCTAGGACAGTAGACCAATACTCTATGGTCTCCACTTTTAGTCTTGTTCTTAGCTCACTCTCCTAAAATTCAAGTCTCTCACTTTCGTTGCCGCATTATTTTATTCAATGATTTTCTTTCCAGGAAAATGGTTGAGATTTTATAAAGAGGATTGCATAAGTAATGATAAGAGTTTTTTTTCTTGGCCTATAAAGTGGGAACGGATCGGAAATAGAAAAATATGACAAAAAAACATTGTTTTTAGATATTCTATTGCATAATGATTCTAATTTTATATCTGGTTTTAGGTTCGGGTATCCTATAGGGTTTGTCTAGCGGGTTTTGGGTTCATGGACAAAAATCCTATAAGGTTTGGGATGGGTTTTGGGAATCCTATTAGGTATCGGGTTTGGGTTTAAGTTTTAGTATACCCATCCCGGTTGCATTCCTATCTATACCTTGATAAAAGGTCAATTAGATATCCAAACTTTTAGAAAGTTTAATTTCATACCCAATTGAACTTTCTATGCCTCTAATCACTACTCCTATTAGCGTCGTTAACTTTGTTATCCTATGTGAACCTGTGAACCAACAACTATCTGACACATGTCCATTACTTAAAGAGGAAAAAAAAATCTCCCTCTTACTAATTCCACACCACTATGAATGACAACCAACCACCCACGACCATCCCTCCTCCCTCCCTTCCTCCCTCTCTCTCTCGTACGCAACCACTCTCTCATATTTTCTCTCCACTACTTGGCCATATCTATCTTTAAACAAACCCATGTCAACCATCTTCAACTACCATCACCTCATTTGAACCCAAAACAACATGAACCCCCTGCGCACAATCAACACCAAACTAAAACAAGCTCGACCACCAACATTGCAACTATAATTGCACAAGACTGTTAGGAACTTAACCACTTCCACCATTTTTAAACACTACCTTAAATACCCACAGATATCAGCTTAGGTCTTCCTCTCCAAATAATGCTAAAATAGTTGCATTCATTGGGTTCCAGGATGGCATGTGTGGGCTGCAAATGGGCTAGTTGCATGTGCAGGCTATCTCCTTCTTCCTCTTCTTCGTGGAAGTAGGTTTTAGTCACAATGATTGTTTGATTTGGTTGTAGTGTGCGAGTATAGTGCAATGCATTAGGGATTAGCTTTGTGGTTTGGTAATTAGGTTTGGCTTAGAGCTCATGGGTATTTCGATTTGAAGGTTTAGATTTATTACTCGTAATGATTGTATGTATGGTGTAGAAACTTAAATGTGCCATCTTCATGGTATGGTTTCTATTTTAGAATGGAGGTGAGTTTGTGATGGAGGAGATAAGGATAGCTTAACTGGCGATGAGTTTAAAGAAGAAGATGGTGGAGATGTTCGATATTTATGGTGATATCGTGGGGGTGCCGATGTTGGTTACTTGGTGAAGATGATGGAATTTAACAAATGGGTTAGCGATCTTTTTTTTTTTCCTCTTAAAGTACACATGTTAGACAATGATTTGTGTACCAATCCACGTAGGATAATGAAGTTAACAATGTTAATAAGGGTAGTGATTAAAGGCATGAAAAGTTCTATTATATATGAAATTAGACTTTTTAAAAGTTCAAGTACTTAATTGACCTTTTTCGTCAAAGTTTAAGTACCAAATGAGACTTTTTTCCTTTTATTTATTTATTTAAAAAAAAAGAAAATAATAAAAAATATAGCCTTGTTTAATTAAGGATATCGTTGAAAATAACAATATCAATGTTTGTTTCAAACTGTTTGAATATCAATAACAAATGTTAGAAAATGAACCAAAATTGGATAAATTGAAAGTGAAAAACTCATAGTTTTTCTCTCTGTTTTTTTAATAAAAAAAAGGATTAATATTATATCAGTCATATTTATTATGATGTCACTGTAATCTTGATAAATGAATATTCAATAAATTAATAATCTTCGTTAGATAATAATTTCTTTTGCTCTCCACTTGTACTGACATACTAAGTTAATAATAACTCTAAATGCATAAGATAATAATTTATGAAGAAATTCTTAAGGCCTAATGAAAATATAAATTTATAATTCTTGTCTTATTTATGCCTCTTAACATTGATATTTTTGAGCTCTTTTGACATATATTATGCTAACCTTTTGAGAATATTTGATGTTGTTGATTGGTTGATGGAGGGATGCTCGTTTTTTGTATTAACATAATGTTTTTTTCCGTCTTATCTGTCAATGAGAATTTCTTTAGGCCTTTCAAATAACAAGCCACAAGAGAGAAAGATTTAAGATTTCTTTTGAAATCTAAAGCTAAAACTGATGAGTATTATATTAATAAAGTTAGTATTCAATTTAATTGAATTATTTTGCAACTCTTTATTTTCAAAAGTATTAACTTCAAAAAACTATTTTTCCTATGTAATCATCTGTTCTAATTTCTAAGATTTATCATAATTTTATAGTTTTTTGTATTATAAAATTTATTATTTTGTTTCATATATTGTGCATTATGATTTTTGAAAATTTTTATATATACATTACATATGCATGTTATCCATATTTATTTATAGCTTTCATTGATAAGTTATATATAAAATTAGAAAAAAAAATATAGAAAATATAACTTTTTTGTAAATTAATAAATATTTATTTGTCGATAAATTAATTAATTATATATTTATTGATAAATAAATAATTTCTATAAATAATATTTTTTATTAATTCTAATAATATTATTTTATAGAGATTTTACAATTATGGGAGTGGTTTCATTGAATTTCTACACATATATACACCAGATAAGGCCTTTCGCTAACGGGTTTATGTCCGATTATGTCCAACCATAGTTGTTTTTTACTATGACGAAAATGCCAAATGCTGCAACGTTAAAAAGAAAAAAAAAATGCTTGGAATATAATACATTAAAAAGCGACCTTTCCTTTTGCTGTTGTCGTCCTCTTTTTAACATATTATATTCCAATCAAGCTCTCCTTATGTGACGTGGACGACCGACATACTGGCCAATACAAAAATTATGAATCAACGTACCATTATTTCTATGATTTTACTAATTTATCTTATTTGTTTAGTTTTTTTTTTCCTTTCCTGTTATTGACCTCTTTTTAACATATTATTCACAACATATTTTATTTACATCAAGTTCTCCTTATATGTGGACAACTGACGTTCTAGCCTACATAAAAGAATATATATATATATATGAATCTGTTATGGTGCAGTTGTGAGAATCCTACATGAGAAATATAGAATATGTGCGAAGAGTTTATAAGAGGGAAGATCCATTAACCTATTGCCTTAGGGTTTTGGGTTATAAATAGTATCAAAAGCTTATTTGTGTATTTCTCACAAAACCAATTGGATTTCTCCCTCTGCCATGAGGAGACATTGCACTCTCCTTGAAAGAGGATGTGTTTTAATTTTCATATTGGCGTATGAAATATAAAAACTGTTAAGAATAAATGAAAATAAACTTAGTTTAAAATATAATAATATACATAAATATATGAATGAATTTGCTTTTTTAAAACATTTATATTTAGGGATACAATCGGAGCAAGTTTGGAAGAGTCATATAAGATTCAAATCCAACCCGCTCCTCTATAAAGTATCTTAAACCCAATCTAAACCTTATAGGGTTTTTATCTTGTCATATCAAAACCTATCCTTATAGGCCGACTCAACCCACTCTTATAGGGTCTCTCTATTTTTTTTAAGTTATTTTTGTTTGCTTTTATTTTTGAAAGAATTTATGTCAATGTGACAAAATCTTAGAATTCACTCATTCAATGTTCTTATTTATTTTGATTGGGAAAAAGGAAAAAAAATTCAACTAAATAACATTGTTAGTGTTCATTACCAAAATTCAATCGAGTATGTTCTATGGTAAAATTAGAAAGGTACCGTGAGCATTAAGAAATATGTACCCTTGAATTGTTTAAGCATCTAATTAAATTACAAAAATATCATATCAATAAATAATTTATACAATTATCTTTTTCTAAAATTATGTCTTCAGAAATTTTATCTCTCAGGGTTTCTTTTTTTTAGTTTGAATTTAAATTTTATGACTTATGACACGATTTTAAGCTCTATAGAATAACAAAAACTTTCTCAAACTCATTCCAAAATGGGTTGGGTACCCTATAACAACTCTCTCGATTGCATTCTTATTTACGTTTTTCATACAAAGTTTGCTTTGAGAAACTCTCCCATGAATCATGATACAACTAAATTAGAGATGTCTCTGTATAGTTATTGTTTAAAGAAGAAGGGAGTGTTAAAGAAAAGTAATTATTAGGATCTTTAACTTTTTTTTTTTCATTGAGTTTTCTAAAACAACTTCATTTGGCTCTCACGTAAGGAGAAGCAAACAAAATCCTCATCACATGGCATGAGAAAGTGATTTCAATCTTTCACAAGAAACAGGAAAACGGGGGCACTCTACCTTGTTTGGATCTCATCGAGATTTTGCACGAAGTATTTATCTGTATTCCTAATTCCATATTTTGTTTGAATCTTCTGAATGAGATTTGAGCATCTTTTCTCACATCACTTGATCTTTAACTTAAATAATTGGTTCTGGTACCACTTATGATATGTTAGGAACAGTAGTATCTAATAATGATAAGATATTTTTCTTCTTACTTATATTCCATAAACTTAAAATAATAAAAAGATACGGATTTAATATAAAAAACCCCAATAAGAGGGGAAAAAAAAAAAAACGCAGGATCATAGTATAAAAATTTATACTATCATAAAATAATGAAATTATAATAATTTTCCTTACTAGTTAAACTATTAGATAATCAAATATTCACAAATACAATGGATATCCATATAATCTCTAAATTAATTAATTTATAAAAATACGAAAATATCTATTCAATCTTAATAATTAAGAAGGATTAACAAAAATTAAAGATTATCATCTTATAGTACTCCGTGTCATGAATTTAATGGAAGAAGTTTTATCATAATTGGAATTCAATATTCTAAGTTATTATGAATCTGAAGTTGAAACTAATCTTGGATTTACCATCTCGGAAAAGAAAAGCCAAGCAGTATAGTATATCCAAGATTTATAATTTCTCAATTTCCTTTTCAAACGTCAGACGATTACCCACATGCATGCACTGTCTAGATGTCGTTCGTACATCTGACTGGCAATCTATGCAATACGAAATCTCTGCTAAGGCTCTCCATATGATCACTTTATGTATCCTTTCTACAAGAATATTTCATCTCCAAAGCTCCTCTTTCGAAATGCAAGACAACAAATGCAATGGCTTAATCATATTATAAAAATCCAGGAAGAAGACATTGTGAAAAGAAATTCGTATAGGAGACCCACAAGAATAAGAAACCCAACCAACTGTACGATGCCAAAGACCTAGAATAATGAATGGCTCGAAGGGGGGGAAGGTTCTTGAGGGGCTAGTACGGGGCTGGACTGGGCACCAGACAAGTGATGTGGGACTATGTTTGGATAATGATACTTTTGTACGTGGTTAGGGTCTATCATATTTCGGTCATTTTAATATAATATTTATGTTATTTTTAAATAAATATTTGTGAAAAAATTGATACTGATAAAAAACTGACAGTTTTATTTCTAAATTGATCAAATATATACGATACAAATATGATACAAATAAATTATAAATATTGATCGAATATAGATATGATATAAATAAAAACCCGATTAGCATGGTCCGAGCGTTGGATAGAGTGGGGTACGAAATGTGGACTTTAGGATGGCTTTGCATTATTGATGGAAAAATCCATGAAAGTTAGAAGCGTGTAACGTGTTCTTCAAATGCTCACAAAACTTGCATATGATTGGCCATTGTTGGCATCACGTTGACGAGATGTTGATTCATATGAAATGCAAAAGGACAGTGGTCGCCATCCTCTCTACCCCTTAATATCTTTAACTTAGGTCCACATCGTAAATCGTTATTTATTTGTGAGTGTATGTGGATTTTTTAAACTTTTTATATACCACTTTACTTGTTTATAACCTTTAGAATGGGTAAATACGCTTTAAATGGTTGTGGAAATCTCAAGTCAATTGCTATTTAAGTCCCCTTGGCAATGTTAATGGGTGTAGCAATTGTTTAGGATTTATTCACTTTGCTTCAAATTTCAAAAGTTATGAAGTACCAAAGCAAAGTCATTTTTTCCACACCTACCAGTGCATTATATAAGAAAAGCTTTAACAATACTGATACGTAAGATGGATTAATTAGTAATGTATAAATTCCCATAAAATTATGATATACAAATAGTTTTATAAAAATTATATATATATATATATATATCACCGTTTCTTTAAAAGATATTGATACTTACCGAATACTCTTCTATATACAAATAATGTATTGATATCATTCAATCCTTTTCTCAATATACATATGTTTTCTTACCATACATAAACTTCATAAACATATGAACATGATGGGCATTCATAGATACACAGGAATAATATGATAAGTTTTATTAAAAAAAAAAAAGAAAAAACTGTAGATCCTGCCATTTTGATGGGGGCACAGTGTTTGCGTGTGTGAAAGAGAGAATTTACTAGAGCAATTATAACCGACTCCTACAAAGCTTCTTTGTCACGGAAAAATATTTGCTATCTCTACGATGGTATTCCCATTTTGTCCTAGTAAATAAATAATTAACATATATTAAATAAATTAAAAAAATAAAAATTTCTCTAAAATATAGCACATAGTTTCTATCACTATATATATTCGTAACAATTATTTATTAGCTAGGACATGATGAAGTCAACATTCCTAAAACAGTAAATTTTTATCCCTTTCTCATATAGTGCTCCCCAAAAAAGAAGTAAAAAAAAAGAAGATTAGGATTAGAATGATTTTGATAGTTAGTACAACACGAGACGGAGCTTATAAAATATATGAGCGTCTTCATAAAAGTTACAGGAGCGGGAAGCCAAATAATTGACAGGAAGCTCCATCGTTTGACTGGTTTATTAATAATAATAGCGACCAGCATCATAAGTAATTTGACCATGTACTTACATCGTTGAATACATGATAGCAGGCACTGTCACCACTACGTATAGACCGACGTTTATACGCTGGGCATGCTCGACTGCTTTTTTTCATGCGAGCATAGAATGTTTGGAGGTTCACGATTCACATGCCCTTCATTGATTATAGTTTATTAGGGTTTAGTTACTTCCTCTGATCGTGATTAAAATATGCAATGATAACTTTCTACGCATGACCCACGTTACATTTCGCATGAATATAAAATTTATTCATTTAATTATAAACTTTTATTATGTATTAATTATTTACTATATTTTATCAACATATTATTTTATTCGTTGATGACTTTTATTGATAAATGATTTTTTATTTTGGCTAAATTTATTGATAGATGATTGACTTAATAATTATATTAAAAATTAAAAATAATGATTTATTATATATTAGTTAGTAAATATATTTTATTAGTAAATAACTGATTTTATAGAGAACTGTAGATTAAAAGTATGATAAATTCATAAAGTATTTTGTTGTGGTTTGTAATATAAACTTTGTAAAGTTATATAAATATTTAAATATCTACACAAATATAAAAAAAACTAAAACAAAAAATTTTTTTTGTTATAATTTTGATTTAATCCGTAATCTAAATCATTATTTAATAGTTTATAAAATTTCTAGTCTAAACCATACTATTTGGGATAGAAAAAAAAAAAAAAAACAAACCGATCCATGCTCGTCCCTAGAGTGCTGGTGCAATGTACACCAATTTTATTATGAATATGAACCATTGATATTGAAATAAATTAATGAAAATTGAAGGAATAGAAAGAGAGGGGAGAATCTAATTACCTTTAGTTGATTAATAAAAGGACATTTTCCTATCTCAATTAATTCTTCCAAACATTTTGGTTCTATTGGACTGACTCAAAAGATAAATGTATACACTGATTGGGAATACAAAAATCAACAATACTTATTAATACTTGAATAGTACCTTACTAAAGATAGCAAGTGGCACTACTCAACTTCTACTAGCCCAAGAAGTAGCAACTGATGTACAAGAGACAAATATAATAAAGAGAATGCAACAAGTAGATTATTGCCAGCTTTTGTGCACAACCAACATCTTAATTTCTACTCAACAACTCTTATTTATAGGACCTTTAAGACAGTTGACTGTTGGCTAGTTTCTCCCAATTTTACACTTACATTAGCCGTTCTAATGGCTAATTTTATACTACTTAGCATCAAGACATGCTATCGTCTAGATGTCATTTGAAAATCTTTAACTGTTCCCTTAAGCTTAGATTACAAGGTTCATCCATGTACATATTAAGCTTATAGTTTGGATGTCATGCCCTAGCGTTTGAATACTAAGAATTTTACACTTAGATAGAAGCTCTTGAATCATGTGAAATATGGTCACCATTGGGCACTAACCTTTGGTGTCCGGATGTAAGCTACAACCACATGATCATTCCTTCTTACCATGATCATGCTAGTCTCTGATTGCCATGCGAAGATGTCTGCACGTCAGCAATAAGATCATGCAAAAGCACATGCCAAACACAAGCACAACATATACAAATATATCATAAGTAAAAATATATCACATTACACTCATTTTTTGCACACCAATTAAGTGTAATTTTTATATAATTGTGATGCATTTTCTCATCAAAATCTAATTTCAACCCTCTGATATAACATCGTTCACTTTCAAAACTCAAAAAGATAAGAAATAAGAAAACTATTTCTTGAAAATAACTATTTTCTAAAGTAATCGAGTAATGTATAAATGATATATTTATATGTATATGTCTATAAATTTTTATTATAGAGAACAAGTTTTTTATTATTTATATCAAATTATTATAATGAGTATATAATAGAACAAAAGTATTAGTGTAAACTTGAAAAGTAATAATAATTAGTACTGCTACTACTATACCTACCACCTACTACCATCTTCATTATATTACCTCCCTCGTTCCACCGTCACTGATACTTGCAACTCCATTGCTAAAGCACCTATAAATATCACTATTATACCATTATCTCATTATTACTACCATTATCTTCGCTATTGCCATCGACATCAAAACATCACACCTTGGTTGTAGCAATGGTTATATTGTGAAGTTGGTGGTGATGATGGTGATACTATTGAATGGGAAGGGTGGTAATACTGGGAATTACCACCAACATTAGCATAGAAGTAACGATGTTAGTTTTGAGGGTATAATGATGATAATGGGAGAAAAGAAGGTGATGGTGATGGTAGTGGTAGCGAATGTGGTGTAACAATAGTAGTGCCATGATGGTTAATTTAATGTTGGTGATGATGTAAGGTTAGTAGGGAGGTAGGAGCATCGATGGAGGTCACTGCGGTGCCTTACTGTAAGTTTGTTAGCTGATAATGGCTAATGATAATGCAAAAGTTATGTAGTAATGACAATGATGCTCAAATTAACAATATGATAAGTAGGCGTTGATAATATGATGGTGGTGGTGGTTGATAGCCAATAGGTGTTGGCAGTATTATCAATATGCTTTATAAGTGATGGTGGTTGTGTGATGACGTTGGTGATGGTGATGATAGTGTTTTTATAAACAATCAAGACTATAAATAAGTCGATTTGACTTGATTAAGTTTGTTTAGGCTCGATATGAATAAATGATATTTTGTTCTAATTAAAGTGATATAAGTATCACACTTGATTGTAAAATCAATTAACATTTATGTTTAAGCCGAAGATAGCGCTCACGGCCTAGTCGAGCCAAATATTATGAAATCAAGTTTCACACAATAAATTTCTTGAATTGCTCTAGAATGACTGCTTCTCATTGAATTAGCTCCAATTGAAACTCAAGCAGCTCATGAATAGTTTTAGTGGCTATAATAGTGATATGATTGTACAGTGGTGGTGCAATGTTGAAGATGGTGATGAGTAGAAACTGGTGTTCAGCATGTGATGGTGCAATTTCAATAAGGGTAAAATTGCCACATACTCCCTATTTAGAAGGAATAGTTTATACCTTATAATAGAAAGTAAAAGATATTTCATATGAAATTAGAGTAGAAAAGTATCATGGAGTAGTCAATTCTAAATGAAATTTTTAAGTATACAAGATAATAGAATTTGTTACAAGAATAACTATTATATTATCTTATTATTACCTTGAAGTATACATGCCAAAAAAATAATGAATTTTAAGCATGACTACCAAAGACCACTTATGTACGTATGCAATCACTGTTGACTCTATGATGCAGTGTATATGTATAAACATTGTACTTTTTTTTTAATCCATATCTTAAACTTTTATGATGGTGTCCTACCATAATTTTTTTTCTTTCATGTTTGCAAATCCAAATCGTTTAAGCAGACCATTTAAAAACTTTGCATCCATAATGTCAGTATCTTACTCAATAATAGTTAATAGTAAGACAAAAGCAAATATTTTTTAATTATTTGATAGAAATGTTCTTAATTAGTTTTGGTTATGTATTCACTTCTATGGTCTTATAAAATACTATCACATTCTTCTCATTATTCATTTAAAACGTACAAAGATTCTAGGTAACATAATCTGGTTGTCACTTTACTTTGTAATTGAGCTCAGTTTATCCCTCCCTTTCTACAGACGATTTGATTCCTTGTGCACTCCCTCTCTTCTCCTCCTTTAGAGGTCTCACCTTTCCATAATCATACAATGAGTCGCATCTTGCTTACGCCTCATGTTGGTAACAGCCAACGACGGCAAAACCATGGGATGAGGAGGATCGGACTTGCCTTATATGTGTCAATATTAGAAACATGGGAAAATAGCCGCCTGTTGTTGCATTTATATTGTATATAATGCATAAATGAAGATTTAATTTGCAAGCATATGTACAACATTTGCCAATATTTAATCGGAATGAACTTCAAATTTATTTTAGAAAATGGTCAAGGGTGCTCATGTAATCTGTAAAAGGCTAGTTAGATAAACATTTTTCCTTTTCATTATATATTTTGAAGTTTAACCATTAATCTATAAAGAAACATAATTAATATGTAATAATTGTGCAGGTTTATTGCATATAAAAGTAGAATACATAAATATTTATATACAAATAAAGTGAAAACAACAACATGATACAGAGGTTACAAAATCAGTTGTTGAATAATTCACATTCATTTTTACAAAATTAATTATAAGAAAATGGTTTGTAATGAATGAACATTATTATTATTATTTTTTTCCATTACAATAAAAAGAGAGATTCGAACATATACCTCTCACTTGAGAGATCATGCGCCACAAGCCCATTGACAAGAGAATGTGATTTAAGGAACATGAAAGTAAATGCAATTTAAAAAATTGAAATATATTGGAATCCATAACTCTTTATTTAAAGTTCAAGCACATCACTATCATATTAAAAATAATAATAATTGCTCTTTAAAATACACACACAATAATGCATGATGCATCCCCCATTGGCAGCCTTTCCCCTTCCCCTCATCATATTATCTCTCCAAATCATTTAGCCTTACCTTAAAGTATTCTCTTCTCTACATAATTTGGTCATAATTTTACCCCTCTGTACAATTGCTTCACATTGAACTCACTTAACTTAAGAGTCACCAAGAACTCTAAGCTACTTTATCAAAGGATGCATCACTATATTAGAGTCCTATCATACTTTATTTGAGAAGTAATACAATCTTTCTTACTTGCTATGCAAATAAGAAGGTGGCTTCAGTCGTATAGCACTTTGTGTTGTTTTGTATCTAGTTTCACATCGTTTAATGAATTGCATTGATATCATTTGTAATGTTTAAGATTAACAAAACCAATAGTTAAATTAATAGGTGACTAATAAATTTTTTAAACTATAAGAATTCTAACTAATATTTACTGTTTTTACAAACTAATACTCATAAATTGTTGTAACATCTCTCCAGCAATATATATAGACATGCAATCACTTGGGAAATCAAATATAATATGTAAATTTTTAAATTCCAAGCTATCTGAAGTATCAAACATTTTGCAATAACATAATCAAAGCCGCCCTAGACAAAGGTGTCATCTTATATAAGAAGGGGAGGAAAAGAACTAGAGGGAGAACGCTGCGGTTACACAAAACTGTACCCTTTCTTTTCAAATTAGGTAACCTTAATCATATCTTGAATATAGTCAAGTGAAAGCTGAACTCCACTAGTCCACTTCGTGAATGAAAAGCTCCCGATTCCCGACCTTTCCTCTTCTTGTTATCTCCACTCGTACTTTGCTTTCCCACATGCGCTACCCTATTTACGGTTTGTTTATGTTTAGTTTACTGAAATTGCATAAGGTTAGAAAAGAATTATAACTACTTTGTTTAATGATTAAGGATATTTTGAGGTGGAAAAAAATGTTTTTCATAAGCAAAAGCAATTCCTCTAGTGAAATGAAGAAATAAAAATTCATCATCTATTTCATGTTACATAAAATAGACATTTGCTATAGTAGAATTTCTTACAAACCAAATAAGAGAATAGCTATTTCGTAATAATAAAATCAGAATACAAAAACCAGAGTACCAATTTCGTTCTTGTTAACCAAACACAATTAAAATCTTATGAATATATATGAAAATAAGTTAGTGGTCAAAATCATAATTGCTTACCTCACACTAATAACAACTATATGAAATAGACATTCTACTAATCACACACTTGATAAAAAAAATACTTATTCAATTTTATATACTTATAAAGTCAATTTATCAGCAACCATCTTTTCATACTAATATCCTACTAGATTACATTAAAAAAAATTATTTGAATAACTCATTATATACTTCCAGTCTCTTATCGGGTGAATCTTTTTCATTGTCTTTCTAAGCATCTTTTACATGATTCTATTATAATCTACGTTTGAATATTAATGAAATATGAGGGTACCCTTTACAATATCACAAGGTGATCATCAAATCCAAATTCATGTATCCATTCATAATTAGATCTATGTCTCTAATACTATGAGCCCATATAAAACTCATTATTCGTATTTACTCTTAAATAATATATGTTTTCATTTTTTTATCACATAATGGAAACGGAGCGTGATTTATTTAAACTGTTAATCATTGCTTTGGAGCTTTCGAATATTCTTTCCCCTCCAAAACAAAACAGCAAATATATATTCCTGTAAATATAATGCGGCATAATTTCCAGCCGACAGTCCACTATATCTCCCATTTGGATGCATTATTTAGAGCAACACTCGTCCACGAAAATTGCAATAAAATATATAATGTGTGTGTGTGTGGGTGTAGTTGTAGTTGAGCTGGTCCGAACGCAGAGAAAATTATCTTTAATTGGTTGGTGGAATAAAATAGAAATAATAACCATTATTTAAGGTTTGTTTATGTTTAGTTTACTGAAATTAAATAAGGTTAAAAAAGAATTACAACTACTTTGTTTAATGATTAAGGATATTTTGGGGTGGAAAAAAATGTTTTTCATAAGCAAAAGCAATTCCTCTAGTGAAATGAAGAAATAAAAATTCATCACCTATTTCATGTTACATAAAATAGACATTTATTATAGTAGAATTTCTTACAAACCAAATAAGAGAATAGCTATTCCGTAGTAATAAAACCAGAATACAAAAACCAGAGTACCGATTTCGTTCTTGTTAACCAAACACAATTAAAATCTTATGAATATATATGAAATAAGTTAGTGGTCAAAATCATAATTGCTTACCTCACACTAATAACAACTATATGAAATAGACATTCTACTAATCACACACTTGATAAAAAAAAAACTTATTCAATTTTATTATTATAAAGTCAATTTATTAGCAATCATCTTGTCATAATTATATCCTACTAGATTACAATAAAAAAAAATCATTTAAATAATTCATAATATTTCCAATCTCTTACCGGGTGAATCTTTCTCATTATCTTTTTAAACATCTTTTACATGATTCTATTATAATCTTCTTTCTCATTATCTTTTTAAACATCTTTTACATGATTCTATTATAATCTTCACTTGAATATTAATGAAATATGAGGTATCCTTTATAATATCATAAGGTCATCATCAAATCCTAATTCATGTATCCATTCATAGTTAGATCTATGCCTCTAATATATATTTTCATTCTTTTTATCACATAATGGAAACGGAACGTGACATATTTAAACTGTTAATCATTGCTTTGGAGCTTTCGAATATTCTTTCTCCTCCAAAACACTACAGCAAATATATATTCCTGTAAATATAATGCGGCATAATTTCCAGCCGACAGTCCACTATTCTCCCATTTGGATGCATTATTTAGAGCAACACTCGCCCACGAAAATTGTAATAAAATATATAATATGTGGTGTGTGGGTGTAGTTGTAGTTGGGCTGGTCCGAACGCAGAGAAAATTATCTTTAAATATGTCAAGGCAAGACACACCGACGACACTACATCCATTTTTTGCATGTACCACAACCCTTTGTTTGTTCCGAACCGATAGGATAATATAACATATTTATTTGGTCTTATACATGCATCATTTGCATGACTTAAAAATAACTTTTCAATCGAGTTTTTTTTTTTGTCTATTTATTTATTTAAATTTATGATTGCAATGGAAGGTGTAATTCCTACTTGATTAATTTCATTAAAATGTCACTATTCTTAGTCATTTTCCTGGATTATTTGGATCATATATATATTTTTAAATATATATGTTCAATATCTAATTTGTATATAGTTGAAATATCACGTTTGAAAAAGATATGTTATCTTTATTTTATTTACTTTCGTTTCACAACTGTGATCAAGGTAGTGATTGGAACATGGAAATGGAATGCAAAAATTGATATACTTTTAAAATAAAAGATTATATATATATATATATATATATGTTTTAGCATTGGAAAAGAAATTTTTAAATGATATTTTTAAATAAATAAAATAAAATAAAGGTTAAGTATATATTCAGCTTTATAGAGATTTATTGGCTATTTTATTTTAAAAAAGCCGTTTACATGCATATTTATTTTCATTTCTTTGGGCATCAATATCTTTACAAATGCATACATTTGATCGGATGCTAAACCGATATCAAATCAATAAAAATAAGATAATTCTGTGGTAGAAAATATATAAAAAATGTAAAATTACATAGAATCAATCTCACTCGTGACTCTCTTGATGGTTTTCGCAGGGAATCTGTTCTGTTCGTATTAACCTTTGAAAGGACAATTCCGAAGGTAAATTCCTAGTTCTTGTGGTGTAAAACAAAGCAACCACTAACCAACACTAAAGGCAAAAATAATGCACTAGCTACATGTGTGTTCCTAGGATAAGATGGAATCATCATATTTTTTATCTAGACACAAGAGGATAAACTACTTCAATGAACCCTGAGCTAGCATCACATCATACAAGTCAGTACATCATGTGATAAAATAAAGGAAAAGAACTTGTGTTTTTGTCACTCTTGCAATCATCTGATGTGTTTTTCTTTTAATAAACTCATGAGATTTGATCTTTTCGATTATGCAATTGTTCATTGCTATATTAAATTTCTACTAATACACATGTGATTCTAAAAGATCTTTCGGTTGATATATAGTATTCATAAAATCCCTGATTCATTGTTCCAAATTCATCTCTTCATTTCAAATTCTAAGCAAAAATTCCTCAAATCAAATAAAATGAAGAAATTTAAGGTTCATTGTTTTAAGTTTACTAAACCATGTGCATAATTCAGAGTTCTTTTGGATCACAAGCATATATATTGAGTAGTATCTTAACATAGTATTGAACAAGTTGACATGATTATATAATTAAAAGGAGCACAAAACATGTATTTATTTCGAAAAAAAAAGGACCAAAGAACACCAATACAACTCGTATTAAAAATTTTTCTTATACCAAAACATAGAAATATGGTCCCCGGAGCAGCCTTGGCATACTTAAAATTAAGGGTAACACCGAAAAGGGCAGTCCCCCACCAAAATGTAAAGATGAAAAGGGGGAAGCTTCATGTGTCCATAAACAAAGAAAAAGGATAAAATTATATCTTCTTTTCTCATGGCACCTTTTTGTAAAATGTTGGACATTATTCAAATGGTAAAGTTGCAGAACAAAATGTAGTGGAACCGTGAACTAGTACTTGTAATATTCCATGATGATTATAATGGAAAAAATGCTGGGTCATAGATGGGTGGTAACGTGTGGACACATTGACAAAGTTCAATCATGGAGACTGAAAAAATGCTATATGGACCTACCACATTGGGATTATTCATCCGTGATTGGTGTGTCGATGCGTGGTGGTCATGGAGCGCAATTACGGAAAAAAAAGTGTGCAATAGCAACAGAATAACCGATTTACTTTCAAGGAAAATTCACTCGGCGGGTTATAATAGGATCAATCATGTCACATCAATAAATAGTTCGAATCTTTTATCACAATAATCAAATTCTTAAACTTTTTTAAATAATTATTTTAACTAATTTAATTTTGATAATATTAACTGTACGGAACCATAGAAGTTCTATTCTTTTAAATAATAGCAAAACTTTTTCATTTCCAATTTGGATATGTCAATTATTTCTTTCTTTTTTTTTTAATAAGATTAAATCACATCAAAATGAAAGTACAAATCATACAAAAATATGCAGTAAATATTTAAAAATGGGAATTGAAAGATTCAATTCGAAGATAATACCTTTTTTTTTAATATAAATATAGTTGATACAAAATTAAAAAACATTATTTACATGGTCATGGAATAAAACCCAAGATTCTAATTGGGGAAAGCCCCGTAGATATATAATTGACTTAACCCTGTGTTTGGAAAGGGTGAAATTGGCAGAAAGAAAGAAGTTGGAGGAAGTTGATGGAAATTTGATATTTGGATTATAGAAAAAAGGAAGAAAATAGACGAAATTCAGGAGAAGTTGGCAGAAATTCGATGTTTACTTTTTCTGTCCAATTGTGGGCTGAAAGTGGAGGAAATCAAAGGAAAACAAGCTAAGTTTACAAAAATGCTCTCATAAACGAAGCTACAATTAAAAAATAATGAATAATTTAGTCTATTTATAGCAATATTTCATCTTACTTCTTTTTATTTCCACATTAACAATCCAAACAAAAAAAATATAATCCTCCCTCCTTTTCATCCCTTTTCCTTTCTTTTCTTTTCATTCCATTTCTGTTGGTTTATGCAGATTTCTATTCTACTTGATATTGCCAAACACAATGTAAAGTTAGAAATGATATTGGCCTCAACAATAAAATAAATCTCGGGATTGTATCTAGGAAAATAGGGATCACAAGCAAAATGAAAAATAATGACCACCGAGCAAACCTAGATTTGGAAAATGAGACAGTGAAACATCCCTTATCCATTGATAGGGAGACCGATGGACCTAATGTTCAGTTTTGAATGAAGATGAACCCTGACTGCAACAATCACACAGTGATAGTAGCAACAGTATCAAACAATGTGCGGGAAACCCCCCCTTTCATGGTTGTATTGAAACAAAAACCTACATATTAATAGGTATCAAATAATTTGCAAGTGAGTCCATCTTATGGTTTTATTGAAACAACAACCTCATATGTTCATAGACATTAATATAAGTATATCGAATTGTCTACGTATAAGTCCCGTCTCATGGTTATATTGAAACAAAAACCTTATACCTTCATAAACCTCAATATAAGCCATGGGTCACTTGGTGTTGGTGCATATGTCCTAGTTTTCGTTATCAATTTCTCATTTATTAGTTTTAGTGCATTGATGACTAAGAACCCAAAAGTAGTTTAGTACTATATTATTATTATGGTAAGTTTCGTACATATAAGTCATATCAAGTTCTTTTGCACATATAGAAAAGATTATATATAGATGAAGTTGTTTTTCATATAATATAAAATATACATATATTTGCTATTCCCATTATGTTATTATAATAGTGGTCATTAGTTGAACAAGCAAGACAGTGAGATATATTTTATTGTTTGACTAATTATTTGTGATTGACAGGACATCAATAAGATAGCAAAACAATTAATATAATGATATTCTTTCTATGGAGGCTTTTACTCTAGTACACATCATTTTTCAAACAATACAACTAATTTATTTTTCAAGATTGCCATATGCATTTGATGAGTCAAATATATAAACATTATTATTATCTATTTTAGAAATTAGGTGATAATGAGATTATACTTGTCGGTAATAACCACAAGAAGAATACTTTTACATTCTACGTCTTATATAAGTATAAAATTTTAATCGTTTTAATGATTTGTTTGGATTGTATGATTTTCATCAGTATCTATATCTGATATATATATATATTGTATATGATATGTTTGATTTGTTTATAAGTAAAAATATTTATTTTTTATTTATATATGCTTATTAACAAACAATCTAAATCGAAATGATGGCGGGCCGTCAACACACCAATGAGCCAAATAGAGCATAAATTGATCATATATACTTGAAAAATTTTGAAACCAATCTATTTATTAGTACCTATATCAAAGTTTGAATACTGATTATGACATAAAAAAGAAAAAAGTGAACTACTTCCATCTATATGAAAATGTTGACTACACACAATATTGCATGTGATTCACTATCTCATGGGACTTTAAGTCACGGGCACCAAATTGACATTAAAAAACAGACCTATCCCCTTTTCAAGCGAGAGAGCATGAAAGCAGGAAACTGACCTGCTACCATGTCGTCCTTTATGTGTTTTGCCAGCTGTGTAAGCACATAAAATTGACATTTCTTCTCTATTTCTTTAGTCTTTTGCGGTTAAAAGCCTTGAGATAGAAGTGAGAAAACGGGGAAAAATGAAATTTGGAGACATGATTTCTGGAATTAAACCTGTTCCAACAAACGACGCTGTTGACTAAAATGGTTTGAAATCTTTTTCGTGTCTGATGCAAGATGGGGAAATTAATTAATTAAAAATGTTTTATGAAACATGAAAATTATTTTTTTTGGATTGTCGAATTTTTATTTATATCGGTAACTTATTGATATCGAATCAATATCAGTTCAGTATCGGTTTGGTTTGATTAGTTTATGAGTAAAATTATCAGTTTTTTATTGATATCATATCTGTATCGATTCAATTTGAAAATGAAACTAAACAGACTATCCAAACATGTCTATTTTGTTTCATTTGACCTCTGACTTTTTTTCCCCTCGAGATATAAGTGTATCAGCAATAGTTAGGATTTAAAAAAAAGATTATATAAGTCAAGGAACTAATGTGATAAACCCGGTCCAAGGCCCACAAAAATAATAACTGAACGACCAAAATAACCCTAGCTAATACTCACGAGTCCTTCTCTCTCTTCCGACAGAATTATCTTTGAAATGTAAGTACTCTCTGTTCTTTACTCTTGAATGTTCTTGAGTTCGAAAATTAGGGTTTTCAAGTCTTAGCTGCTTGATCTCTTAGATTTGTATGAACTACTTTCAGATCTGTGTATTGTTTCTTACAAACTAATGTGTTGTTCTATTTTTGCAAGGAAAATAACAAGGAAAGCTTGAAATGAAAGCTGGAATTCGAGCTTCCAGAGGCTCCTAAGAGATTTGAATTATTTTTGGGTAAAACTTTTCATACCCTCATTTATTGTGGCTTCATACTATTTATAAATGTTGTGAAAATCACAATCATGGTTTGGTTGCAAGTCCTATCTGGTTGATTTTTAACTACTAGCCAGTTGTTCTATTTCTATATGCAAAGAAACAGATACTATATGTGTTTTTGTTATGTTTCTTAGTTGTCTTTTGAAGGTGTCCTACTATTACATGTGAAAGAAGCGACTACTACATGTATATTCTATTATTCTTATTTAGTTGTTTCCTAACGTGTAACAAAATCTTGTAAATATGATGGTTTATGTCTGGCTCTTTGTCCTCATGACATAACATAATGCTACAGAGAGTACTTAAATAATTTTCAATAATATGTATGTGAGTATGATTCTGGATGCAACGATCACGTGCATGCCGCGTGACTATTGCACTACACGTGACCTAGGGAAATAACACGTGTAAGGATGATCAAGAGAGAATCGTGTAGGGAGGAGGAGTAGGCAGTCTCAATAGGCTTTAACACATGTGTGACAAGTGAGGGAGCTAAAAAGCATCAACCTCACTAAGTACTACGAACGTCGTGTGCGTTCTTGAGTGAGTCAAGTAATAGATTCACAAAAATGGAAATCCGACAGCACAATGATGTTTTTCCAAGATTTCATTTGTCCAAATGAGGTAAGGACTAAGAGTATTTATAAAGAATCTGGCCGTCGATATTGTCTGTCAGATGAGACAGATGACCAACGGCAAGGATGAGTCCCTCTCATTATGGATATGGATGTGGACTCCCTCATGGACCCAGGCCCATTGAGGCCTTCATTGTAATATATGTGAGCCAATTTGAGAAAAGTTAGAATTGGGCAGGCCAATTCCAACGGGCCCTACTCGAAGCCTTCCATGCCAATTCTCCCATAATGATCCCAAAGAGCTTGGCTTAACTCTCTAAGCCCTGTCACATCATCCTAGAGAATTAAACCCAGATAAAAATTAGGCTAATGGCCTTTGTAACAAGATCAGTACATCTATAATATGCATGCATCAAACGAAGGCCACATTTATCTTGCGGGTGCTAAAAAAAAAAGGTAAATAATTAAGTAAACAAATTGATCATTTATGAGATTGTTTGACAAAAGTATGTCTTTCTTCTTTCATGCGGGTTATTGTTTATCATTATTTATTAACATCTACTTAATATGCTTTGCTGGTTAATTTGGTAAAATTGGAAATAAATTATTCATTTTGTGAATATAAAAGACCTAAAGAGCAATATTCATGATGATAATTGCCTTTTTCATGATTTTTCTATTGCGTACTACAAGAAAAATAGTCTTTAAAGATAGAATTTTTATCTCTCAAACAAAATTTCTATTGTAAAACTCATCTTTACTGATTGTGTGTGTAATAATATTACATTTTTTACCAATTTTTGTCATAAAATTTTTGCCTTTTAAAGTAAATTTTTATGTAGTGGTAGTCTTAATAATATATATAGTGGAGATAGATTTAAACCCAAATAGGAAGAAAGGATATTGAGGTAAGTTTTTTTTTTTTTTAATTAACCAACAACATTATACACGTTATAATATGTGGACAAGGAACGAACTTATTCATTAGAAAACCACAATTTATATTATTAGGTTGTTATTGTCTTAGCAGGATATATGGAGGTATCGAGTCATTGAGGGCATTCATAAATAAGATGTACAACAAACATCCAATACTCCAATCAACTTAAAAAGAATAAGCATAAAAGAGAATTTAGATTATTATCAAAGTACACATAAGATCTTTAATCCTTAAATTAATTTCAATCAATAGACTATATTATGCAATGATGCAGAAATATATAAAAATATTAATATTAAAAATAAATGAACTCGTTAGATAAGCATAACAAAGAAAACTAAAAGCTACGAAGGTCTAGTATTGGCATTTGCATAAAGTTTCTACCATGAAAGCTTAATAAGCCAACACCTAAAACCCCACAAAGCGAAAAATAATCCTCATGGCAATGTACTCTTCGATTATGTTCAGTGATTATATTAAGGGAAAGGTAATTTTAAACTTAGGTTTGTTTATTTTATCTGTATCCATTTCATAACAAATAGCTTATATTAAAACTTTTCGTGTACAGACCGACGAAATGTACAAACCTAGCAATAAATGGATTTCAGCATAGTGGGCCTGGGCGTTATCGATTCCATCAATATACAAGCTCTAGATGTAGAAGAACAGAATCATGTATGCATAACAAATTTTAGACTTAATTATATAAAACTAGGATTTATTCATCCTACGCAGCTCAATGATTGCCAACATCAAATTTTTAAGGCTGCTGTATTGCTCTTTACTTTATTTTATTTTTTCCTATGGCTAGAAGAAGTGATAGGTAACTGTTGATGGCAAATGGAAAACAATAAAAATCCCCTTTATCTTAGGAATCATCAAGAAAAATAATCTTTTTTTATGAAGACTTTTTTTAAGATTTAAACCGGAATACTATAGTGTATGGACAGCAACTTAGGTACTAAAGCCTACATACGACTTATTGCTGGTTGTTGCCTTCTTAGAAAAGGACGCAAACCTAAAAGAAAACGGGTCCCAACTCCCAAATTCAATTCAGGTGATAGCTTATAACCCTAAACCTAGTAGAAACCCCTGCAAATGTAGCTCCAAATTTCCACAAACATGCACATATATACTGCCATACGAAAACTTGTATTTTTACTCAAGCATGGAATTTTATGTTTATAAAATTGTCGAAAAAGAATAGAAGCGTGGGAGAATTAATAATTCGTATACAGAACTGACCCCGTGATCTGATTCTTCTTTATAATTCTGAATCTTGGGCATAGAACTTTTAATGCAACAAGACATAGAGAAAAGAACAAACAGAAAAGTTTAAAAATGTCATGAAAATGATGGGTAATTTGGGTTTCTGACCCTTTTGTGGAAAAGGGTCTTTCAGCAAAGTTGTTTTGGATGAGAACGGTGAGAAGATATATACAATTGATTGGCTGCATTAATATACCACGTGGTGGGTGACATGTAAGTTTAAAAAAAAGATAAAAAAATTTTATATGTAAATAGCTTTTTAAAAACTTAATTACTATCACCACGACTTATCTCAACACGTGTCATATTATTACTCTTTTTCCCACTTATTTATTAACACATGGATTTTTAAAATTCACATATGAAAAAGTAAATTACATATGATTGTTATTTCTGGACATGTTAAATACCAATTTCTTGTCCCAGCGATTTTTTAGTTATTTATATTTTTTACAGAGAGTAGTCATTACTTATTAATATATGGATTTTTTTTAAATCTTAATTATTAAATACATGTAACAATATTTAAATATAGTAAATAATTTTATTGATATTTTTAGTTCTTTTTTTTTTGTTTTAAAATTCAAAATGGTCAATTTTGATCCGTTTAACTTGTCCTTTGTGCAAATGAAAATGAAATATTTTTCGACCCCAAAAAAAAGAAAGAAAGAAAATGAAATATTTGGAAGATTGTATCATGGTCCCATTTCAATTTCTAAGCATTCCGCGTGAATTTTTTTTTTTTCCAAAATGTTCAGCAAACAGTGAAGTTACGTCTGCTTGGATTGTTACAAATTTATTTGTATTGTATCTATATATCTGTAATTTATCTATATCATAGTTATATCGTATTTATTTGATCTATTTATGAGTAAAATTATTAGTTTTTTATCTGTATCTGTTTTTTAATAAATATCTATTTAAAAAGGACAAAAATATAATACCAAAATCACATAAAATAAACAGTAATTTAACTTATCTAATAAAATTCGTCTATTAGCATACTGCCACAAAGTACAAGAATTGTAATAATTTATTAGCAATGACTGACTATGTAAATGTCATTCCAGACAAAAAATTAATAATAATAATAATAATATAAATAACAACTACAACAACAACATGGTTATCTGGAGGAAGGGAAATTAAATGTACCATAAAAGGCAATTGTTATTAACTTTAATTTTTTAAGAGTTAAGGTCGATAATCATTTATTATACTCTAATTTGAGAGTTAGAATATTAATAAGACTTGAAAGAGGCCCATGAAGCCGGCCAGAGAAGAGAAGATCGAGTCTCCATAATTAAAGTAGTTAATAAATATTATGGATTTCAATATGAAGTGATAGTACCGAGAGTTTGAGTTTGTGAGGTGGGGTTAAATGTAAGCTTTAGATGGAAGATGGTTAACCTATTAGGGGGAAGAATTTTTTAAGTTTATATATTCTTCTACAATTTTACGTGAAATCAATATGGGATTGTAATAAAAATAAAATGATGAAAATGTTAAAAACTGATATTGCTTAGAAGTATTTTTAGTTATTACATAGTATAATAAAGAAGGAGGAGAAAACTTCATGAATTGCAAAAAGCAGCCCCTCCCCTAATATTAAATACCTTACATTTATGTGTAAATTATTTCTATGTACAGTTTTATAAAACTATAAAACATTTTAACCATTTGTTTAAAATATATTGATCCGCAATACATGGCGGACCATCCACCCAAGTTGAATCTTTTTACCACTTAAAACAATCAGGAAAGAATGGTGCATTTGATTGGGTAAGATTCTATCATTGTTTTTATGTTGAAATGTGTTGTTCTGCTTAAAAAATTAAATTAAATTATAAAATAAAGGTGGCTTTATTATTGTTTTAATACTAAATTATATATTTGATTCAAAGATTTTATTATCTTTTTAATGTTAAATTGTTGAAAAATTATATTAAATTATAAAATATAGATAGACTTGAATTTTCTAAATCATAAAATTACGATTTGGTTTGATTGGATATGTAGATTGAATTGTTATTTATAATCTAAGAACAATCAAATGCAGATGTGTAAATTTATTTTACCGGTGTTTATATGTTTTCTTCTTCTTCTTCTTCTTCTTCTTCTTCTTTTAATAATAAGTAACAAGATTGTGTAAAGGCCATCACAATAAACATTTTGAAAAAGAATTTTAAAATGGAGTTAATATCATGAATAATACCTAAACTTTGGTAAAATATGCAGTTGGGTACTCAAAATTTTAAATCGATAAATTTAATACCTAAAAAAACTTTTCATGCACATCAATAGTACTCTTATCAATTGGCTAATACCGTCATCCTACTTCATATTTTTAATCAATATGATAGAGATGTCTTTGGCGAATACGAAAAGTTCTTTTGGTTACTAAATTGATCAATTTTAAAGTTTAAGTACTTAATTAATTAATTTAAAAGTTCGGACATCTAATTGAATATTTTATTAAAATTTAGGTACCATTGGCAACGTTTACCATTTTAAAGTGTTGATAACAATACTTTTAAGTTTAAGGCCAGCCCATTAAGCCTGCCAAGTGGCTGTCTTTCCTTAACATTCCCCTCTATAAGATTTGTTCTATATATCCTATAAAACACTAGACAACAGAGGGACAAGACTTAGCAAAATTTCACTTTTCCTTATAAATGTTCCACTCGATGTATAAGATTCGCCGGTATATCACCTCATTTGATATATCTCTTATGAGATAGCAGGGCTCATTGAGATCTCCGAAACTCTCTAAACCTTTTATAGTTGTAATGCTAACAGAGGGATTATTCCATCGTGTCTTAACTCGTGTTTGCTTATTTTGCATAAGTGTGCATGGGGATCTTTAGACTGAGCCAAACTTCCTCCCAAAGAACATAACCCCAGTATAAGTCATCATTAGACCAATTCATTCATAGAGCTAGTTTATGATATCAATTTTGAGTTGGCCTGTATATTTTATTCTAGAAACTTTAGTCATAAATAGCAAATACATTACAATTTCAGTAGATATAAATTTTTTAAACATTATATCACTATTAAAGAATCACAACTAAAATATTATTTTATTTCTTAAAATAAGTTGGTTTAATTCTTCAGATGTTAAACTATATTCTAGCCATTTTAGCATTATATTTTTATTGTTTTCAAATAGTCTTTTAATCAAAAAACAGATACTGATGAAAAAATTGATGATTTTACTCATAAACTGATATGATATAGATAAGTTATAGATATAGATTTAATACAGATATTATACAAATAACAATCAAGCAATCCAAACAGAGCCGTCGGTTGATTTCCCAAATTAACCATAATAACAGTAAAAAAAGAAAACACATATTTCTAGGCGATTTTGCCATCGGTTCTTGTTTTCAAACCCAAACCTATTCACAATATCGAGATTTAATTTTTAAACAACAGTCCACTTAGCATACAATAATCTGAGATGAATCCATTGAAAGGTGAGGTGCCATTAGGGCTTCTTTTTTTTTTTTTTTCCCTTTCCCCAGACACAATACCAGAAATCATAACAAGAAATCTCATGTAGCCGGGAAATTGGTTTTAGTTATAGAATTTTCAACTTATCAATTGAATTAATTTGTTTGTATCATTTTTTTTAATTGTTTAAAAGAATTTGAAAATCTAAAAAATTTAAAAAAAAATACAAAATCATAATAATACTAATTTAATCTGTTTACTTGGCTACAAACTCGTATATTCTCGTGTGTCATAGTGAATAATGATCATATATTTTTGGTCTCAACTCATCGTTTCATGGTGTATGAACAATGGGCTTATTGTATATTAGGCTGGGCTCGTGCAGAAACCAAGCTCTTGAACATTGTAACCTCTGGCCCAAAAAACAAAAGAAAAAACATTGCAACCTGATATGCTTATGTTCATAATGACCAATGCAACAGGGGAGAGGAATTCAAACCTAGGACCTCTTAATTGAGAAACTAGGAAAATAACACTAGGTTACAATATTATTGACGATATTCTCGTCAGTTTGATATCATATTTTTATGGTTTTCAAATTGATGTTTATCAAAAAACATATACCAATAAAAAACTGACAGTTTTACTCATAAACTAGCCAAATAAATACGATATAGATATGATACAAATTTGATACAAATACAAATAAAAGTCCGATAATCCAAACAAACCTTACTAGCAACGGAAAAAAAAAAATTGCATGCGTGATTTAAAAATATTATAGCGGGTGGAGTTACATTAGTTTGGTTGAGTGTTACTCTTGTAGTCCAATGTTTAAAACTCTTTCGGCCCATCAGTCCAAATTATCAAACAAACACCATTTCACTTCATTACGCTTGATGGAGCCCATGAGGAACGTTACTTTTAAGTTTTAACTTTTAGTAATTTAGTTTTCAAATTTTATTTTTTGTGATTTTGTTTTTTTGTTTTGCAATTTGATTTTCATTTAGTGTTTATGTTTGCATAAAAATTAAGGGTCGTTCCATTTTTTTATATTTTAGTGTCTATACTATTGCATTCTATTATCTCTATTTTATTTTTGATGCATTTTAGTACTTATTTTACTGATAAATTTATAAAAATTTGACTGATAATTATTTCAAAAATTAAAAGAAATTTTTTTTTTTAGCTTTTTAACCATAAATAACTTTCGCATCTGATATTCCATTATCAAAATCTTATATGGTTAGAATGCACTTCAAATTTATTTTATTTAAAAATAAAATCTACATTCTGCATTCCAAAACTATATGAAACAAGTAAAATTTTAAAATACTTTTAACTTTTAAGTCATGTGTTATTGGCCTTATAACATGGATGTTCAAATCTTTCGAATTATGTACTTGCCTATGTTATAATATTTCGTAATACTGTTCATTTTAACTTGCAACCCCACGACTTACATATTGAACATCTTATTAGTGTAATTGTACAATCCTTAGAATGCAACTAATTTACAAAGTAAAAGCTCAAAATCACACCATTGGAAATCATTCATTTAATAGGTATATTGATCTAAATCTCTTATTTTTTTACATTTTAGAATTCTCAACCATAATAGGGGGGAAGAAAGAGAGAGAATTTCCATAATTCCTTAAACATTTTCTTGATTCCTATATTATATGTTTTTCCTTTTTCTTTTTTTTGACAAAATCACACAAGTTGCATGTGTCTTCTATATTTTGCAACATTCTATGAACTACAATTTATTTTTATTTTAGATGATCTTTATATTGTTCAAATATTTTCTTTATTTGATAAATTTTCTTAAAAAATTTGTAATATTATGATTAAATGTATATTTTTATACCTCTTAATATGATCATCAAATTATAAGGATACAGTATTGCAAATTCCTTTTTTTTTTTTAATGATTATAACTTTATAAT
Organism: Combretum micranthum; assembly: GCA_024138025.1. NCBI lineage: Eukaryota > Viridiplantae > Streptophyta > Magnoliopsida > Myrtales > Combretaceae > Combretum > Combretum micranthum. Next base: position 435,485 of record JAMXBD010000701.1, read on the forward strand.
TACACCAAATTTTAGAAGCACATAAAATAAACAAGTTATGCAAGTCGACTTAAAAAAAAATCTTTAACCATATGGTTTTAAATCAAATTAAAATTATTAAATAGTTTTTAGCATGGGCTTTTCAGCTATAAGCTTACAAATATGCAACGTACCATCTGCAAGTTATGTAACCTTAAAATTTGAAGAGTTAATGTCATGAATAATACTTGAACTTTGACAAAATATGCAAGTAGATACATGAACTTTGAAATTAATTAATTTAATACCTGAAAAAACTTTTCATACACGCAATAGTATATCTATCAAATTCTTTTAGATACTTAATTTGATCAATTTCAAATTTTAGGTACTATATCGATCAATTTTAAAGTTCAGATACGTAATTGCATTTTTCCAAAATTTAGGTACCATTCATGATATTATCCCAAATTTGAAAAATCAATGCCTAAATACCATAAGAGACATAATATGATAATAACATGTTATACTATGTCGAAATATATCATTTGACAAATTAGAAACTTTGTTCTTCAAGGTTAAATGATATTTGATTTGCAACTTATGACTTCAAATTTAACTTAGTGTGGATAGCTAGAGGACATGTAATAACCAAAATTCATGAAAGTAAGAAATAATAATCATTAAGAAAATAATGTAAAATTTTTTAAAAAGTTTTAAGAAAAGTTATGGAAAGCATTCCCAATTTCTTATGATTTAAGAATATTGAAATTTAAATAAATTAATGATTGTTTAAAAATTTGAATTATTACTTTTTAAGATAAAATTCTATAAAAATAACAAGGATGAAATTAAAAATATATATGCAAATAAATGAAAATGAGATTCAAGTAAGCAATAATAACAATCAAAGTTATAAAATAAAATATTTCGGATTATTAAATAAATGAATGATGAGTAAATAAATAATTATAAAAGATTGGTGCTAAATCTACATAACTTAAATTTTAAGATGTTTTGTGAAAATAAAAATAATATAAGAAACCCCAAATCAATATAATAAGAAAGAATAACACAACAAGAAATATCAAACAAATTGGATAATGAATACATAAATATGATATATTAATCCAATAAATAATAGATTATTAAATAGTTCAAAATTACAATGGAAGTGAAAACAGTATTATATTTTAATATAAATTAATTAAAATAAAATAAATGAAAGTGTGAGTAAAAGAGTATCATCAAAAACGATTGAACACTCGAAATAAAAAATAAAGTTAATATAATGTTAACTACCAGTAGATAATTAATCTAATGTTGTTTAGAGTATAATTTAATAACTAAGTTTAGATAGTTTAGTTATAAGTAATTTGAATTATAGGTTATAAATGGATAGATTGATATAATCAATTAATAAAATAGACTTAATTGAAATTGAGATTTTTAAATACTCTTTTCAACCTTCTATTTATTTCAATTATCCATTTCATGAATCAAATTTCTTAAATTTTTTTAGTTATCAAATGTAAACTCTATTTCTTTCAAAATTACTTAATTACTTTGATTATTTTCTCATCAAGTCAAATTTCACTATTTTATCAACCAATTTTAATTTCATTATCCATTTCTCTTGATCTACAGATGATCTAAAAGTTTCTTAAGCTCGATATTAGATATCTAAAATACTCGAATGTAGTCTCTATAATTTAATTCTATACTTTCTATTTTCATGAATTTTGTGATTACCTACTTATTTAAAATATCAGTTTCTAAGCCCAAACTCAATTAAATATCAAGTTTTACAAAATTAAATTTCTAAACTTGGTATGTAAGTCAAGTTATTAATTTTACTTATTTATATTATAAAATCTTCTCTTAATTATTTTTAATGCTTAAGATAATGATCTAAAAGGTTTAAATCAAGGCCCTTATTTATAAATATCCCCAATTAATGTTGGCATTATCTTAATTATTCTTTTCGCCATCCTTAATCTATCATTTATCTTCTCTTCTTTCTTTCTTTATCTTTCCCTTTACGTTTCTTTTCTCATTCTCTATTTCTCTTCTCCTTTAATTCAAATTCTAACTCAAAGTCTCAATTTCAAAGGAGACTAAAGAGAAATGAGGACATAAACAAGATAAATGATGAAGACTAAGTAGGTGGAAGCTTCATCAAACAAGAAGAAGAAGAAGTAGCAGTAGTGGTAATGAAGAAATGAGAATTGAAATTCATCAAACATGTAAGTATGATGTTGTTCTTGTTTTTATTTGTTGTGATTGCTGTTATATGATAATTTAATGTTAGTTATGAGTAAAGCTTAAGAAGAAACTTGTAAACTTTTGACATATGAGTGTATGCCAAAACTAGCATGTTTAGGCTTGAATGGATCAAAGGAGTTAATGGAATGATTTGATGAAATGAAAAATAGAAATGTGTATAGAAGTGTTATAAGCTGTGTTAATGAGTTGATAAGGTGTTGAGAATGGTTTTTGATGGATAAAACATGTAGAAAAGTAACTTAAAGAAGAGAAGAAAAACAAAGGACACGTTTCTCGGCTGACACCCCCTCGTCGGGGATGGTGGCAAGGCCGTAGCAGCTACGATGTTCGTTGCTGGTTCACCAGATGGGCGTGGCAAGGGGCGTGGTGGCCTTGGGCCCCTTGCAAATTTTACACTCTCCTTGATATGTAGGTATGATGAGTCATTTTATGCATGACCTATGGTAGAAACAAATTAGAAGCATATATGGATGCTAATTAAGCAAGATCTTTAGTGAATAGAATATCTACTACAGGTTGTTGTGTATTTCTTAGAGAAAGTTTAATTGCTTGGAGAGGTATGACATAAGTAGTTGTAGCAAGTTCCAGTGCAGAGGCTTAATTTAGAGTAATGGCTCAAGTTTGTGAACTTTTATGGTGGAGAATAAATAATGAAACTATATTGTGATAACAAGTCGACAATTAGTATGACTCACAACTCCATCTAACATGAACGAATCAAACATATAAAGTTGGATATACATTTTACAAAGGAGAAACTTGACATTAGATTAATAACTACAACATATGTATCTTCCAATAATCAACTGGAAGATGTTTTGACTAAGGATTATCACTTGAAGGTAGCATGAGTTGATTGGCAAGCTGATAATGAAAAACATCCACTCCCTAGCTTAAGGGAGAGTATAAGAATATCTTAGAATTGATTCCTATGTAAGTTATAAATTATTTTAATATTTATAGTAATAAGTTATTAATTTTACTTATTTATATTATAAAATCTTCTTCTAATTACTTAATTAAACAGGAGGAAGAGAAAGAAAGCTAGAAATAAGTAACTCTCTCCATTTGATTGTCAAGTCATTTTTTTATCCATTCCTTCTAAACTATTATAGCTATTAATATTTTTAGATAGCTATTGCAAGCCATTAATTTTATTCCTTTTCGATTATATCCATGAACTAACTTGCTACATATAACTTATATAATCTAACATGATCTATGCATGCTTAAGTCTTATGGAGTAATATAATCTTTCAAGTATGATAATTCCTGCCTCTGTCTATGTTGCCCCAAATCAATATTTTGCTCAAGTTGACTAGATATATCATTTGGCTCCTTGTTTGAAAAATGTTATCCTCAAGTAAAAAAGTCATGATAATCTCTAAAATACTCTTTCAAGTCAATCCTGTGCAGTATCTTTTGGTAGTAGAGTTTCCCATTGAACCAGAACTTAAGGAACGGTATGCCATTATTTGGTATTTGTCTCGAACTCAAAATTGATAATGGCCTAATCAAATGATGATTATTAGTTGAATCTCATGGTAAAATCACATTATCCCCGTTATCCCCAGTCACCTTCTTCAACTAAGAAATATGAAAAATTGGGTGAATACGAAACCCTTGAGGCAACTCCGATTGATAAGCTCCTAAACCAATGGAAACCAAAACTTTGAAAGCCCATAATATTTTATAGCTAAATCATAGAAGATTTTTAAGTTAGGAAAGTTTGCTTATATGGTCGAAACTTAATATAAGCCAAATGCCTTACTTGTAATGTCTTATTAACTCAAAGGTTAATGTCAAATTTGATACCTCAATTTTACCTTAAAATTTAATTAGGTACTTAGACTATTTTTGGTAGCTCGTTAACAATGTTAATAACGCTTCTAATATAGATGTACAGACCAATCACATCATGACATATGCCATATGATGTGGCATCTTTATATTTTTTATTTATAATTTTTTAATGACATTATTATTTAATATTTATGATTTTGTATAATATTTATTTTATTTTATTATAATCAATATTATTGTCTTATCTTTAAGCATTTCACTTATTCAAAAATTTTCGAAGATTTTTTTGGACTTGATAATACATGAAAGATTCAATTTCAATATTTTACCAATGTGGGACAAAGTTGTTCAAAAGCGAAAGAGATAGAATAGGCAAAATTGATAAGTCAAGTTCGACAAATCCTAATCCTGGTAAAACTAATAAGTTTAAGAACGTGACTTTGAGCTTCGGAATTATGACGACTCCACTGGAACTAAAATAACAAGACAGAGTTTCGACAGTGACTCCGAACTCCAAATGGTTAATAATGCCATGACTTGAACTTCGAAATTTCGACGATACCACTTGAACATATTTCGATGATGCCATTAAGTACACCATCGTCCTCTTCGATATCCTCGATCCTTCATACCATCTCTATTATGTTCATTACCAAACAACGGTATTTGATTCTTAAGGAATTAGAATCCGATTCTCAATAGAACAGCTCTATTTCAAGAGTATAAAAATAGACTAACCACTAACAACCTAAACTCAAAAATTGATTGAGCTAAAGAGAGAGAGTACGAGCTACAGAGAGAAAGAGTTGGTCTTGGTTCACACGATGAGAACAGGTCTTATGTGTCAAAAATTGTGTTTTGTTCTGTGTTGACAAAGGTTAATGTAGTTTGTGCTGCTCGGTTGTTTCAGTTTATGGTTTCGATGGTTTTCGTTGCTAGCGGCTCGATTTTAAAGAAGATGGATTTGAATGTTCTTGGTGAAGGAAGTGATGTCTTTGTGCCAATGCTTAGTGAAGGTCAGCATGGAAATCACCTAGGCTTAACTTTCGATCTCCATTGTTATTAAAGCAGCTGATCATATGAGAACCTTGTCAGCTGAAAGATGGAGAAAAGGAAAGACCAACGTGACAGTGAATGTTTTTTATTATTTCATGCTATGTTTCACACGTAAAGGACAGAACATTGGCATTTGCATTATTGTCCCACTGTGACTCTTAAGAGAACCTTATGAACTCATGTGATGGCCATAATTACACCATCCAATGATGAAAATTCACTAAAATAAAAACCAACCATTTTTACTTTTGACTGGTCATCGCCAATTCTTGTCCCGATTTGGAAGTTCTTTACCTCTGTTGTCTCACAGATTGTACCGATGATGGGATTTTAGAGATTGGCGGCACCTACATGAAGCTGAGGAAGTTGCATATTGATTCTTGGAGCCAGTTTGGAGGGAGAAGTATTGGAGATGAAGGGGTTACGATCCTAGGTTCGAGATGCTCTCAGCTTTAGGAAGTGGTGCTTATGGGACTCAACATGAGGATTCCTTCCTTGAATGTGATGGCGTCCAATTGCCCTCGTCTAGAGAGGATGGCACTGTGTGACATAGAGACGATGGTGGATTCTGACCTTGTGATGATCGCGCACAAATTCTCAGCATTAAAGAAACTGTGTATAACATAGACTTCCATATATCTTGGTCCCGCATGGAAAACTATTTGTAAAAAAGACTTCTATATAACATAAAATTTGAGAGCCGAGAGGCGTTTAGATGGGCTTGGATTCTGACTTTGAATTGAATATCTTCTTAAAAATAATATAATATTGATTACCCAAAAATAAAACTAATTACAATGAAAATGAAGATTTTGCCATGTAATATGAAAATCTAATTAAAATATGCCAAATTACATTTGTCATAGTTATTAGTTTATATGTCCACGTTATTAATACCATTAATAGAGGTATCAAAAATAGCTATGTAAAGTTCGTTCAGCTATTAAAATTAAACTTTTGAAAGTTCAAGTGCTTAATTGAATTTTCGGGCAAAGTTTATATACCAAATTTGATATTAACCTTTAACTCAATGTTGATTTAAACCAAATTCTTTATCTTAAGTCGAGCTTGAGACAAAGTATATTTTACTTGTTTCAAAAGAATATCTCTAAATTGCAACAACTTCAATCAAAGAAGAACCCCTAGTATTGTTAGTTATCTTGGGTAGTTCTCTGTCATACAAGACTTCAAAGGGAGTCAGCTCTACACTATAATGATAACTAGTGTTAAAAGCAAAATTTTGCCCAAAGGTAAATACTTATGTTATTTCAAATGGCAATCCATAATAAAAGCTCATAAGCATTGTTTTAGACATCTATTAAAAACTTCCAATTGACCATCTGTTTGGAGATGATATGTTGAACTCATCTTCAATCATATGGCATTAAGATGAAATAAATCATTCCAAAAATGACTAGCTAAAACCTTATCTATATCTGAAATGATAAAAGTCATATGTTTGATATAATTAGATATAAGTCAAACAATCAAATATTTCCAATGTTCCAGAGATACTAAACACACACACAGAAGTACTCACGACTCCCGCTAAAAAATTAGGGGGAACAAAAGGGGTCCAATTAAGCATGGCGTGGTTTGACAAGCTTTCAACACTTATCAAAAAAGAAAAAGGAAAAAAGTAGTCTAATCCACTTACTCTTTACTTCAAACCATCAATAGACAAAGTTCATTGCAACACTTTATGAGGACTCTATTATCCTGCAAAATTCTTTGCAACTTCATCCTAACTTCAAATTAATAGTCTAGCCTTAGAGCTCCCCATTAATTACCCAACAAGTCATATCATGCATTCCATAGAGGCTTAAATGCCTAATCTATTGTATCATCCCAAAGTTATAGTTAGGCTCGTAACCTAATCCAAGCATGCCACTCTTTGAAGTAAGTAGCCATGCGACAATCATCAAATAATTATGTTGAGTTTAAGTATTAGTAAGTTATTAATTATATCTTAACAAGTAACACACATTTATTATGTACTTGATGACTATTTCCAAAACCTTTCTCCTTTCCTAAAGCTCAACTGATAATAGTTGTTCATGGATTTAAATACAATCATATTAGGAAAATGTCTCAAGTAATCTAAGTGATGTATTCTTTGTTCCTACTAGGGGTGGGCAAAAAAACCAGTCGAACCAAACCAACCAATCCGTAATCGAACCAATCCAAACTGAAAATATGGTTTTTTTAATGGTTTGGTTTGAAAATTTTCCAATCCAAACAATCCGTAAATTTATGGTTTGGTTTGGAAGGTAACCAAACTAATCCGTAAAATCGAACCAAACCGTTTTAGAAAAATATAATAATATTTTACTATATGTTTATATGATTTCATTTGATATTTATTAATTGGTGAATATTGATTAAAATCAACTTGTTCAATTTTATTTTTTTTAAGCTCATGATATGTAATTTTTTGTTTATGATGAACTATTGCTTTTTTCGATAACTTTTAACTTTGCAAAATATTAAATTTATTTATTCAGTTATAAACTCTCATCATGTATTAATTGTTTAATATATTTTGTTAGCGGATCATTTTATTCATTGATGAATTTTGTTGATAGATTATTTTTTATTTTAGCTAAATTATTGGTAGATAATTAACATGATGGTTTTATTAAAAATTATAAATTATGACTTACTATGCAGTGGTTAGTAAATGTTTTATTGGTGGATAATTGATTTTATAGAAAACTATAGATTAGAAGTATGATGAATTTATAAAGTATTTTGTCATGGTTTATAATATAAACTTTGTAAAATGATATAAATATTTAAGTATCTACACAAGTGTAAAAAAACTAGAAAAAAAAATTTAGTTAGAAATTTGATTTAAACTGTAATCCAAACCGAACCAAACCTTTATTTAATGGTTAAAAAAAAATTTAATTCGAACCAAACTGTTACTTAATGATTTGGTTTGGGATGAAAAAAAAGCAAAACGTAAATTATGGTTTGGTTTTCGAAAAAACCAAACCAAACCGATCCGATGCCATCCCTAGTTCTTACTATTTAAAATACTCGAGTTAAGGTTCATATGTTTTCGGATCCTAAGTTAAAACTTAACTCATTTGTGGACATTGAGCTTCCGTTATAGATAAACAATATTTCCTAAAGTACCATGCCAACAATATTTAATCGAGTTGTCTAATTAATTATACATGTTAAGATTGGTTTTAGGTTTAGGTTAATCAAATTTCAATGGGTTGTCTTTGTGGGTTTTAGTTTTTGACTTTCCAAAATAAATTACCATAGTCTATTAATCACTTTATACTACTTAGTATCATATTCCAATTATCATACTAATAAACATGAAAGGCTTTATTTGGTTATATTTTGAATTATTAGAGAAGTTGTACTCAACATGGTTGTGCAAAAAGGTCGTGTTCCCAGCTCCATAAGAATTCAGACCATGTTGAGAGGTTATGTTACTCCAGGATTTAGCATGGATGGAAACACAACTCATAATGAGAGTCGTGTATAGGTTAATAACTTTAGAAGGTTTAAGCATGACCATGCTAAGAGGTCTTTTGGGGGTCAATAGCTAAACACGGGCAAACACATGGATTGTGTGAAGAGGTTGTGTTAGCTTAGATTTTTGCTATAGCTTTAATATGGCTTATGTTTAAGGGAATGGAAATTTTACGTAAATTTATAATTGCTAAGGGACTAAAAGTCAAGCATAAGTCATGTTTAGAAATTACTTATTAACAAATTTATAGGAAATTATTTCATTAAGAAGGTAGTTTGGATGCATAATCTATCAATGTAATTCCCAAGTCTCTCAAACATACGTCTAATCACAAATAATTAAATTTTCCCAATCTAACACATAGTATTCAATTAGATTCTCAATTCTCCGAATTCACTAATTCCTTACTAGGGATTAAAGTTCATATAATGTGTTATAGTTTTACATTGGTCCCCTTTAACTTAAATCATTATGGGTTAATGTTGAATTTAGCACCTGAACTTTGTTGAAAAATTCAATTAGGTATCTAACCTTTCAAAAGTTTAATTTCAATATCTAATTGAACTTTTCGAGGCTATTTTTTATACCTCACTTAATTCCATTAAGTCTATTTGCACATGTGGAATCTTCGCCCAATAAGTATGCGATACATATAATTTCACTTAAAAAAAACAGAGAGAGGGGGAAAAAACCTAAAAACAAAAAGAAAAAATAAAGGGAAAAAAAAACCTCTCTCCCTTCTACCTTCTTAATTTCTCCCTCTCTCTACTCGATCGCACCTCGTTCTTTCTCATCTCACACACTCTCATTACAACCCATTGCTCCTTACCTCTCACTTCCTTTCTTTCAACCCCAAAACAATAACCTAAACACACCACTCTCTCAACACCAACCACCATGAATACTACCAAAGCCAAACCCCCAACACCATAAAAAACTACCCCCACTAACTCCATTGAAACTTCCACATTGACACCAATACACAAGAACACCACACCATAACCATTATCGAACAATAAGAAAGAAGGTCGGAAGCTAAAGGTAAAGGATAGGGCGCATAGGAGAGAGAGGGTCGAGACCCCCTCTTATCTATATATCATTATTGGAATTGATAAGTTAAAGATCTAGGTGTTTTGATGGTTATTATGCGTGTAGATGTTTTGCGATTCGATGGTGGTGGTGCATGGTGGAGTCTGTTTGGGTTGCAGCGTGGGAGTTGTAAACACCTTGATTTACACAACCTGAATATGATAATCACTAAGAATATAAAGAAAAAAACTTTAAGAAAGTCGCAAATATTAGTCCTGATTTTTTGCAATTTAAAAATATTAAAATATGAATTAAAACATAAATAATTTTGAACTCATTTATAGTTTAAATTTTGATTAAGAGTTTATCGAACTAGTGAAAAATACCAACGATAAGATTACTGGTCGTGAGATAATTACTCAATAAATACAAACATATGACTCTAGATATTAAGCGTAGAATGAAGAGATAAGTTTTTAGAGTCTATTAATTAGTAAATGATAGCTTAGAGATAAATTGCTATGATTGAAATATACGTGATAGGATCAGTAACTGATCAAAATCTACAAATCAAAAGCTTAAATAAAAATTTTGATTTCATAAACATGAATATAAGAATATTCCGAGCTTATATAGCCTAAAACTTTAATTTGGCTTATTGGGTTTGAAAACTCTAAAATCCTAAAAATACTTAATTGCATAAATTTAAAATTTTAATTTCCAACCCAAAAGTGTTCTACAAATAGTTTAGAAGCCTTAGATTTAATTTTAGAGATATTGCCTTGAAATAACGAAAACAATTAATGTGTATTGTTTAATATATAACACCAAAAGATAGTAGTTATACATAATTATAAAGTCTAATAGATCCTAAATGATATTATAGAGACAAAACATAAGTAATAAAATGAACTTTTATAATGTCACATGATAAATCAATAGCTAAAGAAATTGCTAAATCAATATTTCAATATTATAATCATGAAATAAATAAATAAATCAATAACTAAAGAAATTGCTAGAATCAATATTTCAATATTATAATCATGAAATAAAAGACGATATTAAGGATATAATAGATAAATTTTAATTTTAGACTTTAAGGCCTTAAATCTTCAATCGCATAAATTCAAAACTTAATAATAATTAATCTTAATATTATTTAATGCATTAGATCAAAACTTAATTTTACTTGATCATGTAAGTTTAAAGTTTAATATATTAACTTATAGTGATAAATAAAATATTGTACGGAACTTAGAGACCAAGTTTTGATTTTACAATATTATGACTCATAAAATAACTGACAAATTATCCTTCTTCAATGAGAATACCATCTTCATCATTAGTTTTGTCTTTAGCTAATCAAGTAAATTTGAAGAATTTTACCCTATCATATGCTTGTTGTCGTGAGTTGCAAGAGATAAGGCATCATTGCTTTAGTTAACTAAGGTTAAAAGAAATAGTAAGGAAATTTTCAAGAAACACATACATTAATGACTAGAACTTACCTTCCTTTGCAATCTTATCCCTTAGCCATCTAGGAAATATACATCATCATGAAAAAACTTAAATGTAAATCCCATCAAGTCAATTGCCGGCAATTTTCCTTGAATTACCTTCAAATTGCCATCCATTATCCCATCATCATGACCGTCTCTCTTTTTCTTAAACTCAAAATGCGCGCTATTTTCTTTATACTACTCTAGCTAAGCTTTAGGAGAAAGAAAATTTAGAAATTATCCATAATCAAAGCTTTTAGATAGTTATCTACTCAAAGGATCAACTTCAAAGGTAAGAAAATTCCTCTAAACATCTTCATTACTTAGATTACTTAAGGTTTTGAGCTTGATCATCCTTATTTCTTATAGAGGTCATGGTTTAAACCCGGAGGTAGATCCAATATCTATCATTTACAAAATCAAGATAAGATAAATAAAAGACTAAACTAAAATTTTAGTTTAAGTACTATAGAGTTTCGCTTAATGATAGAAAATAGATTTTTTAGTTTGGTTTTCACTTTAAAACTCATAATAATTATAGTATGATGTGAATCTGTGAAGAAAAGCCAAAAATAAAAGGAAGGAATCATACTAAATTAGCCTATATGTTCGGCTACTATAAAGAAAAACTATTTCATATATATATATATATATATCAATTATTTTGACATCATCTTGATATATAAAGTTGTACGAGCTTAAAGATAGAAAATCAAAGTGAAAACCTTAGAAAATATACCTAAGAGTTTTAGCCATAAGGGAATATAGAGGAAATATTTGACTTATTTAAGTAAATGATTTGTATATAGTCTAATGAGACATTAAATTAGTTGATCATATGGTTAAAATTAAATATATGGATTAAAAATATATAAAAATGGCGAAACAATGAGAAATCACGTTTACATAACCCTCAGCATGGCTATGCAGGTACACATGTACTATATAGAATGCTTTTGATCACGTTCTAGTTTCTACATAAGCATTATGCATATCTTGTGCAGCTTATTGTGCACTTTAAAATTGTTTACTGATTGAATTTCATTTTTTATACCTGCATTTTGCACAGCTTATGCAATCACTTGTGCATTTTAAAATCTGTTACTGGTTGTATTTAACATCCTCCAATAGTAGTCTACACAGCTTGTGCAAAAAGGTCAAGTAAGTTATGAATTTTCATTTACCCAATTCTTCATCAAAACCTCTCTTAACTCATTTAAATGTCTTCGTAAAACTTTTTATCTTCTTTTATTCACAAAATTAACATTTTAACCAAATTTATATATTTTTATGGTTAATATATAGATTAAAGATAATCATTTGATAAATAATTACTAGATAAATTGAGGATATATGTATGTATGTATGCATGGATAAAAGTTTAAACTTATAATAATAATAATAATAATTCTGTGAAGAACACACCAGCATCAATACGACAATTTTAGTATTAAAATAGGATACCACATGTTTTCTATGATAAAACTCATATTACACTAAATAATATAAGCATATTATATGATCTATGAAGCTAAATTGATCATTTAAGTAAATTATAAACGTGTATCTTAATTTAGAGAAGTCTGGACTCTATTAAGTATGCATGATATAGGATGAATTCAAGTAATTTAATTCACAAACAATATGTTTTCATAAGTATAAATGAGATTGGGAAACAAACCAACTTAGAAAACCCTAAATCATAACTTTAAACGTTTCAACCTTATGGAGTAATTAATGGAAATATATGCTTAAATTGATGAATGATATATATATATATATATATAGACTAATGGGGACTTAAGTGAATTAATCATATCAGCAAACTCAAGATACACACACAAATATATATATATATATATATATATGCCAGGGCATACTTAGAAAAATAAGGTTCAATATCAAAGATAATACAATTCAAGTAATTGTTAGATAATATGATAGTTTGACTTAAAATTAAGTGAATAAACTTAAGAAATATCATGTATGTATTTTTATTGCTCACAAGACATTTAAAGGATTAATGTTCCAAGATTTTAGTCTATATGATCCAAGTAGTTATTGAATAACATACTGATTTAACTTTGAATTAAGTGACTAGATTGAATAACCCCTCATGTAAACCAAGTTATAGATCTCGGCTTATGTAAAATCATAGGGCTTTAAAGGTATATTGATATGAACTTGAAGAGTATTGAGTAGTATCATCACATTAGTTAATGATATAAACTTAGATTCAAGATAAGTACAAGTTTTGCTATGTAGGGATAACTAGGTAAGGATTATGTTTAAAATTTGATGCTAGATACATTAAACAAGGAGTTAAACTTAAAATTATGAATATAGAAGCAAAACTTGTGGCTTTGGTACTTTGATATATGCCCCAATCCCCTTAGATTAATTAAAAGAAAGCTTATAAATTGAATAATTTGAGATGATCATTAGAAATATATATGAAATAGGACACTTAAGCACCAATAGAACCTATTACAAAGCTATATGTATAGTAATGAGTAACTATATTTCATTTCATAGAGATATCGAATTCGAGTTCTCAAACCTCAGGTATTTCCAATTGTCACATCAACTAAACAATAATGCTCAGGTGAGGGAGTTCTAATGATCTACTATCTGCTTATGCTTGCTATTGCTTGATGTTGTGTTGATTGTATTACTTGTTTGTTGAATGAATGGTTGTTGTGAGTGACATCATCTGCATGAACATTGAAACAAATTGATAACTTTAAATACTCGTCTAAATTAAATGGATATACCCGTCACATGTGATTAAAACCCTTGTAGAAAATGCCCTAGATTTGTAATTGAAAGTATTTTCGAAATGTATCTCTACAAGAAACATGACCTGAAGAATCTTAAGTCGCTCTTTTGTCTTTTGAAATTGCTAAGTTTTACTAAAAGAATTATGAAATAAACTTAGGACATTTCCGTGTAATGTTTGGACAGTGGATGTTGCCTAAGTCGAAGTTAACTTGTCATGTGGTGATGTTAGATGTTGCCTGAGTTGAGATCTACCTATCATATTCACCAATATTAGGTGATAGATATGTCGAGATAAGTCTAAATATTAACCAACATAAAACACATGTTAGGGAATATTTACTTTTTACCAATGACGGGTAAGCATAGGGTTCGTAGGGTAGACATAGCCACAAGGCAGCTTCGTTCAGGAAAGACACGATGTCCCATGTGGGTAAGTACAGGAGATAATTGATATGTAGACCAAGTAAATTTACATTGCCTATGGCTTCGGACCCCCATAAATGTGTTGCTTGCATTCATCATGTATGCATTTATATCATATGTAGATAGATTTGCATTAATATAATCTGATACTTGATAACTTGCGTGACCAATAGTAGTGAGAAACAAACTCACTGAGCCATAGTTTAGCTCATACCCCCATAGTTTTTGTGCAATAATAGTGCTTGCTAGGATTGAGATAAGAATGTATGAAGAGTGCTTCTTCAATAGATTTCTTGAAATTAGAAACTTAGGTCATGTATAAACCAAACTTAGGATTATGAATAAGGTTAATTGTTTAATCATTTGAGATGGACTATTATATAGATTAAAACTCCAATCTTACTATTTGGTAGGGGATATTAATTCTCTACAATCTTGGTGAAATGTGGAAAATTGGGTTCCATAGTTGAGTTTCAATAATAGTATATGTATATGTATAATTAATGTATGGGAAGTTAATAAATAAGTAGAATCTTATAATCTCTAACTTGCAAGATGATTATCATATTGTAGGTGCACGCGTATAATGACTTCAAGATAATCCTACTATACCCCTGTAAGGGCTGTGACAGGAGTGGTTTGGGAGTGGTGTGTTGCGGCATGTGTATTTTGGGTTTCAATTTTGGTTTTGGTGCTGGCGTAGGTTGTCAAGGTAGGTATTGAAGCTTGCAATAGTAGAGTGGTCATGGTGTTAAGTTTTTTTAGGTTCAAAAAAGGCATTTGTGTGTTGGACTTTTGCTATAGTGGTCAGTGTTCAGCTTAGAGTGGATGATGTGTACATAGGGGTTTTGGTTTTGGGTGTTCATCTTCTGGATTTGATTATTGGAACCGAGCAAGAGAGAGGGTATGGGTTATGGGAGGAGGAAAATTAAGGTGAGAGTAGAGAGAGGTGTGAGGAAGAAGGGAGGTTGAGGATAATGTGCGTGGAATCCACGTGCATCTTTTTTTTTTTTTTTTTTGCACTCCCTCTCTTTTTTTAAGTGAAATTACACATGTCGTGTTCTCATTGGGCGAAAATTCCATATGTGCAAATGGACCCAACGAGTTAAGTGAGGTACTCAAAATAGCATCCAAAAGTTTAATTAGATACTAAAATTGAACTTTTGAATTTTCAAGTACCTAATTAAATTTTTTGGTAAAGTTTAGATACCAAATCCAACATCAACCCAATCATTATCAATCCACCTATTCAGTACTTTAAATCATCTAAAGTAGAGCATGTACAAACTATCATAATAAAGCATCTCCAAAACACCAGTTAATCTAATTACGCGTCAAATTGTCAAATTTCATAATACTATAGCTTTGTAACCAACTCTAAACATCTAAATATAATATATATTATGAATTGCCAAAACTGACATCAATGAAGCTCCTTAATCACTCTATCCAAATCAAACTCTTCACTTAAAATACTCAACTGGACATAATATGCCTAGTTGCATTTATACAAGTTCTAACCATTAGCACCAGTACAATTAATCACTTAAACACTCTAATTTCCATAATTAATAAAATTTTCCATATTCAAACATAATTTTCCACTTCATATGTATCATGCCACACACATGCATTGTTTTATACGATTTTGCATCAAATTGCAATTTCCAATAAACATCCAATACACAAATTCAAACCCATATCAACATATCTTCCAAGAAGTCATAAAATCTTAATCCAAACATCATATTCATCAACAAAAGAATTTATAATAAATCATATCTTTAGAAACTCATTCTACACACACTCATCACAACAACTAGTAAACGGACTTTAAAAATCATCACATTCTAACACTGTAAATTAATATTGTAACTTATCTTACTTAAATATGAACTATCTTCACTTGTTGTAGCTGCTACAACAAATGAAGGCCTCTAAAATACCACAATACTTGAAATTTAGCTACCAAAACCATGAACTCATACACCTGTGTCAATTTCCATGCTTAAAACGCTATAAAACTCACGATTGCTCACTTAAAAATAACATTCACCCTATTACAAGTTTTATGAGTCTTGAGTGGTTTTATCTTCTTCGAAGTTTCCTCATTTCCACCATTTCCTAATGAAAAATCATGATTTAGTTATTAATTAATGTTAATCTTAAATTAATTTTACTTAATTAGCACTAAAAGGTCATTGGGTTTAGGCATACTTATCTTAGGCTCCAAAGAGAGAAAGTAGACAGGCTAACTGTAAGGTTTTAGAAGGGTAAGGTTGTGCTTTTCCATACATTGTGCCACATGGCATAATGTTATGCATCTATCTTTTTACATCGAAATAATTTAATCAATACTGAAAGGTTATTAGGGTCTAGACATACTTACCTTAGGCTCTCAAGAGAGAAATAGGTAGGCTGGCCATTAGGTTTTACAAGGGGTAAGGTTGTGCCTTTCCATTCATTATGCAACATGGCACGATCTTATCTGTCAATCTTTTCACATTGAAATAATTTATTGTTAAGGTTGTTGTTGATAATAATTGCTTAAATAAGATAGAATCCAAAATAGTTATCGATAAATAGTACTGAAATTGTGATTTAAACATCGGATATGAAAAAATTATATACTCATATGTTTATGTGTATATCGCAATTAAAAAATTGATACATGCATGCTTGTGTTTGGTGACATCTTCACGTGCCCAGAGTTGAAAGGACAAAAGATCACACACTAGAAGTTGAAAGGTCAAAAGATCGGCATGTGAAGAGTAGTTGAATATGCATTTTGTTCGTAACAATACTGCAAATAATAATTGCGATTTACATGTAAATTCTATATCTTGGTTTGAAACGTGATATAACAACGATATAAAAACTTTATATCTCATCTTATGCGGATGATATATGTATAAAAAATATACATCTCGTGTTATAAATGCAATTTTTCAATGATTTTGTATTTTAGTAATTTTTTTTGTAACTACAATAGACATGTTTTTCACCATTTTTACATCTATAAATTTGAGTAATTTTAACTAATCTAAAGTTTTTATTTAATCTTATAGACCAATTATGGATTTACTAACCAGATTAAATTTATTTTATTATTTTAACAAACTTTCAAATTTTAATTCTTCTCAGCTCTTGAATAGGGGCAAAATTATAATTTCGTGAAAAATTAAATCCTAATTGCACTGCTTGACCTTCACTTGACTTCAAATTCATGAATTTATTATTATTATTTTCATTGAATGTTGTTCTGTATCATTTCACTAATTGTCATAAGACTTCCATTAATAGCATGGTTGATTAATGTAATGAGATTTCAATGGGCAACTGATAGACTAAATAGTCCATTTAGAGATTGTAAAATAACCTAATCATTGCAATAACCTCTTTCATAAGTTAAGATTATGTGATAAGACTATTTTTAACAAATTTATAGTGCATTGATCCGCGGCCTTTTAATTTATTTCAACTTGCTTAATTAGCTAAATCTTATGGTTATAACACTTAGCTTTCATTTCATTAGACTTGCATAAAAAAAAAAAATAATAAAAAAATAATAATTTTTTTTTCTTTTAGTTTCACAAAACAATAAAACCGGAGAGATACCTAGAGTGTCAAACAAAATTCTCCCCTCCCCCCTTCTTAGCTTTTACTTCAAATTTTTTATTTTACTTTTTGGTTTGGGTTAGCTGATTTTTTTGCAATCTCCGATGTAGAAACGAACCAACCAGAACCGGGCCGATCCGTCATCGTCCTGACAAACAGCCATCTAATCTATCTGTTGACGCCTGCCTCGCAACTGAACTCAAAGGCTTCCAAACTCACACACAAACATGGAGGCACTCCACACCAGAATGTGGACTCTATCCTCTCTCCCTCTCAAGCACATCTTTCAGTTCGCTTCTTCTCGTTCCTCTTCCTCTTCCTTTCTCACTCCCAAACGCTTCTTCCTCCGCTGCGGCTCTTCCTCCTCCACCACCACCGCTAATACCTCCTCCGTTTCCGCCACCACCGCTCCCTCCGGTGGCCGTAATCGTCGTTCTCAATCATCCAGCTCTTCCACCTCCGACCGAAAGCCGTCCGTGCCATTCGCTTGAAAAAGGTTAAAACTTTGCCTCACTTAGTTCCTTTGCTCTTTAAGAATTCAGTCGAAGGTAAAATCTTCAGTACATCGAAAGAGTTAGAAACTTTGTTGAAGCAAGGTATTGTTGTATCAGTGCTGAGTTTAAATATTTGTATGGTTCTTAAATTGATTGTTTTTTGCGCTGAATGATTTGAAATAAGTGTAGGCAGATTGTACCTTTTTTGTAAAATGTGATGGCTTTGTGAATAAATGTGTGAAAATGTGGCCTTAAAGTAGAACTTTTTCAATAAGGCATAAAACTCGGAAGCTTTACCCGTAAAATGCAAATATTAGCTTGGTGGAACTTTATGCAATTGGCAATCAGCTTACCACCAGGCTATTGAGGTGTCAACATAATTCTATGATTTACGAGATTATAAAGCAATTGCTGCAGTTCCAATTTGGAACTATTCAGAATGTGCTACTTTCCGTGATCCTAAAGTTCTAGGGTGAAAAATTGGCTTATTTATTTGGATATTGGCTTTTTATTTTCTTGAAATGTAGATTGGTGAACTTCTTGATTCAGTGATTGCGCTACGTTCTAACCTGGAAATGTTTCAACCGCCCTTGATTTCATCTCTTCTGTTGACATGCTGTTAATTAGGTGGAAGAAGAGAGGTAAAGGCCTTGAACCGTATGCTTATAAGTGGGACAGGACGCATTTTGCTAATCAGCTGCAGGAGATGTACAAGCATTTAGGGAATGGTGAGGAGCTGAGCAGTGAGAGTGATCAAGTCACTATCGCAGGGAGACTCACTGCTCGAAGAGCGTTTGGTAAACTTGCTTTTCTGACCCTGAGGGACGATTCAGGAACTATTCAGGTAATGCTGATTTTGTTATCATTGCTTTCTATCTGAAACGCAGTTCAGGTTCAGCATAGATATCCTGTCTACTTAATTGCCCTAAATATATTCTATATCAAAGGTGCATTTCTCTCTCCCGGAAAAGTTCCTACTTAACCAGATGCATCTATTCTCCATCTTTACGATTATTTCTTGACTTGTTTATTATATAGAAATGAACAAGAGAAAGAAAGAATGCGCTTTTTAAGAATTAGCATATTAATGATGACTGAAAAATCAGATGAATGTTCTTCTGAACTTGTGGAAGGGAAATGTATTGGACATCATTAGTTAGGATGGAATATTCTTCATTGTGAACTGGTATAGTATCCCGAGTGTTATATCTATCTGTTGTCTGACTAAATGATCAGGTCATCTAAAATTGCCGATTAGGTATATGACTTTAATTCAAGGTCACTCTATTCACGATTACACACTATACTTAAGATGATATCATTAGAAAGGACAAGTTAATCGTAAACAATAGTTTTTCTCGAAGAGCTTATGGCTCATATTTAGACATGGGCCTGTTACTCAGAGCTTTATCTGCTATGACAATTGACAAATTTAACAAGGAAAACAGCAAAAACTGAATTGAGTTTTATATTTTCTTCTTTTAGCTTTACTGTGAGAAAGAAAGGCTCTCAAATGATCAGTTTGACCAGTTAAAGACACTTGTAGATATTGGTGACATTGTTGGAGCAAGCGGAACAATAAAACGGACCGAGAAAGGTAGGTGCTATGGTGTGTGGATATGTAGGTTTTTCCCTCCTTTCTGGATTGTATATTCTTGCTTACATAGTTTCTCCAAACTGTAGTTGTTCCTGATGTTAAAGATGTTCTTATATGGCTGTTATTTTGCTACCTTTTTTCTTCTTTCTTTTTTTTGTTTAATTTATTATTTAATTTTTTATCCAGGGGAGCTTTCCGTGCTAGTAAATTATTTTGCAATTCTTACAAAATCTTTGCTCCCACTTCCTGATAAATATCATGGTTTGACTGATGTGGACAAGCGCTATCGACAACGGTAATTATAATCCTTATTCTTGCTTCTTTATTGAGAAAGTGAGATTCAGTGGAGCGACGGTCTCAGTTTTTCCTATTTTATCTACATGGAAACTTGATTGTTAGTGTACCAGATATAGTTCTATCATAACAGAGACTTGGGTTGTTTCCATGAATTTGCTCTCACTTTCAGCTGCACCCAGTATCCACCTCAAATCTTTCTGTTAAATCAACTAGGTAATTGTAAAAAACATTATTTTTTCAAGCTAAAAATTGCTATTAAGGGAATTATATGGGACTTGCAGTAACTGTCAGCGGGAAGAGCCCTTATTGTGACATGTATGGAATAAAAATTGCTATTAAAGGAATTATATGGCAAATTAATAGATATATCTGTATTGCATACCATATTTCTACTAAGACTTACATCCTTACTTGGTTTGAAAGGCTTTATGGTTTGCTATTTTCATGCCTTATTATTCCTATGTCTTGTCTTTTTTACTCAGGTACGTGGACATGATTGCAAACCCTGAAGTTGCTGATGTTTTTAAGAAAAGAGCAAAGGTGACTGAAGTTTTTACTTTCCTTTTTGCAATTCAAAGTGTCTGGTTTTGTATTGGCAAAAGTAGAAGCCGTATCAATTATTTGTGGAGATCAGTATAGTAAGATTGTAATAAGCTTGAAAAAACCTACCTTGGATTTTACATGATTTCCTTATTTTAAAACCTATAAGAATTCTTACTTTAACGAAGCAGGGGCTCTCTTCAATGGTCCCCAGTGTGCTTCACCTCTATATTTGAAGATTCGTGCTCTTTTTTCATCCTGTAGATAGTCACTGAGATACGCAAGGTGGTGGAATCTACAGGTTTTGTCGAAGTGGAAACTCCAGTCCTACAGGTTTGTTTATATTTTCATGTTTGATGTGAAAAGAGTAATTGTTGTACCTATCGGATCACTCAGAATCGGGAACAAAAAGAAAGAGAGAAGGAAACAATCTTGACTAGTTCATTCATTAAAAAAAAAAAAAAAAAAAAATATTCCTTTTCTTTCTTTTGTTTTATACATGCCTTTTTAATGAATTATTTTCCACTTTCATTTC
Source organism: Combretum micranthum (assembly GCA_024138025.1). NCBI lineage: Eukaryota > Viridiplantae > Streptophyta > Magnoliopsida > Myrtales > Combretaceae > Combretum > Combretum micranthum. The sequence goes on from JAMXBD010000701.1 coordinate 456,897, forward strand.
TTTCTGCACTAGGGGTCCGTCTGGATTGTCGGATTTTTATCTGTGTCGGATTTGTATTCAAACAGCGACTGCAATTCATCTGTATTATATCAGTATCGTATTCGTTTGATTTGTTTATGAGTAAAATTATTAGTTTTTCATCGGTATCTATTTTTAGTAAACATCTGTTTAAAAACGTCAAAAAATATAATGCTAAAATGAGTAGAATATGATGAAACAAGCAGACCCTATATTTAATGTGGTTGAAGATAGCATTCTGCTAATTGGACTCTTTTATAGTAGATCGTCTCTCTTTTGTTCATCTCATAGACTTGTACAAGCTATGTCCTTTGACCTCTTATGCACTTTATTTAATCGACACCTAGTTGGTTTGTGATTATCTTAATGGGAGAAGTGCAAGTTACATTGTCCCTTTATTTTCATTACAATCAGATGTAGCATGAGTTAAGGCTAAACAAAGTATTCAATGAATAATTGAGGCACTCATAATGGAGAAATAATTAAAAGAACCATTTCCTGTATTTTACTGTGCGTCAATTGCAATTATCCCCCCTTAAAAGGGTTGTTTCTGCTCCCTGGATGTGTCCCTTTTAGCATGCTTCCTAGTGTATGATGCTCGCATCCATTTTCTAGATCATACAGGTTAGATAACATGACAAACTTATCTTTGCATTAGCTATTTTCTCTAATCAGTTATGATGGCTGTTTTCCATGTGAAAGCTGGTTTTTTATTAATTTGCTTGACTAGGGAGCAGCTGGTGGAGCAGAGGCCAGGCCTTTCGTGACATACCATAATTCACTGGGGAGGGACCTCTACTTAAGAATCGCGACTGAACTCCACTTAAAGAGAATGCTGGTAGCTTATTTAATTTACAAATATGCGTTTATGTCTTTATTCAAGCTATTGCATATTCTTCTCCACTGTTCATTAGCATGCCGGCTATTAAATAGATTAATCTGCCACCAGCTAAGAAAAATGATCACCCTGTAACTGAAGTGTTGTATCTTGTACTAAGGATGATCTTCCAGACTTCCAACATTTGGATTGTGATTGCTGTACAATATCCATTATATTAAGCTGTCTGGACTGCATCGTTTTGCTCATCACGCTATATTTCTTAGTATAGCTTGCCGGGCAATTTTGCACAACAATAACCAACATAGGAGTTTTACACTTGTGGAGTGGTATATATTTAATGTCTATACTTTAATACTCACCTCATGTAAGCTCATTGAAAGTCCACTCATGTTGAAATAATTAAATACGGAGCAAACAAAGATGCAGGAAATTAAATTTAAGATCACTACATTACTATATACTGATCTAAAAGTCAAAATCTTTGAAAAAATAAGTGGCTTTGTCTGTTTACATGTTCATTCTTGCCCTTGTTTTATTATTTTGGTGTCATGTTTTGCATTCTCCAATGTGCTTTTACCACGTCATGTTATTGCTTATATATTGGTGAGGTTATGTTTCTGTTCTCAAATGTGTTTGTGTTTTGATATCATGTTTTGCATTTTCAATGTGCCTTTACCACATCATTGCTTATATATTGATGGTGTAATGTTTCTATTCGCAAATTATGTTCATTACTAAATTAAATACACATTTTTATTTAAGTATGACTATATTGAAGGATGTCTACTGCCTGCAGGTTGGTGGATTTGAAAAGGTATATGAAATTGGTCGTATATTCCGGAATGAAGGCATTTCAACTCGCCATAATCCAGAGTTTACGACAATAGAGGTAATTTCTTTTAGCATTTGTGTCTCTAGACTAATAATGAGGATCAATGGTAAAAGAAAATACTGTGACTCTGAGCTGATTGCAATCTATGTTGAGTTCGGTTCCTGGAGAACACCAGTGATTGTAATGACTCCTTTCAGATGTATGAAGCTTACTCTGACTATCAGAGCATGATGAACATGGCAGAGGAAATCATAACCAGATGTGCTTTGGCTGTACATAATAATCTTACAATCCAATATCAGGTAATTATTATTTTTTGTCATTTTCATTTAATTGCTCGCTTCCTGTCCAATTATTTTAGATGATATATAGGAACAGCAGATGAATTAGGTATGATAAGGATGCACGTTTGAAGAATATTCTCTCCTTTTGCTTGGGGATAGGTAGTGCTCTCAAATTTTAAGAGTTCTTATGCTTCTTTTGCCTTTCCTGCCATTATTTTCTACCTGTTAACTCTTAGTCTCTTTGCCTTGTGTATATTGGCATTATTGTCCAAGGTCGCAAAGCAATTCTTCTTCCAACCTTGAAAAATTTTGACTATTTCTATTTTTTTTAATTTTAAAATTATCCCTATATATATATATATATATATATATATAGGTCAAGGTTGGAAGAGGAAACATACTTTGTTTTGTAGGTACTTGTCTAAATTGTATGTTATCTGGTGGTATATGCTATTTAATAGGAAGGCTATTTGGTTGCATCTATGCAGGGAACGGATATATGCTTAGAACGGCCTTGGAGGAGGGAAACAATGCACAATCTTGTCAAAGAAGCTACAGGAATTGATTTCAATGAATATAATGATGATCTTGAGGTAGCCAAACAAGTTACTCTGAAGACCCTAGGAAATGACCTTGAACATAAAGATAAATTGGCCATAGAGTCATGTGCATCTGTTGGTCACCTTGTCAATGAGGTCAGTGTATTTTTTTTCCCTTTCTCGTATAACTGGTGTCATTAATCTTACTTAAATGCATATGGCTGTGTACATGTAGATGTGACATTCTATTCAACTAAAATGTCTTTTGCCCATGGGGGTTGCCTTAGGTATGTGGCCATTTAAGTTTGGCCAAGGGCAATAAGAGAGATTGTCCCCTGCCCCTCTAAACTAAAAAATATCTAGCTAAATAAGGAATTAGTTATTTCCAAGGTCAACAATTTTTCCTCTTTCATTTAATGGTTATATTTTATTTTTTTCTATCTAGCAAGTGACATTCTTTTATCTTCTACTCCAGGTTTTTGAAATGGTTGTGGAACCAAAGCTTCTGCAGCCGACATTTGTGTTGGATTATCCAGTTGAGATATCTCCTCTGGCCAAACCTCATCGAAGGTATCCTGTAATATTGAGGACAAAAATTTATGCGAAGACTGAAACTTAACTAAGTTAGGCTCCATTATGCATTAAGTTGTTTTAGAGCTTAATGTACTGATCCTTTATCTTATAATAGTTTCAGCCATGTTTCATCATATATGATAAAGGGACCATATGCTGCTGTGTTCCAACTTTGGTTTGTCTCACAGTTGAGTCCCGATGGTTCAGGTATCCAGGCTTGACTGAGAGATTTGAGCTTTCATTTGTGGTCGTGAGCTTGCTAATGCATTTTCTGAACTGACTGATCCAGTGGATCAGGTAAGGCTAAATTAGTTCATAGAACTCCTCTCTTGGCCTTTACAAATATTTATAGGAAAAGGATAGGCTCTAAATTTTGCTTCTCAGCAGATGTAGTTGCATTTATGAGCTATGTTGATTTTGTTTCCCTATTTGTCACTTTAGTGCAGCTTTGTACCGCATTTTTTTTTCTTTCTATGAAAAGCCAATTCGGCAAGGATCAGGTATATACAACATTTTCTTGATGAAAGGTCTTCCTTGGCTTTAATAACTGCTTACTGAATTGACATATAATGATCACTGTAGGCTATTTGTTTTTAGATTGAAAAACTTGAACAAAATGTAACTTGCATAGCCTACGAATGAAAAATAATAGTGTTGTTAGATTCATAAATCTAGGTCTAAGGAACTGAAATGTATCTTGCATTAGAAATTGAATGTATACTGTCTCACTACTCATAACCTGTTCAGCCTGTAAATTTTTTCTACTTTATATCGTTGTTACTTGTTAGTGAACATTTAATCAGCTCCTTATTTCTATGGAAGAGTTGCTCTTGTAGTGTGTAGTTCAATTTTTATGAACTTAGCCAAGTCAATAATATTCAGTGTTTCATTGATAGAGGAAACGCTTGGAAGAACAAGTGAGGCAGCATAATGAAAAGAGAGCAGAAGCTTTGACCAAAAGTTCTTCTGCTGAAGAGAAGGGAGAAGAGGATGATGAAGCATATGAAGTGACTCTTGATGATGATTTTGTGACAGCCTTGGAGTATGGGATGCCTCCAGCTTCTGGAATGGTACGTTTTCTATAATCGGTTTTGGATTATGATTGTGATTATTGGGATTACATGCATGAAAATGAAATTAGATTTTGTTCTGGTCAAACAAGCAAGTACTTAATTTTTTTTTGGCCAGCTGCAAGTGCATGATTATTTTGAACAAATATGAGATTGCTCGCAAGTTAGGGGAGTTGTTAATGCTATATAAATGGAAAGCTTGAAAGCCTTCCCCCCTAGTTTGTTGGAAACAGGTTATGTCTAGCACATAGGAATAGAGCAATGCAAACTCATACAGGATATTTTAGTTCTTCCTCTTGCAAAATTCTAGGCTCCGTACATTCAAGGCATAAAAATCTCTTTTTACATCAGGTAGTTGGTCAAAGCATCATTTCACAAGGGAGGGGATTTTAGGGAAATAATAGAAACAATGGTAATGGGAAGTCTAGTTTTATATGTATCAATATGTTTCAATTGCATCAATATCATTAAAGTTGTATTTTGTGTAAAATGTTGTAATAGTAAACATCAAACTATGTATTGTGTCTATGATGTGATGTGTCCTGCTGTTGTGTATTGTTGTATCTTTTTAGGACATGTGTCCAACAAGTCATGTGCAAGGTAATGGTCGGTTATAAAAAGGGAAAATATGATAGTAGTTATTAGAAAACTGCCTTGTACTCATGATTATAATTTAGAATGGAAGATAGAAAAGAAAGCAAGTCCTATCATTTATCAGAAAATTTAGAATTGAAAAATTCTAAGGAGATCGTAGGGTTCTCTTTATAACGAGCCCTAACCAAGAGAGATCGTCGGTTCTCTCTTAACAAGTCCAAAAAATTAATTTTCAATTGATCCTGTAACATTTGGTATCAAAGCCATTTGTTATGGATGGATTAAAAATGCTACAAAAAATAATTTAAAGCATCTTATTGATGTACAAGACGATCGGATGCAAAATCTGCACCCTTTTCTTGAGATATGTCGAAACCAATGAATAATGACCCAATAACTTGAAGAAACCAGTGACAATAGAAGCGGAGAGGGTTATAGCCCAAATAATTTATTCCCAAACACAGAGATGATTGTGCTATGGATAAAGAAGAATAGGACTATTTTAATGAGGAAGATGCTGCATGTACAATTGTATTACAGCCCTAAAAGGTTTGAGTACATCCTGTCCAGCACAAGGGTGTTGTGGCAAGTCATTAAACATTTAAGGTTTGTTAGTTTGGTCAACTATGACAATAGTGATGATGGTAAGAACTACGAACTACAGACTACCAACCAATGTTCTGTGCCAATACTATCCAGCCATCACGCATGAGATCACGTGTGTTTTGAAAGGGAAAGTAATGTTAGGGAAATAATAGAAGCAATAGTAATAGGAAGCTTGTAGTTTTATATGTGTCGATGTGTTTGCATCAATATCATTAAAGTTGTATTTTGTGTATAATGTTTATAACAGTAGACATCAAACCATGTATTGTGTCTATGATGTAATATGTCCTGCTGTTGTGTTTTGTTGTATCTTGTTAGGACATATGTCCAACAAGTCATGTAAAGAAGGTAATAGTCAGTTATTAAAGAGGGAAAATAGGATAGCAGTTATTTGAATAACCGCTTTGGAAACTGCCTTGTACTTAGGATTATATATAGAATGGAAGGTAGATAAGAGAGCAAGTTTTATCATATATTAGAAAATTTAGAATTGTTAAATTCTAAGGAGATTTAGGATTCTTTCAACAATGAGCCATAACCAAGAGATTGTCGGGCTTGTTAAAAATTAATTTTCGGGCTTATTAAGAGAGTACCCGATTTTTGGATGATTCCTCCAGCTAGGATTATAAGTGTTGCTGAAAAGGTCATTCTTAGGTCTATTAAAATTATTCACATACTCTACATTGTCAGTAGTCATGCCCTCAACATCTACCATGTGCACTTGTCCAGTCCCCAGAGTTAGTCTATCAATTTTCTTAGTCGGGGCTCTTACCTTGGAAGATAAAGATATAACAATGTCCGATACAAAAACACTTCTAGACTTTTCTTTCCTTATCCTACTAGAAGATCATTAGTAATGGTTATTGGCCATATCCTCAAAAAGACTCAACATTCATGAGGGACTTGTTGTTTAGGTTCTCTCCTATTGTTGCATCAATAAGCTGCCTACTTCTATAGTTTAGCCTATTGTAAAAGGCTTAGACCTGTGTCCATTTAGGCAGTCTATAATGTTGGCACCTATCTAGCAACTCCTTCCACTTCTTAAAAGCTTCATAGAGGGTTTTAGCTTCTAGCTGGTGAAAGGAAGTTATATCCTTAGAATTTAACAATTCTAAATTTTTTGATAAACGATTGGACCTACTTTCTTTTCTACCTTCCATTGTATATATAATTCTGAGTACAAGGTAGTTTCTAAAAGCGGTTATTCTAATAACTGTTATCCTAATTTCTCTCTCTCATAACTGACTATTACCTTCCTCATATGACTTGTTGGACATGTCTTAACAAGATACAACAATACACAACACAATACATGATTTGATGTCTTCTGCTGTAAACATTTTACATAAAATACTACAACAATACATGTTACTATTGCTTCTATTATTTCCCTAACAAAGGGAACATTGAAATTTAGTAGATTATGAACATCTGTATGGTTGGAGATACAGAGGACAATCAAAATGTCGATTTAATGCTTAGATTAGGAAAGAAAAAGAAAAAAATAAAAGGTAACAAAGCAGAAACCATTTTACGAAGTATGTGTGCTGAAAGTCAAGATTAGCTCTAAATCTTCTGGTTTCCTTGTCACCTTGTCTCTCATCCTTAAGGTCAGGTGTGCTAGATCTCTAATATGTGTGACTTGAGTGTTTTAAATTTGGATTGCAATATGTTTTTCATAATGTTAAAAGATGGAAATGCGATTGCTTTAACAATAAAGAGTTGGACATTTGTGGGTAAATAATGTTGGATCAAAAGTCAATGCATTCTGTAGCCCTTTTGGATAAGTTTGGTTAGAAAATTGACGAGGGCCAACAGAATGACCCTCTTTGCTCTAAAGAGTGAATCTAACTTACAAAATTGTTTCCATGTATGTTGCTTCAGGGACTTGGGATTGACCGGCTTGTTATGCTATTGACGGACTCACCTAGCATAAGGGATGTTATTGCTTTTCCAGTCCTCAAGATTCAGCAATAAATGAAGGATCGATGCAATTCGGCAGATTCGAGTTGGCATTTTGCGGAATTAGCTTAAGTATGAAATCCAAGATATTTGGCAATGTCCCTCCTGTGCTGAATCTTGCAAAAAATCATTATGCAAGGATGCATCACCAATCTACATAGAAAATTTTGTGCCGGCGTATGTAGCAGCGTAATATTTTGAGTTTGGTGTTGCTCTACGATGATAAAATGTTTTATTTTACATTTCATCTTACTGTATATGCATTCTGGTGTCAACATGCACCTATGTTTTTGGATTCAGAGCGACGAGCATAACCCTGGCTGTAGATCTTGGCATAATTTATAAAGGGGAGAAAAGAAAAAAGTTAATAGTCTTTTGTTTCGGTTTTATCAGTTTCTTCCTTTGTGTTATTCGTAGCTTTATCAATCAATTTTGGACTACGAAAAAGTGAAAATTAAACCTCTCACGCTGACTTAATGCGGATGCTACCTCCAAGCCATGTCCTTGTTATTTATACTTCTAAATGTTACATGCCTGCCTGATGTGGGACTGATAAATGCTTCTTACTAAATTTCCTTTTTGAGCCCCACCAGGTGATTTGCAAATTTAACCTTCATATTTTATATTATAAAATTCTTCTGTTTTATAAATATAACGGCAAATAGATTCTAAAGATACAATCAAAATCAAATTGAATGGGTTGAACTAGTACGTATAGATTTTTATTAATGTCCATGTGATAGAAGTGTGCGAACATATAAAGATGGTCAAATACCGGAGCACTTACATTTTGTAAGATATTGCCCTGTAGAATCACATTTTATTTGTTGGAGATATTTAGTTATCTACTATTAATTAGATAATTATCAGGTAGATTAGATCTATAACTGATCTCAGCAACTACTACTACCCTTAGTCCAAGATTTGTTTGGGCTTGACCATCAAGTCTGGGATTTTAATCCTACTGATAGGGAAAAAATATGGATGGGTGATACACGCCATATAGATGTGCACGTGGTGTGTAACTTCTAACTATATGCTTTCACATGGATAATAATGGATGATTTTTAAGGTAACCACCATCTACATGCACACGTGTTAAAAAGCCATTAGGAGTTGCATACTATGTGTACATTATACATGGTATGTCATACCCGCTAAATCTTTTCTCGACTTATAGGGTCTAATCATTTGTTTTTTTTTTTTTTTTTTTTGTCAAAAGAGAAGTCAGTTTCTCATCATTTTAAATCTTTTAATCCTCAATGTTGGTAGGAAAATCAATTGAGTTCTGTTTCCTAATTTTCAAGTCAAAACAACTTATCTCTATACTTCCATCATCTATCATTACTTAATGAATTTCATGGATAGTCCAATCATAAAAAATTGCATGAAACAAAGCAACCCCACGTTTTTCATACTACGACCAACATGTTCATTGACATATATTTTGGTATGGTTCTACTACGAAATCGGTTCACACAAATTCAAATTACTTTTGACCAACAATATGATCTTCGTCTAAAATATCTCCTTAAAATTGCTTGGCTATGTAATGTTATAAAATTATAAGCTTTAGTACCTTGCACGGCCACTGGGCCACTACTGTCATGTTCTTTTCCTCTTTTACCGGGCTCAGCACCAAAAAACTAATCGAGTCTGGATTTTGCTAGTTGAATCGGCCTCTTGGCAATTTCTTGTCTCGCTTTGTGCTCTGATAAATGAAATACGAAGTTCTATGTTGCTAAACAAGTTTCCATTGGACATTAACTAAGTCATAACCTTTTATTTTATTTTTTTCAAATAATCAAAAACCACTTCATTTTCCTTTTATAAAAATTCTATTTTTCAACGATCTTAAATGAAAGCTATTAATTAGTTGCATAGTTAAACCATACTTAATATATTAATAAACTGGGACTACGTCCGGTTACGACACCAATTATGATCATTGCCTCTGAAAGGAAGAGATTACTCAAACCCCTTTCATAGCCTAGAACCACTCGAGACGATATTTCGACTAGTATAGGAGGGTGCGCCAGGCCAAGGCTTTAGTGCAACGCCAAGGCGACGCGCGAAGACCCCAATAGCAAGCTACTGTGACAGGTCCTCCCCTATAAAAAATTAATTTAATATCATGTGGGCCGATGACCCACGTATCAGATATTAAACTGATAAGAACAGATACTACACTTGATCTTAGCCAAAAGGCCGAGAAAGGTATGAGTTGAGAAGTGTGTTGCCGTCGGCATTTATACCCTGGTTGGTGCGTTCTTATCCTTTTATGCTCCATGTGGACTCAAAGAATGCCTTTTGCAGTCCTTCCTATAGTCGTCGATTCGCGCTAGCCCCTGAAGTTGAAGTGAAAGCCCACTTTCGTGTTTTGTTGTTACCGCAGCAACACAGCACAAGATCCCAATCTCAAACTACCATCGCAACTCCTCGTAAAAAGCAGGGTGATTTCTCATAGATAAATCGAAGGCAATCACCAGAAAAAGATGTGATCGACTTCCGAATTTTACTGATTCACACATCTCCAGAGCAGTTACAATCTAATGGGAAAATCGAAGAAGTAGCATTTGATATCTTGGAGAGTTTGACATGATTGATATTATGCCCAATCTGCTTGTGGACTTTGTTGTTAGTTGCTTTTGCTTTTCATATAACGTTCTTGTGTCTTAATCAAACTGAGATGTGCTACATAATCCTGGAACAAATTCCTCTGCATTTTTAATCATTCAGTCTCCGTGAAGGAAAATTAGACTCCCTACAAAGAAGATGGTGAGTGGCTTATGCAGATGTCCTTAAAACATAAGCATGTAACAAGACCCGAACGGATATTTGCCTTCTCCTTGCATAGTTGAGATATATTCCACTCCCTTGACACTAATCAATATTCCACAAAACTCATGTCTAAATTACATTTATATTTTTGAGATTTTGTTTCCTTGGCACATCGTAACTAATGGTGTGTTTCTGTTACAATACACACTGTCATTCCTATAGTAAACTAGACAGTCTTTGAGCCAATATGGCCCAGATTTATGTCCGACGTTCATATTTGTTGTTATTGTACCGTCAAAGAGAAGCATAAAATTCGTGATGGAAACAAATGTAGGCACACAGCAAGATGACCTTTTACAGCTTTTCTAATGGAGAAGCTAGTCATTGTCTTATGCTCAGGATGGAAGGGAACAGACTTTTGTTTACCCAAGCACGAACAGGCCTGGAACTCGTTGGCCTAGCACAAAAGAAAACTAGTTCTGGCAGGATTGCTCAACCATCTGGTAAGGATAGATGCTTATGAACATTTGAAGCGCTTGAAAAACTACATTGGATGAATGGTTATGATCATAAAAGACCATATTAAGAGATGATTGGAGAGTACGAAAATGTTCTAATTATTGATAACTTTTAACATGCTAGCTATAGCATTAAACAGATTGGTTCAATCCCATATAAACAGACTTAAATTTTAGGGAGGTCATGCTTTGGCAAAAGACAGGTCCTGTTGCCTCTGTAACAGGTACGTCACTTTGCTTTAGCCCTTTAAAGTAAAAGATAAGATTGAGCGTAGCCAACTAAGAAGAACTAAGCATCTGAATTGGCTCACCACCTATTTGCTCGGTGCGCGTTGTCATAGGCAGAACGAAATTCAGACCTTGCAACTACATTTGGTGTATTCATTACTGAAGTTGCCAATCTGCCAATTGATACTTGCGGTGCAAATGCTCCCCATCTTAGTGAAGGTTACTAGAACAATTTATGATGGCAACCAAGTTGATCCTCCGGAAAGAGTAACGGCTAGTAGACTAAAGAATGCCACCTGCCCAAGGTCTCCTGTAATCCTCGCTGGTTATAGCCTTATAGGATGGACCTGTTAACTTCTGGTGGGTTTAATACTAAATGGGCTGTTATTAAATAAAGCTGAAAATATTGGAGGCTGCGCAAAGCAGTCGTGCAACGCCAGCAAGCCGCTGTGATTGATCCTTTCCATAATGAAATTCCTCCAATATCACATGGGCCGACAACCCACGCATCCGGTGCTAAATCAGACGAGAACAGACGCCGTATGAACCAACGTACGCGTCCTTGGTATTTATTGGGATCTGTAGCGCGTCCGCCACCTGGAATCCGATGTGGGACTCAAAGATTGTGCTCAAAATCAAATCGGACTTCTATTACTAACTAGCTATTCGGGCTGGGCCTTAAAGCTGAAGTAAAGCCCACTTTCCTTTTTGTTGTTACAAAGCATTCCCACCTCACGCTACAACAATTTATAAGTTAATTTCTCGTTACATTTTTACCTGAGAATGACAACTTTTGAAGTTTCTCAGTATTGTTCTGCTGCAATTATCCACTGTACCGTTTACATTTGTGCTCTTTCTTTTCTTTTATTATAAAAATCTTAACTATTTATTCTATATTATTGAGTCAAAACTGGCTATTCAATTCCATATATTTCATATTATAGCTTAAATAGGAGCTATAACTTAGTAGATAGTTTTTCTATTAGCTTTTGTATAAAAGAAGTAGTCCCATGCATTTTGAGTAGGTGCTGCCTAGTAATATATTAATCACATTCAATTAAATTATAAAAAATAACAATAATAAAATAAAGTATAAATAAAAATTTGAAGATTGAACCTAAATCACATTGATTCACAAGTCCGTTGCACCAAAATTCACCGTTATAAATCACAATAATGAATAAGTTGCATTTGCAGGTTCAAACAAGTTCATAAAGAATCAATTATTTGCATTAGTTGTATAAGAGTAGTGTATTATACTTTTCACATATCCAACTACTTGCCTTTACCATACGATGCGAGAAAATTGATACTCAAAACATGTTTGTTATTAAAATATTTTACCATACGATGCGAGAAAATTGATACTCAAAACATGTTTGTTATTAAAATATTTGAAAGCAATTTCCTTGACATCTTTATACCTGTCCAATCTCCTTGTAGGAAAAGGAGAAAAACAAATCAAATTAAATGGTAACCAAATCAAATTTATAACACCTGTAATGGTTGTGCTATGGGTGTATTGGGAAGGCTTATATGCATGTAAAAAGGGTTGAGCCAAACCCATGTGGGACAATCCTTCACGCCATGCATAGCAGTGGTACCCAAAAGGCTGTGCGCGAGAGGATTCTTCCTGGTAAGGACTCCAGGGCCCACAGATGAGGGCGATGCTACTGTGAAGTGGTAACGCTGGGGAAGCCCACATGACTTACACCAACCCTTTTTACATGCATATAAGCCTTCCCAATACACCCATAGCATAACCATTACACTTTTTACATGCATATAAGCCTCTCCAATACACCCATAGCACAACCATTACATATAGTCTGTAATGGTTGTGCTATGGGTGTATTGGAGAGACTTATATGCATGTAAAAGGGTTGGGTGTAAGTCATGTGGGCTTCCCCAGCGTTACCACTTCACAGTAGCATCGCCTCACTGTGGGCCCGGAGTCCTTACCGGGAAGACTCTCTCGCGCACAGCCTTTTGGGGACTACTGCTATACATGGTGTGAAGGATTGTCCCACATGGGTTTGGCTCAACCCTTTTTACATGCATATAAGCCTTCCCAATACACCCATAGCACAACCATTACAGATTGTCTTTTTATGCATAGGATCTCTTAATTGGACTTTTATAAGAAAACATCTTTTATTTAGATAGAATCTATAAATCTAATATAAACATGTAGGCTATTTGACTGCATAGATTAATTAAGAATTCTCAAAATGGCTTCTAAAATAACTTGCAGTTTCCTTTTCTCTTCTATTTTCTTGTTTTTAAGCAAGATCGTATGATTAATGGTGAATCCTGGATTTTAAGCATTAATCTTCTTCAGTGTGATCTGAAGAATTTCTTCACACGGCAATATAAAGAGAACCAGAAAATTAATTTAGAAAAGAATGGATAAACACAACTTAAGGACCTCTAGGACTCCTCTAAAGGGGAGTTGATAATTGTCTTATGTAAGAAGGTAGGGAATGAGTTTTTGTTTTGTAGTGAGAACAAACTGATGAGGATTCGAGGCCTAGCACAATGTCGAAATTGTTCCATTTGTGCTTGTTCAGTGCATTTGATAATGAAGCTAGACATAGAGAAGATTATCGGCTTTTTCAATCTCGAGGCACTTAAGAAATACATTGAAAGGATAAGTATGACCAGAAAATTCCATACTGAGGCATGCTAAGGTCTCACAATTTAGTATTACTACTTTAGAATGTTGGCAAGCTTTAAGCATATTGGTTTGATGACATGTAATTAGTCTTGCGGTAGCCTTTCTTTTCTAGCAATGGTTCTATTTAAGAACAGTCCTTTGTGTTGTTAGTAGCAAGGACATTGCTTTGGGCCTAATGAATTTCTGATAGCTTATATGAAATGCAATATTGGATTTGAAAATATAAGACACAACAAATTGATACTGCAGCATCAAAAGAACTAAGAGATTTGTTGGAGTTGCAAGCTATGCATAATATATTGTACTTAATGAAAGGGTTATATCATTTAAAGTATGTGCTTTTCTTCTGGCAGAGCATGGGATCAATGTATAAAGATCCAATTCATTTTCCTAATCCAGATTTGTTTGAAACTTTAAGATCTAATGGGTCAAGCCCAAAACCATCCGTATATGCTCTGTTGGAAGAGACCAAAGATGTGCTCGATGCCCATATTCCTACACAATTTGGTAACAGAACTCCAATAGCATGTGTTGATTCCTGATGAAATGGCTAGGTGTATCAAAGGCTTTAGCAGCAAAAAGTTTTCCTATATTATAGGTCTTTGAGAGTAGTGATCACAAGCCTAATGGTGAAATGACAATGTTGTGGCCGAACTCATGACCTTTTGTTTTGATACAATGATAATTCAATAATAACAAATGCTCAATGTGATAGATGCCGCTATAATCTTATATTTACAGTCTAGTGGTAAGAAAAGTTGCAAACTTTTCTCTTATTACTTTTGTATCATATTATGTCCTAGATTGTTCCTCATAACGAAGGTAGGACCAAAATACCAAGAAAGGGTATTTAATTGATGAGCAAAATTGGGAATAGCGATTGCCATTCATGTATATTATAATTCAATTGATACGTATTTGCACGATTAGAATTCACTGCACACAATAGATTCACTAAATATGGCATCCTGGATATCAATTTGAGGTCTTATAACTGATATTTTAGTACTAATAGATGATACTTCAGGTGTATTTGTTGGCCTTCTTAAGTCAGAGCCTTTCACAGAAGAACTTCTCTACAACCTGCTCTTGCCAGGTGGATGGTTGGCTTTGCCATCAGTGTGTGAAAGCAATGCCGTGAAACTTAAAATGAGAATTTGAGGATTGTTCCTTTTGGCATCTGCAACCTTATTTAAGAAAGAGATATTTAGTGCTATTTCTTTGAGAGATAATATGCTAGGCATGATGAAAGTGAACACTTTGCTTAACATCAATTTGGTGATTAGCATGTTAGCTTCCTCATCCAATCCAATGCACCCTCTTACTTTGTTTTAGAGCATGAATATAAACCATTGCTCTAATTTTTTTTTTTTAATAATCCAAGCGGAGATTTAGTGTCTCTAATGGCAATTGTTGATGAAGGATTAATTGTATTTCTTCAAGAAGGGATCAAATTCCTTGGACGCAATGACATTAGCTAAATCAATCAACCTGTAAAATGAAAAGATTGTGATTGATTTTTGAATTGCTGGATTACTTTGATTCACAAGTCTCAAAAACAGTAATGTCGTGCCACACACCATATACTAAGGAAAATTTGAGTAAGGTTGCACTTGCTATCCACAAGGAATAAAAAAAAAGCTTATCTGAAAATTTTACGTAGTTGATAATTACTTTTATTATATTGTTCATGGAGAGTCGATTCTTCCTATTAGTTGTATAAGAGTAAGGTATTATGCTTTTTTCTGTGTGCAAGAGTCCTTGTAGTCAGTTGCTTTGGCTCTAGATGTGACAAATTTGATATTTAAAATACATCTGATCAAGCGCACAGATAATGTTAAATTCAAAAGCAAATCCTTTGGCATATCTTACTCCTGATAACCTCCTTCTAGGAAAAATTGGATTTTTATTTCAATTAAGATGGTGAGTGACTCGTCTAACTGTCCTAATAATAAGCTTGTGACTAGGGCTTGATGGCATTTTTTTCACTCCTGGTGGTTCTTTTCATCGTATTCAAAGATGTTTGTCAATATAATTCATTAGATCGAGATTATGTATATTTTGTAAAATTGCCATTTGATTTTAGAATCCTGAATTATTTTTATTTTTATTTTGTGCATACAAGCTCTTGACTGAAATACTTCTATGAGCTCAAATTAAAGATTACTTGAAACATTTTGCCTTCCCAAACATCAAGATTATGCAACACCACATATGAATAGTTTGCATATGCTCATACAAGTAATTTCATGAAGATTTAATTATTCGCACTAGTTCTGTAAGAGTAAAGGGTATTATGCTTTTTCACATATCTGACTACTTGCTTTTACGGTTTTACCACAAGATATGAGAAAATCTATACTCAAAATATATGTTTTTTTGTTAGGAATCTGATAACAAATTCCTTGGCATATCGATTTGCATTTAATCTCCTTGCAGGAAAAGAAAACTAAATCAAATAAGCTTATGGATAGGCCTTGGTGGACACTTATTTTTCATTTTCTTTTTCTCCCTTCGCACTTCTTTTCTTCATACTTAAAGAGAAACATGAATATAATTCTCTTGGTTGACAATGATAAATATTTCACAAAATCGACAAATTAAATCCAGAACCCCAGAATTCTGTTTTGTTGCTTGCATATAAGCTCTTAACTGAAACACTTACAGGAAATGATATTCCATAAATTTTCTTTCATTTAGATTGAATCCATTATGTCTAATGTATTTTTTCCTGTGCGGCTATCCTACCTCTCTTAGCCAAGCTGTTTCCTTCTATGATACTAAAAAGCTAGACAAAGCTAATGAAGAAACAAATATATTTACCGTACTGATTATAGGCCTTTTGACTATTAATTAAGACTTCTGAAGATGCTTCCAAAATAACTTGCAGATTCCTTTTTCTATTCTATATTCCCTTTTTGATCAATATTGTGATGATCAATGGTGAATCCAATTTTTAAGCATTAATCTTCTTCTGGTAACCGGGAATGGCTAATCATCAGTATTATCACAGAATTTCTGCACATAGCAGGACAAGGAGAACCAGAAAATGTCATCAGGGGAACAATGGACTACCATTACTAGAGGACCTTTAAGACTCTCTAAATGGGGTGATGGTGATTGTCATATGTAGGAAGGCGGCGAATAAACTTTTGTTTAGTAATTACAGCTGCTAGGGCTTACATCACAACCGTCTAATCTAAAAGTTTAAGTTTATAGATATAGTATAAACCATTATATCTATTCTATAATAATAGCAAACTGATAAGGAATTGGAGGCCTACAACAAAATAAAATTTGTTCCATTTGAGCTTGCTCAGTGGATTTGGTTATGAAGCCAAGGATACAAAGAAGTGTACCGAATTTTTCAATCCTGAATCACTTAAGAATAAATACAATCACAATATTACATACTAAGGCACACCAAGATCTCACAATTTGGTACTACTACTTTATTATGCTAGCAAGCATTAAATATATTGGTTTGATGGCATGTAATCTTGCATAGTTCTACGATGATTGATGCTTCAACGATACAGGTCCTGCTCTAGCCTCTCTCTTCTAACAATGTCTATATTCTTATTTGGCTCTATCCAAGTAAATATTCCTTTCTGTTGTTTAGTAAAATGGGCATTGCTTTGGGCCTAATAAATTTCTTATAGTTTATATGAAACAGAATATCAAATTTGAAAATATATGACAGAACAAATTGATACTGCTAGCATCATAAGAACTGGGAGATTTGTTGCATTTGCAAGCTATGCAAAATATATTGTGCCTAGTGAAAGGGGATTTATAATTAAAAGTATGTGAATTCTTCTGGCAGAGAAAGGGGATTTATAGTTAAAAGTATGTGAACTCTTCTGGCAGAGAAAGGGATCAACGTATAGATATCCAGCTCATTTTCCAAATCCAGTTATATTTGAAGCTTCAAAATGCAACGAGTCAAGCCCTAAACCATCTATATATACTGTGTTGGAGATGACCAAAAACATGTATCCCATGCTTTAGCAGCAAAAGCCTTCCTATGGATCCTTGAGAGTGCAGATCACAAGGCCAATGGTGAAATGATGATAATGTGATCGAACTCATAACCTTTGGCTTTCATATAATGGTAATTCAATCACAACAATTGCTTGATTTGATAGATACTGCTGTTATCTTTATATTTATAGTCTAATAGTAAGAAAAGTTGCAAATTTTTCTCTTGATTAGTTTGTGTCTTCAGAAAGATGATAGACATCGAGAAACCAAGAAAGGGTATTTAAATAATGAGAAAAATTGGGAGCAACCATTCATCTATATCATAATTCAATAAAAGTACATCTGCATAATTAAAATTCACTTCAAACATTAGATTCACTAAATATGGCATCCAGAAATCAATGAGGCCTTACAACAGGTATTGTAGTACTAATATATGAAATTTCAGGAGTACATTATAGATTTTGTAAGTCAGCCTCTTGCACGGAAGAACTTATTTGCTGCTCTCCTCTTGCCAAGGGATTGGTTGGATTTGTTGGCAGTGTGAAAGCAATATCGGCAAATTTAAAACGTGAATATTGTTCTCTTTTGCAGCAGCAACCCTATCGAAGAAGGACATTTTTGGTGTGGTTTCTTCGAGTGGGTCTATTTGGATTGTCTGTTTTTCATCTGTATCTGTATCTTTTTAAATGATATGTCTAAATATATCCGATTTGCATCTAAGTTTTATCTATATTTGTTATATTTGATCTTTTGATGAGAACTATCAACTTTTTTTTATCTATATCCATTTCTTGATAAATAATTTGTTAGCAAAAAGTTTGAAAAAGTGTCTGTATCTGCCGGAAAAAAGTCAAAACAAACAGAATATATCATGCTAGGCTCTGATGACACATTCCTAGTTCATGATGAAAACGTTTTTATTAGCTCTTATTTAATTATAAACAATGTTTTGTTGGTTAAGTTCCTTACCGATTTGGAGTACTTCATGGTCAAATATAATTACTTTTTTCTACTATAAAGATTGAAATGTGAACCATATTCTACGGAAGAACTGCATCCTTTACTCAATATTAGAATCAAAACTCTGCATAGCCTGATAGCACACAAAGTATGACGACAAATCACTACATTTGCATGCAGTTGTTTCCCATGATTTGGAAAAATATACATGACTAGTGGCAAAAACTGCAGAGTGCAATTTGTTTGAGTATTCTGGATAGCAGGGAATGCAAGTTAGTGATTGGTGCAACTTCACTGTTGTCAAAGGGTTAAAAAGTTAATATGATTGTATTAACTTAGAAAATCTCTGATTGAGTAAATGGAATCTTTACATAAATTTCAAGTCATTAATCATACATTTGATGTATAAATGATAGAAACTCTACAGTCGAAACTCCACTGGACTAGCTTCTGCTGACCTAACAGACAGATTAAATTTGGTACAACATAAGCAAACTTCTTTAATGCGTGTTAGCTTCCTCCTCTGATCCAATGTACCCTCTTATTTTGCTGCTTAGAGTACAAAGATGAATTATTGCTCTACTTTTTGTTGAATCCAAACAGAGATTTGATGGCATTAATAGCATTTTCATTGATGAAGGATTCGTCATATTTCTTCAATAAAGGATCAAATTCCTCAGAAGCCCTAATATTTGCCAAATCAGGATCTGTGCGGATTCTCTGTTTTGGAAAAGAACACATCAGAAAGATTATTCTTCTAATGACCATACCATGACAAAATCATTCTGCACATACCTTAAAGTCCTCATATCCAGCTTTAATAGCATCTTCTAGTGCAGAAAGCCCAGCTTGAATCTATTCATACAAACCAGAAAAAAGCAGATGGATGGCTTATTAATACCGAAGACCTGGCAATAGAAAGCAATGGTTGTAGTACTTGCACCATTGTGCATATATGTAGAATACCCGGTTGAGCTTGGAATAGCAACAAGCAACATTGTAGCTTGCAACTGATGCTTCATCTGCTTCTGGTTTTGATCCCAATACGGACTCAAATTTTTCCAAGGCTTCCTCGTATTTAGCATTTCTATGTGGACCAAATAAAAGAAGCTTAGGAACTCGGCAAGATGCTATTTGAGATTCATAGAGCTCAAATAAATGAAACCAAAGAGGACAATAAAAGATCAGTGTTTCTATAGGCTATTGCTAGTTCTAAAGTAAACAGAAAGCTAAACTTAACGTGTTTATCAGTTTCAAAAGAAAATTGAGATATCAATGAAACCAGCAACTGGACTTACTTGTACAGCTGGAGGCCCTCACGAAGGTCCTTTTCTCTTCTCTCTTTTTGCTCCCTTTTCCTCATGGCATTTAACATCTGAAGCAATGGAAACCATAAATGACTAATGCTTTTACTTTAGCCCTCCAATAATAGTTTTATTATTGATAAGGAGAAGGATATTACACCAATTTGATTTTTAGGTCTGCAAAGCTAACTCTACTTACTTGGATTTCTCTAACTCTATTGCTAATGACACCGGAGTTCCTCTCAGCTTTAATAATTTCCTTTTCAGTTAATTCACCCCCGGTTTCCAATTTTCCTGCAAAATGCACGGAATTAATTGTAATATTTACATAGCTGGATTAAGAAGGAACCTATTAATAGAGAACTCTTGAACATAAGCATTTTATTCATCATATACGATTTATTTTCTTCTCAAATAAAAGCAAAGGGCAGAAAGGAAACAGAACAAACCATATCGTTTCTGCATTTTCATGAGCAATGGACCGATTCTTTGGCGCATAGTGTACATGGTCCTACCATATTCGGCAGCAGGCCAAATTTCATCCCCAAAAACTGCACTGCAAACATCCTCAGAATCATGTCATGTTCCAAGTTATATTAACAATAGTGATACATCATATTGCATTGATGATTGGAAGACAAGATGGTCTAGTACAATTTCAAAACTCAAAGTTCACTTGCAGTTGATTGCATCTAGTGGTTTTTTTTTTTTTTAACTATCAAAGTATGACTTGCCAAAGCCATGCCTAATTTTTATTATTCCTAACTAAAGGATCAAGAAATTTTCCCATTCAAATTTTTTTGATTAACCATGATAGACATTGTCAAAACTTCCACCACAGTAGTAACTGGTGTAGACATTATATTTTCACACAACAGTATTAGCATCACAGACATCCTGTCCAAAGGCTTAAAGTACTATATTTATTACGTAACAAAACTAGACCTACTAAAGCAACCATAAAATTCAATTTCACTAGGAAACCATCATGAATGGAGAAAAAAGAAGAAAAATGTAACCAAGACCTTGTGGCAAGGACTCTATCCCCACAGTGAACTTGCCAGTCTTATCAGCCGATCCACCGGGTGCAATTGCATCAATGTAAGTCCCACCATCTCTTCCTTTAACAAACTTGAGCCATAAGGCTGCACTATTTCCACTTCATACTCTTCATACTGCTCCTCTTCTTCACTCTCTGAAGCCGATGCCGAAGCCGGTGCCTGCGACTCAGTTTCTGATGCTCTAACCATAAAACCAGACGATTTCACTAACTGGGTATTGATTAAACAAGTGGAAGTGAATATTGACGTGTAGTTCTTGTGCCTAGTTTGGCAAACCACAAATGGGGTGTGTGCGTATCCAATCCGAATAGTTCTTGGGATTGGTGGAGAAGTGTAAAGAGAAGGACAATTTCTAGGATTAAAGACATTGTGTTATTGGTAGTGAAGAATTTGTAGCAAAAATTTGAGAATAAGGAGAAGATTGGTAAGTAAAAGTAGTTGTTGGTATAGTTTAGTTTTCTCTTCCCAGTGAAGAGGACTAAGAGAAGAGATTGTGGGATTTCACTAGTGGTTGAAAATGAGCCGTTGGCATCGACTTCATGGTATGGTTTATGCCACGTGGAGGCAAGTGGCTGTTTGCTTACATGGAATGGAGTTTTGAGACAAAGGAATAGGGATATCGCACAATAGATCCCCTTGCCAGTTGCCACACTTGGCGGGGAAAACATGTTCCTGCTCGGATCCTTCCTTTTTTTTTTCCCGCTTTTTCTTTAAAACATTTTTTGGTTTTTCTTTAAATATATATTTACAAAAATAAATCCCTAAACAGTTAAAATAGGGTAAATGTGAAATATAATACTCAAATTTGTATAAAAATCCAATTGAGATAGTATCGCATTTATGTAATTAACTACTTAGTTAACATCTAACGTGAACTATTTAGCCAATACAAGAGTGTCACATGCCCATCATAAACAAAATTTTATTTTTTAATTAAACTATTATTATAATTTCATTTCATTTTAATTATTTTTATCATGATTGTTATTACTATTGTTATACTTACAGTTATTTAATTTTTAAAAATAAATTTGGTTAGCCCAAAACGGGCCCACTTTATCTAACACAAACATTGGACCCATATTTCTTCTTAGGCTTTTCACCAATTCAAACTTAACTCCTTTAGTTGGATAATTTTGTCAACCTGGGACAACAAAGGACCAAATTATAATACCAAAAGGCCAAACCGCATTTCCACACTTTTATCACCCTTTGCCCATTCCATGTTCATGGTCTTCCTCATTTGCTTTTTCCATTTTTATTTACCGTCTTTATCTAAATGTCCAACTCCTCTTCATTTCATCCCATGATATTTAAAGGACTTCTTTTAAATAAGTATGAATATGATGAGTGTATAAATTAGATAATATGTGTACAGGAATGGGGCGAAATATCTCTTTTATAGAGTGTTGCGTCCTTCTCATGTTCGGATACCTGCCATTGTGTAGAGCTTCAAAACAAAAACAAGATTTGCTATGCAGACGATAGTATACATGCTCATGAATGGAGGACGGAAAACACATCAACTGTAATAAAGATTAATTTATTGACATCAAGTGTTTTTTTTTTTTTTTTTAATTTCTATTTTTCAATTTCATCATGCCTACTCGTTATTTCTTTAATTTATCCCAATGCATGAAGTATTAGAAACTAATATTTCCAGTAGCAAATTAATATCAATCGTTAAATTCCATGAAGAAAACAAAAGGAAATGGATATAGATATACCGGAATCAGATGAAACGAGACATTGGAGAGATCGAAAACATGTGAAAGCTACTTTCTTTACGACATGGGCAAGTTGATAAATGTGTGCATAGAGAGGAAGTTAGAGTACCCCTATCCTTCAATGATGGAAGCCATGAAAGTGATAATTGATTTTATTTTCATCTAGGACCAAGAAGGCATTGAATTTGATGTTCCGAAAGAAGATTAATATCGTAAAAACAGCTAAACCATGTACGTGAACAATCATCTAAATGGATACAGATTAAAGATGTTTCGGGAATTATTATAGAAAACTATCATTTAAGTTGATAATTCTTGAACAACATGAAAACATCTAATCAATAGGTATTGGGGAAAAAAAATCAGATTAATACTAGAATTTTGGAAGTTAGATGGCAATGTCCCGAAAAACAAAAAAAAAAAAAGAAAGAGAGTGAGTGTGTGTTTGGAGGAGGAAGAAAGCAGAAGAAAGTGGAAGTCCTATATTCCAAATAACTTATCAGTGAGCCTAATATATATTTCGTAAGTGAATAAATCATAATTGGAGTTGTTAAGGGCTTGTTTGTTTCATCTTATTTTAGTTGTTTTTATATGGATAAGACATGATGAAAATTAGACAATAGACTTCTTTATTCTTCAAGATAATATAGTGCTAATTATTGTGATAATTGTTGTAATTAGTGCTAATTATTGTAACAATTGCGGTAATTATATTGGATAGTTCAGGCAGTGAATTCGACATCAAACCAAGTTCAATTTGCTACCTAAACCTTAAAAGTATCAATTTACTATCTAGCATTAATAGACTACTTTTTTCATATTATGGAATAGGGAAATTATGTTAGTAAGGTAGTAAAAATAATTACAAAAAGTTTGATTAAATATTAAATTGATTACTTTAAAGTTTGAGTGTTGAATTGAACTTTTGTATAGAGTTTGGATATCAAATTTGTTATTTTCTTGTTAAAGCTATTATCAACTTTATTGCTATTATGAATCTATAGGTTAATAATCTAACCAATATGAATTTCATTTTTTTTTAAAGAAAATAAAGGGTAAATATCAAATTTGGTGGTTGAACTTTGTAAAAAATTTAATTTGGTACCTCAATTTTTTTTTCAAAGAAAAAATTTATTTAATAAAAGGAAAAGCAACAAAGAACAAGGAGAAGACAAAGTGAATCATCTTGCATCTAGAAGGATGGGAATTTGCTATCCCCATGATGATGTCATTCATGTCCTACCATTTGTGTCCTAGCAAATGAGTGTTTGACACATGCCAAAAAAAATCTCTAAAATAATAACAAACACTTCAAGACACGTGCCAAGTACTCATTCGTTAAGATAAGAGCGAGACAACATCACGAGGGACAACAAATTTTTATCCCATTTAAAAACCTCCTGCCCTTATTATATCTATCACCTACACAAGAAGTAGAAAGCAAATAAAGGCCAAGACGTTAGCTAAGAACAACCTCTAACCATGAGCCATTGGCAAAACAAGAAGCTGAGATTAAATTTTTAGGTTTCATGGACATATAAGAAAAAAATCTAAAGAAAGGAACTTTAGTGAAAGTTTCATTTAGGGTTAATATCGAATTTGATACCTCTATTTTTTTTTTTCGAAAATTCAAAAGTTTCATTTAGGGTTAATGTCGAATTTGGTACCTCAACTTTGCCTAGAAATTCAATTAGATACCTGAACTTTCGAAAGGTGGTCATTTTTTAGACAGTGTTAACATCGTTGCTGATGTTGACATATAGACCAACCATGATTTGACACATGTCATATGAAGTGGTACATTATCAATTTTTTGTTATATTTGCTTTCCAACATGGAAATTTTTATTTAGATTTATTTTTCATTATAATTTATATTAAGGTTAATGTTAAATTTGATATCTTAACTTTACCTGAAAATTCAATTAGGTACATGAACCTTCGAAAGTTCAATTTCAGTACCTAAACAACTTTACGTGCTATTTTCGATACCTTGGTTAATGATGTTAATAATGCTGTAGACGTGGACATATAGACCAATCACATCGTGACACGTGTCATCTAATGTGACACATTATTAATTTTTTTTATCTTATTTCCATTTCTAACATGGTAACTCCTATTTTTTTCAATTTATTTTTCAATATAATATATTTTATTATAATTAATATTATTTCATTTCCTATTATTTTCTATTTATGTTTCCATTATAATATATTTTATTTTATAATAACTTATATTCTCACGAACATTAAAAAACCATGGGCTTATTTTTAGAGAGCCATCACTTGCCATACCCATAATCCCATTGTCTCTTGTTACTTCAAGTGCATGCCTTTATTTACACAATTTATACTAATTAGACTCCTAAAAGATTAGCCATGTGGGACTATCATTATGGAAGCTTGATTAATTATCAAGATGTTTGTGCTTGCTGGTGGAGATAAACTTAAACAATTGTTGGTGCTTTGCTCTGTTTTAGCATTATAGAAACAGAGCATTAACTCTTAGGAAATTACACGTGCCATCCTTGACATATTCGAGCACAACAAACAAAAAATTAACCTAAACCAACATACCAACCATGACTGAAGAAGAAGATTACACTTGCCATCGTTGAACAATTGAAGCCTTAATACTTTCTTCTCTGATGTCGTTACGTGTGTCACCACTTCTCCAACATCACAGAAGCAAGTATTGGTTTAATTTGATTTTGTGGAAGCATCTTCCATGAACGAAACACAAATCTAATATTGGTAAAGTTTGCTTCTCTACATTAAAAAAAAAAGGCAAGCATAATAAAAAGGATAAGCACATCCCCATGCTAGATAATAAGCCAGCACAAAACCACAACCAACACACACACATAAACTCCACTAGGCTACCAAGCTAAAACTAGAATCAAAACCCACCACCACTGAGACCATCGAGTGCTGAACCTACCACCTTCAAAACTCTAAAACCAATAAATGTTGATGATAAACCAAACCTGCCACCACGACCTAAACCAACCACCACCATCTCCGCCTTACATAACCAAACTCACTACTATGATTGTAGACAAAACATGAACTGAGTTCCTAGAACCAAAACCCCAATCTCAATCGTAATTTGTAGTGTCGCCATGAAAAGTACGAAACAAAACCAATTCCCTCTTCAATCATGAACTAGTAGCTATCTTCAAAGAAGAAGAAGTGAGAGAACGAGATAGAGAGAGATCTAAATTTAGGGATTTGGTTCGGGGGATTCATGAAGTCTCTGTGATGTGTTTTTTTGGTTCTTCCATTTGTAGAAGAGAAAGAAAAAAGAGAGTAGAGAGAGAAAGGTCTTGTATAATTGATGAGGAAGCGAGATAATGGTGAGAAGATGGGAATCGAGAAGAGCGAGGGTGTTGTGTTCAGGTCATATGAAACCGATATCCCACATTGGTAAAGTACTGGGATTAAGCCTTCTATATATTATCAAGCCTACAAGAAGCGTTTAAGAAAATTTGAATTGGTAGAAGGCTTGGGACAAGGTTGGGCTTAGGATTATGATTGCAACGTTAGATGACATGTGTCACGATGTGATTCGTTTATACGTCTACGTCAGTAACATTATTAATACTGTTAACCGAGGTATAAAAAATAGCCACATAAAGTTCGTTTAATATTATTTTAATTTTTTTAAAAAAGCCCAAGCCCACGTACTAAAGGCCACTTCTATCCCTTAGCCTTTCGCCAGTTTAAATTATTTTAAACTCTACTTTTGGACTTATTAATATAAAGAAGGCTTGATTTTAGGACTTTGTCAATGTGGGACAACAGATTCTCTTACTATTCACATTCTTCTTCTTCAACCATTGAACAACTATCATTTGTAGACATCCTAAACATAGTGCATTTGAATGCATTTTCTGGGAAGGATCTGAACTTCACCTTCTTCCTTCCTCACCACTTTCTCTCTCTAGCTACTCTCTCTCTAGTCATCTCCATCGCAAGCCACAAACCCAAAACACTGCAAACCATTCACAACTTGGACCACCTTATTTCCCATCATGATCACTGAACTATTCATTAGGGTAATGATAATTAAAACACATGGTTAAGAGATGGGTGGTCCAACAAATATGGAAGCCCTCTAAATTCTTGAATGGTCTTTGAATTGCTTAGTTATGTGGATCTCATATACTTTTCAGAATCATGCCATAATGGAGCTCATAATGAGATTTAAAGTTGTCTTAGATCGTTGTTGGAAACATTTACATCTTTGTCTAGAGGGAGAGTTCATTATGGAGGAGGAAGGGGCTTGGATGAAAAAATTTCAATTTGCATTTAGTCCTCTCTCTCTCTCTCTCGCGTCTTCTGGGGTAATTCATTTGATTGTTTTCATATGTCTCATGTACTCCTAGTAGTCTATCTTGCTACTATAGACTACATATCTTGTAATTTTATCAATGTTGGTTCCTTCCCCCCTCCCTTGGTAATTATGTTCTCATGCCTTCATGCTCCGTTTCTAGAATAGAAAAATAGAGCAAAATCATCTCTTCATCGTCATTTAAGAAACTAACAAAGTGAGTCAAAATAACAAAATCAACTATGTGAGTAGCTGGACTAATCAAGAGTTCTTAGCCGTGAAAAATACATGTGAATTTATTCATGAAATTAAAGCATCTGACATCATAATAATAATAATAATAATAATAATAATAATATAATAATAATAATAATAATAAGGGTTTAAAGACTTGAATAAAAATGTCAGTTTGTTCTTTACAGATTTGCAATCTACTGGCATAAAAATGTCAATTTGACTTCTCCCCTTTCATGGCTTAATCATTCTTTCCATGTGGTAGAAGAAGCAGGTTGATGTGGCCACAAGTTAATCCATGCATGATCTGTATGATGTCCTATTGTTTGGTGATCATAGTTGTGTTGAATGAGAGAGAGACAAAGGGAGTAGAGAGAGTTTGTCGGAGAAACAAAGAAGAAGATATGCAGTTATGAAAGGAATAAGTTTTTACTTGTCCCACATTGGTAAAATGCTAAAATAAAACCCTTTATATAATGTCAAGTCCACATGTTTAGCTTAAAACAATTGGAATTTAGGAAAGGCTTGGAATACAAATGGGTTTAGGTAGGTTTGTCATTATGATAAAATTAATTTTCACACCAGAATAAAAATAAGACAAAAAATGATAATGTGTCATGTGAAATGACACATGTCAAATCGTGGTTAGTCTGTATGTCCACATTAGCAATGACATTAATACTGTTAACCGAGATATTAAAAACTACCACAAAAAGTTCTTTCAATTACTAAAATTGAACTTTCAAAAGTTTAGGTACCAAATTTGACATTAACCCTTTCACTCCTTTATAGCATTTGCATATTATTCTTGCAATGTAAAACGATGTTTAGGTTATAACTATCTTCACTTTTAACATAAGAGATTCCTTAACTAGAAAAGGGATCGATAAAATGAATCACACTTTTACCAATAAACTATACCCACTATAGTTTGATTATTGCATATAAATGAATTCTTATATGCTCAAATTTAACATCACAATTTATTTTATTTAACCTTGTGACAAAACTTCCAACCAACCAGAAAGATCCTATTGTTTTAACTTTTTGTCTTCTCATATGTTTCTATAATTCAAGAACAGTGACTCTTGCCATATCAAACCATCTTTGATTCACTTTTCCCTCTAAATACTCTCACACTACAGGTACCATCCACTTAATGTGCTTAGAATTTTGGTTTAGCATGATTTTTCTGTCACGAAGATTTTCCTCTTAACTCATTTTTTGCTTGATCCATTCCTCGACATTAAGTTCCTTGTTTCCAGGCATATGTCTATGTATGCCTAACAGTCTCCAAGCTTTCCTGGTTTCTTCACAATTCATCAATATATGCTTTAAACTTTCTTCCTATTAAAAAAAAAAAAAAAAAAAAAAGCACTTTCCCTATCAACTTGATATTCTCGTTTTATTAAATTATCTTTCGTGGATAAACCATTCCAAGCACTCCTCCATAGGAAAAGTTGAATTTTCTAATAAGTCTTGATTTCCTAAATCCAATTTGGATCTTTATTATTAGAGTCAGATTCCCTTTCCTCTTCTAATAACTCCTTATAGGCTATTTTCATAGTAAACGTCCCATTTGATTCTATCCCAAACCTGCAAATCGTTATCATCATTATTAGAAGGGAGCATAACACGTAGCTTGTTTATAAATTTGCATCTAAAGGATATTGAATATTTCCTTCATCCCACCATTCTTCACCCTTCTACGATTGAACTAAAGCCAACTCTTCTGCATTTCTATGTAAGGACCATATAGAAGACTCCGTAGGCTCACTCCACCCATCCATTTATCTATCTAAACCACTTATTCTATTATGTCAACTTAAAAAAAGCATCTTATCATATCATTGAATTTTTACTACTTCTCTTAACAACGTTTAGAACTAATAAGTTGTTTCTTTTATGTTAAGAAATAGAGAGATCGGTGTTAGTAAAATATTAAAAATATCCATGAAAAGTTCGATTGTTTATTAAATTGACCAATTCAAAATTCTTGTACTAAATTAAAATTTTGTGTAAAGTGTCAAATACCAAATTTGACATTTTTCTAAAAATAAACAAGTGCTCCTAAATCATCTATTCCAATGAATTCCTTTACCAGGGGATTGACATATAGGAAAAATGTTTAAATAATTAAAAGAGTTTTGAGAAAGGGAAAAAATCAAAAGGAGAAATTAAGGGCAAAAAAAAAAAAAAGAAGAAAAAAAAAGATTTTGCTAATGGGTAGGAACTTTTATAGAGCTCTTAAAAATTTTTATTAAGTAAAGCCTGTATGTCATTGTTATCCACTCATAAAATCCAAGATGTTAAAATTGAATAGAAGATAGCTACTATCAAGTAGAATTGAGCCAGTTTAAGGGATAGATTAAGATTTAAATCCAAGTCATCAACTATTTACCCAATGCAACTTAACCAAATCAATTCAAAGAAGTGGAAGTGTATGGGACCCAAAAATGGTAGTTTAGACCTAATAAACGAGTTGGAAGAAATACAGAAGAACATAAAGAATGGGACATAAGAGATGGTTTGCTTATATTCCAATTCCATTATCTCAAGTTTTAACTAATTGTGAGAAGTAAACCTATTGCATCCTAAGCCTTCCATATTGAAGACAATGCTAAAAAATATGATCCTGATGTTCAATGCAAATTCAGCATAAGTCAAGAAGTTTATGCTACTAATCATTGACAAGAGTTGAAAAATACGTTCAAGACCTGATAGATACAAAGTTAGTACAATTGGATGCCATCAAACACATAGAGCCTAATTAATAGTTCCTCCTTGAGACATTCAAGATCCACTATTACCATGGCACATATTAGAGAGATCAACATGGCACAGAGAGACTTGCATGTACCTTAGATAGTTAGTGATGCAACGAGTTACCGTAAACACAAACTAGAGCACTCACTAAGTGTTCTAAATCACACAACAATTGCAAATGATATAATCTCAAAGAGAAACTTATCTCAATTTAAGGTTTTAAAAGTATATGATAAGTTCTGAAAAGAAAGAAAAGTCTAAAGAACTATTTATACTATTATATGAAAAACCCTAAAAGACAAACAATAAATAAAAGCTGACAGCCTAAAGATGAAACCGGAGTAATATAGGCTGGCTCCAATGATGGTGGTGTAGCCTTCAACATCGGCAACGTATCTTTTAAGGCCGATGGCATAAGGCAAAGCGGCCTAGTGTTGCTTCCTCCTCTCTTCTTGGATAACTCTTTGTTTCAAGTTTGTGTTTACTATGTCGTTTGCATCAGTTAACCCACCACTTAAAGTGAGTAGGCCATCTCTAAGGGATAAGTATGAACAAGTAAACTTAACTTAGAGTAAAAGTGAGAAGACCAATGGCATTGGAGATGATAATGGGAATAAAAAGAAAAGGTAACAAGGAAAGATCCCAAAATCAAATTGTTATGCAATCCTATCTTTTTAGATTGCTAGCTTAATAGAGCACTATCCTATCTTTCTCAGATTGCCATTCATTATATCACTATCTTATCCCTGGATTATTTGTTCAATTGAGCTCTATTTTAGCTTCCTTAGAATACTTGCTCATTTAAGCTCTATCATAGCTTCCTTGCATGATTAACTCACAATAGGGCTATCCATTAACTTCAGATTGTTTATTCTTGAAAGCACTATCTTATCCCTTTCTCCTTAAGTTGCTTACATACAAGAGTGCTATCTTGTCTTTCGATGATTACTTGCTCGTAATAGTGTTATCTTGTCTTCCTTAAATCACTTCCTCGTAAAAGTGTTACCCTATTCTATATTCTTTAGATCACTTCCTTGTAAGGGCGTTTCTTAAGTCGCTTGCTATTTGCTCTAATTGCATCTTTCGTTAATTTCTTACTCATTAAAGCATGGTCCACCTTCTTTAGAAAGCAAGCGAACCTCTTATGTATCCAATTCCAACCTTTAAGATGAATACATCAAAACCAAATAACTCATACTGTGATCAAATCTAAATAAACAAAAACTGTTACCCAAACCCATAAGCAACAAAAGGTAAACTCATCAAAATCAAGCCTGATTTAAAAAGAAAAAAAGGGGGAAGAGTTGTGTGTGGGTGGGGTGGAGGGAGTGGTTGAGGTAGGGTGGATCTCTTTTGTCTTCATGATGAAGGTTTAACCAAACATCACTATCGTTGCACGGCAACAATACCAACCATCCTTAACATGAATTCAAAGAACATTACCAAAGAAATCGTTTAGGAATCCCATGTCCCATGTTCTTCATGCTAGTGATGTGCCTTAAGCCATATGGTTTTGTATCATGTGAATATTTATCATTGTTATATTATGAGCCATTCCTTTTTATCGAGGTTTATTATTGGCCTTTTTACCTTGATAAAATAATTCCATGAGTGAACTTGCTATTCTTTATGTCATTGAAGTATGTGACTTTAATAGTAAAACCATAGAGGAAAAATAGCTTCATTCTAAATTATCCCTAATCGTTCATTATAGGGAATAATAATGAATTAAGATTAGTATGTAGGCTGGATGATGGTCATGTTTTACTGATCATGGATATAAGATATCATTTCAGCACATAAATACATGTAAAAGTACATTGTATTGGAATGACCAATTATGAGAATACTATGTGGATCAATATGATAAGTATTTCTCATTGCAGTGTTATTTAAGTCCTTTGACCTGATGACACCATGGATTCCTACATAGCAAGCTCCGTGTTTTAATTCAGTTCTTTGTCATCTTTAATCGAGTGATTGTAAGACTGTTCTTGGATATGGAATAAGCTATGTGAAGGAATGTGAGTGTTCGTGAAGGAATTTGTCCCTCTCATTTAATTGAGAGAGATATCTTTTGGGCCCCTTGTTAAGCAAGACTGAGAAATGCATGGCCGTGCTTAAATGAATTGATTAAGAGTTATCAATATCATTTGTTTAAATCAGTCAAACTTTGGATTCAAGAAATAAGTGATTAATCAATATAAGTGTGTATTGATCCACACCTTATGATTAATCATAAGATATCATGTGACAAAAGGACTGAATAACTGACTGTTAATAGGTAAAGTCGAATCACCGATCTTCACTTAATTTGGGTAGGCATAATGTCTTGCTAGAGACCAATTATGTCTTGTAGGCCTTAAAAGGTATTTAAAGGCTACTGCCAACATTGATGAACCTACAGGGTCACACACAAAGAACGAATTAATCGATCATGGGTTATTTTGAATAACCTATCGGGAACAATTTAATTATTTATTAATTAATTGAGACGATAAATAATTTTAAAAATAAAATCACATTTATAAGGTCTATGTCTATGTGAATAAAAAAATGAAACCCTAATGAGATTAGGGCACATGACCACACGACAAGTATAAATAGAATGTGATGGTCTCATCTAGGGTTGTGATATGACATGTGTTGTCAACACCTAAACACAAAAAGACTTGAAAATTCGTAAGCTTCTAGAGAGGCCCTTCCCGTTCAGATCTAGAAACATTCTAGATCGCACTAGCACGCAAAGGATCCGAATTGATATTCGTTCCCGTGTGGATACCGTAGAGGACGCTTGCGACACTACAGCGTCTGTAGATCCGCATCAGGAGTTATACAAAATTCGAAAAGGAGGTTAGTTTTTTTTTTTTCGAATTACATGTCTTTTATGTTATAGATTTGTTAAATGCATGGATCCGCAAATTAGGAATTTAAGGTGCAAAATAAAAATAAAATAGAAATAAAACATTTTCCGCTGCACATGCTTGTTTTTTATCATTAAATTCCTAACACTTCATCATAGTTTACATCATTCGCATAACTTCAAAAGGACCTTTTGTGTTATCGGAATCAAAATGAAAATCTATGCCATAGTTTAAGTTCAAAAGCAAAGGTGAGAGTGGATTTAAAAGAGCAAAAGCATAATCAAATATGTGAGCAAAACTTTAGTTGAAATATGTAGCAAGAATGTGTACAAGGGAATATTGTAGACCTTGCACAAGCTTATAGAGCTTATAGGGATATTAGAACAAGAGTTGCAAGAAGAATGGATAAGTTTTATGAAGTATTTTGCAAGGAAGTATGTTGAATTTCAAGAGCTTCTAACAATTTTTGTAGTCTTCTGAATATGTATTTAGCTTTGTTAGCAAGTGTTTGGTAATAACTGCTTAAATTAATGAAAATCAAAGGTCTACTTTCATAACCAAAGTGTTTATATTTAGCATTTGAAATAATGAAGACTTTACTATCAAAAGGAGGATATAGACCAATATTGGATTCAAATATAAGCAATATTTCACATCTCTTAAAAATCGTGAGTTGAAGATATTAGAAGTGATTATTTAGGAATAGAGATATTACATATTAGGTGGTTGTTTATTTCCTTTTTTTTAAGCATATTTTCCTATTCTAGTATTTATTTTTTATGGAGTTGTACCATGTTGGTAATTGAACTAGTATAAATATGAAAAACTTCTACAATCCATCAATATTACTATTCAGTCAATTATCTGAATATTAAAAATAAATATAATAATCAACATACTAACTATTTTAATGATTGATTATAGTTTAATATAAATCTTTAGCCATTAAATAACTGACAGAATCAGCTCCATTAGGAAAGACATAGAATTTTCCATAAATATGTAACCCTATAAGGAAGATCATAAGCTGTCACATGTAAAATGCTATTCCTTTAAAAGAGACTATCCCATATTTGATTTTTTTTTTGGCAAATAAACTTAAATTCTTATTAGTTTTGTGTGATGTGGTGAACTTGTATGTACTTATCCGTCACATCATGGCATACTTCCTTTCTTGTTATTTAGATATTCATGACATTATTTTATTCTTATTTTGATTTTATTATTGATGTTATTAATATTTATAAGAATAAAAGAAACTTCTTACTCTTTCAAACCCAACCAAGCCTAGACATAATGGGACTATAATATCACCCAATCATTAAACCCATACTAACTTAGGTCTTGTAGCCTTGTATTTCGCCAATGGTTTGTGCTATGGCCCATTATAAATCGGAAGGACTTTTGAAAAATCTACATTGTGGGACAATGGGTGTTTGCAAAGCTAAACCAACCAAGCAGTGGTTGCCAAGAATGACAGAATAGTAAACAAATTTAGGGGTGGTGCTTTAGTGTTGTGTGTGTGCTTATGAGTTTGTTTAGGGTTGCTAGGTTGGCAAAGGGGTGGTGGTGTGGTGTTATGTATGGTCAGAGAATGGTGGTTGTCATAGTGGTGGAGGTACGATATTTTGGCTTTATGTGATGTTTAGATATTGGTTTTGGAATGGGTTTTTAGAGATGGAGAGAGGAGGAGTTGGCTAGAGAGAGAAACATAGACACAAACTTGCGCACACAGCCGAATCTTATACAACAAACTTCTACTAAACACAGACACAAAACTGCCCTTATTTTTCATTTTAAGAACAGAGTATTAAAAACACAATAACTATTAGAAAAGATGAATGGCGATGGTGGTGATTGGTGAGGCTTGATTGCGGTTGCTATTCAGGGGCTCCTCGGTTGTTGTTCTGTTCATCGTCTTCTTGCTTGGGTCTCACTTGCAACATGTCAATGTTTGGAAGTTCCGAAGCTCAATATTACGTTCTCTTCTATCAAGTCAAGGAACTCAGTCCTACGTCTTGATGTCCATGGTTACTTGTGTTGAGGTTGAGCTATTTGAAGTTGGTCAGTTGCTGTTGATCGGCCTATAAATGGGACTTGAGTCCAAGTGTTTCTCGAGATAAATAATGAATTTTTTTTAAAATGATAGGAACCTCGCCACTTACATCGTGTTACTATAATCCTTGGGTCTCTCTATTTTTCTAATCAGCTGTTTATGATTTTGAGAGCCATATCATTGAGAAGTATAATGTGATAGTTTTTGAGGAATTTCATTTTGTATATACAATAAGATTGGAATAAATTGTAACTGAAATTTACATGGAAAAGCAATGAGGTATAAGTGTTTGCAATTTGGTTATGTCCCACATTAGCATAACTTTAACAATGAATTATGTATAAGATCAAATTAAAGGATCCATATTTGAATTGATAAAATGCTTATAGGCAACTGTAGGTCTAATATATATGTATTAGATGAAGTAGGCCTTCTCATCGACATGAATATTTAAGGTAAAATTCAGATAGTATTCATAATGTTAGCCTTATTATTTATTAAAAAATCTATAAAAGTATTTTTAGTGTTTGTTTCATCCATAAAACCCTAAAAAAGATCTTTTTCTTATTGTTTTTATGGTGCTTAATGATCATATTTGATGTCTATCTAGATTTTGTGGCATGTTAAAAGTTCTACATGGAGATAACAATGTTAGCATCTTGTTCCTCAATGGTATAATGGGTCGGTGTCTTCTCCTTGTAGATGTTACTACCAGACTTTGTTTATCTTGTGAAGTTGCTATTTGCAATTACCTCTTTGTTTAGCTTTTTCAAACAAGGAATAAAATATTCTTTTGGCAAATATCACAACAATATTCGAAAGAATCAACAATTTTATCGATATTTTTAAATATAAAAATTAATTTATTGTTTCATTTCAAAATATTCCATTTCATTTGAGTCCACTTCAATACATTTTAATCCAATCTAATTCATTTCATTTTAAATCATTATACCAAATGTCACATAAATAATTATCAAATAAAGAAATTGATTACTCTAGGTTTGTTTGATGGTATGTTTTTCATCGGGATATGTACCAATATCTTTGTCGGTACTTGTATCATATTTATTTTATATTAGTAACTAGTCTATTTGATATATTTATAAGTAAAAATATCCATTTTTCATTAATATCTATTTTTGACAAACAGTTTGTTTAAGAACAATAAAAAAATAAAGCTAGAATAACAAAAAAATAACAAAACAAACATATCCTAATTTCCTCCTATAAAAATAAAAATTAGTGGTCAACATCCATTTCATCGGTATGATTTGGTTCCACTTGCAGTTCTAGTCATGTGAACAATCGGAAGCACATATAGAGAATTGAGACGCATATTTCTTCAAGACAAGACACATAAATCTTTAGAATTTTCTTTAAAAAAAATTTTACGTACATATATTGTGAAGATGGAATAGTGCACTTTCTTAGGATTCGGGCAAAGTCTAAAATGAAACGATTAGAGCTTATTTAGCTAAGTTGATTTTGACCATAACTAATTCGTGATTGAGTTTTAAAAAATAAGCTCTGTTGACTGATTTCATGTTAAGTTTTGACAATATGTGCCATTTTGTCTCAAACAATTAATTTAACAAACTCAAAGTTGTGAATCTCTCATACAAGTTACATAACATACATTTGATAATTTCAATTCTATTTGGTTTCATACAATGATTTAATACACTCCATACATATAATTTAGGGGGGAAAAACAACAAATGAATAAAAGAATGCACCATAATAAAATTTAAAAATTGCAATTTGCAAGAGTAAATTATGGATGGTTTAGAAACAATTGCCTCAATTCCGAATATATTGTAAATATTCTACCTTTTGGAAATACTTGCTGCGACAATTTTTCTCATATCTTCATAATAGCTTATCCGTTATGAATACTTTTCGGTAAGTTTGGTTTATTGGAATGAAATAAAGCTGAAATGGAATAATGATTCCTTTGTTTTAAGATTAGGGGTATTTTTTGAAAAAGATATGTATTTAAGAAGGAATACCGGTTTCTCTAGTGAAGGGAAGGAATAAAGATTCTTTATCTATTCTATATTACACGGAAAAAATATTCTTTATGGTAGAATTTTCAACGACCCAAACGATGGAATAGGTATTTTGCGGTAATAAAGGTAGAATATCTATTTCATTCTTATCAATCAAATATGCTGTTAATATTTTGTAATATAAAATAATGCCATGAATAACTTTTTGTATTAGTAAAATACATTTTGAGATGTAATTTATATTAAAAAGTAATAAATTGCACTTTTTTAAAGATTCAGGCTAAGTCTATATTGTATATATAAATGGTTTATTCTTATTCAGGTGAATTCAATATGACTGGGACTAATTACTGATAAGTTTTAAAATGTAAGATTGGTTGCCCATCTTCCATTCAAGTTGTGAATTCTATTTAAACAAGTGATTGCATACACGTATATGGATAAAAGAAATGAAAAGAACAAAACATATATTTTTTTTAATTTAAAAAGTGAATATTTTATCATAATAAATTTGATAATCTTATACACAAGAGGAAAAGAAATAGTATTATAAATTTAGGTTTAATTAACTACATTCTCACCTAATTATTCTCTTCTTAATTTATCCATGAGTTATATAAAAAAAAAACATGAAAAAGGAAAAAAAATCATAAATCATAAAAAAGTTGAAATATTTATTAATTTGTCTGAATGAGATGTATACATATATATATATATAAATAATTAAAGAGAGCTAGGTTCTAATTATCTTATATAATATAAATAAAGTATTATATCCATTTGTATATTAAGAAAAGGTAAAGGAAATTACAATGGTAGGATTTTGAAAAATGCAATATAAGGAAGTTACTTCAACAATTTCATTTCATAAGACATATGTCTACTATTATTTAATAAATGATATCATTATATAAAAAAATGTTGGTTTTTAAAAATAATATTACAAACGATTTATTTATCCTACTATTTATAATTTTCAAATATTCATAAACTCCATATCATCTACTATTATATTTTCACGATAAAATGCTTCATATGAAAAATAGAAGAAAACATATACAATTCTACAATTTAATAAATACACTTATATTAAAATTAATAACTTCATTGCTAGTTATAAAAATAAAAGAGAATAATGACCATTAACTTGATTTTAGTATCTGGATAATGAATCCATCTAAAAAAATTATATGGTATATTTGTGGTATATTTATAATTACAAACAATCAAAAGTAGTTGTATGTTAATACCCGAATACAAAGCTCGACACACTCTTCCTAGGGTTATTACTCCCTTGTGTTTTCCTCCTCACACTACTCAGATTACCATATGAATTTCTAACCCTAATATGATATCTCTCTCTCTCTCTCGTGTTTCCCTCTCACAAACTCTCGGGTGTAACCCTAATATGATTTTGCAAATTTAAGTAGCATAAAAGGAAATGCTTATGGCAGTTCGAGTCGCCAAACACTCCTTTAGACACTGTGTCTAATTTTTGGGGAAATAACTAGATGAGCTCCTTTCTATTTATACATTTTGTTCTGTATTTCAGCTGTACTAATTTGGATGTTATTCTGTTATCCTGTTTGTATCTACTTCTAATATGTTACATGTATTGAACTGATTCTATTTTACACGTGTATTCTGTTACATGAACTGATTATAATCGGATTTTAGTTAATATCTAAAGTGTAAATTCCTTGAGCCACTTAGGTTTTCTCCTGATCCTTGTTGTGTTTTGATTTTGGGTCGTATTAAATGTCTCCCTCTATTGAAATAACACCTTATCCTCAAGGTGAAACTGTGGGTAAAGTTGTTTGAACAAATGGAGATCCTCCCAACTAGTGTCCTTCGATGGTAACCCCATCCACTGAACTAGAATCTATGGAACATGTTGACCATGTCTCAGGATAGTCAGAGAATCCAAAATACATAGAGGATCTAAAATAGGGTTATTGTGAAAAACCCTTGGTGGTAATTCCAAACTAGGTAGTACTGGTCCATAGGCTGGTTTTAAACAGGAGACATGAAAAGTATTATGGATCCTAGAGCCTTCAGGCAGTTGCAAAGTGTATGCAACTTGACCAATCCTCTTATTGATCTGATAAGGCTTGTAATACTTCTTGGATAATTTGTGATAGTCCCTAGATAATGATGTCTGTCTATAAGGCTGAAGCTTAACAAAAACCATGTCCCCTTCAGCAAAAGTAACATCAGCGCAATGTTTATCAGCTTGATACTTCATTCTCTGTTGAGTTGATAATAAATGAGTTTTAAGAAGAGATAAAATGGCATCTCTAGTTTTCAACTCATAATCTATGGCTTCTAACTTGGAACTGCCCCTAAAATACATTGGAATTATAGGAGGACTTCTCCCATAGATTGCCTCAAATGGTGTAGTACCAACTCCTTCATGATAAGACACATTATAGGCAAATTCTGCCCATGCTAAAAAAAACCCAATCTTGTGGTCGATCCATAGCATAGCTTCTGAGGTACTGCTGCAGTACCCTATTTAAAGCTTCTGTTTGGCCATCCGTTTGAGGATGGTAAGCACTACTCATAAAGAGTTCAGTGCCACTCAAACAAAACAATTCTTGCCGGAAAGTACTCATAAAGATACTATCTCTGTCACTGACAATGCTCCTTGGAAATTCATGTAATTTGACCACCAGTTGTAAAAACAATTGAGTCACCTTTGTTGCAGTAAAATGAGAGTCGAGTGGTCCAATATGACAATATTTGGAAAGTCTATCCATTACGACTAGCATCATAGTATATCCTTGGGACTTTGGAAGACCAACTACAAAGTCCATTGATAAGTCCTCCCAAATTAATTCTGGCAAGGGCAATGGTTGTAATAAACCAGCAGGGCTTTGAGTAGTGTACTTAGTTTGTTGACAAGGTAACCTCTAACAAACAACTCGACATCATGTTTTATGCCGGGCCAAAAAAATTGAGAAACTATTCGTTGATATGTCTTTCGAACCCCAAAATGCCCTGCAGTAGGAATACTATGAAACTCCTCTAAAAGTAATGGAATCAATGAAGAAGTAGGAACCAGAAATAGTTGATGATCCTTAAATAGTAAATCATTGAACCATCTAAGATTCCATTTAAGAGGATGACCAGCATCCAGATCTGCAATAAGTTTCATAAAAGCTGGCAATTCTCTGTATTCCTGTTTCAACTTGTCAACAAAAGTAAAATGTGGCATAGAAAAAGCAAGATAACTGAAGTCATGTTGTCTTGAGAGAGCATCTGCCGCCACATTCTCCTTCCCAGCCTTGTACTCAATAGAGTAATCATACCCAAGTAATTTGATCAGATTTTATGTTGCTCAGGAGTCTGAATTACTTAGGTTAAAAGCTCCTTCAAACTTCTGTGATTTGTCCTGATAGTAAAATGGGAACCCAACAAATACTGGCGCCACTTTCGTACTGCTTCCACTACTGCATATAGTTCTTGTACATAAGCTGAGGCTTTAACTAAATGAGTAGGTAACTTTTTATAAAGAAGGCAATTGGTTTACCCTCTTGTAGTAATACTGCTCCAATGCCGTACCTGAAGCAACTGACTCAATGACAAAATATTTCTTGAAAGGTAAAACCAATATGGAAGCCTGTCTTAAAGCTGTTTGAGCTCAATGAAATCTTACAAAGTAGTAGCATCCCAGTGAAAATTGTCTTTTCTTAACAAGTCAGTCAATGGGCTTGCGATGGAAGCAAAAGACTTAATGAATCTTCGATAGTAACCAGCCAGTCCCAGAAAAGCACGTAATTGCTTTAATGAAGTGGGTTCTGGCCAATCTCTATAGCCACCAGTTTACCAGATCAGGTGAAACTCACTCCCCTTAAACCACATGTCCTAGATATTCGATGGAACTCTGTCTAAAGACACTTGGATTTTTTAAGAACATGGTATTTTCTGCAAAGATGGACAATACCTTATCCAAGTGTGCGATATGTAATTCCATTGTCTCGTTATATATGAGAATGTCATCAAAGAAAATAATGATAAATTTTCTCAAGTGAGGTTTGAATATATCATTCATGATAGATTGGAAAGTGGCTAGAGCGTTACTAAGGCCAAATGGCATAACAAGAAATTCATAGTGGCCCTCATGTGTCCGAAATGCGGCTTCTCAACATCAGATGGAAACATCCTGATTTGATGATAGCCTGCTCGTAAGTCAAGCTTTGAAAATATTGCGGCTCCTTTCAATTCATCTTGTAGCTCATCAATGGTAGGGATGGGATATTCATCTTTGACAGTGGCTTCGTTCAAAGCGCTATAATCAACACAGAACCTCAGTTACCATCTTTTTTCTTCACCAAAAGTACTGGGGAAGAAAAAGGTGAGGTACTGTTCTGTATAATGCCATGCTCCAACATCTCCTGAACTTGGTTTTTGATTTCCTCTTTTTGAAAATGAGGATATCTGTAGGGTTTCACATTGATAGTGGAAACACCTTCCTTCAAGTGTATTTGGGTTGTACTGTTCTTAAAGGGCAATGATGAAGGTGGCTAAAAAATATGATTATATTTGCCCAATACTTGCTCGACAAGTGTGCTGTTGGAGAATTACTGTGAAGCATTTTCCACCTGAGCCTCTAAAGAAAAACATGAAGCCACTAAATCATGTTTGATTAAATGTCTGAGTTGATTGAAAGAAATCTGATTCCCAAGACAAGAATTTGACCCATGCAATACCACTGAGTGTCCCTGATGCAAAAATTGCATTGTTAAGGTATTGTACTCAATAGTTACAGGACCTAGAGTCTCAAGCCAATCTACCCCCAATACCACTTTTGATCCTTGTATAGGTAAGACACAAATTGACCAAAATTCCAAACCCTGGATATGCAACATAACATCTTTACACACACTGTCACAATACAACTTTTATCCATTGCCTATGACAACTGAAAATCGTGTAGTTGGTTGTACTGACAACCCCACTTGACTAGCTACCTTGGTCTGAATGAAATTGTGAGTACTACCCGAATCTACCAATACCATTAAAATCTTCTGATTAATTTGACCCAAAAACCGTAAGGTTTTGGGAACATGAAAACCATTTAGAGCATGATAGCTAATTGCACACGAATCATCTGCACTTACTACATAGTCTACCTCAAATGTAGTAATAAGAGCATTGTCCTCATGCATATCATCAGACGAAGTCATCAATAAGAGAAATTTGGACTTACATTTATGATTACGATGAAATTTCTCATCACAGTTAAAGTACAAGCCTTTTTCTCCACGAATTTGCATTTCTTCAGGTGTCAGACGTTTAATAGGAAGTGAATGGGATGGTTTAGGTAATGAAGCAGCAGAATTAGAAGGTTTAGAGAATTGGAGAGTACCAAGATTAGAAGGAAAGAGTAGAGCTTGAAAATAATATGGCTTGTATTGCTTTGCTTGGTCATTCAATTTATCCTCATGCATCCTTGCCAACCATACAGCCTTGACCATATCCTTAGGGCGAGCTAACTGAAGTTCTCGTTTGATAGCAGGTTTCAATCTAGATATGAAACAACTAAGAAGAAAGGCATCTGACAGTCCCTCTGATCTGTTGACTAGAGCCTCAAACTGAGATTGATACATTGCTACGGTGGAAGTTTGTACCAATTTAGATAATAACCCATGGACATCTTCATAGGGAGAAGGACCAAATCTGTAAGACAGAACCTCTGTAAATTTTTGCCAAGAACTCAATTGTTTGTTTCGGAACATCCACTTGTACCACTCACGAGCATCACCCTCAAATGCAAAAGAACAAATGGTAATGTGTTGTTCCTCTTGCACATCATGAAACTCAAAAAATTGTTCAACTTGAAATAGCCACCCCAGGACATATGTGCTAGTGAACTTAGGAATTTCCAACTTAATACCCTTGAATAAAGAATCAGATAAAGCAGATCCGAGTTTGGAAGATGATGAATCATTGAGATTCTGATTCCCTGAAGAATTCAAGTTAGGATTATGACCTACTTCAAGTTTTTCAATACGTGAAGTAAGTAATCATAAGCTTTCTTGTATTGCAATTAAAGAATTTTTAACAAATTTTGATTCTTGCCATTGATTGCTGCGAGTTTCTGGAGCCATATCAATGGAGATCCAATCCGGAACGAGAGCACCAAATGTTAATACCCAAATACAAAGCCCGGCACACTCTTCCTAGGGTTATTACTCCCTTGTTTTTTCCTTCTCACACTACTCAGATTACCAGATGAGTTTCTAACCCTAATCTAATATTTCTCTCTCTCTCTCTCTCTCTCTTCTCTCTCTCTCTCTCTCTCTCTCTCGTGTTTCCCTCCTACAAACTCTTGTATGTAACCCTAATATGATTTTGCGAATGCAGGTAACATGAAAGGAAGTGCTTATGGCAGTTCGAGTCGCCAAACACTCCTTTAGAAACTGTGTCTAATTTTTGGGGAAATAACCAGATGAGCTCTTTTCCATTCATTTTTTTTTATTTATACATTTTGTTTTGTATTCCAGCTGTACTAATCTGGATGTTATTCTGTTATCTTGTTTGTATCTACTTCTAATCTGTTACATGTATTGAACTGATTCTGTTTTACACGTGTATTCTGTTACATGAACTAATTATAACAGGATTTTAGTTAATATCTAAAGTGTAAATTTCTTGAGCCACCTGGGTTTTCTACTGATCCTTGTTGTTTTGATTTTAGGTTGTATCATTATATTAGTATATATGCATATATGTATTTTTTAGTCAATTAGTAATTTCACTTATGAGTGGTGTTAAAGTGTGTTAGCACCCATGACTAATGTTAGGCATTAATATGATTGTAATTTGTAAATGAAATGATAAATAAATATAAAGAAAGAAATGGTTTCAAGGATTTGGACTCTTTGATTTTTTTTTTTCTTTTGTGAAATTTTTTAATTTATAAATAAATGTTTGAAATTGTCTAAAATTTTGAAGCAACTCATGATAATATTATTAGATTTTTTTTTCTTTTTCAAATCTCAGTTATTGATCACACATAATAATATTAAGAGGATAAAGTAATAAATATTGAGACATGCATTTTTTATTCAACATTTTGAGAGAATGCAATCGCTATTTTTATATTTCATCAGCATTTTTTTTTATGGAATTTAGCCAGATTCACTTCTTATTACTTCTTATTACTTCGGTAATATTCAATATAAATCATGCTGTATAATACTGAAATTGAACGAAAAATATAAAAAATATATATAGAAAATGGCCATATAATAAACAGTACACATTATTATATGCATTTTACCAACGATTCATATAACATATATAGTAATTCTATAGTCATTTATATACACAGTATATCTATTTATTCATATCTTCATTATAATATAAGCAATAAATATTATATTTATCATTTCATATTATGTACACTCACCAATGATATATATCTATATGTTATATGTAACTCATTTCACCGACATTCTGTAATTAATAATTAAGAAAAATGGGGTGAAATTTTATTTTTTCAATTTAATTCCATACACACACACACACATTTGTCATGTGATGCAAAATGAAATACCAAGAGAATAGATGCAAAATAATATACTCATGAAATAAAATAAATAGAAATACATCATATAGTTATATGGGTATTATTATATACAACATTAGACATAGATTAGCTGCAAGTTGTCCAAAAAATTACTTGTATTTTATGTATAATGATCTCTTTCGATATAAAACCTTAGGGTTACTCTTTTTATTCATGGTCGACCCTCTACGCTTTGTTAGATTATTTGAATATAATACGT
Organism: Combretum micranthum; assembly: GCA_024138025.1. Lineage (NCBI taxonomy): Eukaryota > Viridiplantae > Streptophyta > Magnoliopsida > Myrtales > Combretaceae > Combretum > Combretum micranthum. The sequence goes on from JAMXBD010000701.1 coordinate 501,521, forward strand.
ATCAACTAACCTTACAAAAAAAATCAGATGAATACGAATAGCATAATTTTAAGGTTAATTACAAAATATAACCTATTTTTTAGTATTTTTACAAACAATTAACCTACATAACATGTGTTTTAACATTTTTACAAACAAGTAACCTGAGTTATATTTTTGACAAATACATACATTTGTTTTGTACTTTTGTAAAAAAAAATGACCTAAGTTTTGTTTTTTAACAAATACATGACCATGTGTTTTCACACGACATATGTTTTTGTATTAATAATAGATAAAAGACATGTGAAAACAAAGAACATGTATTTGTCAAAAAGACAAAACTCAGATCATTATCTGCAAAAGAATAAAACATGGTCATGTATTGGTCAAAACTAAAATTCATTTCACTTATTTGTTAAAATGTCAAAACATAAAATATATATTTGTCAAAAATCAAAACTCGAATCATTTATTTATGAAAGTACTAAAAATACAAGTTATGTTTTTATGATTTTCTCTACTTTTAAAAACCAAAAAGTTAATACAAAATCACATCAAAGACATTCGATTTACTATAAATAGAAAATAAAATCACATTATATAGTTGACTATTTTTACTAAAATCATAAAAACCCATATATCACATGTAACATTTGGGGAGAAAAAAAAGCAGCAGCTAAAATCACATCTTATACATTCAATTATGCATTGATATTGACATAATTATTTTTATATAATTCATATTTATATAAATAATTTTCCAACAAACTAGTAAACCGACAATTTTTCCTCATATCATTTAAACCTGAAATCAAGCTATTTAGGCAACTTATTAAGCTAAGCTCAGGTTCTAGAATATATAGCTTGGCAAGCTAGCTCAAGCTCTAGCTCTACTTTGAGCATTTGTTGATCTCATATGAAAGTTCTAACTTCAGACCAAATTCAATCTTCGATACAATTTCAAACCTCAACAAACTTTAATCAACTCAAACTAAAATCTACCATTTTACTACCATTGATCTAGCTAAAGTTGAACTCAAACTCAACAATGCAACACCCCCTTGACTCAATGACTACAAATCCTACATGCAAATCACACAATGGACGATTCACACCACTAGAGCAACAAAGCTAGAAACTGAATTCAAACGGGAACTCAAGTCCTGAAATGATGCATCATATCAACTTCATAAGCTCAGCACATGGCATCTCTGAATCTGATATAAACTTCTAGTCATTATATCCAAAATGAAATCACCTTCCTTAGGACCTTAACATCAACTTAAGCAACATAGAATAGAATTTGGCCCTTTCATGTTGCAGCCTGCAAATTGAATACAATTAGCACCGTGCATCATGTATCATGGATTCCTAAATATGCCCGATTATAAAAAGCACATGGAAGAACTGGATATTTGTATGACAGAAAGAAACATAAGGATTGATAGATAACATACTTCTATCATAGGTACATAGGATACCAAGAGCAAAGGGTCCATATAAGAGTTCCAACATAAAATTATACATCAACAAAATATGCGAGTTTTATGTACTCGCTCGAGCCAAAATTGAATCCTGTCTTGCACTGAGCAATCCACCATCCACTTTGGTCCCCAAATAAAACAACCATGGTACAAGTCAGCACAAGCATAAAAGCACTCTACATCTTTACAGTTGCTTTATTCCTATATGCAAAAGAAAAGCCCTGATCTACAGATATGTAAATCCTGTGACATGACAAAGTCAGATATCCCAACAGACGAAACCTAAAACTAAAATGACAACTAAGATAAAATTTCCTTCTTCCGGCAAGCTGCTACTTCCAGTAGGAGTCCAGCAAGTCGGCATGCATGCTCCAAGTTCTTTTACAAGTTACAGACTCTTTTTATCGGTTACACCTGAGGTCAACAAATGCTTAGCTGCATTGCCTAGGAAAAGATAAAGACAAGAGTACTGAATCACTCTTGTCCAAGAATCAGAAAGCAAGTTATAATGTTGAAAAAGCATACTTCCTCAAGCTGTTGTGCGAGAGGATTTTCTTCCCATAAGGACTGGTTCGAAGCAAAGGAACATGGGGTTCTATTGCCACCACTAGATCAGCTCTAACAGCTCCCTGGCCAACAAAGACATGATATTTTTAAGTAAACAACAATAAATTATCTTTGAGAAGCTGCAAAATTTAGCTCACGTTTGTAGTTAGAGCACACAATCTAAAAAAGCATTTTTATACATATAGCGTGCTCAATTCTAGAGATTCAGCATGAGATTAGTTCCACTAGTTAATTTTTGTCCACAATAGCATAAAAGAAAACCTCCAGACTCTTCCATGCAAGTTTTTGGAGTTCATACCAGAAGAGCTACAAGAAAGAGGATTAACAAAGCCATTACAAGCATACTCATTTAATGATTAAGATGGTATTATCCAGGCAACTAGGTTAATGCCATCTGAATTGTTCTATTTTTACCTTTCAGTATATACATATGTAAAGATGACACTTTCTTTTTATTATGTTGGCTTTTGGTATAGTAATTGAATGAGGTAAAGGATATGTCTTTGATTTGCTAGAAGTACAAGAGGTCTTAGTGTACAAGGACCTCATCAACCATTTCTTTAGAAAATTGGCTTGTCAAGAAGAAAATTTTGAGAAGCAAATAACATATAATGCAATTATCAGATTAAATTGTAGATGGTTTCCATGTTAGAAAATTGCATTGTGGTACAACTTAGATGCAAGAATATTTCATGTGTAACCCAATTTTCATTAGTAAGAGAGATTACATCAGGAAACTGAGATGCATAAAATTTGCATTCCAATATTATCAAGTCATATGGCAAAAGTTTTCTACAAAACCCCTGAAAAAAGAGAGGGAAAACCGAAAGGATGAGATCATCTAACCTCAGAGAATGTCAAGGCAGCTTGAATAACATAATTTCCATAAGGATCTTGCATGATTTGATCCAGCCTAGGATTAGCAATCAGTTCCCGGACAATGTTTCCACGATGTTCATCACTTCCTGTTTTAAGACATCTCTCAACAACATTACTGCTATATTTTTGAACAGATAGGTCCCCATAATGACCCTCCAATCGTTTAATAATTTCCGCTTTGGCCTGCAGCAGTCCATTCTCAAGGATATATTGCACCACATAGTTCCTGTAGCATTCAAAAATTAAAATTCAAAAAGTGAGATGAGAAATGCCGGTGATAACACATTTCACATGAGGACATTGGATAAGCTTGTTTAACGAGAAAGATTCTACATGATGCCAGTGGAAAAAGGAACAGAGGGAGTACCCAAATTGATCCTGGGCAAGGACTAAAGTGTTTGAGATTATCTCACACAGCAGATGACGATGTTGCTCTCCAACAAACTGATCAGAGCCAAGGCATTTTTGAAGTACACAACAGCCGTGGCGATCTGTGGCTAGCTCGATACAATTAGCAGTTGAGGCTTCAAAAAGGAACTGTATAAGAAGCCATTACCAGCATTTCAGATAAAGGAAAGCTTTAATTCATTGGATAGACAATACAGAAATGAAAAACTACTTGCTGCAGTCATAGATAAGATGTTGGTCAATGAATTGTTGTGTCTTCACCTAAAGCCACTCACAGGTTAAAGAAAATATAAAGGCATCCCATGCTATGTTGAATAACTGAGGGATAATCATAAAAGAATGTCCAAATGATAGAAAAACAAACCAAAATTCCACCATGGACTTAATTAAGATAAACATATCAGTTGAGAAAAAAAAATACCATAAAATCAAAGGGATTTCGATAAGAATGTAATCACTTGGCACTATTGATGGCCGTAGTATGATGAAAAAATGTATTGTAAAAGCGGAACCATTTTTTTGACATATAAAGAATCTAGATAATATTTTACCTCATATTTGACAGGGATTTAAAACTTAGAAGCACCAAAGAAGCATAAGCACTCAAAATGATTCAAGCTATGCTCAAGCCAGGCTGAAGGCTGCATCTTATGTATATGGGAAGATAATTATATAGTTTTACCACAAGAATAAGCATCAAAGAAATCCTAGAAGAGTCATTTAAAAAGTACGTACAGGCAATATGATTTGTTTATTACGCATAGACATGCATAAAGATACCCGGTCACAACAATGTGCTAAACACAGAAATTTCAATTGCTAAGAAACGATGAATTCCAAATTCTATTCTATTAGATTAATTCTGACTGGGAGAGGCATAGTAGTAATGGTTCATGAGAATAATAGTTTATCTTTCTAACGTGTGTGGAAACCTTGACGCAAATCACAGTCTGCAGATAGTTGATGTATGATTTCTTAAATGACTAGAAAGGTACAATAGTGTGGCAGTTGCATGATCAGATGCTAGAATTGATAGTATGGAAAATTTTGCCAGACACAACTTTCCACATGATCAAACTCTTACCAACTCTAAGCTTGCAACATATGTAGAGAAAGTATCCCTCTACCTGACTAAATTTAGGAGCTAAATTCACTAAGCAGCGCTGAGCAACATGATTGCCATTCATATCCTTCATTAAAGTTACAATGCCAGGCTTTAGAGAATTGACCACAATGGATATATGCTCAGGAGTTTTGAGGGTATCAATGACCTTCTGCACAGCTCGAGTCCTGTGATCATGAAAGGAGTTAAATAGAAGTGCAATGGGTAGAACATGTGTTATGTAGAAGGTTTTAGGGAAGGAAGTATAATGTCAAGATAACACACCCATGCGCATCACATGATACTCGAATAAGATCACCCGGTATCCTAGTGATTTCATGGAGAAGTCTAGTCTGTTGATCTTCATCACACACTTCTGCAAGCTTCTGGACAAGATAATTGCCAAAGGGATCAGTCATTAGCTCAACAATGTGGTTGATGACCTCTGAGAAAATCTTCTCACATCACTTGGAGTTCCTTCAGAAACAGTCTTCTGCAACAGCCTGCATCCTTGTTGGTCTTTTGCCATCTGAAAAATTTGACCATTGACATCATCCACACATTCAAACTTACGCGATGGTGCCCTAAAGTTGGTGTTTCCAAAATGCATCATCTCATGCGGCAATTCCAATGAGCTCAAAACATTTGACTGAAAACACCCAGCAGTTGGATTGCATAAGCTGTGCCGAATCTGACCATTTAAAATTCCTTTTCCATTTGGACTCATGTGGTTGAATGATCCATGTCCAGCACCAGAGCCAAACTTCATAGCTCTTAATGCATTCAAATCTTGAGCTCTGGCTAGAATCTTCTCTGGAAAATTCCGTTGCGAGATTCTATCAAATACTTGGGCATTCCCAACATCAGGGGAAACTCCAATATTTGATTGCTTAAGACATCTGGACATGGAAAATTTTTGTGAAAAAGGTCCTTGCTCCTGTTGTTCAAGTCTATAAGGCAGGGACAGGTCAAAGTATCTCTGTCTAGAATTTTGATTGATTATCCTGGTAGGGTAGTTTGCATTGGCTGGAATTGAATTCTGAGCTTCCAACTGCTGACCAAAGAGCTGCTGGAGATAGGGAGCTTGGTGGTAGAGTCTCAAAAACTGTTCCTCTTCGATGTTCCTCCCAGTTACTTGAGGAATATTCATTTGCTGTGAATGAAAGTACGGAATCGAAGACTGAGTATCTGCCAAGTATTGTTGCTGGTTTGGCATTGGAGGTAACTCCAAGGAAGGATATGGCAATCCAGAAATGAGCTGAACACCATTAGTTATCGGAATTGCTGCATTTGAATTCCCAGTTGACTGGAAACAGCCCGACTGATGCTTTCTCACACCTTGCACATTGAGTCTGTAAAAGTTGGAATAATCTTGCCCAAGCCTTGGGGCCGCAAACTCATCAAAACCACAGGAATTAATTCTAGACTGCATCTCAAGAGGGTACATATTGCTCACTTGTGAACCCACATCCAAATTATGCCTTGTGCCATTATGATACTGACTTCCCAGCATGAGCTTATCGCTATGCAAGGGCAGACAATCAGCCAATGGAACATTCACATCTCCCCTCGCCAACCCACCATTAATGTTAAACTCTGAGAATGCAGAAACCAAGGACTGGTCATCCGGAAGCCTAGTTTCCTGCATCTGAGCAGCAGCTCTCCTGACTGATTGATGAGCTTCAGTGATGGATGCTTTCCCATCATGCATTGTCCCATTGTTCAATAATTTCTCACTATGAGGCCCCTTGCATGGATTGACAGAAGTAGTATTTGGTACCTCGTAGAAAAACTTCTCAAATTCAACCAATTCCAGTTCCTTCTTACTTTCCATTTCCAGACTTGCAAGGATCCTTTACACAGGCCAAAAAAGAGATTCTAGCTCACAATGCCCTATGACAAAGAACCTACAAATAAAACTGCTCACGTTATTAAATAACCAATCACACGGAAAACCTGGATCAACAAATACCTATTTGTTGTAAATAACACAATACCTAATGCAAGATAAATTTCCAGGCATCAAGACAAACTCCTACATGCTTTTTGCAAAATTCAAGAATTGACAAGTACTTTCAAATGTCGGTTAATCACAGACATGAACAAAATAGAAAACTCAAACTCATATTCAAAAAACAATCCACAACTTCTATGAAAATTTTTTTTTAATTTGTTTCTTTTCTTAATTCAACACAAATCAACCGTGATTAAATATTTTTATCCAATCTGTTGAAAAGGACAAACTAAGACGCCACTGGAACTCAAGAAACCCTTTTAATCCGACATATATTCCTCTTAGATACAAATCTCAAACCTTGTTTAATAAAACTATTACCAAACAACAAGGAATGTACTTTTTGTAACCATACACAAAACACATTACAACAATGTAATGAAACAAAACCCCCCAGTTTGAAGTGTACCATCCGAATCGTTTTAAACCCACCACCAGTCATCATCAGACTAATCAAACCACACCAAACACCCTTTTCCTCGATTTTTACGTCCAGTTGATTCAAACACTACTACCTAAATCACACAACATCCTTAAAAACACGAAACCAAACAATCAAAACCCAAGAAAAATATTTCCAGAATGTAGAAGAAACCCAAAAATCATGATGATCGGAATATACTCTTCCTTAAAAAAAAGAACGATTCTTTCAATGAACAATCACAAACAGACAAAAAGGGCATAACAAACGATTTATAAAACAACAAAAACAACAATGTGGGAATGAGTGAACACATTCCAGTAAAACAAAAACATCGCAGTGAATCTATCCACGTCAATGAAGACGTACCAGTCACAAAAAGGCGGCGTTAATACAAGATGATGATGAGTCCATATAGTGAAAAACACAAAACTTAACAAAGATGGAGTTTTTATATATAAAACAGAATTTAGACAAAATGGGTATTCGTAAAATTTTGTTCTGTTTCAATTTTCATCTTCTTCTTCTTCTTCTTCTACTTTTTTCTTTTTTTTTTTTTTTTTAAGTAGTGGCACAAAGAGTGATGGTTTATTTTCTTTTCTTTTTCTTTTTTCTTTTTTTGGTTTGTGTGTGTTGGTGAGGTGCGGCGTGAAGGAGAAGAAGAAAGGACTGAACAAACAAAATTAAAAAGAAAAGAGTGAATTTTTAGAAAGAGAAACAGAGAGAGATTTTAGTGAGAGAAAGCCAAGAAAGAGAGAGAGAGAGAGAGAGTAGCGAGTATAAGCAATATATTACCATACCAGCCAAGCCAAAAACACCAATTGAACTACACAACAACCTTAAAGCACACAAAATTTGTATAAATCATCACCCCTTTCTCATGCATGGAACGGTATTGGCACTGGCATTCTTGTAAATAAAGACTACTCTATATGAATATAATATTACATATATTATATGTAATTTTTTATTTTGTTGGTTTCTTTCCTCTCTCTACCTTTCTACCACTACTTTCTCTCTCCTCCCTCCCTCCCCTGGCTTTTTAAGATTTTCAGTTACAATATGTTGTGTTCTAATCTTTTAAGTCTCATCTCGTGGTATCATCGTATTATATTATCGTAGTGGCTATTACCCTTTTTAATGATATTATTATTGTTATTATTTATTACTAGTATGGTTACATCTTTTTCTTCTTTCTTTTAATACCATTATTTATAACTAGTTAAAATGTGTCATAATGAGATTCTATGACTAATTAACACTCATGGAAAGTTTAATTACAATGAGAAATAGTTAGTAGATAAAAAATAAATAAATTTATCATCAGATTAATTAATTAAAAAACAAAAATAGTTAGTAGAATATAAAACTTGAGCTTTTCTAATTAATAGTTAGCATATAACCCTGTTTTTATTAATTAGTATGTATTATAATTGTTGAAAAACTGTAACCAATTCATTTTATTAAAAGATTGATATTCATTCTACCACTTGGTCTTAACATATTTAATCATTTATTATCAACTATTTTTTTTTTCTTAAAAGAGTTGATTTATTAAATTTATATGTTGAATTTAAACTCACTTTTTTCCAATTAAATAATGCAGACCATAGTTGTTTCCTTTTTTTTTTTTTTTAAATCCAATTTGATGTGGCATTATCTTGAGTAATATATTATACTCAATCTATTCTTTATTATTTGAAGTATATTCTAAATATATTTTAATATGATCTATCATCACCTTACTTTTAGGACTGTCTGTTGTGTCTTTCTCTTCCTTGCCCTTTGATATACCTTTTCTCCTTTAAATATATCATTTTTAAGTTTCTATTGGGACCCACCCTACTTTTAATATTATTTTACTTATTCATTTATATATTAAATATTAAATGTAAGTAAGGAAGCTAAGCTTCCATCTTTTGTATACAAATCCTATTAAGCTATCCCCGATAGAAACTTATCCCGAAAGTTTAGTAGTAATTACTAATTAGCATAATGGATGAATCAAATCTGATTTTTAATGTTTCGTAAATTGTAATATAAAATGCTATTTAAGTGTATATATGTATATATAATAACTGATGTTGCTAGAAATATTTACAACTTATTTGCTTAAGGAAAAAGCTATTTATCTCATCATCTTTCTATCTGTTACATGTTTAGTTACAAAGAATAACAATTAGATAATTGTTATTAGAATAATAAATAACAATTCATATCTCCATACATTTAAATAAATTTTCATTGAATAATTTATTTTCAATCTTTATTATGATTATTTATATTTTTAAAATATCACTTATATAAATATTATCTTTCTATAAAAATAAAATAAGCATTAAATATTTTACTTTTATTTCAATAATTTTTATTTTTTTATACCAATCAACATTACAAGCTTCCATGTCCAACTCTCTTGAAGCCTTTTCTCAGACAATTATCATTCTTTTTTTCCCCCTCCAAGAAGAAGGAATATACAAACCACGTATGATTTCAATATCGATATCTTATATTGTTCAAAATAGTAAAATAAAATAATGAATAATAATAGTAGAAAGAAGTCACAATTCAAATTAGATTACAATTACAGAAAATCAAAAGAGAAGTAAACTATTACAAAAAGTTGGAAGGTTTCTAAATTATTATTGTAATTATTTTTAAAGTTTTATAACAAAGTGTTGTATATTTTTATTGGCATATTTAGAAAAAATTCATATAATTTTCATAAACCTTGAATTTAATGCGATATAGCCCTAAACTTCATATAAAATTATCCTATAAAATTCTAAGTTTAAAATGTCTTTCTTAAAGCTTTAACATTAGCGCATAGACATATCTCAAACATAATAAAGTGCGTTTTAATACATCCTAAATTGTAATTTTATTATATTTTTATTAAATTAAAAATAATAAAAAATTGATAAATATTATTTGTAGTAATATGTGAAAGTTCAAAGGATACATCACATATAAGTCAAAATTTTTTTATATTTACTTGCCATTTATTTTGAATTTTTACTTGTGATTTTTCATACCTCAAATTTAAAGTCATTTAATGGCATATGACATGTTAATTGTTTACTTGCCAAATTTAATACTATGCCATTTGTTAATGCCAAATTTAATACTATGTCATTTGTTAAAAGTTGATTATAGAAGGGTGAGCGAGTAACTTGTACAGTATCCATGTACTTTTTTAGACTGAAGAGGGTCTGAGTGGGTACTGAAGATCTGAGTATAAATTTTTAAAACTTGCTCATATGCTAGGGTATGAGTAGGAGGTTTTTACAATTTGTATCTGCCTTAAAACTTGTACTTTAATATATAAAAAGTGCAAGTTTTACACTATCCATTATCTACCCTATTAATTACTATTTAATAATGTTGTTATATAACATATAAATAATACACTCCATTTTTTTTTTATATATTTTGCAATCATTTATTATTTTTAGACTACTTTTTGAATACTTTTATTATTAAAGAACTTGTATTGAATGATTTTGGAAGAATTTAGTATTTTTATTTTATAATAACTACGATATAATATTTACTTGAGCTCTCATACTAATAAATATGTTGTTTATCTTCTGACTGATTAATACAAAAGTAGCTTGAAATTTTTTAACTTTCAAACTTATTGTTAATTCTGCATTTTGTTTAATATCATATAAATAGGTTTTAAAAATATTTATTATAGGTTTAAAATTTTACATATAAAATATTGTGGAAAAATCTACAGTTATCATAGGGTCATATCCCTATAAGATTTATAAGGTATAGAGTATAAGGTGGGTATAAAGTACCACAAAGTAGGTTTTAGGTGTAAAATTTAATATCATGTTACTTACAGATAATGCTCATACGATACTCATTCTATATCGACTCACTCCCCATTGTAATAAATAGTCCATTGCAAAAGAATACAAATGTAAGTGGGGTAATAAAAATTTGACAATTAAAGGCAATTAAGTATGAAATGTAATAATCTCAAACTTAAATGGTAGAATTGAAAATTTATTTAAGTTTACATAAAGATATAATCTCATCACTCTTATGTTTTTGGCCAACAATTTACATTGTATAAGTTGGGAAATAGAGAAATCTAACCTAATCCATCCATTAGAAAACCAACATTTATAACTAACTTATAATGTTTTATCATTTCTCCTATAATTTTGTTGGAACTAAAGAAAATCTATACCCAAAGTTTGCTTTTGTTTTGTGAACTACAAGTAAAAAGAAATATCATATTAAAAAAATTCATCTAAAGCAAAACAAACTCAAAATTGATTATGAAATTTGAATAATCAGTGGATCTATAAGAAAATTAAACCATATATATAATATCTGTATATAGAAAATAAAGTACAACAATATAATATTGCAAGCTTTATGTGTTATATATTTGTTGTTATTGTATAAACATACGATTATTATGTATGTATCTTGTTGTGATTGCTTGCTATAGATAGTCTAAATTACACGTTAAATGACCCTATAAAGTGTCAAGCAAATGACATATAGAAGGTGATGGTAGATTTCATCAATTTTAATTTATATATCAATATACCATTCGTGCGATCAATCTGTTCAACATGACAATATCACTTATATCTCTAAATAGTTTCTTCTAGCACATTGATTTTATTTTGATCCATGTAGAACTCCTTTCAACATGATATCATCATCTCCTCATACTGCCTACCAAAGCATTGAAATAAGTTGTTTTATGTATTTATCTGTTCTTTCTTTTTGTCATTCAAGCATGAAGGGGGAATTTCAATATGATTCATCAAAGTTGGAAGACCAATGGTATTGTCATCACTAAAGGTTGTTGACATGATTTTTGTATTTAGGATTATCTGGCGGCAATTCTGAATTTACATTAACTCTAGCTTCTCCACATATTCAAATAAAAAACTCAATTAAATAAGATAGATAAATCACTCCACCCATGTTACTACCTTTTACTTGAGCACAATCACAAACATATAAAGTAACTCGAAGTTCACTAGTTGCCGCTAATCTCTTGCTGTGACAATTTAACAAATACTTTGATAGTTGTGCAAGAACATAAGTTTAGTATATCACCTTCTTTGGCAATCGGTAAAAAATATGGTATGCAACTCAATACTGCTTCACATCACATTAATGGCAATTTTAATGACCTCCACAACAATACCGCACCATGTCATAACTCCATAACCCAATCACAAATGATAAACACCAAACAATATAATGCTACGAATATATAAATCGCAACTTCACATGTGTACTCCCTCCGCCGAACTCGCTCTAATGCCAAAATAAATATAATTGCAAGGGGGATGGAGGGGGAAGGGATGTTAACTATAGAATTACACACCCAATATATAGGATCCCTAATTTCAGTTGTGAAAAGGGTTTTATGATCATTAGGGTTAAAAGTTTAGGATGTAGATGGCTTTAATAATAATATGACACATCGCTAAGTACCCGAGTGATAGGTTTATTATTATAAGCCAATATCCAGCCCATTATACACTCTACAATTAAGAAAACTAGGCCCACAAATTTATTAAGAAGTCCAAATGTTGTATAGGGTCTTATTATCTAAGTACAATACAAGCACAAAGACATCTTTTAAAACAAATCTCAAACAAACCCTATCTCTCTACTTTACTGTCTCGATGTTTCCAAAAAAACCCTAGACTCCAAAATGCTAATTTGCTCTCAAACTAAAACTTGCTTGGTGATATGCTAACAACAGGTCTCTAAACTCAAAAGGTAATGAAACTATGTTTACTAAACTTCTGAACACATATTTCTACAAATGAAAAATGAATGTGTTTAGGGTTTGTAATTGTTGTGATGTTAGTGTTTACAAAATTGAAGAACTAAAGGTTTGTTGTATTATTATTATTTTTTTTTTGCGAAGTAATGTTATAGTGACTTACTGGCTCTTTGAGCATCCAGCAGCTCCAAAACTCAAGCATGAGTTCAAGAATAAATTATTCTAGGTGACTCCTCTTCATACCCCATCTATTATTTATATGATGCTTTTCTATACTTTCAATAATATTTGTTATGATAGTTGTAACCTTGCATGTATGTTTTGGCTGTTAAGCTGCTAACAACACATGATTCTATAACCATGCATGGATGTTTTGGTTGTTAAACTGTTGACAGCACATGATTCTAACCAATAACTCTATTGGACATACTACTCCAAGTACTTTGGCTTGTATTTCATTTGCTTACTCTTATCACCAAGCTATACTCAACCATTCAATATTACTCACGAACTATTTCAATTGGTTTGCTTTTCGTAATCTCAAAGATTGATAAAAACTAAGAAAAAAGTATAACTCAATAAGATTAATAAGATTCAAAATAATTTCCATACAAATATAATTAACCCTTAATATATATATTTAATGGCACAATTGTAAATAAAGCAATTATAAATATAATATGTATGTAATAACAGTTGGCTTGTCCTTTAAGGATAGCCAACTTAATAGTCTTAGAAATGTTGGATTGAAAGGGGAACATCAGTTCAATGGCTCCTCTAGTACTAACAAGATAGGATGTAATAAGACATTTAGTAACTTTTAGGCACTCCACCAGCTTAATGGTGTGGAAGAACCAACTTGACAATTGTTGTTGTTGTCGTCGTTTTTTTTTTTTTTTTTGGCTAATTACAACAGGGAGGAGACTAAAGGAGATGCCGCAAAGCTATTAAGTGCCAATTACTGTTGAGATGCGAATTTTTCCATCTTCTTTTGGTAAGTTTCCTATAGTGCGTGGAATGCCAAAGTTTGTCTAAAGTTATAATAGCAAAAGATTAATAAACAAATTTAAAGATTCCTAAAATATTTATGAAAACAAATAGATAAATATAGGGTTAAATTGTAAATGTTACTTGAACTTTTTCAAAATATATAATTAATTACCTGAAGTGATTGATTTTACACCTAGATCAACTTTTCAAGAAAGCTTTTAGTACATTCATCAAATGGCTTAGCATTATCATCCAATGTGGCATTTTTAGCCAATAATTAAGGGTAATATTTAAAAATAAAAACTAGTAAAATCTTTTTCTCATCCTTCTATTGTGGCGAGTAGCAACAACATGTCAAAGGGCTTTTCATATCATCGATATCATTTGATTGCAACCAAAATCGTTGGTTTTGATTTCTAAAAGTGTATTCAAATATGACAAATGGTATGGAACCAGAAATCATAGAAATCGGAATCGCACTTCTATTCGGATCCATTCCCACGTTCCATGTCACGCCCTGAGGGTACCCTAGTAGTAGTAAACAAGCTACACTTGAGTACTATCACTAGATTATCTTCAGAGAATAACATGTTTTCAAACAACAAGATCTTTTAGTTGCTTTAATAAGAAATGACAAATATAGTGAGCCATAAATTAGTAAATAACTATCATCTCAGTGCTTGAATATAATATTATAAACCATACTATCGTTCTATGAAGTCTCTAAACTCATAATTGATAATTTAAATACTAACAAACTTAGATTAAAAATAAAAGCAAATAACTTATACCATAATCTTCCATGAACTTCCAGTTTTGAAGTTCTTACCGGGGCTAAATTCCTGGAAGTGATCAACTATGGCCTAAGTATAAACTTGAAAGGACTGTTAGAGTGTGAGCGAAACCACGACTCAGTGAATAACCAGAACTTACCACATATCAAACAAGTTTATTAACAATCATATGAAATGTATCAATCAAGCATAGCACAAATACAAGTCTGGATAACCCAGAATTCAAAACAGGATAAAGATTTACTCCCTCTCATCGAGGTTGAAGGAATACAATACTCGATGACCTACTTACCCAGAGAGACTAAGCATACAGAAAAACAATAATACTCACTTTAATTATCACTTTAAAATTTATCATGTCCTTAACATTCATTTCCTTTTTTAGCTTTAGAAACTCCACTAAGTGTTACTCATCTTAAAGTGATACCATAAGAGGCGTTCTTCGTTCACTATTTAATTTTAAGGTACCAACAGAACAAATGTAATCTTGTGTAGAACTAATAGCCTCTTTGCTTAGAAAAACCAACCATTACCAGAGATTCGAAACACTAACACGTACTAGGCTGCCACTTACTCAAATGTTGCTTATGCAAATCATGCAATACATGTTTATTTCATTTATGGTACCAGTAGTTTTTAATCAGGTTTAAGGTGATCAATCATTTTACAGACAAGCGGTATACTATATAAGCAATATGATCATACAGAATTATGTTATTACTATCATTAGAGTACCTTAGCAATCAACAATTCATACGGCAAACAATTCCAGTAAACTTGTACAGTAAATCCAGGTTATTATATTTCATTTAATATCAGCTAAGCTACAATCACACACAATATAATAAGTTTGAGTTACTTACCTGCTCATTCTAGCTGGTTGTAATAGTCAGCTGGGAAATCCTTTATAGTTTCAAATTTACCTATTGAGATGAATGACATATTCATCAATAAAACATAAATTATAGAACTAAACTCCTATGAGTGTCTAAGTGTCATATACTGATATTTGGTTTTCTTTCTATTACTATATTGGTCCTTTAATGGTCTTATGATAATCTATTATTATTTAATATTTATTTTCATTTTGCTTTTCTTCATCTTGTTTGATGTTTATATATTCTTATTGGGTAGTTGTAGAATTTATGTTCAGTAAATTGGTATTTCATCATTACCATTATCATCAATTTTATACTGTTCTTTAGTTAACCTATTATAGTAACGAATATTTATTTACTATAATTTAGTTTCGTCGTATTTCTCTTAATCTATTTCATATAATTATCTTGTCATTTTTAGGAATCATATTATTCATAATTTTAACTTATTTAAATTTCCATTCTTATATGTTTATATATACAAAACAAGTATTTTACAATTATCTTAGTTTTTTTGTTATTGCAAAGTATACTAATATTAGCGATGATGATGGTGATGATGATGATGATATGTTAACAATATTGATATTAATTTTCATAATAACATTAATAAAAATAATAGTAATCTTAATGACAATAACAATAATAATAATAGTGATAATCATAATAATAATAATATCTTTAATAATGATAATAATAGTCGTAATAATAACATTTCTAATAATAATAATAATAATAATTATAATAATAAACATGATGATGATGATGATGATGATGATATTAACATTAATAATAATAATAATAATAATAATCTAAACAACAACAACAATAATAATATTCGGAATTAAAACATAATTTATTTATTTGGTTGAAGCAGAGAGGTACACGGCTTGGTACATGACTGTGTACCAGCCGTGCTTTTCTAGAAACACGGCGCCTTCCAGAAACCCAAGCCGACAGGTATACGGGGAGTTCACCACCTCGTGTTTATCCTGTGCTCTTCTATGAATTTGTAGTTCCACATATTTTGATCCATTTTTCAACAACTTTCCACGTCAAACTTGTATTTAAATGATTCATAAGTGTTTTTACATGACACACACACACACACACATATCATCTTATAACACATCAAAATGCACATAATCCTTGTTTTGTGATAAAAAAGAGTGTAACTAGGGTTTTTCAAAACTTACCTTGTTGTGGATGTTTTGAACTTTGTTTTTGAGTTGTTTTTTAACCTAAGATCAACAAAACTTTGTTTAAGTTAGTGTTCTAACATATTACTAACTAAAAAACGAAATTACTCACCTTGTTTTTCCTTTCCCAAGCTTATTGTTAAGCTTTAATGAAGTTGTTTTGTGTTTGATTGTTTTGATGGTTTTAGAAGGATGAATTTGAGCTATTGTTGTTGCTATTTTATGTGGTTTAATGGCTTCGTTTGGTAGTGCATTAAGGCTTTTATTTTGAGTTGTTTAGTGAGCATATATAATGGAGTAATGGGAGATTTGTTGTCTGATTAAAGAAGAAGGAGATGTCCACTGAATTTTCTTGATTTAATGCACTATCTAGGTGTCCAAATTAGATTGGTTGCGTGTGTTGAATTGTTGACTTTTGGTAGACAATTTTAGGTAAGTTTTTCATGCATTTCGGCTAACAATCTTCAATGTAACCCTAGCCATAAATTTGGTGCAATTTGCACGATTTTTACATGCATATATTATTATAATATTAGTTAGTTAATAATTATCTAAATTTTAGGATAGTTTATTAAGTTAAACGGGTGCAAATATGATAATTATTCAAGAGTTTATCTCCAAAAATTTATATAAAGTTCTACAAATTTTCTAGATTGTTATTGAGTTTAACTTTAGGTTTAAAGTTCACGTGATTAATTATTTTTAGGTTTTATCTCACCCAATTAGGATATTCTAAGTTTAATAGGTCAATTTTTGTTTTAGGTTCTAATAGCTTAAGGATACTCTAATTAAAACAATGGTATGATCCCAATATTTATTTGGAGTCTAGATTATTAGTTATAGATCTGTTTATATTTTTATTGTATATTTATAACCGTAACGATTTATCTTTAGATTATAGTTTTCTAACTATAAGCGTATTTGGTTATTTACTCTTTATCACATTTAAAATTTTAACCAAGTTATTCTTATATCCTGAGTTTTTGATACCCACTATGAAATCTTATCAGTAGTATTTAATATAATCTAGAAAACTTTGTTTTAAGGTTTGAAACTATATATAGGCTCACTACTACTTATAGTTTTATCCTAGAGTTTTTGTTGAGTTTAATATTAATAATCTATTTATATTTTTTGTATATTTTTACTGGTATGAGAAATTCTCGAGGTTTACATACCAAATGTGGCATAAGAGGAATAGAATTGAATGAAATGAGTGACTTAATAAATTCATTTCTTTGTTTGGATATATCATGGATAGGAATGAAGTTGCCATGGTATTTGTTAAAAAAAAACCTCAATAATAAATATGAATTATAAATGTGTAAGGGAATAAAAATGTAATTGTAATAGTAATCATTAATGAAATATGAAATGAAATTGTGATTTTGTGAGTCGTGATTCTAGCTTTTAAAAATGCATTCAAATATAAAAAATAGGACTGAAGTCGCAATTCAACTCTAAAGTCATTCGTGCATATCAAACATAACATAAAAGAATTAGATATTGAAGCTTCAACCATCAGCATTGAAGGGGCAGTTAGATTTTCCCCTTTTAAAGGGTTTGTTTTTAAATTTCAAGCTTCACAATGGCGACTTAAAGAAAAGATGTCAAACTCAAGGGGTTTTAGCTAAATCTAATTTTTACTTAATTTACTAAATTACTTCCTTTTTATTTCAAAAATGTAAATCTTTATACTTAGGTTGGTTTATTGTGATGGGCTTGGGCTTGGCCATTCGAATTGTTTAATTAACTAAAATTTGGGATTTTGGGCCCATGTTGTATGATTAAATAAATTGAGGTGTTATCCTTGCATTTTAGGATTTTGACACATGGTTTAAACTAAACTTAAGCTTATTTAGCTTATTTCCATTTTGAATTATGTGCTACAAAATTCTTTTAGTTCATCTATATTATTTCTTTGAACTTTAGAAACTTGATTTTTTTAGTTTTTGATAATAAGAATAATAATAATTATTATTAAATCTTGCAACTTAACATTTACCTCTCTAAATAGTTATTATAAAAAATATTGTCTTTAAAAATTTTATTTTGATGATTAAATTTTATAGAAAAATTTTACAGCTTTGTGCTTCCGTATAGTGGACCAATCTCTTAACATATTGAACAACTTAGAATTATACTTACTCGTTATATCTATTGAAATGCCTCTTATATTAACTTCAATAACCAGTTCAAAACTATAAAAATTTTCTAACTTTAAGAGTCACTTCATCTAACATTTTAACTATATTGTATAGTTTATACAAAACTAAGGTCGTTTTTTTTAATGTACTAAATTTAGTAGAAAATGAATAAGTATCACCCTTATGTCGAATTCTATACTAATAATCCAACTTCAAATTTGAGTTAATTAACCCTAATACTAAAATCCACTTAATTTATCACATACTTATCCTTTTGTCGGTCGATGCAATACTAAATTCTAAGTTGTTAAGTCTCCTAGTTTGATTTTGATGATAACAAAATATGTATAAGTGTTTACTAACAAATTTATTAAGTATACAGTTATTAAGTTATAAATATTACAATCAAGTATGATTAGAAGTTGATTTGAAGTTCTATAGAAATGTTTTTCACAAAGAGATCCAACTCAGAAAGTAACTCAGAAACAATTTGGCAAGCTTTCAAGAAAATAATAGTACTCAAAAGGTAACTCTAAAGGTTGATCTGTAGTATATCAAAAAGTTGTGAAATCAAAGAGTAAAATTTCCCATGAACACAACAAACAAGTTTCACAAACATATTTCAAGAATTTGGATTTTCTTTGATTCTTTATGGATTTGAAGACCTAGCTCCAAAGTTGAATGCATTTGGGTAATACATTCGAATATGTTCCACAAAGTTGCTTAAATATCCAGGGGATTCAAGTTTATATTGGATCAAAAGATTTAACGTTTTGATAGTAAGTTCAAGCTCATGTATGCAAGAACAATGTTAACACATGAACAAGATTCGACTCAGATCTAACAATAAAGACGCATTTTATGGGATCTACATCAATAATCAAGTTTATCTTACAAAGCTGAAAATTCGAATTTGAAGAGGATAATGACCAGTAAGATATTTTCTAATCTTCAAGGGATATTCATACGACATTTTTTGGAGGATGATATGATCGATAAAGTTCAAATTTTTAAGACCCATCCATAGCAAGTTGATATATCCAACAAGACACAAAAATAGGATTAATACTTAACTTTCAACTTTATCTTTTTCAGTTGAAAATAGATCATGATCAAGTTTAATCCTTATCATTTGGAAGATTTCATATTACTCAGTTCAACAAACGAGAGATATCAGGAATAAAGGAAAACATTTGTTTTCTAGCCATTGAAGAAAACCAATAAATATAAAAAGAAAAGACAAGAAAATATACAAGCGTGAAAAAACAAAGCATTCAATTTATACTAACTCCTTAACCATTAGATTGAGCTTATTTTGACATTTCAACATTTATTTTTCTAGCACGAAATTTTGAGAGGACTTCATATTCTTCTTTCCAGAGTGACATTCTTTTCTCTGTAGATCAGTAAATAGCTTGAGTGAAGCTAGATAGGCTGAGCAAAGTAATTGAAGTTCATTGTAATTGAACAAGTTTACACTCTCATTTCTTGATTGAATAGTGGAATATACCGATGTCGAATACCGGATCCTTGGCTTGGTGCTGGAAGAGAGGACCGATGCTCAAGGTGGAACCTCTATAAATCGACTTTGCACTCTTCTCTACTTTATCTTTTAATTTCGTGCATATTTACTTATTTGCTTTTGCTGCATTTCATGCTTAGAGACTAAATCAGAAAGTAACTGGAAGTTTAATTTCTAATCAGAGACTAAATTAGAGAGTAAATTGAAAGCTCAACTTTAAACATTTGTTTAACTTAAGTGAACTTGTTTTATCCGAATTTTTGATTAATTTTATTTGTATTTAAGTTTGTTGTTTTTAAGTGAGTTTAAAAGCTATTTTAATTTGATTAACTAAGTGGTGTGAATTCGGTTAAGTATTTGAAAAAGGTTAAATTTTATGAAATAAACCAATTCAGCCCCCTCTTGGTTATTCTTTTGGGACCAATATAAGTGATTCTATAAAGGTTAAAGTTTCGATCATCTAAAGAAGGAGAGGTGATGGGTTTACCTTATAGTGGCTTGGTGAATCTTATTGCTTCTTTTGCTTGACTTTCCTTTTGATTGATATGGTAATAATTAAGAAGATAATTCAAGTATTAAAAGTGATTTGGAAATCGTTCCTTATCTATCTATCTATTTTTTCTTTTGTCTTAATCCATTTTTATACAACTCCAACCTTATACCGAGAGAGATTTGCATTAAGAACTTGAGACCATTCATCATATAACTAGCAAATAATGACGGTAGGAGATTTAATTTATGGTTTGTAGACTTGCTTTGTTAAGTATCTAAAAAAGAAAAATGAGTGTTTAACAGTTCACTAGACGATAGAGTGTCACATTTGGTACACGTAAATGATTTGAAGTGGAATTGATTGAAATTAAATAAATGAAATGAAAAGAAAAAAAGAATAAAGAAATAACAAATTCATTCTTATATTTGAATACGTCCATGGAATATAATAGAATGGAATAAGTATACAATGATATTCATAAAAAATATAGATGTTGGATAAGTATTTCGATAAAAAGGTGACTAAAGTAATTAACATTCATGTACGGTGGAATGGTCTCAAGATTTCTCTTTCTCAAAAGCAGAATCAAATTCACTTTAGTTGGAATCGCCAGTTTTAAGGAATCACAATTTCAGCTTTTGAAAATGCTTCCAAACATGAAAAAAAAAAAAAGAGAGTAAAGTCCAAATGTGTGATACTATCCAATGCCCATTCTTGTGTACCAAGTGTGCATTACCATTTGGATTTGGTAATTGGTATTTAAGAATATTTTATAATGGTCATGATTGAAATCACAGGAATTGAAGAAAAATAAAATGATTATAGGATCGACAATTCACCCTAGCGTTTGGATACATCCATATGAATCACATCTTAATTTTCAAGAACACTTCTAAATATGAAAAAGAGAATGGAATCCATAATCAGGATTCCATTTTAAGTCTATTTCCATATGCTAAACGTGTATAAGTGTCTACAAATAAGAGATTCAAAGATTAATGTTTATATATGGGAAGGGTGGTTTAAGGGCATTTTACCATATCTCTTTTGTTTTAAATTACTTTTAGGTTTATTTCCGGATCATTAACAAATAAGTAAATGAACATAAAATTTTAACTCACAAACATTAAACAACAAATTAACTTGGATCTAGAAGTTATAAAATTTATAATCTCATAAGATTATTTCTAAAATTCGAAGTTGGATAAATAAAGAGGAATCTTATATGAGAAGGCTTGAAAAGCAAAAAAATGGAAGAATTAATATACAGCTGCAATTTGTGCGCTAAAAATTGAATTTCAATACCATGACTATCTTTTTATCCTATAAAATTCCATAAATATTCTATAACTTATAAAAAAAATGAAATTGTTAGAAATAATAAACAAACAATGAAGTAAAAATAAAACAAATTACATTAAATTCAACCAAATTATCAAATTAATGCTCTGATGGGTATCTCTTAATAATAAAGTAAAGTACTTATAGCACACTTGGTATGCAGGAATGGACTAAAATGGAATCGCGATTTCAGCTTTCATTTCTTTTCCAATGTTTGGAAGCATTTTTAAAAGCCAAAATCACGATTCCTTAAAATTGATGATTCTGCTTTGAAGGAGAATTCAATTCCGTCATTGAGAAGGTGGAATCGTGATTCCATTCCACTATTATTAATTATATGTAGTATAATTACATTTTTATCCTATCATGTATTCATATTTTTTTATTATAGAATATTTCCGACAATTATACTTTTTAGCCATTCCATTCCATATAATCTTCTAAATATATGAATGAATTTGTCATTCCTAAACTTATTCTATTCGAATCTTATCCATTTCATTCTAAATCATTCTTGTATACCAAACATGACATTAATAGATTAGGAAATTAAAATTGATCACACAAGTACACATAATATAAAAAAGGTAACTGAAAACGTACTAAGAATACTCAAGAGAGGGGTGAATTGGCTATTTCCAGTAAAAGCTCAAAACAATAATTTTAATGTTGCAAATTAAAATTTTGCTTTAAAAGCATTTTACCATATCTCTATGGTCTAACAATGTCTCAATCAATGACTTCACCACTTGTATTGATTTCACAAAACATGCTCAAGATGATTAGTATACAATTTTTACAACACACTTAGGAAATAAAATATTTGCTCTCTCTACAGATGCTCTATGATAAATTGCAAATAAATGAATAGAGCACTAGAAATATTTTTTCTCTCTCCTTTTTAATATACAAATTAATGAATAGAGAACAAAAAGTAATTAATTTGTTTGTTCGCAAATTGTCACACTTATTACACTTTTTTTCTATTGGATCTCCTAGGGATATTATATATATAGCCTTCAAAAGTTCAATTGTCCATTAGAGATGACGTCTTTAAGTCATCAAGCATTTAATGCGCTTCAAAGGCTCTATCCTACCACGTTGGCTCCAAAATTTAAATTGTCGTGACCTAAAGACTCGTCACTCCTCAAGTTTTCATGCCTTAAAATAGTCCTCGATAAGTCTTTACTCTATCAAAGCTTAAATTCAAACTATTGCACCCTAAATTTTAACACGTTGAGCCCTTAACGTGACATTTGACCGGAGCTTTGCAACTTTAAAATTTGTCAAGTCTTAATCTTTAGCTTGTTGTTGCACCCTAATCTTTGGACTCATTAAGCCCTTGACAATTCCCTCAACCAAGACTATACATTTTTAAGCTTTGTTGAGTCTTGGTTTAAACTTGTCACGCCTAAGCTAGTAGACTTGTTAAGCCCTCGACCAACCCTTGGACACTGATTCCGCATTTTTTATCTTATCAAGTTTTGGCCTTAATTTTGTTACACCTTGAACATTGAAGTAGTCTAGCTCTCGATTGATATTGTTCCTGCTGAAACCTGTAAAAACTCCATAAGAATGTATAACATACACAAACATATATATATATATATATATATACTTGACTAATTTGGTGTAGGTTACAATAATTGAATAGTTAATTGTGCATTATATTGTCTCATCAAACTCACATTGAATATATAAGATCAACAATCTCCCCCTTTTCGATAAGGACAATTATACACGATTAACTCATTTTCAATTCAATATAAACCCCCTCAATTAAGCATCTAGGTTTTAAGGAAATTTTCTCTAGTTTAATTTAGAGAAATGATGCTTAATTTTAAGGAAATGCAAGCTACACTTAATACATCATTTTGTTTCCCCTTTGTATTTATCGAAATAGACTTCATGCATGCTTGTTAATTGTGTATTCTACACTTACTTCGAGCATGCTTGTTAATTATGCATTCTACACTTTTCTCCCTTTGTACTCATAAAAAAAATAATGATAGGCTTATGATAAAGCAAGTTGGGAGAGATGCACAGATAACACAAAGGGAGGGCTTTATGCAATTTATACACCATAGAGCAATTTCCTCACAAAGAGAACTTCACAACAGCTCCTCACAATAGAGGGCTTCACAAATGCCTATACTCATGCAAGACTTCACGCACTTGTTTCATCATAGAGGACTTCACACACTTGCCTACACACACATAGGGCTTCACACTATCTCATCACATGAGAACTTCGCACAATGTCTACACACTGTAGGGCTTCACATACGTTCTTCAACATATGAGGACTTCACATAACTGCCTACAGTGCCTAATCTCACGAAGACTTCACACAACTGCCTACACACATGTAGGACTTCACAACAGGTGCCTTATCACATGAGGATTTCACTAAACTATACGTACGCATATAATGATTTTTGCAAATCACAGCGGATCACAAGCATCATAGAGCAGATATGAACATTTAAAAGCTTCTTTTATCCTTAGATCAAGTTCTTGATTATCTTATTTTCATGATATTTTAGCATTCATCTTGTTTGATCATTCCCAATTCTCTTCGCAAGGTGCAAAAACGACTTCACTCAATGGTTTTCTAAAAATATCAGTAATCTGATTGTTTGTATTAACAAAATCCCAAGTTGATATCTCTATTTAGAACATGATTTCGAATGAAATGATGTTTAATTTCGATATGCTTGGTCCTTGGGCGTTGAATCAAATTTTTTGTTAAATTAATAGCATTTGTGTTATCGCACCAAATTGGACCATTTTCAAATTTTAAACCATAATCAAGTAAAGTTTATTTCATACATATAAATTTGTCTATAACAATTACCAGCAGTTATATACTCAGCTTCAGTAGTTGACAATACAACGAATTTTTCTTTTTTGAGTGTCAAGATATTAGGGAATTTCTAAGAAAGTGGCATGTGTCGCTTATGCTTTTCCGATCTACTTTGCACCTTGCAAAGTTAGCATCGGAGTATCCAATTAAATCAAGAGAGGTAAACTTTGGATACCACAAGCCAATTTCAATCGTGCCTGTAAGATAATTGAAAATGTGTTTTACTACACTCAAGTGTGATTCTTTCTGGCAAGATTGTAATCATGTACATATACACGCTGAGAACATGATATCAGGTCTAGAAGCTGTTAAATATAACAAACTGCCTATCATGTCTTTGTAATGCTTTTCACACACATTGTTCCCATTTTCATCTTTATCAAGCTTTATACTTGTACTCATATGTGTGGGTCTTGTTTTATAATTATCCATTTTAAATCTTTTTAGCATATCTCTTGTATATATTTGATTGATTGATAAATGTTTCATTTTCAGATTATTTTATTTGAAGACTAAGAAAATAATTGAGTTCTCCTATTATACTCATTTCAAATTCACTCTTTATGGACTCAACAAATTCATTTATAAGACTTATATTAGTAGCTTTAAACACAATGTCAGTCGTCTACATGGATTTGTATAATCAATGTATCTAACTTGTCATTTTTTATAAACAAAGTTGTATCAATTTTTCCTCTAGAAAATTCATTATTTAAAATGAAGCTACTAAGTCTTTCATACTAAGCTCTAGGAGTTTGCTTTAGACCATAAAGAGCTTTGTTTAGTTTAAAAACATGATCGGAGAATTCATTTTCTTCAAAACCCGGCGGTTACTCTACATACATTTCTTTTTTTATAAAGTCTTTTAAGAAAGCACTTTTAACATTCATTTGAAAAAGAGTAAAATTCCTAACAGTAGAAAAAGCCAAAAGCATTTTTATAAATTCTAATCTAGCAACCAGGGTAAAGGTCTCATCAAAATCTATTTCTTCTTCTTAATTATGACCTTAGCAACCAATCCAGCCTTATTTCTTGTTATTATTCTAGATTCATCAAGCTTGTTTCTATATACCCATTTGGTTCCAATAACAGGTCTACTTTCAGGTCTAGAAACTAATTTCAAAACATCATTTCTTATGAGCTAGTTTAATTCTTCTTGCATGGCATTTATCCAAAATTCATCTTTTATGGCTTCTTTAATATTTTTAGGTTCGGTTTAAGATAGAAAAACAAGATTACTCACGTTCCTTAAAGATGATCTTGTTTATACTCTATTTGAAGGTTTACCAATTATTAGATCTTTTTGATGTGCTTTTGCATATTTTCATTCTTTAGGTCGATTATCAAATCTATGCACAACATGCACTCTGTGTTCATTATCATTTTTATTATTATTTCCAACAGAAAATCTATTCAAATTAGCACAACGTCCACACCATCATTTGAGCATAAATTAGGGAAGAAATCATCAAAAGCAACATGTATAGATTCTTCAATAACTAAAGTTCTTTTGTTAAAAACTCTATATACTTTATTGTCAAAGAATAACTTTAAAGATTCCTTCATCACTTTTAGTATCAAATTTAGCCAATTATTCTTTTCATTATTTAGAATGTAACAATTAGTAAAAAAATGAGAAAAAAATGTTATGTCATGTCTCTTTCCTTTCAAAAGCTCATAAGGGTTTTCTTAAGAATAGGTATTATAAAAACTCTATTTGAGATGTACCAAATAGTATTTACAGCTTCAGCACAAAAATATTTTGGCAAATTATTTTCACAACATGGTTATAGCAATTTCAATTAAAGTTTTATTTTTCCTTTCGGTTACATTATTTTGTTGTGGAGTTCTAGGTGGTAAAAGAGTGTGTTCAATGCCCTAATTACTACAAAAATTTTCCATTTCGTAATTTTTGAATTCTCCTCCATGATCAGTTCGAATAGATACAATATTCAGATCTTTTTCGTTTTAGACTTTCTTACAATATCTAAAAAATACATGATTTGTTTCGTCTTTATATGCAATAAAGAAAGTCCATGTATATCTACTGAAGTCATCAACAATAAGCAAAAGTGTATTTTTTGCCTCTCGAACTTAGAGTATGAGTAGGACCAAATAAGTCCATATGCAATAGTTCTAATAGCCTAGTAGTGGAAACAACATGCTTAGACTTAAAAGAAGTCTTAGTTTACTTTCCTTTTTAATATGCTTAACAGATCTTGTCTTTTTTAATTTTTTTTTTGGTAAACCTATAACAAGATTCTTTTTGACAAGTTTTGAAATAGCATATGTACTAACATATCCCAATTTTCTGTGTCATAGTCAACTATTGTCATTTTGTGACCATAGACAAGTTTCATTTGAAGATTTAAAATCATCTAAATTGATTTTGTAAATATTTTTTTATCTATATCCTTCATAATGAGCTTGGTTATTGTCAATCCTTTCAATAGAACATCTATTGGCAAGAAAAGTTACTTTAAAACTATTATCACATAATTGAATAACACTAAGCAAATTATGTTTCCGATCATTAACAAGCAACACTGTTGAAAAGAACTATATCAAATATGATTTTGACTAGTGCAAAAGTTATGATTTTTTATGGACATTATGAAGAAACATCAAAGTATAGAAAATTGACCCTGTATGTGTTTGTGTGTTGCAGGATCACACCGGCAAACCAACTATGTGAGATCGGCAAGCCAATCAAGTATTTTCATGCATTGAGCTCAAAATTTGAGATGCGACCCAAGGCTTGAAGAAAAACGTAGTAGGATGCAACATAAGAAAAATACATACTAGCGAGCCAATATACATGGGATCAGGGAGTTGGCCTAATGATTCCCAGAGGTCAAAATTGTTGAGGCCCAAAATGGAGACGCAATAAGGGTGTGACAAAGGATTTTTTAGGCGCGACACTTGAAGACCATAGACTGACGAGCTGATGATGCTAAAATCTGATCATTGCACGCATTTATTACAGCCATCTGACAAATGTTATCTCCACTGGATATTTAATTTTTTGAAAGATATAAACACCCTTTGGCTTAGAGATCCATTTGACTTCTTTAACATTCATTTTTAGAGTTTTCATTTGCAAACAAACAAACTAGTCTTCTTTTTAAATTTTCTATTCTCTTGTTCATCAATTTGTAAATCTTGAGTAAGAGAGAGAAAATCATTCCAGTGCTTTATACCTCTATTTGTAAATCTTTAGAAGAGCATATGGTGTGGTGAAGGAAATATTCTATTTTCTAAAATGGAGTAAATTGTGTAATTGCTCATCTTGAGTGTTGTTTTGTGATGCTTAATAAAAGTAGGCGTGAAGTCCTTGTTCGAGACATTTGTGGACCGTGGAGAGTAGGAAGTAGGCCGAACTCCACTTTAAATCTTGCCCAATCTTCTCTATCCCTATCTTTTTATATTTTGTATTATTGTCTAGTTTGTTATTACTACCGCTTCATCTGTTTCCTTTCTTGGAAAACATTTATTTGTGGTTATTAGCAAAAATACTCAATTTACCTCCCCTCTCGAGTATCCTAGTACGTTTTCAATTGGTATTAGAGCCTATCTCCATCATTTATATGCTTAACCGCGAAATAGAGTAAAGATCATGGCTGCAAATACACTAAGATTTTTGGAGGGGGCAAGTGATAAATAGACCTCCACTTCTATGTGGGGGAAATTATCTTTACTAGCAGTATAGGATAAAATTTTTTTTAAAAGCCCAAAACAGATTAATATGGAACATTATTAAAAATGGGCCTTTTAAAATTGAAGGAAAATCAAAAGCTAATTTTATAGAAGATGATTGAAAAAAGCTTGATTTAAACGAAATTGCAATGAATATTTTATGCTATGGATTAAACAAAAGTGATTTTAATAGAATTTGTATATGTTCTTCAGCAAAAGAAATTTAGGATGAGCTATAAAAGACTTATAAGAGAACATCTAGAGTTAGAGACACCAAAATAAATTTTTTATGTGGTGAATCTGAAAACTTTAAAATGCTCCCCAATGCAACTATTGGTGAGATGCATAATAGTTTATTAAGATACTAAATCCTCTAAGTGTTCCTAGGAAGAACTTTACTAATCTGGAAATTAACTCCAAACTTCTCAGGTCACTTTCAAAAGATCAGGAAGCTAAGAGGACAATAATGGAGGAAATTCAGGACCTCGGTACCTTAAGTAAAGAAGAACTTCTTAGTGTGCTCAAAACCTATGAGCTCATCAAGAAACAAGGCGAAGAGAACAACAAGAAAGCTATTGCTCTAAAAGTCACAAGTCAAGAATCATGTGATGAGGAAGATGAAGATGAGAATGAAGATCTTGTCTTGATGGCCAAAATGTTTAAGAAATTTATGAGGACAAAATCAAAGAAAATGGAGGATGACAACATTTCATCCAAACATAACAAGAAGGATGTGATTACATGCTTTAATTGCCAAAAGCCAGGACATATTCGACAGTATTGCTCACTACTCAAAAAGAGATCGAAGGAGGACTCATCATATTCAGATGATGAGAATGTATGCTTCATGGCTTTGGACAATGAGGTAACTTCTCCCTGTTTTACCTCATATTCTAAGTTGCATGACGTGTATGAAAAAGTGTGTTGTATACTACTGAAAGCTGAGAAAAAGAAAAACATGTTTGAACTTTAATGACTAAAGTTGGATAACAGTAAAGAATTTTTAGACTGACCATGAAGAAGTTAAATGTGAAAATGAAAATCTAAATAATGAAATTAACAGTCTCAAAATAGAAAATGAAAAGTTAAATATTAAATGTAGAAATTTGAAAAGTAACAACAATGAATTAAAAGAAGCAAATGATAAAATTAAAAATTGAAAATGATCTGCTAGATATTGAAGTCAAAACCATAAAGATTAATAACGTTACATGTGCTAATTACTATGATAATGAAATCATTAAAGAGCTGGAATCTTTAAAATGAAATTAAAATGTTAAAAATCAGCTTAGATAATTCAAAGGACACAATAGCCAAGTTCCTAAATGGAAAGAAAAATTTGAACACACTTCTTGGAAGCCAAAAGTGTGATTCAATAGATTTTGAATTGGCTATAGTAGACAAAGTTATTACAAATCCCTCAAAACAAAATTTGTTAAAGCTACTTATGGGACATGTAATTACTGTGGCAAAACAGATGATATTGCACACAATTGTGCAATAAGAAGGTTTGTAAAATTTGAATCATAAAATTCTGTTCGTTTAGATTCCTAAAAGAGAAGTTCTTGTTCCTCTTAATAGAAAATGACTCAAATTAAAATGGGTACTAAAGAAGTAATAATTTATTTTGCCGGGATCCTTAAGTAGCAGGAACAAATGATACTTGGCTAGTGGTTGTTCAAGGCACATGACATGAGACGTGTCCAAGTTCACAACACTTGACTTAAATGATCATGGGAGTGTTGCCTTTGGGAATAACATAAAATCTACAATTCCAGGTAAAGGTAATCCTCATTAACAAAGATTTATATATTAAAAATGTTTTGCTTGTAAATAAATTAAAACATAACTTGTTGAGTATTAGTCAATTGTGCGATAATGGTTTTAGAGTAACATCTACTACCAAAAAGAGTTCTATTGAAAGAAAACCAAACATGTTTTGAAGGATATAGACAAGGAAATATTTACAAAATCAATTTAGATGACTTTAAATCTTCAAATGAAACTAACTTATATTCTAAAAATGGCAACAGTTGGCTATGGCGTAGAAAACTAGGACATGCTACCATGGATATCATTACAAAACTTGTTAAAAATGATCTTGTCAAAAGTTTACCAAAGTTAACATTTTAAAAGGACAAGATCTATCATGCATTAAAAAGGAAAGCAACTAAGACCTCTTTAAGTCTAAAGATGCTATCTCACATCTAGGTCTTAGCTAAACCTTAAGTTTAGGAGGAAAGAAATATATTTTGGTTATTGTTGATTTTCTTAGATACACATGGACTTTCTTCCTTGCATTTAAAGATGACCAATCATGTTTTTTTTTTTTAGATATTGCAAAAAATCCAAAATAAAAAGGTCTTAATGTTGTTACAATTTGAAGTGATCATAGGGAAGAGTTTAAAAATAATGAAATGGAAATTTTTTGTAACACTTTTGGTATTGAATAAACTTTTTCAGCTCCTAAAACCCCACAACAAAATGGTATAGCCAAAAAGAAAAATAGAACCTTGATTGAAATGGCTAGAGCCATGTTGTGTGAAAATAATTTGCCAAAATATTTTTGGGCTGAAGCTGTGAATACATCATGCTATATTTCAAATCGAATTTTCATAAGACCAATTTTAAAGATCCTCTTATGAGCTTTGGAAAGGCAAAATGCCTAACACATCATTTTTCCATCCTTTTGGCACCAAATGTTGCATTTTAAATAATGATAAAGAACCATTGGGTAAATTTGACTCTAAAAGTGATAAATGAATTTTCTTAAGATATTCTTCAACAAGTAAAGATTATAGAGTTTTAAAAAAAGAACCTTATTTATTGAAGAATCTATTCATGTTGCATTTGATGATTCTTTACCTGATGTATGCTCATATGATGGTGCTGAAAATGTATGTGCTGATTTAAATATAATTTCTCTTGAAAATAGTAATAAGAAAATAATGAACAAAAATTGGATGATGTGCATGAACCTGTTAATGATGATTTACCTAAAGAATGGAAATTTGCAAAAGTCATCCAAAAAACTAAAAATTGGTGAACCTTTAAATCTTGTGCAAACAAGATCTTCTTTAAGAAATTTAAGTAATCTTGTTTTTCTATCTCAATTTAAAATAAAAAAATGTTGATGAAGCCTTAAAAGATGATTTTTGCTTAAATGCTATGCAATATGAATTAAATCAATTCATAAGAAATGATGTATGGTTTTTGGTTGCCAGACCTGAAAATAGAACTGTTATAGGAACCAAATGGGTGTTTAGAAACAAGCTTGATGAATCTGGTTTAATAACAAGAAATAAGGCTAGATTGGTTGCTAAAGGTTATAATCAAGAAGAAGGAATTGATTTTGATGAGACATTTGCCTCGGTTGCTAGACTATAATCCATAAGAATGCTTTTGGCTTTTGCAGCTTTGAAGGATTTTACTTTTTTTCAAATGGATGTCAAAAGTGTTTTTTTTTAAATGGTTTTATAACAGAAGAAGTCCATGTAGAGCAACCATCGAATTTTGAAAATAATGAATCTCCCAATCATGTTTACAAATTGAACATAACTCTTTATGGACTAAAGCAAGCTCCTAAAGCTTGGTATGAAAGATTTAGTAACTTCCTATTATATAATGGTTTTTCAAGAGGAAAAGTCGATACAACTTTATTTATTAAAATTCACAAGTCTAATACATTGATTTTATAAATCTATGTAGATGACATTATGTTTGGAGCTACAAAAATAAGTCATATAGAAGAATTTGTTGAGTCCATGAAGAACGAGTTTGAAATGAGTATGGTGGGAGGAACCCAATTATTTTATCAGTTTTCAAATCAAATAATCTAAAAATGGAACCTTTATTAATCAATCAAAATATACAAGAGATTTGTTGAAAAGATTCAAAATGGATAATTGCAAATCAAAACCAAAACCAATGAGTTCAAGTATAAAACTTGATAAGGATGAAAATGGAAAAAATGTGTGTAAAAAGCTTTATAAAGGCATGATAGGTAGTTTGTTATATTTAACAGCTTCTAGACTTGACATCATATTTCTCAGTATGTGTATTTGCACGATTTTAATCTTGCCAAAAAGAATCCCACTTAAGTGTGGTAAATTGCATTATCAAATATCTTGCAAACACAATTGAAATTGGCTTGTGGTATCCCAAGTTTATCTCTTTTAATCTAATTGGATACTCTGATTTTGACTTTGCTGGGTGCAAAATAGATGGAAAAAGCACGAGTGGAACATGCCATTTTCTTGGAAATTCTTTAGTATCTTGGCACTCAATGAAACAAAACTCAGTTGTACTTTCAACTATTGAAGCTGAGTATATAGCAGTTGGTAGTTATGTACAAATTTTATGGACAAAACAAACATTGCTTGACTATGGTTTAAAGTTTGAAAATGGTCCAATTCTTTGTGATAATAGAAGTGCTATAAATTTGACTAAAAATCTGATCCATTACTTAAGGACAAAACATATTGAAATTAGACATCATTTCATTCGAAATCATGTTCTAAACAAAGATATCATCTTGGAATTTATTGATACCAACAATTAGATCGGTGATAATTTTAAAGAACCCTTGAGTGAATATCACTTTTACACTTTAAGAAGAGAATTGGGAATGATGAAGCAAGATGGGTGTTAAATATTATTGAACCAAGTTAATCTAGAATATGTTGTTAAGTTTAATAAGCTGTTAAATATAATAAATGACAAAATATCTATTTGGGCTTGATTTAATTTGTTTTTGTGATGATCTTCTATACAATCTTATTTATCTAAGAAATCTGTCTTTATTATTTGCTACATGTTTGACATAGATCGGCTTGGCAGTTTCTCTTAAACTGGTTTGCTGGTATGATTATTGAGCCCTTGACAAAAGGATGTTTTGATCAAAATATTATACTGGCTTGCTGGTGAATCTAGGACCAAACCGCTGATTAGTGCTCGAGGGGTCCATCGAGGGCTTGACATGACCCTTGATGCTTGCTTTTTTAATTTTATATACAACCAGCTCGCTGACTGTTCTCTTTTGCATGATATATATATATAGTATATATATATATATCCTTCTCTCTCTTTCTCTATCATTCTCTCCCTCTTCTTCTCTATATCACGCTTTCTCTCTCTCTCTCTCTCTAAAATTTCTCTCCCCCATCTCTCTCTCTCTTGTTGCTTCCTCTCTCCCACCACCACCCCTCTATCTCTTGCTTTCCTCTCTTCTCTCTTTGGGTTCGCTCTATTCTCTTTCTCTCTCTTGGTTTCCCCAACTCGGATCAAACTTGTTACCTCTCTCTTTCTTCTTGTTCTTTACCTACAACATGCCATCAAGAACAGCACAGGCTCGTGCCCCACCTGCTACTCTAGCATTTGATGAGTTTTTGTGCCCATCACGAAAGCACTTTGATAGGTATTCTTTCTTTCGCGATCTTCCAATTGATATGGGAAGAAATTACAATGGTGATGTTCTAGGCTATTTTAGAATTTCTCAAATGTTTGGAGTTTTGTCAAATAATATTTTGGATACCATGAATTCGAGTGCTAAAGTGAATGAAGAAGGGGTCAAATTTTTTTATTGTAACTTAATTGGCTATCTAGAGGACGATGGGAATATGGGGATTGGCATTGAATTTGGGTTCAATAGTTTTAGTTTCATGAGACCCATGCTACATACCTATCTGTATGGATGGAGATTGAAGATCTCTCACTTTGATATTTGTAGTTTGATTTGGGTTAAGGATGGTGGAGTTAGAATGCCAGTACCTTTGATGGGATACAGTACTATGAGGAGGTCTTTATTATAGCTGAGATGGGTTCAAATTGACGTGAACCATGCAATTTACATTCCTCCAAACTGTTCCTTAGGCGTTGAGTTCTACATTATTTTCTAACAGCTAATTTTATACCATGTAAGGGACAACAAGCTACAGCTACTTAGTAAGATTTGTGGCTTATGGTCCACATGCTCAGAGCTGATCATACCCACTTCTTTGGCTTAATGTTTAGAATCTTCAAGAATGTGAGCAACAAGCTGGCTCGAGCTATATTGAGAGGTAGCAATTGATTACCCAGTTGCTTAAGAACAAAGGTGTGGATTTTTATAAAAAACTCAATCTGTTTAGGTCCTTATTTTTTTCCTTTAACTTATCAGTTCAGGGACATGGAAAAGGCAAAATGGACACTGGGTAAGGAAGAAACTATTAGATGGTGGAGGCGTTTTACTTCCTAGTTCTTGCATGGACACAAATTCTGATGATGAGGATAATGTTAGTGATTGTGCCCTAGGCCAATTACTAGATATTGTCATTTGATATTTATATATATATAAATAAATAGATGCATTTCTTTTGTATTATTTGCATATTTACTTTATAATAGAAATCCATGAATAATTTATTATTCTAAATGTTCCTAGATGCTCATTATTATGGAAATGATAATGAATTAAATTTAGTATGAGTTTTTATTTGATAAACATGGGATGTCTATTTGTATGGTGATACAAATGAAACTCATAGACACATATTAGATGACTATGTGCTGAACTGACCCACTATGGGATCATTACATGGAATATTGTCATAAGTGATTTTCATAATAACTATGTCAACGTATCCTTAGACCTGAAATCACCATAGGTTCCAACATGAGAAATATTATGTTTCAACTCAATCAAACGTTATCTTTAACTGGATAATTATAAATGTTAAGTTTGGGCATAATGTATATCATGTAGAGGAAGTTGAGTGATTAAGATGGGATTTGTCCCTCTCGTTATGAGAGAGATATCTCTGGGCCCCTCGATAAGTGAGACTGAGAAATGCATGGCCATGCTCAAATGAATTGATAGTGTGATAAATTTCATTTGTATTATCAGATCACTTGGAAATCGAGAAATGATAAGATTGAACAATATAAGAATGACACTCTCCATGTCTTATGTTCAATCTAGATATCATGTGACAAAAAAGATAATAACATAAATTAATAGATTAGACAAAAATTGGATTACTGATATTCACCTAATTTAGATAGACATAATGTCTTGCTAAAGACCAATGATGTCTTGTAGGTCTAAAAGGTGTTTAGGACCTACTGCCAACATTAGATGTACCTACAGGGTCACACACAAAAGAACGAATGAAATATATTATGGGTTTATATTTAAACTTATAGGAATTATTATAATTATTATTCTTAAATAGTTTAAGAATAATAAATGGTTATGACAGATAATTAATATTTAATGAAATAATGTAGTTTATTAAATATTAAATAAATATCTCATCATATATATCTTCTTGTTGGGAATTTACGATCCAAATCTGAATCGTGCAGCGGAAAATCGTTTTTTTTTTTTTAAATTCCCAATCGGATCCAAGCATTTCAATTAAATCAGAAATAAAAGGGAATCGTGTACCTTTTTATTTTGATGATGGGATCAAGGAGATGCAGATTATACCAACTCTCTCTACCAGTATCCACGTGAATGAATTGGATCTTCGTGTGTGCTAGCACGTCGAAAAATTTCGACCTTTGGGAATCCCTCTCTCTTTCTTTCTAGGTTACGAATTTTCTTTTCTAAAATGACGGCCAGCGTCAGATGATCAAAAATTAACCTAGAAAGAGAATATATATAGAAGGGTTATGTCCCTTCATATTACCCTGATATATATAAGGGTTATGTTTTTTCAAATTACCCTGAACAAATTAGGGTTTATGTAGAAAGACATATATATCCTTATTATCTTAATTTATTTATTTGTTAATTTTAATCTAATTAAAATCGACAAATAAATAATTAATCAATTCCCAATACGATTATCGAAAATCCATCTTATTTATTCTTTATGTGTGACCCTGTAGGTTCACATAAAATTGGTAGTAGCTCTTAAACATTTTTTAGGACTAAGACATAATTGGTCTCTAGCAAGACATTATGTCTACCCAATTTTAGTGAAGATCGATGATCCGACTTTACCTACTAACAGTTAGTCATTCAGTCCTTTTGTTACACGATATTTATAATCAAATATAAGGTGTGGATCAAAACACTCTTATATTGTCTAATTACTTATTTCTTAAATCTAGAGTTTGACTGACTTAAACAAATGATATTGATAACTCTTTATCAATTCATTCGAGCATGGCCATGCATTTCTCAGTCTTACTCATCAAGAGGCCCGATAGATATCTCTCTCAAATTAATGAGATGAACAAATCCCTTCACTAACACTCACATTCCTCTATATAACATATTGCATGCCCAAGTTTATTCTTGCAATCATCCGATTAAAGATGATGAAGAGATGAATCAAAACATGAAAACTGTTATACAGGAATCCATGGTGCCATTAGGTCAAAGGACTCAAACAACATTGTAAAAAGAATACTTATTGCATTGATCCATACAGTATTCTTATAATTGGTCAATCCAATATAATACACTCCTGTTTGTATCTATGTGCTGAATTAATATCCCATATCCATGATCAGTAAAACTTGATCATCATACAGCAATCATACTAGTCTTAATTCATTATCATTCCACATAATGAGTGACTAGGGATAATTTAGAATAAAGTTATAATTCAGCTTATGGTTCTACTATTAAAGTCACATACTTTAATGACATAAGGCATAACTAAATATTCAAGGAATAACATTACCAAAGTAAATAGGCCAAAAATAACTTTGATAATTAAAATGACTTGATAACAAACATACAAATGATAAAGAATCCATATGGCCTAGAGCACATAACTAGCACTTCTAGGGTTTCCTACATGTTTATATATATAGATCTATAGACAGCCTTTTAGGTCAGACTTTTTTACGTCACATTAGACGGTAGAGAAATTCTGTAAACCTAAAAGAGAGAAAAAGAAGAAAAATAATTCCTACAGGAATTGGATTCGTGTTCTTGAGTGCTAGCATACAATCGTTCGCGTGTGGATACCGTAGAGGGGATTATGAGACTGCGGTTCCTGGAAATCCAATCTGCAAATCATTTTGAAGCATCAATATAAGATATATTCAAGAAACCCCTTTTTGTTAAAATCTAATCAAGAAACATGGATACTAGTATAGGGTTTTTCGTTTTTCCACTGCGTTTTAATAAATTTTTTGAAATTTTATATCCATAAAACCCTACAGATAAGCCTCTGGCTCCACATCTTAGATCATCTGCTCCTTGTACTTCTACTTCATCATAGCATCAACACATCGATTCCTGACTAGATATCATTGAGACCCGGATTTTAGATATTCGCTCAGATTTTCAAACTTTCCTGGATCACTTCTACTCCATTCATCCTCGACCTCATCCTCCTTCTTGATTTTGTTTATTGGTGTTTTTATGTATAAAATGTCTCTATTGAACTAAGTATATGTGCTTTTATATCATATCTGCCTACTTTTTTCTTATATCAAATCTTTTTTATGAGGTCAATGGGGAAGAAAGTATACATATATATATATATATATATATATGACAAATGAGATAATATGTGCAATCTTTGGATGTTAATGGGGGAGAAAATTTGTATGCTTAATCTTGCTTCTCAATTTGATGCTATAATTGCAAAAATATGGGGGAGTTTTATTTATGTAAAAATGATTATAAAATTTTGCATAACCACTTTGCCCTCATTAAAATGGGGGAGATTGTTAAAAAGAACTATATCAAATATGATTGATGAATGCAAAAGTTATGATTTTTTAATAGATATTATGAAGAAACATCAAAGTATAGAAAAGGTGCCTTGTATGTGTTTGTGTATTGTAGGATCACACCATGTGAGACCGGCGAGCCGGTTAAGTATTTTCATGCATCGAGCTCAAAATTTGAGACGCGACATGAGGCAAGAAGAAAGCATTATAAGGCATAATACAATATAAATATATATCAGCAAGTCGGCCCAATGACTTACAAAGGTCAAAATTGTCGAGGCCTAAAATTGGGATGCAACAAGGGCGCGACCAAGGATTTTTGAGGCGCGACACTTGAAGACAATAGAATGGTAAGCCGATGATGCTAAAATCCGATCATTGTGAGCATTTATTATAGCCATCTGAGAGATATTATCTCCAATAGAAATCAAATTTTTGAAAGGTATAAATACCCTTTGGCTTAGAGATTCACTTGACTTTTTTTACATTTATTTTTTGAGCTTTCATTTGCAAACAAACAAACAAACAAACAAACTAGTCATCCTTTTTAATTTCCTATTCTCTTGTTCATCAATTTGTAAATCTTGAGTAACTGAGAGAAAATCGTTCTAGTACTTTGTACCTCTATTTGTGAATCTTTAGGAGAGCATCTGGTGAAGTGAAGGAAATATTTTAGTTCCTAAAGTGGAGTAAACTGTGTAATTGCTCATCTTGAGTGTTGTTTTGTGGTGCTTAATAAAAGTAGGTGTGAAATCCTCGTTGGAGGCATTTGTGAACCATGGAGAGTAGGAAGTGGGTCGAACTCTACATTAAATCTTGCCCAATCTTCTTTATCCCTATCTTTTATGTTTCATATTATTGTTTAGTTTGTTATTATTGTTACTTCATTTGTTTCCTTTGCTTTAAAAAACATTTATTTGTGGCTATTAGCAAAAATACTCAATTCACCCTTCCTCCCCTCTCTTGAGTATCTTAGTGTGTTTTTAAGCACATTTTTAATAATTAAACCTTTGTTTATGAGAATGTTACATTTACCAAGAATAATTCATTTTCGATTGTCTCCAATTGTAACACTCTCTTGATCTTTCAAGTCTAGTGATGTGATACGTCTCTAGTCATGTACCTTGAGCAGCCGCTGTCCAAGTACCATTTGTTGTTCCCACTTGAAGATTCCTATGAAATAGATTTATTTCTTTGGTACCCATTTTAGTTTGGGTCTTTTTGGTTAGGTGGAATAAGAACCTCTCTCTTTGGAACCCAAACCAACTTGCTTCGATGATTCAAATGCATTGTTTTTCTTATTGCACAGTTATGTGCAATACAACTAGTTTTTCTACAGTAGTTGCATATCCCATGGGTGACTTTTATAAATCTAGTTTTGTGGGACTTATAGCTACTTTTTCTATATCTAATTCCATGATTATTTGAATCACACATTTGATTCCTACAAAGTGTGTTCAAATTCTTTTACCCATTTGTGAATTTGGCTATAGTGGCTTTTAAATCATCAAGGCTAGCTTTTAACATTGTGTTTTCATTGTTTTAATTTTTCTAACTCTTTTAAGACTTCGTTATTACAACCACTAGCACATGCAACATTATCATATTTATTTAATGTTTTAGATTCAATATCCAGCAAATCATTTTCAATTGTTAGTTTCTCATAAATTTCCTTCAACTCATTAATTTTGCTTTTCAACTTTTTACGCTTATTATTTATCTTTTCATTTTTTAAATTTAGAATATTAATTTCATCATGCATCTTTTCATTTTTTTTATTTAATTTCTTCATGTTTTGTTTGAAAAAAAATTCAAGTTCTTCTCTTACTTCTTTCATTTCAGATTTTAGCATGTTGTTCTTTTTCTTTGCTTTAGCTAGCTTACAATATACTTTTTCATACATATATAACTCAGCATATAAAGGAGAAGAGGGGGAAGTCACCTCATCATCTAGAGCCATCAAGCACACATCTTCATCATCGAAGTTAGAGGAGTTACTTCGCTCCATGTTGCCATATATGCTCTCTTTTTTTCTCCTTTGATCTCTTCTTAACTAATGGATAATATTGCTAGATGTGTCTTGGTTTGTGGCACTTGTAGCAAGTTATTACATCCTCCTTTTTGTTCCTCGATGAGTTGCTATCATTATCCTCTCTTTTTTACTTAAACTCGGGCCTCATGAACTTCTTGAGCTTTTTGGCCATCTGGACAAGCTCCTCATTTTCCTCTTCATCATCTTTACCTGAGTCTTAATTTGTGGCCTTTAAGGCAATCGCCTTGTTATTGGGTTCCTCTCCTTACTTTTTGATGAGCTCATGGGTTTTAAGTGCTCTAAGGAGTTCTTCCTTGCTAATGGTAGTTAGGTCTCGTGCTTCTTCTATTGTTGTTCTTTTTGCTTGCCAATTCTTGGGTAGTGACCTAAAAAGTTTAAAATTTATTTCCACATTAGAAAAGTTCTTCCCATGCATACTTAAGGGTTTATGATATTAATGAATTTGTTATGCATTTCATCTATTGATTCATTAGGAAGCCTTTTGAAATTTTCAAATTGACCGCACAAAATACTTTTTCTTTGTTTTTTTGTATCTTGAACTCTAGTGGTTCCTTCATAAGTCTTTTCCACTTTATCCTAGATTTCTTTAGAAGTATTACATGTACATATTCTATTGAAATTGCTTTCATTTAAACCTTAATGCAAAATATTCATGACAATTTCATTTAAATCTAATTGCTTCCACTATTCTTCATTATAATCTTTTTCTTCTATTTTTAAAGGCCCATTTTCTATGACATTCCAGATTAATCTATTTTGAGCTTTGAGAAAAATTTTCATTCTACACTTCCAGTAAGGGTAACTACCTTTGCTTAGAAGTGATGGCCTATTGATAGCTTACCCCACTAGAAACCCTAATTCATTAGATGCCATGATCTTTATGCTATTATGCAATTAAGCACTGATAAGATAGAGATTGACTTTGATACTAAATGAAAACATACTAAAACAATTAATTTTAATGGGTGAATTGAGTATTTCAATTAAAAGCTCAAAACAATTAATTATAAAGGGTTATTTAAAATTTTACTTTAAAAGCAGTGGATAAACAATCAGCAGATGCAAGATGAAATTTTAAAAGAGATAGGGATAAAGAAAAATAATCTAGATATAACGTGAAGTTCGGCCTACTTCCAACTCTCCACAATTTACCAATGCCTCAATCGAGGACTTCACCACCACTGTATTGATTTCACGAAGCACGCTCAAGATGAGTAGCACATGTTTTTATAACACATTTAGGAAATAAAATATTTTCTTTCTCTCTTTAGATGCTCTCTGATAAATTGCAGGTAAATGAATAGACCACTAGGAACATTTTTTTCTCTCCCCTTTTTGATAAACAAATTAATGAATAAGAGAACATAAAGTAATTGGTTTGTTTGTTCGCAAATTATCGCACTTTTTTTTTTCTATTGAATCTCCTAAGGACAATATATATATATATATATATATAGCTTTCAAAAATTTAATTGTCTGTTAAAGACAATGTCTTTAAGTTACCAAGCATTTAATGCACTTCAATGGTTCTTTCT
This sequence comes from Combretum micranthum, assembly GCA_024138025.1. Lineage (NCBI taxonomy): Eukaryota > Viridiplantae > Streptophyta > Magnoliopsida > Myrtales > Combretaceae > Combretum > Combretum micranthum. The sequence continues at coordinate 543,346 of JAMXBD010000701.1, forward strand.
TGCCATGTTGGCTCCAAAATTTAAACTGTCACGCCCTAAATACTCGTCATGCCTCAAGTTGTCGTGCCTCAAAGTAGTGTTCGACAAGTCTTTACTCTATCGGGTCTTAAATTCAAACTATCGCGTCATAAATTTTAACACATCGAGCCCTCAACATGACCCTTGACCAAAGCTGTGCAACTTTAAACTTTGTCAAGTCTTAGGCTTAAACTTGTTGCACCATAACCTTTTGACTCATTGAGCCTTCGATGATTCCCTTAACTAAGCCTGTACATTTTTAAGCTTTGTCGTATCTTAGTTTAAACTTGCCACGCCTGAGCTAGTAGACTTGTCACCCTTCGACCAACTCCTCGACCACTGATTCTACATTTTTTATCCTATCAAGCTTTTACCTTAGCTCACTCGTGCCTTGAAGATTGAAATAGTCTAGCTCTCAACTGATACTGTTCTTACTAAAACCTGCAGAAACTCCACAAAAACGCACAACATACGTATATATATACTTGACTAATTTCGTGTAGTTTATAATAATTGAATAGTTAATTATGCATTATATTGTTTCATCAAAATTCACATTGAACATATAAGTTCAACAGTAGCTAGATCAATAAGAGAGTCAACGTAATATTAAAATGGAAACTAAAAAATATTAGAAAGAGAAGTCGAATCAACAACTTAACATAAAGCTTGTCCTAAACTCCATAATCGAGATCTTAACACCTCTCTGGTAGATCACTTTAGTGAGAAATCACTTGTTACAGAAGTCTTTTTTCTTTTTCTTTCTTTTTTTCTTTGGGGCGAAAATTTGTTATAGAAGTTATGATACCATACTGTAACGGAAGTTTCAATCCCAAATCTTTTAAATTAATAATGGATATTTAGAAATTAAAATTGCTAATAATAAGATTGCAATCATATATGTTAGTAATCTTATAAGTAGTTAGCAATAAGCTTAGTTACAATTACAAACATATGGATAATTAACATCTAAAATTGTAGAATTATAATTAATATGAGATCTAAATGATGAAATATTAAACAAACTAAAAAAATTAAAAATGTGAAATGTGATTCATAGTATAGGAGATCTCATTTAAAATCAGAACATTGAGAGGTTTATCCTCAATGCCTATGCGTTACGACTTTCATTGTGCATATGCTCATATATATATCAAGGGCAAATAGCTTTGTTCATATTTTTACAAAAAAAGCCTGGCTTATCTTTTTTTTTTTTTTTTATTGAACTTAAATCAATCACTCTAATGGTTCTCCTTTTCCTTCAAACTTTTTATTTTTTTGAGGAAAATTGTTTTTAAAGAGAATAAATATCGAAGAATTGAGAAAAATAATGAAAGCGTTGTCGAGCCTGGATTTTTCGTTTCTGATTTAATTTCTTTTAATCCGATCTGTATTAAACCCAAACCCATTTAATACGAACCCTTGACTACGAATTAAAGAAATTTAATTTTTAAAAACAATTTGGAGTTGTCACCCTATTGGAATCGGGAAAAAAATTATAAATTAGGATTAATGGGTTGGTTAATCCTAATTTAGCTACTAGTCTGCAAAAAAATTGATTTAGAAATCAAACTTTATAAACTAGAAATTTTGGATTTGGGGCTAACCTATTAAAATCATATGGTTACCACTTGAAATTTAAAATTTAAAGCTTATCTTTTTAATGCTTGAAAATTTACTAATGCAAAAAAAAAAAAAAAAATTTACAAATTGTAATATCTGCAAGTTATTATTGCAATTCTAAGGAATAAATAAATAATTATTTACATTAATATGTACAAATAAGTACAAATAATATTGATATTTACAATTTATTATCAAAGCTTACAATATGAATAATGGATTAATTTGTTGGTGATTTTTCGGATTTAGATCTCTTTTAGTTTTAAATTTATTAAATTTTAAATTTTTCTTTAAAACGGATTTTTATTTAAGACCCTATGAACTATCAGATCAATTTTTCTTATTTTAGAAAATAAATTTTTCTAAGTCTTAAAAAAATTATTTTTTGTTATTTAGTTATCATATATATATTTGCATTTTTATGTATTTATAAGTATTAATACATATATCCGATACATATATATTTATATACTCATACACACACTATATCTGTATTTTTTTTTATTTTTCTCATCTTTTTTTAACTAACTAACTAACTAACTAACAACAACAATAATAATTAAAAAAAAATGGATTTACCTGATTTGGACATACGCGGGTCGGATCTTGGGTTTGGATCATATTTCTGGTCTGGTTCGGGTCGGATTCGGATCCAATAGCAGGGGCAGACGACGATCTTCACTAGCGGCGATCTGGAGATTGTTGATGACTCTTATCATGTCGGATTTGTCAAATGAGATACGGGAATGCTCCTATGGTGGTGGTTTTGCTTGGAAAAGGTTGGAAGTAGTGTTTCGATCCCTTAGATAGCAGTAAACGGTGGTGGCGGTTGATGGAAGCCCCTTCTGGTGGTTTCAAGACAAAAAAAAAACTATCAAATGATAGCTTAACTTACTTGAAGACTTCATTTCTTAATTATGGTTCCAAAAAACAACCCAAAAGGCTTCAATTCGAAACTTATCATTCAAACCTAATTTAAAAAAAAAAAATCAGACTTGTATTTTTGGATCAATTCTTGTATTTATGGTGCTTTTTGATGAATGTGGATGCCTTCAATAGTGGTTTAGCTCCTATTTATAGTATTTGGATGCTGTGTTAGGTGGTGGTTGTTCGAGATCGAAGTAGGTGGTGTGCGCGAATTCAAGTTTCTAGAACTTGTTTGGTGATTAACGAACCAAGAAAGCTTCTAGAACGTGGATAAGGATGTTAGATGAAGTATTCTAGAAGCTCGGATTGAATTTTGAAAACTCAGCTCGCACGAAAATTGAATTTCTCATGGTCTTTGAATCAAAATTGATACCAAAACACATGTTTTTGAGCTGTTTTTTTGACTTAAATCCATAGAGTCCCATGTGCTCTTTAAGATCCATCATCAATTTGGTAGAAAACAAATTGAAAATGGGTCAAAATTGAGCTCAAAATGAGCTGATTGCACAAAAAAAAATACTCTATCAGAAGTAGGAGACAACTCATGTGGCTTACATGCACATCCCATGCGCATCAACGCGCCAGCGCATGTCTCTTACGTGCCTTTTATAAATAAATAAATTGCTCCTCGCACGATCCCAACCTGGGCATTATTTTTTGTGTGTGTGTGGATTTTACCAATAGGCCATTGGCCTGTGCCTCAGTCTAGTTTTGCACCAAAAAATATTTAAGGTTCCAAAATTGGGCCTAATTAAATAAATCCATCTAAATATGTTATTTAATTGGGTCCAAAATTAGTTTATAATGAAAATTAACATTATATCAAGTCCAAGAACTTTAATTATAATAATAATTTTTTTTATTTTGTGGGCTTAATATAATATTAAGTTTTATTATAAATTAGAATCTCAAATAGACAAAAATAAGGTGTCTATAAGTGCTAATAAAATAAAAAAATAGATTAATAAAAGAAAACAAAAACAATTATACTTGTTATGATAAGAGAATGAAGAAGCTATGAGACTACAACACGATACATAAATTTTAAAGCTTAAAAAATTTTTAATTCATAATAAAAACCTAGAAATCAAAATTATTAATAATAAAATTTAATAAAAAAATCTTGGAAATCTATGGTATCAAACTTAGTTATAAACTTAATAAGAATCTATAGTCAGCATGCAAACACTAAAGACCATTACATACGCTATGAATCATTAAACATATTAAACAAACGTCAATCTTAAATTATCAAATAATGAATTTCAAATATAAGAGAATAAATTTAGAATTAGACAGTATGATGATTTTTTAAATTTAATTTCAATATTGTTTTGACCATAATTTAATTTTAATTTTTATAAATATACGTTAGAGCTCACTTACACCGATCTATCAACTAACGTCTTTCACTAAGACCATACTAAATGAATGTCTTTCCCTCAATTATCTTCCACTCTGCCTTGTCCTTAAGCTAAGTCATGAAACCCTAACTATCTTGATCTACTTTGATTTGTAATGCTTATGCCATGTGTTTATGTGTTCTTTGAAATGTAGGAATTAAATGATGCTACTAACCATTTTGAGCTACTCATGCTCCTGAACCCTAATTTCAGGGGTGTAATTCTAGATCTCTTCCTTATTCTTTTCTTGTTGTAGTTATAATACATGCATCTACTACAGTTGGATTGTTGTAGTAATTACAATCAGTTGTATTATAGTTGCTAGCTAGTTACAATTAGTTGAGTTGTTCTGTAACCTAACTATATTATGAACTAAAACCAGTAGTCATTAGTCCAGCTTGGTCTTGTTTTACTCCTTATGCTTATCCTTTGATTTTGGTTCATAACTTTTTTTTTTTTTTTACGTCCCATGAAAAACTACCTTGTCCTCAAGGTTGAAATGAGGATAAAGTTGTTTAGACTTAGATAAATCTTCCCATGATGCATCCTCCAAAGCAACTTCTTTTTACTGAATTAAAATTTGAGACACTTTAATACCCTGTCTCACAAAAAATCCATAATAGCAAGAGGCTCTACAATCAAATTATAACGGCAAGCATGAAGAGGTAATTCCAATGATGGAATAGTAGTCCCATGAGCCAATTCGAGATGTGAAAACATGAAATTCATTGTAGATTTTGGAACTAAAAGGCAACTCAATCTCATAAGCTACCTAACCAATCTTTCATAGAACTCTGAAAGGGCCATAAAATTGCTTAGAAAGCTTAGCAAATGTTCCAGCTAATGATGTTCATTTGCAAGGTTGAAGCTTAATAAACACCATATTTTTTTGCTTGAAATTGAAGATCTAATCTATGCTTATCTACTTGTCACTTCATGCGATCTTGAGCCAACCATAAATGAGCTTTTAAAACTCTTAAAAGCTCATTTCAAGTAATAATATATGAGTCTACAACTTCCAACTTAAAGGTACCTAAAAAATATATAGTCAAAGTTAGAGGTTGTTTCCCATACATAGCTTCAAAAGGAGTAATGCTAGCTCTCGAATGGTATGAAGTGTTGTATAAGTACTCTACCCATGCCAAAAATCTAACCCACTTAACAAGTTTATCCATTACAAAATTCTTCAAATATTGTTGTAAGACCCTATTCTACACCATGGTCTACCCCATCACTTTGCAAATGATATGAACTACTCACATGCAACTTAGTACTACCTAACCGAAATAATTGCCTCCAAAATTGGCTCACAAAAATTGGATCCTGATCATATATAATTGATCTTGGAAATTCATGTAAACGAACTACCAATTGAATAAATAGCTAAGCCACTTGAGTAGCATTAGAATCTATTGGTATTGAACCATAATGACAATATTTGGAAAGTCTATCACTGCTACAAATATAATTGTGCACCCATTGGATTCTGGCAAACAAATCACAAAATCCATGGAGATATCTTCCTAAATATGATCTGGTATAGGGAGTGGTGCTAGCAAACCCATTGGACTTTTAGTGATATATTTCAACTGTTAAAACATCCTCTCGCAAATAGCTCCACATCATGTTTCATTCCCTCCCAATAGAACTAGGGAGAAAGTCGTTTGCATGTTTTCAACACCCCAAAATGCCCAACTATAGGGGTAAAATGAAATTTAGTCAATAATAAAGAATTCAATCATGACTAAGGTACTAAATACAATCACTTATCATAATGTAATGAGTTAATGATGAAAATAATACATGAACTTTTGCAAAAAAAAAAAAATAAAAATAATAATAACAATACTAATTAGGTACATGAAGTTTGGTTTGGAATAATTTGGCACATGAACAAAGTTTTCGTTGACATTTTTTACACCTAAAGTTTGGTTTTAACAAATTTAGTACTTGAACAAAGTTTTCGTTAACTTTTTTTCATATTTGAAGTAAGTGCAACGAGGTAAGAAAAAACTCCAGGAAAATTTTGTTTGAGGTACCAAAATTGTCAAAACCAAACTTTAGGTATGAAAAAAGTCAATGAAAACTTCGTTCAAGTGCCAAATTATTCAAAACCAAACTTCAAGTGCGTAATTGTTCTTTTTGCGAAAGTTTAGGTACTATTTTTGTCATTTTCCCTAATGTAATAAGCCATACTTCCATTGTAACTTTACTACCCCATTTGACCCTTGACCCATCTTATCAATCACTTCCTTAAAAGCTGATAAAGACATATAATCTTCTTTCAACTGATCAACTTGAGAGAATTTTGGCATAGAATAGGCCAAATGAGAAGGGCTATCATCAAATTGTTTAGACAAAGCATCTGCTACAATATTGTCTTGACTATATTTATATACAATTGTGTAAGAAAACCACATCAACTTTGCAAGATATTTGCGTTGCTCAAGAGTTTGAGGTAATTATGATAATAGTTCTTTTAAACTCCTATAATCTGTCCTCATTACAAATTGAGCCCCAAGCAAATATTATCGCAACTTCCTTATTGCCACTATCACTGCAAACAATTCTCTAACGTAGGAAGATTGGTTCATATATGATTAGGCATTTTTTTACTAAAATATGCTAATGGTTGGTTGTCTTGCAATAAAATAGCACTTACTCTAATACCAGAAGCATCGACCACAAAAATTGATTTTAGGAAATTAAGAAGTCGTAATATTGGTGCTAAAATCAATCTTTCCATCAACACACTCTTTTAGCCTCCTCCTACTAATGAAACTGATTGTTCTTTAAAAGATTTGTTAAAGGGATAGCATACTAGCTTAAGCTTTTATAAATCTTCCACAATAACTCAATAGTCCCAAAAATTCCCTTAACTATTTCACAATAGAAGGACCATGTCGATTCTTCACTGCTTCAATCTTAGTAGATTCTGGCCTAACACCATCCATAGACACAATATAGTTGGATGCTCAATGGTTATCTATTCAAAAGCACGCCTATTCCTTTTGAGAACCCTGGTATTGTCTAATGGAATTTTCAATATCATAGTTAAATGTGCTAAATTCTCATCCAGCGACGTACCATAAATAAGGAGATCATTAAAAAAAAAGACAACGATGAATTTCCTTAAGTGCAGCTAGAATATCTGGTTCATTATTGCCTAAAAGGTTACAGAGGGGTTGCATAATCTGAAAGGCATCACTAAGAATTCATAGTGGCCTTTTGAAAGTTTTGAATGTCATCTTCTCGTCCTTTGGATCCATTTTGATTTGGTGATAGCCTGTACTCAGATCAAGTTTAGAAAGAATTCGAGACCCATGTAACTCATCCAATAGCTTATCAATAGTGGGTATTAGGAATTCATCATTAATTGTAGCTTGATTCAGGGCTTTATAATGAACATAAAACTGCCACAATTCATCCTTCTTTTTAACTAGTGACATAGGAGATGAAAATGGAATGGTGTTATCTTGAATTACCCCTTGTGTCAACATTTTCTTCGCTTGTTTCTCTATCTCCCCTTTCTAGAAATGCAAATACATGTAAGGTTTAACATTGATGGTTGAAACACCATCTTTCAATTGATTTTTGTGTTAAATAGATTGATGTGGCAACAATGACGAAGCTAGTTAAAAAATATGAAAATAAGCCTAACACTTCCTTTATTGAAGTGTTGTTGATGATATCTAAAGATGGTTCACCAATCTAAGCTATTAAATGATAAAAAAAAAGCATCGAATTAAAATGAAATAGTCTCCTTAATGGGTAATGAGTAATCAACCCTTTATTGCTCCCTTTCTCCCCCATCAATGTAATATTTTGGCATAATTGAATGAAAAATAGCACTAAGTCTGTGTAATTAATAGTCACCATTCTTAGCTTTTGCGACCATTGTATACTAAGAACTACATCTACCCCTTGAATAAGCAAAACATAAAAATTTTCCCTAGAATCTAAAACCTTGAATTTCAACCTTAACATCCTTACACTGCCAACATATGTTGACTATTGCTAATAAGGACTTGACACTTAGGAGATGGTGTAATAATCATTCCTAAGTATTGAGCTACTCTGGGACATACAAAGTTATGAGTACTACCTGAATTCACCAATACTAAAATGCCAAAATTTCATACCATTCCTCTAAAATGAAGAATGCCACGACCCTAATAGGAGCCTAGTAGGATTATCCTAAAGTTATCATATGACGTGTGTACCTACAATATGAGAAACATCTTGCAAGTCAAAGATTATAAGACTCTATTTACTTTTTATCTTCATATGATAATATTTTTATGTAAACAGAAATAAGGAATATGATTTCTCATATTCACTAGAATCGTAGAGAATCGGTATCTCTTACTAAATAGTAAAATTGGGTTTCAAACTACAAAATACAAAATCTCAAATGATTATACATTTTATCTAATTTGTTTTCTAAGTTCATCTTTCATGTAACCTATCTTTCTAACTTCTAAAAATCCAATGAAGAAGTACTCTCCACACACATTCCTAGCTCAGTCTTAGCAAGCACTATTCCTATATAAAAACTGTGGGGGTGTGAGCAAACCCACTACTCAATGAATCTATTCCTTATTACTATCGGTCATGCAAGTTGTCAAGCATCAAATCAACATTCATGCAGATCTACACACAATATGAATGCAAGCAACACATACATTGGAGTCCGGAGCATAGACGGTATAGATTTACATTGTTTACACATAAGTTATCTCCCATACTTACCCACATGGGACACCCTGCCTTACTTGAACGGAGTTGCCTGGTGGTAATGTCCATCCAGATGAACCCAATGCTTGCCCATCATTGGTAAAAGAAACCAAATATTTTACAACACGTGTTTTACATTAGTTAATATTTAAATTTATCTTGGCGTATCTATCACTTAATATTGGTGAATATAATAGGTAAACCTCGACTCAAACAACATCCACCATCACCACATGAAAAGTGGACCTTGAGTCAGGCAGCATCCATTGTTAAAAATTACTCGAAAATGTCCTAAGTTTATTTTATAAACTATTTTGGTAAAACTTAATAATTTCAAAAGACTATAAAGCGACTTAGGACACAACAAGTCATTTTTTTAGTGATACATTTTGAAAATACTTTCAATTAGCAATCTGTGACATTTTCTATAGTGGTTTCAATCACATGTGACAAATATATCCAATTAATTTAGCACAGTATTTAATGTTATTCATTTATTCCGGCGATCATGTAGATGATGGCACTCATAACAAGCAGTCATTTAACATATAAGTAATCCAACTAATATAACGATAAGCAGTGGCAAACACAAGCAGATAGCAAATCATTAGAACTCCCTCACCAAAGTATTAGTGTTCACTTGGCATAACATTTCAAATTGATTTTAAGAACTCCAATTCAAAATCTCTTGAACAAAAAGGATGAACAATTTCATAAGAATTCTCCTAATGATTCTCTAACCGAATATTATACTTTCCCTATTCTCACAATGTTTTCCCTGCTATGTAGCTTTTCTTTAAAACAACTATATGTTGGTCATTTTAAGTCCAGTTTTCACATATTAATAGCCATTGGAAAGCTTATTTCGTGTACCATTTAATCCTTTACTTATATTATAAAATTTATAAGTTTTATCTTACTTAAAACATAGGAATCGTGAGGTACTTTAATGTACTTAAATTTTATGTTTTTGTGTCTATGATCTTTATTCTTAATCTATCCCATTGTCTAGTGTTCTTTTTATCATATTTCAGTGATTAAACTCACCTCTAGCATATTGATTTCCTAATGGCCAAACCAATGCTTGAGTTTTATTTTCAGTGTACTCCTCTTGATCTTAATTTTAAGCATTTATCTTTAACACACATGAACATGTTTTTTTTTTTTTTTTTGTATTTCTATAGTTTACATCAATTTATGCTTAATAACCTTATCTTCCTAGTATGCCAAGATCTATACCCTATAGTTTATGAGGTGATGCTTGAGTTTAATGATTTGATTCTAAGCTAAATCATCAAGCTACTTAATATGATATTGAATTTAGATAAGTTTGTCCTAGGAATCCTAGTTTTCCTTTGTGAGCCATGACATATATACATGATTATGATCATGTTCCTAAGTTTAATCATATGATCAACTTCATGATGTCTTTATGGAACTAAGTATGGTTCAATTATTAATCCAAGCATGAATTTTCCCTTACAAATGCTCTAGGGCCAAGAGCTTGGGGTTTGGTCCTTAAGATTTTCTAGCTTTGTCTTTTCATTTTAATTTTATTTTTTATGTGTGAATTCATACCATTTAAAATTTAAACTACTTGAATTGATTATGGCACTAGTTCATACTATTATAGGGCCAAAACTTCTAATGTAATGTGTAGATGTTCATAATGTGCTTAAGTGATTATTTCAACTTATGGAATTAAGCTCAAGGAAACGGTCTAGGTTTCATAAATAGAAACTCATGGCATGTATGATTCCACTATAGGATCGAAACCTATGGTTCTCTAACAAGAGATTCATTTGAGTTTCTTTTAAGATATATTTTCTAATATAATTTACACATAGAGTAAGGTGGAGGTTAAGTTTAAAGTTGACACTAGTCTACTCAAAGGTGACCAAAACCCTATCATAAAGAATATGATAGAATGATGTTGATTCAATTAGAAATCTAATTTGAATTATATAATTCCTTGCCTTAGATGCTTGATTCTTGAAATAGGAAGTTCTTCAACATTTCCAGGGTTTTTGAGTAAAGAGGTGAATGTTATGGTATGGCTTCTTACTTAGAGCTTTCGTATGATTTTTATGCATGAAAGACAAAGTGTTTGATGTTGAAATTAATGTTTAAAAGGGAATGGAAAGCTCATGGTTTCGAGCCACAGTTTATGTGATATCCCTCAAATATAGATCGTGGAACTTTAATCATAGAGGCGCTTTTTAGTGTAGTAGCTTGAAGTTCGTCTAAACTCCAAAGTTAAGCGTACTCTGTGCAGAACAATCCCATGATGGGTGACCCTCTAGGAAGTATTGGCACCAAAATGACACAACTGTGCGGCATGTGGCTAAAGCGGACAATACCTCGGTAGGCGAAGTTTTGGGGCATTATAAGTGGTATCAGAATGTCCTTACTGCTTGGTGTGGTTTTAGACCTGAGTAATGAAACTGATGAGGACGTTAGTTCTATAAGTGAGAAAGTATGTGATACCCCTCAAATATAGATCGTGAAATTTTAATCACAGATGTACCTTTTGATACAATGGATTGGAGTTTATCGAAACTCCAAAGTTAAGCGTGCTCTGGATAGAGCAATCCTAGGATAGGTGACCCTTTGGGAAGTATTGGCACCAAGAGGACTAAACCTCGCGGTATGTGGTCAAAGCGGATAATACCTCGATGAGTGGAATTCTGTGGCGTTACAGTTTGTATGGTACGAAAACAAGTGGTTGAAATTCCTTCTTGTGCTCTCTAATTTAGGGGAAATATTGTCATGTATGGATGTTGATGTGTGCTTATTATTTAGGGATGGGGATTCACAACATCAAGAGAATTTTCTAAGGTTTTCATTTGTCTTTTGTATATGAAAGGCATTAATGAAAAGATATTAAGGATTTAGTTGATGTTGATGTTTGTTTGGTAGGCGCATGAAAGTTCATGATAAAGCTAGGATTTTCTAGGGTTTCTTGTGGACAATGAAACTTTTACTTGTCTTTTACTCATTACTTAACTTATTTAGGAAGGATTAATTTTATTAGCTAAAGATTGTTGATGTTGATGTGGGTGTGAACATGGGGATGCATCTCGCGATATTGCTTATAGAAGAGGTTTTTTTTTTTTTTTGTTTATAATTCATATTCAATGTGAATATTTTGTTTCAATTGGCTAAAGATTTACATGTATGTTGACGTTTGTCTTGTAAGGGAAGGGAGCTCATGGTGAGAATATGAGAAATGAATAATCGCTTATATGTGTAAAATGCATTAATTGAATTGGGATTAGGTGTCCTAGTTCATCAAATGAGAATATTTTGTAATGATGAAGAAATATGATATAGTCATGGTGTGTTTAACGGCAAAGAGAATGGAATTGTGGGCCATGATGTCTTCAGTTGTCTTACATACATACCTTGTCTTAATTATGAAGCTCTTGTTTGATTGCTTGGTAATTTGAGATGTGTTGCACTTATGTAGGAGAGCTTACATTTTGTAGAGGGAAAGAGAGAGAAATTGTGGTCCATTCAAGTGAGAACATACACATTTCAATAGTGGCTATTACAAGATAGACTATACTTACACAATGCTGATATCGACAATCATGAAGATTCTTTTATGATAAAGATGTTAGCGTGATGTGATGTTTTTCTTCTACATGTATGCATGTAATAAATGAATGGACCTTAGTTGGTTATAAGTCAACATCACTCATTAATGTATAGATTTGAGTAAATTTTCCTATTAGAGGAGATGTTGCTTTTGGTATTTAATGAAGGATTGAAGATAAGATTCTTGATGTTCCCTATGTGGACAAGTGGCACCATCTTTATCCTCCCTATGCTTGGATGGTTTTCAAGACACTTCTTGAAGAGAAATAGCACATGATGGTGTGATATAGAAGGCTCGTGATGAATATAAGACAATATCTAAGCTATCGTATTGAATATTGGGTAATATGCATACAAACATATTGGTTATTCTAACAAAACAACTTTTAAATTGTGTCCAAAGGTCCTATATTTTTTTTTAGATAAATCTTGAGTTGAAAATTTAAATTTAAAGCTTACGCGATTGAATATTTTTAAGTTTTTCTCTTATGTGTTAAGATTTCTAGGTCCGATTGGTCAAATTAAGATATTATATTTAACAGCCTTAGAAAATTTTGAATTTCATGAATACGTATTCAATATTTTTATTTGAGCTCTAGATTTATGGATTTTCATCAGTTTTTAGTTATACCATATATGTTTCATTTCTAGTAATTTATTTCAAAATTTCCCTTTACTGATCAATAAATTTTAAAAATCAACCATCTCTTATTTCTCTTGATTTTTAAGGTCTAGCATTTTTATTTAGTGAGTTATGATCCTTTTACGTGTAATCTTATCTTTGATATCTTCTACTTGTCAAGAAATTTACATACGTTATTGTGAAAATTCTATAAGTAATTTAGTGCTTACTATCTAAATATCTATTTTTCTATGGTTTACTTTATGGATTTGAATTTCTAATTATTGAATTCATAATGAAAGAATCTCGTGAATTACATGTCCAACTTATAGAAGAGGAAACTCACGAAGAGATATAGGGAGTCATTTATCATTTCTTCTTGAATATCCTAGTATATAGATGTTGAGATGATGGGTGGTAGATTGTAGAAAAATCCAATGTGAACACATTTGGTGAGAGGACTTGTGTGTATGTTAATGCATTTAATGAAGAAGCTCATGTGTGAACTCATTTTGTTGCCAAGTAGCTAGGTAATGATTATTGATGTTGACTAAGCTTTCTTTTCTTCATGCCTAAGGTAGCTCATGATTTAGATGGAGAGAGAAGGAGAGAGTTTTAGTTTATCTCATGTCCCTCTCACTCATTGATGCATGGATTTTGTTAAGATTAAGAAAAAAGGTCATTTTTATTAATCATTAGCATTTGGATTTTTAAGGATCTTGGAAGATCTTACGAGCAATGTGGTCTCTCTTCTCCCTCTCTTGGTTATTTTAGATGGTTTCAAGATATTTGAAAAGAAGATATCAAATGTTGATATTATTTGAAAGACTTATGATCATTAAAAAGCAAATATCTAAGCTATATCATAGAATATCAAGTAATATGCATATAAATGTATCAGTTTGTTTAAGGAAGCATCCTCTAAAATTCATCTAAGGCATCTATATTAGTCTTAGATTATTCTTGAGTTGAAAACTAAAGTTTTAAGTTTATGCAATTGAGTATTTTAGGATTTTCTTCTATACGATTAAAGTTTTTAGGCCCCTTAGGCTAAATTAGGGTTTTAGTATCTATAGACTCATAATTTTCTAATTAGTACGTTTGTATAATCCAAATTTTTATTTGAGGTCTAGATTTATAGATATTGATATGTTTTTTATCTTATCGTGTATTTTGTAACCCTATCGATTTATCTTTAAGCTATCATTTCATAACCAATCAACTCTAAAAATTAATTGCCTTGATTTGCACTTGAAATCTAGATCTAAATGCGTAGGTTTGTTGAGTTATAGACTGTTACAAAATCTTGTCTTTTATTGTGTAAAAATTACTTATTTTAATTATTGATGACCATAAATTTTCAAGTATTATTTTAAGGTTTAAAATACTCAAGATATCTCATTGTATTATTATTTAACAAGTCTAGAATTTATTTTCTAATTATTGGATTTAAGGTAGAAAAATCTTGAGTTTATAGTAACAATCGATTTATCACAAATCAATGATTGTCCAAGGTACGGAAGTTACATTTTATGTCTTGGAACTTTATTGGTGAAGATTCTAATCTCCTTAATTTACTCAAATTTATTCACACTTTAATATTTTTAAATAAAAAAAATCGAGAGTGATCTTTACAACTTTTTCTCAAAATTCTATATCATATTTTTGGTAATTATCATATTCGACTTGTGCAAAATTAGGAGGTTTACAAAGAATGCGAGGCACCAAATTACCTTTTAATGCAAGGTAAGTAATAGTACAACTCATATCATCAATTATAGTGCCATGTGACATTTCGTTCAAATCTTCAATGCACTCATCTTGATTATTAGCTAACATAACCAAGAATTTTCCTTTATACTTATGATTTTTTGTAGATCTTTCATCACAATTAAAGCATAACCTCTTTTCATTTTGTGCTTGCATTTCTTCATTTGAAAGACTTTTAATCGAAATTTAAGGTGTTTTCAAAGAAGAAGCAGTGATAATTGGAGATTTAAATTGTAAAGCATTCTTGGAAATAGATGAAGATGAAAAAGTAGGTTGAAGAGAATTGTACTGATCATGCATCTTATCCTCATACATTTGTGCCAACCATATTGCATCCATCATGCTTTTAGGCCTATTAATTTATTCTTCCCTTCTTATGGCAGGTTTCAAACCAAATATAAAAGCAACTCAATAAGAAAGACTTTGATAATCCAACTGTCCGATTCGAAAGTGCCTCAAATTGTGACTAATATTGAGAAATAGAGGATGTTTGTGTAACTTTAAATAAAATACCTTGGACATCTTCGTATGCAGATGGTCCAAAACATGAAGCTAAAGCGTTCTCAAACTTTTGCCAAGTAGATAATTGGTGATACAGGTACATCTATTTATACCACTGTAAAGCTTTACTCTCCATTGCAAATGAAGTAATAGTCAATCTTTGATCATGATCTACATGATGAAAATAAAAGAATTTCTCAACTTTGAAAATCCACCCCAATGCATCCTCCCTATAGAACTTCGGAATCACTAACATTGATTCCTTTCAACAAGTCCTTAGTTCTGTAGACCCTTTAGAGAATGATAAATCATTTACTATAGCTCTATTATTTAGAGAATTCAACTATTCTGCTTCTTAATTGATCCAAAGATTGTTGCATTGCTAACATAATAGACTTAAAGAATTCTAAGTCCACCATTTGTGCCAAAGATTGTTGACTTCAAGTTTTTAGCATCGTTGACGCGGAGACAAGAGCACCAAAATGTTAGAGCCCACTTACATTAGCCAACCCACTAACCTCTCTTACTAAAACCCTACTCAACAAATGTCTTTCCCTCAACCACCTTCCACTTCGCCTCATCCATAAGCTAAGTCACAAAACCCTAACTATCTTGAGCTACTTTGATTTGTAATGCTTATGCGGTCAATCACTAATGTGTTTGTGTGTTTTCTAGAATCTAGGAATTAAAGGATACCATTGACTATTTTAAGCTAGTCACACTCCTAAACCTTAATTTCAAGGACGTAATTCCATATCCCTTCTGTATTCTTTTCTTTTTGTATTTATAGTATACGCATCTATTGTAGTTGGATATTGTTATAGTAGTTGCAATCAGTTGTATTATAGTTGCTGGCTAGTTATAATTAGTTAAGCTGTTTTGTAACCTAACTATATTATGAACTACAACTAGTAGTTGTTAGTCTAGCTCAATATTGTTTTACTCTTCATGCTTATCCTTTGATTCTATTTTACAACAATATAGCTTTGTGTGGGTGGCAGCATAGTTGCATATTAGGGGTTTAGCTCACTTACTTTAGAGGCTTGTTTTTTACAAGTTCTATTGTTTTTCCCCTTTTGAATTCTCATTTAGCTAAAGGGATGAATGGTAATTGACTTAGGAACCCTTTTCCTTCGTAATTAGTGATAGATAATACATATACATATACATATAATTTAGATTCAAACTATAAGGTAAATGTCGCACTTGATATATGAACTTTACTCACTTTATAAGTGTCAATGTATTATATCTAGACTAATTATATTTAGATATTTAATAAAAAAATGGATAAATTTTAAGTAATAAATATAAGTTAGTACTAAAATTCATACTTTTACATTTTAATAGTTCAACATAAAAGGAAAAAAAAAAGTAAAGTTGTAGTGTATACCCTTTTTATATAATTCATATTAGATGTGCTCATCAAATGAAAGTATGGTATAAAACCCATTTTTCAGTGCTATTCGATTCAATATTTTCTTTATAAGTGTTAGGGCCTGGAGTATGCCTTCAATAAAGAGAAATCCAATAAGCTTTGTAAAGGACTACACAAATGGACTTTTAACACCATCTATAACTCAAAATCTTAGGGCAATGGGTTAATGGGTCTTCCCTTCTTATAAACTCTTCACATAAGACCCATATTTTCCTATATGGGATTCTCACACTTGCACTCTAATAATCTCCCTCTCAAGTGTGAGTCTCCACAATAGGATAGGTCATACTTCTCCTCAAGAGCTTATCAAATTGACTCTACTAAACCCGCTTTGTGAGTGGCCTACTCAGCTTGGGTTTCACAAATGAGTTAGACCACAACGCTCTTCTTTCTACATGGTGGGCCAACCATGGGAGTTTCCCAGTTAAACTAGGCTCTAATACTAATTGTCAGGATCTAGAGTATGCCTTCAATTGGGAGAAATCTAATGAGCTTTATGAATGATTACACAAATGGGCTTTTGATACTATCTATAACAAAAAATCTTAAGGTAATGGGTTAATGAGTCTTTCTTTTTTATAAACTCTTCACATAAGACCCATATTTCCCATATGGGATTCTTACACCTGTACCCTAATAGTACCTTGTTAGGTAAAAACGCCTATCATAACAACAAAACTGATTAATCAAACAATTAATTGACCTGTGATCTGATGTTAAATTTTGTCTTGCTAAATGCGATAAACAATAAACAATGTGAATATATAAAACAAACAACACTATGATATAACGCGGAAAACCTAATGCGGAAAAAACCATGGGACCAGCAGTGCACAATTTCTTCCACTATTAATAAATAATGGGATTACAAGTTTGTTCTTCACTAGATTTGTCTTGTGGATCACTCAATCATGACCATAAATGATGGATCACTATTTCATCATCACAACGGTGGATTTCTGTTTCTTCACCAAATGGGTGGATCTCATAAAATTCACCACAAATGGTGGATTACAAAACTGGAGCAAGTTTTCTTCCTCTAGAGTTTCTCTCTCTAAGATTTCCTCTCTTTTCTCTCTATCACTCTCTAGAATTCTCCTTCTAGGCTTGAGAAGAGGCACACACTCATTTTAGGACAAATAAGAAGAATATATATGCAACACAAAGGGAAGACCAGCAGACACACATAGGCTACCTCGTGCAAATTCAAAGTTGGCAGCATAAGGGCTGTCTAGAAAACTTCGGTGTTCTGGAGACCTGTATGCCGGCTTGTGCACTGGTATTGTACCACCCTAGGTCGATGGCGTTGCCCACAAGGCTTGAGCTTCTGCTGCTTTCGAAAAACAATTTGAATTTCAAAGCCGATAGTGTATGTTCCTCTTCAGCCAATGTACATCAAAAACATCTTTCTTTGTTGTAAAAATCTCCTTATCTTCAAGTCCTCTTCTAAGTATATGTCCTATCGTTAGGATACCTTTGATTTCAAAGTTTCTAAATATATACTATATATATTTAGGTCTCCTTAGTTATAGACCCATATGAGTTGGATCTATAACCCCAACAATCTCCATCTCTAACTCATATGGGGGGTACCACCATTTTTGCTATCTTTCTACAACACTTTTTGTCAGACCGAAACCTTTCACAATTAGCTTTTGTCTTGATCCTTGATTGTGAGCTCTTATCATTAGTCTTCACCCATCTGTTCTTCAGAGATCTCTTGCCCTTAGGTAGTTTCACTAAGTCAATTTTTTGATTCTCATACAAAGATTTAAGTTTATCTTGAATGGCTCTAACCTTTTCTTTCTTCTTCTTATTTCTCATGGCTTCTTATAACCATTTGACTCTCTCCCATCAGTGATGTAACATAAAGATAAATATTTTATAAAGAAGGGCAAGTTTTTCATTTGTTGTAAAATAAGAGGGTTCTATGATCAACCCTGATAAATGAGATATTATTGTCAACCCTCACATTGATGATGGTCAACAAGTCTTTAAAAATAATAAATCTTCAATAAATTACGATAAAGGGCAAAAGTTGTCATATATTGAAAAATAAGAGGGTTTTATGGTCCATCCTTATAAGTTTTATTTATGTGTATGGCAGGCATATAATACATGAGGTGTCTTTTCGTTTCCTGTGCTGTTACAAGAATTGAAGGGTTTCGTGTCTTTTTGTTTCTAAAGTACTATTATGGAAATTAAAGGGTTAAAGAGTCAAAGGATATTAAATAAGAAGGTTTTATGGTCAAAGTTGAAATATAATTGTACTGTGTTCATATGATAAAGACTTGATTAAGATTGACAACAATTGGATCAATTTCATTAATTTCTGCAATGAAGGCCGGCATCTTTGATGAAGAATGCCGCTGGCTTAGATTTAAATTTGCCAGCGTACTCTGTAACAGACTGTACGCCGTCTCCTGGAGAATCTATGCCGTCGGCGTATAGACGGGGTAGGATGGGAACAGTAGCATTTTTCTTAACACTGGGAGAAAAGCTACCGGTGTTCACTAGGGTTTCTTCCCAACACCGGCATGAAAATCGCTGGTATAGGTCGAGGATTTGCCGGCGTAGGAAAAAAGAATTGAATTCTGGGAAACCAAAGCCTCGACGAAAGCTGTCGGCGTTCATATAAGTTTGCCAGCGTATGGTGTAAGCCGGCCAAATCTGCAAGTACGCCGCCGGCGTAGGGCCGGCATATGACCAAATTTCTATAAATACGAGATGCGAAAATCATTTTCGACAGAATTTTTCTTTATAATATTTCTCCTTTGTGAGAGAGATTTTGGAAAATCATCTGGAGAATACTTTCTGATCCAAAGTAAGTAATCTTAATCTTTTCATTAAGATTCTTTACAATTCATACAAGTTTCTTAGGGTTTGGTTAAATTTTTATATGAAGGATTTTGGAGAAAAACCCTAGCATGTGTGAGATCAGTAAATTGGTGAATGCAAGACGGGTTTTAGCGAATCAAAATAGTAAGTAAATCTCTTCTATTATCGATTCCAACAAAATACGATCTAAACAATCTTAATATATTGCGAATTAGGGTTTTGATGAAAATAATTAATGATTGTAGAGTTTAGTGCGGTTCCTTATTATTCTTGAAGATAATTGTGGAGATTGATCAAAATAGACAGTGCAGATAATGGAGATTTCTTTTCAGGTTAGGATTTTTGGAGAATTCATGTTTGTTAAGATATTGCGATCATGTTTGTTGATACATATATATATATATATATATATTGTAATAGGACATTTGGAGTTTGTGAAATTGTTATTGATGTGGATATAGGAATTAGTAGATTTTGGGTTGACTCTGTGTGTTGTCGGTATCAAATTCTGGGGATTTGATTTGGATTCCTGAAATTTAGAAAGGTACGACCAATCCATTGTTTGTTGTATGTGCTTGTAGATTAGAATTCTTGTGAATGGATGTATGAACAGAATTGCATAATAAACTTAATAAATATTCAGCTTAATAATTGTCTGTCTGGTTGTGGTTGGCTTTGACCAGTAGAGACCTGGCAGACAGTGATACTGGTGAGGCACCCTGATGATCTTAGTGTGAGGTTGTCCCGAGTGGACTCGTACTAAGAAATGATTCCGGTAGAATTTAGGTGTTCAGGAATTGGGATGTTTGGGGAGTACCCATTCATCCATATATGTATATATGATTACCTATTTTCAAATCAATTGGATGTTTTTATAGCAGAGTCTGAGTTACTCTGGGTTCAGGATTTAAGTATACTAGATTCTGAACTGTGTTGTTTTGCTGGACTAAAATAGATAATAAACTGTTGTATGCATTTAGTTTAGTTGCATTTATTTATACATGTTGTTTGTGCATAATCTTGCTTGAACAGGATTGGATATTATCGTACTGGGCTTCGCCGCTCATTCTATTATATTTCAGGTACAGGTGATGATAGCATGATATATGATCTATCGGGTTTTCATATTGTTTATGAGGATGGAGATGACGTTAGCGGTCCTGACTACCCTGCTGATGACTAGTTGTATAGTCATAGATGATATAGGATGGATCACAGAAAACTTTTTATGTCTAATTTATATTTTGTTCATTGAGTTTTAAGTTGTATTTGGAGTTTTCATATAGTGATAGTTTTAGAGTATGGTATGACTTGTTGACCTGCAGTTATGTCAACAATGTCCAGTTTGCTGATTATGGAGATTATATTCTTATTATATGATTTATTTATGAGGACCACATGTCTTATTTTATACTTTGTGAGTTATTCAGGTTATGTGTGGAAATTATAGCCTTAGCGTGTCCTAATTAAGAGAGGACACGTGGCGGATTGTAATGCCAACAGGTTAGGGCGTTACAAGTGAGTATCACATATTCATCTGGACTAAATCTAACTGATGGTCTTCTATCTTTTGCAGATCTTCTCATCTTAGACTGTTGATGCGGCTCTTAAAATTCTTTAACTAAATCTCTCCCATTTTTGCCATCATTAAAACCTCCATGTGAGAGTAGAGGATTCACTTCTCCTTTACTTAGCTTTGTTGACATTAAGTAAAGGGTATTCCTCTTCTTTCCTTTTGCCATAATGAGAGAACCCTTGGTGAGGTTCCATGGAACATGTCTAACATTCTTGAGAATAAGCCATGTGATGTCACATGGAAGGAGGCACCGAAATCAACAATCTAGTCATCATTATGACTTATAAGGCTAACATAATCATCATCCTAAAGACTGATGATCTCATCATCATCTGATGCTGCTTTAGCTGTAGTGTCTTCATCCTTTTCATCATCTTCACCTTTCTCCTTCTTCCAGACTCTGCACTCTCTCTTCATGTGACTCGACTTGTCAAATAGTAGCATCTGAGATCTTTCCTTCCTCTTGACTTGGACTTTCCCCTGGATTTTTCAGATTCATCATCTTCATCAAATGATCTTCTGTATCTGCTTCTACCATTCCTTCCTGGCTTACTAGTAACAAGTGCCCTAAAATCATATCCTGTGTCAAGATCCTTTCTTCTAGCCTCTTCATTCATCAGGCTATCCTTCACTATTGCAAGGGTAAGCATTCCCTCTAAGGTAGAGTTACTAACAGACACAACCAGTGTCTCCCAACTATCAAGTAAGGAACTCAGCAACAATAGTGCTTGGATCTCATCATCAAGCACCAACTTCATGGCAGACAATTAATTCACCAACCCTTGAAAATCATTCAATTGCTCCGCCATGTTAGATCCATCCCTGTATTTAGATTTAAAACTCTCCTAATCAATGAGGTATTATTCAATGCCATTTGCTTCTCATACATAGCTTTCGACTTCCACTATAGGACATCCGCTCTTGTTTCCTGAGCCACATGGTGATAAACATAGTGATCCACCCATTGTCGTTATAATCGACAGTTTTCCTATGCATGATTGTCCAATTAATATCAAATTTATCTTGTGGCTTTGCAGCATCGCCACCCAAAGGCAAATATAGATTTTTGCAATACAGCAGATCCTCCATCATAGATTTCCATATGGAGTAATTTGTTGAATTTAGTTTGATCATCGTACTTAATGATTGTGCCATATCTGTGCCACAACAAACCCTAATTATTTTTGAAAAACCTGGGCTCTGATACCACTTGTTAAGAGAAAATGTCTAATCTTAATCATGATAATAACAAAACCGATTAATCAATCAATTGATCAACCTGTGATCAGAGGTTAAATATCTTCTTGCCAAAGGTGATAAACAATAAACAATGCAAATATATAAAATAGACAACACTAAGATATAATATGGAAAACCCAATGCGGAAAAAACCATAGGACCAGCAACACACAATTTCTTCCACTATTAACAAATAATGGGATAACAAGTTTGTTCTTCACTAGATTTGTTTAGTGGATTATTAAATCATCACCACAAATGTCGAATCGCTATTTCATCACCATGGCGGTGGATTTCTATTTCTTCACCAAACCGGTGGATCTTACAAAACTTCACAACAAATGGTGGATTACAAAACCGGAATAAGTTTTCTTCCTCTAGAATTTCTCTCTCTAGGATTTTCTCTTTTCTCTCTATCTCTCTCTAGAATTCTCCTTCTAGGCTTGAGAAGAGGCACTCACTCATTCCATACGAACCCTAGGATAAATAAGAAGAATATATATGCAACACAAAGGGAAAACCAATAGACACACATAGGCTAGCTTGTGCAAATTCAAAGCTAGTGGTGTAGAAAATTTTGGCATTCTAGAGACCTGTACACTGGCAGCGTACCATCCTACGCCGACGGCATAGCTTACAAGGCTGGTAGTGTTGGAGCTGGCCTTGAGCTCCTGCTGCTCTCAGCAAACAATTTGAATTTCAAGGCCGACTAAACAATTTTTTAAGGCTGGTGGTGTACATTCCTCTTCAGCCAGTGTACAAAAAAAACATCTTCCTTTATTACAAAAATCTTCTTATCTTCAAGTCTTCTTCCAAGTATACATCCTATACTTAGGATGCCATCGATTTTAAAGTCTTCTAAATATATACTACATATATTTAAGATCTCGTTTGTTATAGACTTATATGAGTTGGATATATAACTCCAACAATAAGCGGTTCGATCGATAACAAAACTAATTGGTCTAGTTTGAAGTAAAAAAAAAAAAAAGAAATCAACTTGTACCTGATAGTTGTTTCACCTTATATATTCTTAATTATATTTAGACTCATTTATTATATTTTATTTCTATTGTATAAACCATTACAACACTAAATACTTTAATATGTATACTTTTAGGTATATGGTCATTTTCTAAATGATTTTCAAAGAAGAAAACTTTTAGGAATATTTTACTGTTCCATGGGATTAGTACTGGTGGTTGTTTAATGACTCAACTTCATATCTAAGAGTGGTCATACTACTAAAATATTTAATTTATCAATAGTTAGGATTGCAGATGATTAATTAGATAGTTCTATTCATGACGCCATAGAAATTTCTATAAATTTTTAACTTAGAAAAATTCTACGGTCCCGTACCTGTTATAATAGGATCAGTCCCATCACACTATTTTAACAGTTCAAATTTATTTCATCCATGATTGAATCTCATCAATTTTTTTTAACTATTTTTTTTGTAATTAATTCAATTCTAATATTAGTAACAGTACAGTCTGGTGATGAGGCCATAAAAATTTCGTTTAACTTAATTACAAATGAAGACAAGATATATCAATATAAATCAGATGATAAAAGAAAATAAATAAATAAATGACAACAACTGCAATTTGAAGTTTTGAACGGAACGCAAACCAATCTATTTAAAGCAGGCAGGGGGTTACAAGCCAAATCATAAAAGTCGGCATAGTTTTACTTTTGGTTTGACCCCGAAACCAAATTCATTCAGCTACCTAGTTTAGGCGAGTATTGAAAGGAATAATAATTAATTGAGGAAAAAAATAAAACAAAGAAAGAAAAGGATGCATATAAATGCATAGTTCAGTGTTTTGAATTTTGATAGGTGGAGCAGGTTCGGAGGTTGTCTAGGTTGAAATTGCTAATGCGAAAGAAACCCAATTTACTATATGGTTATTATGACGTTGAGATCCAACCTTTTTGGTCTGATAGAGCTAAATAATTAACAAACATCTTAATGTTTGTAGATCACTGTGCTGCTTTTTAATTTTTATTTATATCTGTATTTGATCTGATTATGAATAAAAATATTTATTTTTTATCTGTATCTATTTCTCAATAAATAATCTCAAAATATTGATACGCCAACATATTAATCTTGTTCTAACACAGGTACTTGTTAATGAAGTCCATATATTGAATGGTGAAGTTGAATTGACTATTGAGTCATTGATTGGGTGTAACATATATTTACCAGCCTTATAAAAAAAATTACTTAAATCAAGTTATATAATTTTTATTACCAAAGTATCAGCATAAAATCGTATCTAAGAGATGAGATTTTACTTTTAATAAACAAATTGCATGTTAAAGATGCGATTTTGAAAGTTTAATACATTACAAAATTGCATATTTAACATGCAATTCATTATAAATAGAACATAGAATCACATTTTTAACATGCAATTTACTATAAATAGATAGTCTTAATATTTTTGCAAAAAGCACAAAAATTATATATAAAATACGCAGTATACATAGAATAGGTAAAATCGCATCATATACATGTGATTTTGCATTGATATCTTGATAATTATTTTTATGTAATTGGTATTTATGTAAATAATTTTCCAACGGATCAATAAATCGATAATTTTCTCCATTGAACTTGCTCTTCTTGCATTATATTAACATTCTGGCAAGAGATAAAAAGGGACATCCATATAATTAATACGTCCTACGGAGAATTTGGTTTTCTGGAAATAGACTGTTATTCCACAACCCAGGTGCAGCGGATGATATCATTTCTGATTCACAACAATCAGCGCATGGATTATGGACTTTTGACCATCAACAGAAATTATATAACATAAATCATATCTCAATAGCACGGTCTCCTCCTGCACCTGGTGTTTATCAACTTAATACAGATGGCTCATATATAGCTTCTGCCCAATAGGTGACAATTGGACTAGTTGTTAGACATGACAAGGGAGAATGGCTGTTGGGACATGGGCGGAAATTGTACAGTGTAGAAATCTTTCTGGTTGAATTATGGGCAGTAGCCTATGGATTGGCATTATGCATCCAACATGGTTTTCTTCATCTTGATATTTCACTTGATTCATAGGCTTTTGTGCTTTTATTATCATCTAACACTAATATTCATATGAAATATATTCATGTAATTTCTCTTTGCAGGGAGATGCCATCACAATTAATGGCTTTTAGGATCACCTATCAGCCAAGAAGCCAACCAGCTTGCTGATGCAATTGCCCAGTTTGCTTAGGACATGCATGAAGATGAAGGGTACTGGGAGTATCCTCTGCCATGTTTCAAAAAACTTTTGTACATGGATGCAAATACTATATATGTTCGCAGAAATCGAACTTTTGTAGAGCCTATTTCTGGCCTTTTTTCTTGTCTGTCCCAGGAAGGAATATGTATACCCCTGAATGAACCTTTTGTATTTTGCTTCCAATTTAATATAAGTACACCTTACTTATCGATATAAAAAAAAAAAAAAAAAAAAAAAAAAAAAAAAAAAAAAAACCTTGAAATCTCTTTGTTTCAGGTTACTGCTAATTTTTTTCAATGTGTGAATAATGTAATATCTACATTACTTCTAAAAAGAAATTACCAAAATATAGTTTAATGAAATTAATTACCAAAATTCATTGCAAAGTCGTATTTATAAAATAAGATATAAGGTTTTGTATATGTATCACATGTATAAGATGAGATACGAATTTTGTATACTATAGCAAGATCACGTCTATAAGATTGGATATATGTGAATAACACGTAAACTGGGATATTTGTGTGTGTATATCATATTTACAAGATGGGACATGTATTTGTATATCGCATGTATAACATGCCATACAAAACAAAAAATATACTGTTTATATATAGTTTAACACATACTATTTTAAAGTTATATTTTGATAATTAATTATAATTAAAGCTTATTTGAGTAATTACTTTTAATAAGGGTCTAAACAATGAAGAATTAAACTTCTTTATTATATTTTTGAACTTTGGATAGCTCAACATATCAATGTTTTCATAACATTCTACTTATTTAAATTGCACAGAAGCCATACCATCCGCAACCTTAGAAAAATGATATTAAAAAATCTATCTTACACAACATTCTCTAACAAGTTATGGGCAAAAGTCGCATTACCAAATAAAGTGATACAATAACACATCCATGAAAAAAGGCATACCCTTTACCTTTGAAGAATTTGATTTTCTTTGCTTAAAAAATATAATATTAAATTCACTATAGTATGTTAATAAGTTCACAAATATGAGGTTGAATGAAATGAGCAAGATAGAAAATAATAAGGGGAAAAGGTAAAAATACACACTACACTTTAGTGGTGGTGCTGATTGACCCCATGAATTTTAAAAGTATGGATTTTGACCTCTTGAACTATAAACAATTTGCAAATAATGAAATCCTGTCCTTTTCTATTTTTTTCCTACAATTTCATACAAATCCCGTAAAAAAAGTATCCTTGAAATAGTAAAACTTTTGTACTTTTTTGACAGAAAAGTATAAAATGTCCTCAGTTGCAAATTACTTCTAGTTTAGGGGATCAAAAACTACATTTTCAAATTTAGGGGATCAATCCGCGCAATCCCTAAAGTTTAGAGAGTATTTTTGCATTTTACCCAAATGTTAATTGCAGTCGTCTGACAACTCTATATCTTTTTCAATTAATTGCAAAGCAATACAAGGCACGGTTCCTCTACTAATCTGGACACTCCTTTCAGTATCAGTTTTCCAATAATGACGAATACGCTGGAGAAGGAGAAATTACCATTTAGAGGTCTACTGACACACCACTACCAAAGTAAGAGGAAGTACAAGAGCAGGATGCTAGAAAGCGCAACGCGACTCCTGCATCTAGGAGCTGGAGGAAAAGGAGAGGAGGTACCAAATCTATAAAGATTTAGAGTTACCCTAAAGCAAATGGAAGTAGAAAAATATTTTAAGGTTTCTTTTGATGTTGAGATTTGGCTATAACTTATATGCTTTTTTCTTTCTAAAAATTATAGAAAGTAGAAATAAAACATTATCTTACATTTATTACTAGTGGTTAAAGATATACATAGACGGGTATAGAGTATTCTTGAAACTATTATCTTGTAAATACAAAGGGAACTAAAATGTATTGTGAATAAAACTTTTGAAAAAGAGATCTGTGACCAGAGAGATAGCAGACGTCGAAAACAGGAATGTCATTGGTGAGGCAAGAAAGGTTAAATTCAGAGATAAGGAGGTGGTAACCCTGACTAATGAGGCGGAAGATATGGAAATGGATATGAATGAAAATCAACAAGAAAGATCAAATGAATTTCAATCTTATCAAGACAGACTAGTGAAGAATTCATTGCAAAATCCATGGCATGATATTGAAATTCTTGATGATGATATCCAGACACAAATGATGAGTATGGACCCTCAGTGAAAATTTTTGAACGCCTTCATACACTGATTGAGAAGCCATGGAATCAGGCTGTGATAGTCAAACTTATGGGTAAAACAATTGGATATAAGGTGTTTTGTAAGAAGATGCAGGAACTTTGGAATCTAATAGGCAATTTTAGAGTTATTAACTTGGATAATGAATTCTACATGGTACAAATAGCTAATGAGGATGATGTTATGTGAGCATTATTAGAGGGACGATGGATTATTATGGGTCATTGCCTGTCAGTTCAAAGGTGGTATCCAATTTTCCATGCCTCTGCAAAGATTGTCTCTAAAGTAGTTGTTTGGATTAAATTTCCAGACATGCATTTACAATATCATCATGAGGCAGTTCTACAAAGGATTGGTAATATTGTGGGCAATACATTACGTATTGATTATAATACAAGAACAGCTCAAAGGGGATGATTTGCCAGAGTCACAGTAGAACTGAATATTCCAAAGCTGCTTCTTCCAAAATTTAAATTAAACAGCACATGGCAAAGAATTGAATATGAAGGACTCCCTTCATTGTGCTTTTATTATGGTAAAGTCAGACATAATTCTATGATTTGCCCAAATAAGAAACTAGATGAGCTGAATACTCATAACCATGGGGATAATGGCCAAAAAACTTATGGCAATGGAGCTTCATCGGAGTATGGAGGTGATGGAAATTCTGGCCTTTAGATGATTGCACAACGGCGGAATAGGAGGAGTCCAAAAAAGATAATTGCGAATGATTAAGAGCAAAAACTTAATAGGCCATATCAAGTTAAAATCAGTCAAGCCTCGATAATACATGATCGAGAAGCGTGTAGCAGTTACTTGTTAATCCTAATTCCAGTTGTATGCATACCTGCTAAGGGAAGTTTGTTTGCTCCTTCAAAGATAAATTTTGCACGCAACAATGCAAACAATGGATTCCAAATTCAGATCCCGTATAGCATTTAAGTACGCGAGATAAGATAAAAACTATCGACGTGAAAAACCCCAACCAAATGTTAAAAGGATTTCAGCTAACCCTTACTTAGAAAAGTGCTTACAACAAAGTGCAGCTGGCTTACATAGAACAGCTAGATATCAGACTAAGATAAAGCATAACAGATGATGATGCAGCATGGTCTTCCTGACAAGAGTTGCTCTAGAGAGGTAATCACATCCAGAGACATCTCGTTAAAAAAGCAGCCTCCTGACATAGCACAGATATGGCGATAAAAGAATTAAAAAGACAAAATTATTATCATTTAAATAGGATTACCATCTTAAAAGTCCCTATTTATGGAATAACATCTTACCTTGTCAATATCTTGGTGAAAACAACTCTCTCCAATGATGGAAAGGTCCATTGAAAGTTGAAATTCAACCATTCTCAATCCTTCAACCAAATAGGAGGGCACGGGAAAGAGATGGGATCATCGCCAGAAAATGAGGAAAATCCCTCAACTCTAGGTATGCAAGTGAAAATAATTTATTTTCTTAACGTTCCCAAATAAGAAACTAGATGATTTGAATACACACAACTATGGGGATAATGGCCAAAAAACTTATGGCAATGGAGCTCCATCGAAGTATGGAGGTGATGGAAATTCTGGCCCTTAGATGATTGCACAATGGTGGAATAGGAGGAGTTCAAAAAAGATAATTTTGGCCTATTATGTTTGAAAACAAGTCTTGTGATTTAAAGGTTGATGAGAGAAATAACAAAGGGAAAGCTAAGGTCAAACCATCTAAAAAACAGTATGTTGCAATTAGAGATTCTTCTCTAGCCCAAACCCCAAGATTGATCGAAGCCCTTAATTTGGCCAGAAGTAGGATGTCGGCCCATAATAATTCCTCACTTCAAATAGACCTCCTGCTTTTGATAACTCAGAGCCTCTCATAGATTTCACTAACATTTGTACCTAATCTTCCTGCTTAAATGTCGAATATACTTAAAGCTTAGAAAATTTTTGTAGACCAAGTTTGGTAGTGTTTCAAAACAAGGAATTGCCCGATGGAAGCAAAAAGAAGAGTTGTACTTCCTCTCCTTTAGTGGTGGATACCCACATTAATCCCTTGTTAAATCAAGAGGCAGAGCAAGCTACTCCTCCTAATAAAAATGCAAATAGAGAAAATGAAGCAACGGTGTTGCCTATGGATGACGAATCTAGTAAGCAAATTTAATGGCCTTGGTGATGTTTTCCTTCCCCTTCAACTTTTTATTCCTATGTCTACGTTGTATTGGAATTGTTAAGGGGCATCTCATCCCATTTCCCTCAATGTAGCTCAAGATATGGTGAGGAAACATAAACCTAATATTTTGATGATTTTAGAACCCATAATTAGTGGAATTAAAGCCGATTTTGTCATAAAAAAATTAGGGTTTAATTGTTGGTTAAAAGAAGATGCTATTGGTTATTTTGAGGGAATTTGGGTCCTTTGGAATGATTTTGAAATCTCTATTAACTTGATTGATCAAGGCAAACAATGGATACATGTTCGATGGAAGTTGAATGGGGATGAGGGTATATATACTTTTGCTTATGCCAGTCTTTGCTCTTCCTTATGTAAGCATTTGTGGAATGCTCTTACCAATTTGAATCTATCTCCCCCGGCTGGTCATTGGAGACTTAAATGTTTACCTAAGCAGTGATGAGAAAATTAGAAAAGCCAAAGTTAATCGAAGAAAATGTTGTGAGTTGAGTCTATCGATGGAATAGTGTAGTTTAATTGATATTAATTTCCAAAGGCCAAAATTTACTTAGGAATGTGGGCTTGTCAAAGAAAGATTGAACTGTTCTTTATGTGATCAACATTAGAGAATCCATTATCTAGAAGGATTGCTTATTCATCTTCCAAAACTTAAATTGGATCATTACCCAATTCTTTTAGATCCTTTTTGCAATACAGGATTTGATGCTGATATTCGCCCTTTTTATTTCAAGCTTGCTGGTTATCCTATCTTAAATTCAGGACCTTTGTCAGAGATAGCTAGAATTCGAGTATTGATTTCGCGTCTAACTCTAGTAGGTTGTGTGAGAAACTACAGAAATGGAATAATTTTTTTTTGGTAATATTTTCCTTCGGTACTTCATCAAATTTCTTAACTAGAGGACAGATTGCAATGACAATTCTCTCCATCTCTAGAAGGAAGAAGAAGCAAATTGCAAAGGGAATATGATAATGTACTATCTCAGGAAAAGATGTTGTGGTTCCAAAAGTCTTAGTCGAAATGGGTTACCCATGGAGACAAAAACACGAGATTTTTCCATCTCAACACTACTAACAAGCGTAAATGGAATAAGATCGCTATGCTAAAGGGAGAGAATGGAGAGTGGATAGAGGACCAGGACACTCTTAAGTTAATTGTGGTGAACTTTTATGGCAATCTGTACTCTAAAGAAGAAAGTAAACACTTTTCTTTAACATGGCAACATAGATTTCTTAAGTTGAAATCTATTGATTTAGAGTCTTTAGGAGTAGACATTAATATTTTGGAAGCGCAAAAAGTTGTGTTTGATATGGGTCTCTATAAGGCACCTGGTCCTTATGGATGGAGCCCTATCTTTGACCAATTGTAGTAGGACATAGTTAGCCAAACATGGTAAGGAGATTTTTTCAATCTGGTGAACTCCCTCCATCTCTCAATGATGCTCTTTTGGTTTTAATCCCTTAAGTAAGTAACTTGACGACTCTTGATAGTTTTAGACCAATTAGCTTGTGCAATGTTGCATACAAAACACTTACTAAGCAAATCACTAGTCAGTTAAAAGCTATCATGTGCAAATTGGTTGGTCCGATGCAAACAAGCTTTGTTCTAGGGTGACGAATAACAAATAAGTCAATTATAGCCTAAGAGGTTGTCCACTCTATGAAGTCAAAAAAAGGACACAAGGGCTGGATGGCTATTAAAATCGCTTTGGAAAAGGCATATGATAGGATTTGGTGGTCTTTTGTTCATGAGACATTTGCTCTGACTAGAATTGATGATATTCTTGTCTCCAAAATCATGACTTGCATTTCCACAACTCGGATGAGAGTACTTTAGAATGGAGTTTTATCTTAAATTTTTATTCCCTACAGGGGAGTCCGACAAGGCGATTCGATTTCTCCTTACCTCTTTGTCCTATGTACGGATAGGTTGTCACATGGTATTCAAGATGTAGTAGAGAATGGTATAAAGTTAGGAAATAACAGGCCAAACTTGTCCCACCTCTTTTTCACAGATGTTCTACTTTTGTTTGTCGAAACATCACTAGATCAAGTAGCGGTGATTTAAGAGATTTTAAAGAGCTTTGAAGTTGCTTTCGGACAGAAGGTAGATAAGCAAAAAACAAAGATTCTCTTTTCTAAGAATGCAACATGTGCCTTAGTATTGAAATAAGTAGGAGCTTTGGTTTTGGCAAGACAAATTATCTAGGGAAATATCTTAGAAGCCCTCTCCTGCATACAAGGGTAACTAAAGATACCTACAATAATATTATGAAAAAAACTCAAAACTAGACTTGCTAGCTGGAAATCTTCCTCTTTATCATTTGCTGGATGAATGACGCTAGCTTAAACAAGCTTTTAATCTATTCCTATCTTTCAAATGTAGACAACTAAAATGCCAGTTGCCACTTGTAATGAAATTGATCGTTTAGTTAGGAACTTTATATGGGGAGCAACAGTAGAGAAGAAAATATTGCATCTTATGGGGTAGTTACAAGTTTGTAAAGATTAGGACTTAGGTGGATTAGGTTTTAAGAAGGCTCATCTTGTTAATGGAGATTTCCTAATGAAACTTATCTAAGGAATAATCACTTAAAGGGAAGATTGATGGGTCAAGGTACCTGTAAACAAATATATGAAGTCATGTTGGAAAGACCCTTGCAGCATCAACACCAGATTTGCTCTAGTAAGTTAGAGAGGTAATGTCTCTATCTGGGGCTCCTTTCTAGCAGGCATTTCATGGTCTATTAGTGAAGGCCTAACTTGTAGATTCTGGAGTGATAATTGGATTGAGAGTTTTTCACCTTCTAAAAATCATACATTGATTCCTCTTGATAATATTGATCTAGAAAAGACCACCATCTAATTTGTTGGATCAGATGGTCATTAGGATTAGGGTAAACTACAAAATATCCTCCTTGAAGATATCTGCCTTCTTATAGCTGCAACTCGACCTCCATCAAATGTAGCTGAAAGTGATTCCCCTTTGGATGTATAACAAGTCAAGGAATTTTTCCTTAAAATGCTTATGCAAGGATTAATAATGATGTATAGTGTTCGGAGATGGAGGGAATATGAAAACTGTTTTAGAGACAAAGGGTTCCACAGCAGATTAGAACTTTTATGGCAGGTAGCTCATAATAGAATAGCAACAACGAATTTATGTCAAAGACACTGGTATCATTTCCTCCAATATTTGTCAACGTTGCAATTAGGTAGAGGAAGACACCTTTCATGCATTTCAAGACTGTGTATATGTTAAATTTATTTGAAATCAACTCTTACATAACTCTTTTGCTCCCCATTTTTTCTCAATGAATCTAAACGAATGGATGGAATAGAATCTAAAACAAAGGAAAGGTAGTAGATTTCCTAGTTTGGAACGGGACATTATTTTTTGTTCTGCAATTTGTATTTTATGGAAGAAAGAAACAATGTTTTGTTCCAGGAAGTGGAAGAGTGTGGTGGAAACTTAAATCAAAATATTCTAGATTAAGCTAAAAATTTCTATTTCTTATAATCAAAATGGTGCTTTGATGCAAAATAGAAATGCAAATCAATGGAAAAGATGGAGTCCACCTAAACATGGATAGGTAAAACTCAATGTGGATGGTTCCTATATTCCTAAGAATCTAAATGTTATGGCTGGAGGCTTAGTGAGAGATGCTAAAGGGACATGGATCTCTAGTTTTATGCACAAAATTAGATCATGCTCCCCTTTGAATGCTGAATTATGGGTTATATATTCTAGCCTTAAATTAGTCTAGCAATTAGGCTTCAAGAAGATTGTGTTGGAATCAGATTCAAGGGAAGCTATTGACTTAGTTTCTAATGTTTGGGGTACTCATCAAGCCAGACTAGTTTAGACGATCAAAACTTTGATATGTGCAGACTGACAAATGTAGATTAATTATATCCCAAGAGATCTCAACTCATGTGCCGATTTTTTGGGAAGAATAAGATTGCAATAGAATCTCGATGTTAAATTTCTTAATACTCCTCCTGCTTACTCTAATTTTCTTTTATATGCTAATAGGAGGACTATGTTAATCTTTAGCCTTGGGGTCTTGTACTTACAAAAGAAGAAAAAAAAAACTAGTATTTTGTACGATAATAAATGTAAATGAAAACTTCATAGCATACCTACCTAATAGGAACATATTCTAAAAAATTATACTCAAAACCAACCCCTAATCTTTGATATTCATCCATAATAGATTGATCGAGCAAAGTATCATAAAATAAAATAGGATTATCCGCTTATCTTCATCCCTATTTGTATTGCTAATCCATGAGGAGAGTTGCCTTAACCGTTTTCTAGTTCCGTTGTTGTCGACTGGTCAGGGTGAGTTGACTAATGATATTCTTTGGAAGTTAGAAAAAGAAAAAGGGTGAAAAAAAAATGTTTTAAAGGTTAGTATTACACCCATACATAATCAACCCTTTTTGTAGTCAAATTATAATAGTATGCCATCAATTTAATTAGTAGAATCAAGCATCCTTTTAGGCGTGCAGCATCTTCCACACAATGTTACCCTCCCCTCAGATGGGATGAAAACCATGCCGTTGAGTAACTGTATCTAGTTAAATCCATAACTTCAAATTTAAAATTCAAGTGTCTATTCATTTAGCGAACCTAATATTATATAAAACATGCTCCTTAAAACATATATAATACAAATTTTCTCCTTTTCCACTAAAAAAGGAAAGGAAAAAAAATGTTTGAGGTTAGCCCCTTTTCACTAAAAAAAATGCTTCAATAGTATATTACGTTTGAGAGGTTAGATCCCATTCCACTAAAAAAATGCTTCAATCGTACTAATAAGTTTGACTAATAATAGGGTTAATGTCACAAATGGTACTTGAACTTAATAAAATATGCAATTAGATATCTGAACCTTGAGATTAATCAATTTAGTTCTTAAACTTTAAAATTGATCAATTTAATACTTAAAAGAACTTTTAGTATATACCAACAGTACTCTTATGAAGTTCTTTTAGGTACTAAATTCATCAATTTCAAAGTTTTTCATATACTAAATTATTGATCAAATTTAAAGTTTAAGTACCTAATTATATATTTTGCTAAAATTTATATATCATTCGTAACATTATACCTTAATAATATATGAGTATTGATAAAGTTTTGACATATGGATAGCTTCATAAAAATTATACATTATTGCCACACTCAAGTGAATACATGTTGTATCGGTATTAATTAGTTTTTTAATTCCTCTTCTTCCTTCCTTTCTTTTTTTTTGACCTCCCTTTAAGTCCTTTCCCACTTCCCATCAAATTATTAAGCTCGATGACAATTATTATAATGATATGAGATGACAATTATCATAATCACATGGAATAATGTTATTGCTGGATATGAGTGTGCTAATTCATGTTATGTCATGTAATCGAATTTAGAATGAAATAGAAAGTGGAATCAAACATTTTAACTTTTTGTTTGTAAATAACCATGAAATCATAATTTCATCCACTATTTTGTTTCCATGTTTCATTTCCACCAAGTTTGTTAAAATAATAGTGTAGTATTAACAACAATAACAATGACAATAAAAATAATAATAACCATAGCAGTAGCTGTTTTATTCAATCACCATCCCTAAAAGCATATTAAACAGGTCCACATTAATTCAAGTGCTAAAAGATACCTTTCCTACTTTAATTTGGTCCACATTAAAGTGAATTTGTAATTTGAGCAAAGTACTACGTAGAATTCTCACATCATCTTTTCTATTAATAATAATAAAGTGTAAACATAACACCTGTCAAAAATGAACTTTTTATCAATATTTTATTTTAATCTCCTTTCCTAATTAAATGTCTGTCTTCCATCTTTTATTACAATAAACTAGTCTTTAATTTTTTTTCTTTTTTATACATGTTTCCACTTTCAGCAAAAACACTAAAATGCGGCAAATGAATCTGTAAAAATTAGAAAGATTTCTAATCCTTACAATAGTTTCTACTTTCATTTAATCTCTTTTTTTTTAGATACATACATCGCACATATATATATCCATAAAATATAATTTAAGGGGAAGAGCAGTTTTTGGATCTTTGGATTATATTTAGATGGGAAAAGAAAAGGAAGAAAAGCTTGTTTGGAAAAGAAATAGAAAATGACGGAAATTTTTTTTTTATAGAAATTTTCCATGCCACAAAAATTACCATCGTATTCCATGTGAAGATAATTTAAAAGGAAAATATATTAAATTAATTTTTACTAATTTTATTGCTTCATGTTTTGAAATTTTAAGCATATTTTACTATTTAAATAGGTTCAAAAGTGTATCTAATTTATTTCCTACTACCGCCATTCCCTTTTTCCCCTCCTTTTTCTTTTGGGGGGGGGAGGGGGGGTGGGTGGTGGAGTATCCAAACAAGTATTCATTCCTTACTATTTCTGTAATATAAAGATAAATAAATTATAAAGAAGGGTAAGTTTGTCATTTGTTATAAAATAAGAGGGTTCTATGGTCAACAAGTCTTTAAAAATAGTAAATCTTCAATAAATTATGATAAAGGGTAAAAGTTGTCATATGCTGAAAAATAAGAGGGTTTTATGGTCCATCCTTATAAGTTTTATTTATGTGTATTATATGGCAGGCATATAATACATGAGGTGTCCTTTCGTTTCTTGTGCTGTTATAAGAAATCCTAGGGTTTGTGTTTTTCATTTGTAACCTCCTTCCTTTGACCAGAAAGAGAGAATCGAGAGTTTTTGGGTGTTTTTGAAGAACAATATCAAGGGAGATCAGATTTGGATCAAGAGTAAGTAATCTTGCCTTTATCTATGAAGATTCTTCATATATCGTTTCGTTTCCTTAGGGTTTTGTTTGGATTTTGAAGGGATTTTTATTGGAAACCCTAGTTTTTATCAAGATCCAATCTTTCGGGAAAACAAGCAAGGATCAAGATTCAAATCAGGTAAGTTATGTCTTTTTAATCGTAGATTTAAACAAAGGAACGATTAGTGATATATCATGTTCTTGTTGGTTTATCTATCTAGGGTTTTGGAGGAAGTTGTTCTTTTTGGAGTTTTTATCTAATGATAAATGAAGAAAACCTAAGGTTTGGTTTCAGGAAGAATTAAAGGTAAGTTCTCATCCTTTAAATTAAAGGTTCTATAAAAGTTCAGTTTTATGGAGAGATTTGTCTGTTTATGTGGATTTCCATATTAGGTTTTTAGAGAAAGATATGTTCTTTTGAGTTTTTGAGGAGTTTGATAGAAGAAAAAGAAATTGTTGTTGTGGTTTCCATAAAAGGTTAGGGTTTTGGAGATTTTGATACGTTAAGGTTGTATGGGTTGAGGATTTACATATTTCTATTTATTTGTATATCAGGAGATTTGGAGATTTTGTATTGTTGTTCATAAGGGATTTGTGGATTTGGAGAAATTGTTCCTGGAATTGGAAAAGGTACGACCTTTCCTTGTTTGCTGTATTTGCTTGTAGGTTTAGTTTTCTGATTGTTGCTTGTAGGAACAGATATATAAATGAACTTAATTCTACTTGGTTTAATTTGTTTTTTTCTGGATGTCTTTGGCTTTGACCAGTAAAGACCTGGCAGACAGTGATACTGGTGAGGCACCCTGATGATCCTTGTGTGTCGTTGTCCCTAGTGGAGTTGCACTTGGAGATGATTCCGGTAGATATAGGTTTATTGGCAGTATGGCCGCGGGTGTTTGGGGAGTACCCATTCACCAATATATGTATATAATTATTTATTTTCGATATATGGTTGTTTTTCAGGAGTCTGAGTAACTCCAAGTTTGGGATCAGAGATCTATGATTCTGAACTGTGTTGTTTTGCAGGCTTAATGAAGATAATAATCCTGTTGTTTGCATTTAGTTAGTTGCACGTATCTATACATGTTGTTTGTGCATTTGCATATTGTTTGTGGACTGGCGTACTGGGCGTTTTCGCTCATTCCTTTCTTTTTCAGGTACAGGTGATGGAGATATTGTTTATGACTTGTCTGGTTATGACTTGTATTTTGATCATGGGGATGGCGATAGTGGACCTGACTATACTGCAGAGGAATAGGATGTTATACAGGACATATGAAAAAAAAAAAAAAAAAAATTTCTTGAGTTATTGAAGATTTTCGAAACAATATTTTGATTAGTCATCTTTTTGAGGATTTGAAGTATTGGTTTTTATGTAATAGTTTATTAAACAGGATTATATGTTTTTAGTTGGAAGATAGATCTTTTCTGGATTATTGTTGGCTTTGGTTTTGCCAACTCTGATTTAGTTTATATTACAGAGATATTTGAAAGTTATAAATTACATGTTTCACGGGTTCCTTCTAGAGTACCCTTAAATGTGGGTTCATGGAGATTTTTATATGTTTATATTTTGTGGTATTGGGATTTAGAGCCTTTGCGTGTCTCTTTTAAGAGAGACACGTGGCGAGTTGTAATGCCTCATTTTAGGGCGTTACAGCTTATTTGGTATCAGAGCAATAGGTTATGATCTATTAGATTTAAGTTTTGACTCCTTAGGACGGTGAGCAATGATGAGAGGGGTAGAATACATTAGGGTTCTTGATCTTATCTAGATTAGTGTTGTTTTCATCCTGTAGTTATAGAGTTTTGATCCTTAAGTTGGATTACCCTTTTATTTTGTGGAGATATATTTGTTATGTTAGTAAGATCATATCTTGTAGTCCCATAGTGTTTAGATCCTTTTGGATGGTTATACCTTAAGATATCTAGCATCCTTACCTAAGACAGGAGAAGAGGTTGATCTTTTATCAAGACAAATCAACAGTTCAAAGTATAAAAAGGAAGTGTAGTAGATATTATGGACCGTTTGATATCAAGGATTTCAAGTGGCTTAAGAATGCCTACTTTTCAAGCTTCAAGGTTGGGCAGTGACAAGTTTTGGAAAAGTTGTTCCTTAGGTATTCTTTTTCAAGTGTGGACAATATGGATATCGAGCCAAATAATGAAAAGAGCCTGAAGGGCAAGTGCTTCTTAGGATGGTGATACAGGTGCAAGTTTTCAAGCATTTGAGAAGTTTGTTGTTTTGTTATGAGAAGGCAGTTAAGAGTGTGATTGTAGATGCCTTTAGGATATGGAGCAATGTTGACTTGGATTTGTAAGGAATTTGGATATAAAAATGGAAGGTGATATTTTACCTGTGAATATTATAGTAATAAATATGATAGGAGTAGACTGGTTGAGAAAACATAATGTTGTATTTGGATCTAGTTGTGGAGTTTAGTTTATTGGATGGAGATCATTTTATGTATAAGCTTGAAGTGCAAGGACCTTCAATGCTGCTTACATATGAGTTGTAGGAAAAGTCAGTTTTAGTAAATGATAATTTTGACAATAGGAGATGAATTAAAGACCGATCCTACGAGGATACAAATAGTGAGAGAATATCTTGATTTAATTCCAGAAGATCTACTAAGGTTACCGCTTGAAAAAGAGATCGAGTTTTGTATTGATCTGGTGTCAGATACCTTATCTAAGTCTAAAGTACCTTATCGTATGGCTCCAATGGAATTGGAGGAATTAAAAGTTCAACAGGAGGACTTGTTTAAGAAGAAGTTCTTTAAAACAATCGTATCACCTTGAGGAGTTCTAGTGAGTTTGTGAAAAAGAAATATGGGAGCATGAGGTTATGTATAAATTATAAAGAGTTAAACCACGTAATGATTAAGAATAAGTACCCGTTGCTTAGGATAGATGATTTGTTTGTTCTGTTGGCAGGAGTGCAAGTATTTTCTAAGATTTGAGGTTACGACACCAACTGCAGATTTAAGCTGACGATATTTTCAAAGATAGTTTTCAGGACCAGATATGGGCATTATAAATTCGTGGTTATGCCTTTTGATCGTACAAATGCCCAGTTATATTTATGGATCTTATGGAAAAGGATTTTTGAAGAGTAAATGGATTCAGTTGTAATATATATTGACGATGTTTTGGTGTAAAGATTAAAGAAAAGGAGAACATGAAGGACATGTGAGATTAGTTTTGAGAACATTACACGACGAAAAGTGGTATGCCAAGTCCACCAAGCATAAGTTTTGTTTGGAGTCAGTGTTTCTCTTAGAGCATATTGTGGACTAAAATGGAATTTTAGTAAATCTAGAAAAGGAGAAAGTTATAAGGGAATGGTCAACTCCTAAGAATGTGTTGGAAATAAGAAGTTCTTGAGAACAACAAGATATTACAGGAGATTTGTAGAGGATTTTTCCAATTTCTAGATCCTTTAATAAGAATGACTCAAAAGGGAGTGAAGTATGTGTGGGATGATAATTATAGAAGTAGTTTCCAATAGTTAAAAGAAAAGTTAGTATCTGCACCGGTGATAGCTTTGCTAGTAAGTAGTGAATAGTATATTATTGGTATTGACGCTTCTATACAAGATCTAGATTGTGTTTTGATGCAAGGAGGTAAAACGAGCATATGCATCTAGATAGTTAAAGCCTTATGAAAAGAATTGACTCACTCATGACATGGAGGCAGTCATAGTTCATACATTAAATAGTTAGAGACATTAATTACTTGATGAGAAGTGCAAAATCTTTATGAATAACAAGAGTTTGAAGTATATTTTCAACTAGAGAGATTTGAATATGAGACAAAGGAGGTGGTTGAATAATAAAGGATTTTGATGCAGATATACAATATCACCCTTGGAAAAGTGAATGTTATGGTAGAAGCTTTGAGTAGAAGAGGAATGAGAATTTAGTGGCTCTGGTCACCTCAGAGCGATATTTGTTAGATGGCATGAGAAAGATCATGTTGAAGAAAAAAAAAAGTATTGAGATAACCAATATAAATTAGAGAATACTTAAATCCTATGAAGATATGAATGTACATGTGGAATGGCCATTGCAAGAAGGAAATATGATTTTAGTGAGTCACGAGAAATCTATATATGTTGAAACAAGGATGACATCTATATTAATCTATGATGATGAATTTTGAGATGATTCTTAAAGAAAATTTATATGAAGATATAAATTGTTATATAAAAAGCAATACAAGTTTTGGAAGACAATTGGAAAAGTACGATGAATAAGTAAAAGTTGTGATTGTTTATGGTGTTTAACAGGGGTGATAAAACTGACTAGCAGATACGCAGATGCTATGATCATATGAAATGACAGAGCAATGTAAGGTTTGAT
The DNA here is from genome assembly GCA_024138025.1 of Combretum micranthum. Taxonomy (NCBI): domain Eukaryota; kingdom Viridiplantae; phylum Streptophyta; class Magnoliopsida; order Myrtales; family Combretaceae; genus Combretum; species Combretum micranthum. The sequence goes on from JAMXBD010000701.1 coordinate 584,448, forward strand.
CATTAGAGTTAGGGTCGTGATTTGAGTTTTTTATTGTTATTTGAAGGATTAAAAGGTGAATACGTCCTAAAGAAGTTTCAATGGAAATGGTGGTAATTAGAGGTAAAGTATAATGGTCAAATAATAAGTTGGATTGAATTTTTCTACAGTGTAATATACAATTGTATTAGAGGATGTAATGATTGATTTATGAATTAAGATAAAAGTATATAATCAAAGAAGATCTTTTGTTGAGAAGTAAATTTAATAGTTATATAAGGATATCAAATCCAAGTGAAGAACAATCACTTAATATTGGGCCAATAAATGGATTTGTATGGTGAAACCCTGGAGACAAAGTGCATTAGTAATCTAAATATCAAAGAATTATCGGAACGTTAGAGTAATGATGTCAAAGGAAGAGTTAAAGTCATCCGATGATTTTAAAGGTTTACTTAAGGACATAAGTACTAATTTTAATCTTCATGTATATATTGATGGAAAATATAAGAAAATATATTGGAGATTGAGAAACATATTGAAGAAGTATGGTTAGTTAATGAGTATTTTGATATTAGATGAATGATATGCAAGTGATGTGAATTATTTTTTTATATGGAACAATAAGGATAAAAACTAAGTTGAATCAATGGAAGTAGAAGTAACATAGTGACATTTGGAGCTCCAGGTTAATGTAAGATATTGACTTTTGGAATTATAGTATGAGATTTTCAGCTTTCTAAACATCATCGAGGAAACTGAATTGAAGATTTAATACAATGAAGTCAAGGAAAGATTTCTTGATGAATATTGTTAATAAGTTTAAGTTATAGTCAAGAGGTGTGTTGTGAAGTAACAGAGGAAGTGAATCCAGATTGAGTGGTGAAAGTTAAGAATTAAGGAAACATTGATGGAATTAAATTCTAGCTAGCAGATATAAACATGAAGATGGGTCAATATGGTGTAAAGAATCAGAAACAAGAAGAAAAGGAGTGACAGAGAACCAATGGATGCATGGATAAAAAGGAGATAGTGATTCAGGTAACTTTCGAGGACGAAAGTTTCTTTTAGGAGGGGAGAAATGTAATATAAAGATAAATAAATTATAAAGAAGGGTAAGTTTGTCATTTGTTATAAAATAAGAGGGTTCTATGGTCAACAAGTCTTTAAAAATAGTAAATCTTCAATAAATTATGATAAAGGGTAAAAGTTGTCATATGCTGAAAAATAAGAGGGTTTTATGGTCCATCCTTATAAGTTTTATTTATGTGTATTATATGGCAGGCATATAATACATGAGGTGTCCTTTCGTTTCTGTGCTGTTATAAGAAATCCTAGGGTTTGTTTTTCATTTGTAACCTCCTTCCTTTGACCAGAAAGAGAGAATCGAGAGTTTTTGGGTGTTTTTGAAGAACAATCAAGGGAGATCAGATTTGGATCAAGAGTAAGTAATCTTGCCTTTATCTATCAAGATTCTTCATATATCGTTTCGTTTCCTTAGGGTTTTGTTTGGATTTTGAAGGGATTTTTATTGGAAACCCTAGTTTTTATCAAGATCCAATCTTTCGGGAAAACAAGCAAGGATCAAGATTCAAATCAGGTAAGTTATGTCTTTTTAATCGTAGATTTAAACAAAGGAACGATTAGTGATATATCATGTTTGTTCTTGTTGGTTTATCTATCTAGGGTTTTGGAGGAAGTTGTTCTTTTTGGAGTTTTTATCTAATGATAAATGAAGAAAACCTAAGGTTTGGTTTCAGGAAGAATTAAAGGTAAGTTCTCATCCTTTAAATTAAAGGTTCTATAAAAGTTCAGTTTTATGGAGAGATTTGTCTGTTTATGTGGATTTCCATATTAGGTTTTTAGAGAAAGATATGTTCTTTTGAGTTTTTGAGGAGTTTGATAGAAGAAAAAAAATTGTTGTTGTGGTTTCCATAAAAGGTTAGGGTTTTGGAGATTTTGATACGTTAAGGTTGTATGGGTTGAGGATTTACATATTTCTATTTATTTGTATATCAGGAGATTTGGAGATTTTGTATTGTTGTTCATAAGGGATTTGTGGATTTGGAGAAATTGTTCCTGGAATTGGAAAAGGTACGACCTTTCCTTGTTTGCTGTATTTGCTTGTAGGTTTAGTTTTCTGATTGTTGCTTGTAGGAACAGATATATAAATGAACTTAATTCTACTTGGTTTAATTTGTTTTTCTGGATGTCTTTGGCTTTGACCAGTAAAGACCTGGCAGACAGTGATACTGGTGAGGCACCCTGATGATCCTTGTGTGTCGTTGTCCCTAGTGGAGTTGCACTTGGAGATGATTCCGGTAGATATAGGTTTATTGGCAGTATGGCCGCGGGTGTTTGGGGAGTACCCATTCACCAATATATGTATATAATTATTTATTTTCGATATATGGTTGTTTTTCAGGAGTCTGAGTAACTCCAAGTTTGGGATCAGAGATCTATGATTCTGAACTGTGTTGTTTTAGGCTTAATGAAGATAATAATCCTGTTGTTTGCATTTAGTTAGTTGCACGTATCTATACATGTTGTTTGTGCATTTGCATATTGTTTGTGGACTGGCGTACTGGGCGTTTTCGCTCATTCCTTTCTTTTTAGGTACAGGTGATGGAGATATTGTTTATGACTTGTCTGGTTATGACTTGTATTTTGATCATGGGATGGCGATAGTGGACCTGACTATACTGCAGAGGAATAGGATGTTATACAGGACATATGAAAAAAAAAAAAAAAAATTTCTTGAGTTATTGAAGATTTTCGAAACAATATTTTGATTAGTCATCTTTTTGAGGATTTGAAGTATTGGTTTTTATGTAATAGTTTATTAAACAGGATTATATGTTTTTAGTTGGAAGATAGATCTTTTCTGGATTATTGTTGGCTTTGGTTTTGCCAACTCTGATTTAGTTTATATTACGAGAGATATTTGAAAGTTATAAATTACATGTTTCACAGTTTTGTTCCTTCTAGAGTACCCTTAAATGTGGGTTCATGGAGATTTTTATATGTTTATATTTTGTGGTATTGGGATTTAGAGCCTTTGCGTGTCTCTTTAAGAAGAGACACGTGGCGAGTTGTAATCCTCATTTTAGGGTTACAATTTCTTTTCTCTAATTTTCTTTCTTTCCAATATCTTTGGAGTATCTAAATATAGATTGTACCATTTGAATTCACCAAATTAGCATCTTCCCTAAAAGAAATAAGTTCTTGTTTGGATAGTTGTGTATTATATTCTTAATTTAAAACTTTGAATGATGATTGTTTCAAGATTTTGTGCGATTTCTTAATTTTGGATTTTATAAAAGATGAAAATAAATAATAATTATTATTTTTAAGACATCAGTGTTATTAGCCATGTTTTATTTTATCATCTTTATCAATAATTTTACGTATAAATATATTTACAAGAATACATGCATGTAAGCACATAGCATTAGATATAGCTGCCAGTTCAGAATCGAACTAAACCGAAAAAAAAAAATAATAATAATAATAATAATAAGAAAAGAGAGAGAGAAAGATATACAGGGAACAATATGCTTCCAACAGGTAGAGGCTGTAAAAAAGTACAAATATAGATAGAATATAATGTTGGTAATAATAGGTAGATTATAAAATAAATATAATTTATATTTTATAAATTTTGATAAATATAAAAAAGATCTTTATATTTATCAATATATGTAGATAGCATATAATATCCAATTATAAGTGTTAAGATCTTGATTAATTTTTACGAAAAATGCTACATTAACAAGATTATGTTTTATGTCAGCAACTAATGTATTCCGCATATTAATGTCATTTAATGAGATTTTAATATAGGATTTGTTTTTTCTTTTTCTTTTTTCTTTTTCAAAGTTCCCTTGATTTGAAGGCCAGGCGCATGATTTATGATTATCTTGCTATTTCTTTTAGAAACCACTAGTTTCATCAATTCTTGGCTGGGTTCTGGAGCCAGATAAATGGCCTGGTTCGAGTTTTGAAACCGCCATAGCAATTTCGGTTCAGTTTTTTTGTTTGAAACCAAATCATTCTCATGTTTGCATAGCATATTAAACATAAACTTTGTAGCATGAATTAGTAATAATAAAATACGGGAGAAAATGAAACAATATGTTTTAAGAGTAGGGGAACCTTTTTAGGCTTTTATACTGTGAGCAAACAAAAGGCTATTTTGTATTGCATTATTGTCTCACATGTAAACTTGCCTAACTTGCAAATGTCCTTCCACTGTATAGTATACGATCGTCAAAGATCTATAATTATAATATACCTTCTTGGACTTCCATTATACGAAACATGCCTAATTAAATCGTAATTAATTAAAACCCACTCTCACCCCTCTTCCAAGCAATAGGATTGTTGACAATTTGACATGGATTGGAAGAATTTCAATTTGATTATAGAACATTTGTGGCATTGATTGTGTTTAGAGAAAAAGTGTCGAAAAGAGGTAAAAGAGCACGGAAATTGTATCGTTTTTTTTTTAAATTATTTTTTAAAGTTATAATACAATCATAGTGGACAATATTAAATGAAGCCATAAGAAAATAATTATTATAAATATTTTATATGTTCTATATGTCAATTCTTTTTATTCAACAATAAAATCCAATCGGGAAAAGGAAAAAATAATTTTTCAATAATTATGAAAAATGCCACCGAAACAAAAATAATCCAAAATTTAGATAATTTAAACTTATTTCTTGAAAAGATGAGATAGTTAGTGATCAAACTTGTCTCTTCAAGAGACAATGTTGGTATGGCTACAGTGACCATGTCTTTTGAATAGACAGGTTTGGCCAAAAATTAAATAAAAAAAGTTAATAAGACATGAATAAATATTAAAAAAAGAAAAACAAATTTTAAAAAGTATATAATATTAAATGTGTTAGGTATCTATTTATATTTAGTAGTTATGTTATTTTGATAGGGCCCATATTTTTTTTAGCATATATATTTTGTATTAGTGTTTTTTGACATTTGCATATTCTTAGCCAAATTGTATGAGGCTACGTAGAGCATTTTCTCCTATATATGAAGTTGTAAGATCTATGAAAATGTAAAATAGTATTTTCTTTTCATTGTCATCTTTCTCTTTTCATGGTATTAGAGCCTAAAGCCTAAAACTTCCTAAAACTCAAAATCTCATTACACAAGTGGTACAATGAATGGTAGTGGTGACAGCAATAATCTTAAGAATATTGTTCAAGTAACTTCCCCATAATATCTCCATCTGTCTGATAATTCAAGCGCAGTTATTGGTTCTTGTACTTTGAAAGAAAATACCTATGAAACATGGCAAAAGGCAATGGAAAATTCTGAAGGCTAAAAATAAATTGGGTTCATAGATGGCACAATTAAGAAGCCAAATGCAGATGAGTATGAAGCACAACTCTGGGACATGTGTAATTCTATGCTAATCTCATGGATATTTAATGTCATTGATGTCACTTTGTAACCTAGTGTTACATATGTTGATAGTGCCAAGCGTCTGTGGTATGATATGAAAGATTGATTTTCAGTTAGAAATTACCTTTGTATTATGAATTGAAAAGTGAGATTTCCTCTCTGAAACAATAAGGAATAGCTGTAGTGACATACTATACCAAATTGAAATGAAAGTGGGATGAGGACATGATGGATGCAATGTTCGACAAGGCAACTATAGTGAAAAAAGTGAGTACTTTGTAGGTTAGCAACATGTTGCACATGCGGCCTTAAGGGAGGGCCAATAATGACATTAAGCAGACCTCTCAAGCCATCAACATAACAATCTTACGTGCAAAACTAGTGCAGAAATTGATGGTATTGTTAGAACCTAGTCCTTCTATTGAGAAACTATCTAGTAAGTCTTCAAATGGTGTGATAAATAGCCATTAGATTTTAAATAATGGTGCTTCGAATGATATGATAAGTTGTTTTTGCTCATGATGTGCCCTAAGCCATATGGATTCTATGTCATTTGAATATTTATTATTTTATAATATAAGTCATTTTCTTTATCAAAGTCGTTATTGGCCTTTTTGCTTTGATAAAAAGTATTCCTTGAATAAATTCATTATTCCTCATGTTATTAAAGTATATGACTTTAATAGTAAAACCATAAGGCAAGAAATAACTTTATTCTAAATCATATCTAGTCATTCATTATATGGAATACTAATGAATTAAGACTAGCATGTTGGATGAATGATGATCATGTTTTACTGATCATGGATATGAAATATCGATTCAGCACATAGATACATGTAAGAGTACATTGTATTGAAATGACCAAATATGAGAATGCTATATGGATCAATACAATAAGTATTTCTCATTGTAGTGTTATTTTAGTCATTTGACCTGATGACACTATGGATTCCTACAAAGCACGTTCAATATTTTAATTCTGTTCTTTATAGAATAAGCCATGTAGAGGAATGTGAGTGTTCGTGAAGGAATTTGTTCCTCTCATTAATTTAAGAGAGATATCTTTTAGACATCTTTATGAATAAGACTAAGAAATGTATGGCCGTACTCCAATGAATTGATAAGGAGTTATCAATATCATTCATTTAAGTCAGTCATACACATGATTTAAGAAATATATGATTAAACAATATAAGAGTGTATTGATCTACATCTTATTTTTAATTATAAGATATCGTATAACAAAATGACTAAATAACTGACTATCAATAGGTAGAGTCAGATCACCGATCTTCGTAATTTGGACAAGCATAATGTTTTGGTAGAGATCAATTATATCTTGTAGGCCTAAAAGGTGTTTTAGGGCTACTACCAACATTAAGTGAACCTACATGGTCACACGCAAAGAATGAATCGATCGGATCATGAGTTATTTTAGATAACCATATCGGGAATTATATAATTATATATTATTCTTAATTAGATTAAGAATAATAAATAATAAATAAATAAAATTGTTATTTTATAAGATACATGTCGTTTTAATGGAGAAAGAAAAAACTAATGAGATTAGGGTAGGTAACCAACACATGAATCTTCTTATAAATAGAAGGTGATGGTCACCTCTAGGGTTGACAGATGCTTGCCGTCAAATTAGAATTATAGAGAAACTCTGTAACTCAAATCGTAAGAAACCCTATTGAGAGAGATTCCCACAAGTTTGGAATTGTTCCAACATACTAGTACACGCACAGAGATCTGATTAGAAATTCATTCGTATGGATACAGTAGAGCGTGTTCGGGTATGTAACATCTCAGATCTAAAATTTCAAATTCTAAAGCATCAAAAAGGTAATTCCATCTTCTTTAATTTGATTGAATCACAAGGATTCAAAATTAGGGATTTAGGGTTCGTTTTATTTTAATAAAAAAAATTACCGCTACTTTTGGATCCCAAAATTCCCAACAGTTTTGATTTATTAACTGATGTTATTACAACAACACATCTCCTATTGGTCTTCTAGATGGTACTTGTGCTAATCCACCAAATGTGGTAAAATGATGATGAATTCTTATTTGCTGTTGACAAATCTTCTTTTATGTTCCTAATTGGTCATGTCATCTTATTTCCATTGAACAACTTATTAGAGAAATTAATTGCTTTGTAATATTTATTAGCAAGCTTTGTGTGATACATGACCTCACCTCGATGAACCTGATTAGAGTGGGTAAAATGAGAGATGGAGTTTCTTATTATAAGGACGTGGCCTTATATATGGCTATGAAGGTAACATACATGGACTCTTACACCTTGTGGCATTTACGTATGGGTCATCCATCAAGACAACATCTCTCTCTTATTCTTGATATTTTAGGTAGTAGTAAAGGCAGTGTTAAATCAAACTTATGTGATGTATGCTGTTGTCCAAAACAAACCAGATCTCCTTTTCCAATATGTGAAAATAAAGTTAATGATTGTTTTAAGCTTGTTAATTGTGATCTTTAGGGACTATATCGTGTACCTTCATCTTATGGTGCATACTATTTTCTAACCATTGTTAATGATTTTAGTAGATGTATCTGGTTTTATGTACTACGTGATAAAAGTGAAGCAAACAAGAGATTAATTGATTTTGCACTATGGTGAAAACATAATTTAGAAAGCTTGTAAAATGTACTAGAAATGATAATAGGCTTGAATTCACTACAGAATCTATGCCTAAATTTTATAGAAAATATGGTATAATTCATTAGACCTCTTATGTGGGCACTCCCCAATAGAATGGACGAGTGGAGCGTAAACACAAGCACATGCTAAATGTAGCCAAAACCTTCGTTTTCAAGCACATCTTCCTATGCATTTTTAAGAAGAATGTGTCCACTACTACAACCTATTTAATTAATCGAATACCACACCACTTCTGAATGGAAAAACACCATATGAATTTTTTTTTTAGAAAAAACCAACATAGTCATATTAAAACTTTTTATTCTTTATGCTATGTGCATCATAATCCTCACCAAAAGGATAAATTTGAGTATTGTGGCAGAACATATATGTTTGTTGGGTACCCACATGATAAGAAAGGTTGGTGGCTGTTTGATCTTGAATTTGAAGAATTTTTGTTTCTTGTGATGTTATCTTCCATGAAGTAGTTTTTCCTTTTGCCACTATTGCTGATTCATCTAGTTCGCAATCCCAACATCTTAATCATGTATATAATATGGAATATATTGATGATATAGAGCTTGTTGTGCATACTTTTGCTTCCCTGGTAAATATCAAAGTCAGGGAGAGTGATTCATCCTCTCATGGTAAGGATTCTACTTCATTAATACCATCAATTAGTGATAATGTTCATTAACAAGCTCTTACAGGTAGGAGGCAGTGCATTCGTAATTCTCTATCATTTTTCAAGATATTGTATGTCACACCACTCCACTTGTTCATCCTATCTATCAAATCTCACTTCAAAAGTTCTCTTCAGGTATGCTTTATCCTTTTGCTAATTATATTGCTTATAATAATTTCTTTGCAGCTTATACAAAATTCTTAGTTCCTATTTCTACTAATGTTGAGCCCAATAACTTTTAAGAAGCTATGCAAGATACAAAGTCATTATGCTTGGTCAATCTCTTATATCTCGGAAGACAAAGAAGCATGTTGCAGTTTCTTGTTCTTCTACTAAAGCCGAATGTAAAGCCATGGCTAGCATTATATGTGAACTTGTCCGGTTAAAATATTATTTGGCTTCCTTGTGTTTTCCATACATCTCCTATGCAGCTTTTCTATGATATCAGGTTACTCTCCATATTGTACCAATCATGTCTTTCACGAGTAAACCAAACATATTGAGCTTGACTGTCATTATGTATGCGAGAAGATTCTTGATTGCACCATTGCCACAACTCACCTTCGTTCTCATCGACAACCTGCTAACCTTTTACTAAGGCACTTGAAAAGCAGTAATTCCATTATCTTCCATGCAAGTTGGGCATTTATGATCTATACGCTCCAACTTAAGAAAGAGTATTAGTGTATCTATCTATATTTAGTAGTTATATATTTTGGTTATTGGCATATATGTTTATATTTAGTAGTGGTGTATATTTTGTTAGATGTTTATATTTCTCTTTAGCATATATATTTTGCATCAGTGCATATTTAGCATTTGCATATTCTTAGGCCAAATTGTATAGGGCTAAGCAGAACCTTTTCTCCTATATTTGAAGTTGTAAGATCTATAGAAAAGCAAAATAGTTTTTCTTCTCATTGTCATCTTTGTCTTTTCAACATGTTAATACTATTTTCCACGTGAATAGAATTAATTATTATCTATTCAAAGTATTTAATTTATCATTGATAATAACACACTATATAGATATCGTCATAAAACATGTTTATTTATTTTACATAGAGTACCACCAAAAAGTAATCCCCCATACAAGCAATATGAGACTATTTTTCAGCTCTAAACAATTCAAGTGGGATGTGCTTAGACATCGGTACGGTTCGGGTCGGTTCCGGACCCGAACCGGAACCGCCGGTTCACGGTTCCACATTTCGTGGAACCGAACCGGAACCACCAGAGCCGGGGCGGTTCACGTTCCACGGAACCGCCGTTTTGACGGTTCCGGTTCCGGTTCCACGTGAACCGTGAACCGTGTTTGTTGTTAGTCTTCTTCTTCTTCTTTCTTCTTTTTTTTTTTTTTTTTATTTAAACAAACCGACCCCCTACACCCCCAACCCCTCCTCTTCCTTCTCTCCCCTACCAAAATCATTATGTGTTCATGTATGTGCGTTTTTTTCTTTTCTTTTTTTTTTCTTTTTTTTTTTTACTGTTCGGAACCGGTGGAACCGCCGGTTCCGAGTGACGAACCGCGAAGACCCGCCGGTTCCGGCGGGTCCTTTGGCGGTTCCTAACCTTCCCCGACGGGCGGTTCCCGGGTACGGAACCGCCGGGGACGGTTCGGGGCAGTTCGCGGTTCAGAACCGCCCCGTGATGATGTCTAGATGTGCTTGTCTTAAGCAAAAAAAAAAAAAAAAAGGCTCACATTGTTTAGAAATGGTGGTATTTTATATAAAGCAAATAAACATGCTTTAAAATTATATATATATATATATATAGTGTTATTATAGTGACGTATTAAATGTTGTGAAGAGATAATAATTGACTTTTATCCATATAAAAATAGTATAAATATTTACTATTATTTACTTATTTTAAATTGTTATTTTTCTTTTTATTTTATATTTATTTATTTCTCATTAATCTTTTTAGTTAATTTCTCTATCAACGTCATCTCTTCAATAAACAAGTTCATTGTACGTATACCAATCTCATTTATTGAACAGACAAGTTTGACTACTTACTATCCGTCTTTTCAAAAAATGAGTTTAAATTACTTAAATTTAAGATTATTTTCGTTTTAATGGCATTTTTATAATTACTTTTAAATATATATATATATATATATTCTCCATCTCCCAAATCCAAACCGTAATTTTCTATTATAATTTTTATAGTGAATCAGGAGGCGTGCAATACATGAGCAAACTAGGCGTAGGATTTAATTATTGTTGCCTACGTTACGGATTGTGCTTCATTTAATAAGTGTCAGATTTCCTTTGTTTATAGAATGTCGTCTCAAACCGTCCTTTGCTCTGTCCTATTACTAATGGTTTGGACTTTTTGAAGTAGCCATCAAGCTTTACAAGGTATTTTGAAAAAAAAAATAAAAATTGTGCATATCTAGTGGAGGCAAAATTACCCTCATAATTTGTACCCTTCATTCTATTTCTCCCCGTACCTTCCAACAGGTCGACACTTGTAATGGATAATTAATAAATTAGATGGTCCTTGGACCTAAGTTATAGTTTTTATCTTGAAAGCAGAGCCACAAACGAGATAAATAAGACGAGTTCTTAATGGGTTGTGCTCTAATATATTTATTAAATTATCAATTCTAAGCCCAGCTGAATTTTTTTAGCAAGTTTAAAGGTACTGCTCAAACTTAATTAGTACAGATAAGCTAGTATTATTTCGAATTTGAACTTCAGGAAGCTTAAACAAATGGAGATTGAATAGCTCACAAATAACTTAACTTGTATTTAATCCTAAGTCATAAAGTAAAATTGAATTCAAAAAGTTATACAAAATAAATAAATAAAACAAAGCACAATAATTGGGAATAAAAAAAATTAAGTTTTTCAGTATGTTGAAATCTATAAATCTAAAAAAGAATTGATAATAGCCATGGGAGATATATATGTAAGCATACATATTAAATAAAAGTTAGTTATTCATTTTAATTATGTATAGTATATGTATATACCAACAGCATGAGTCTACTTATAAATCTAAATAAGTTAGCTTGTGAGTTTAAATAGGAGTTTGAGCTCCATTCCTTTAAATAAACAAGTCTTATTTTAAGTTTAAACTTCATTTGTTCAATTAATTTTAAGTCGATTTTGAGGAATTACGTATTTCAAAACGGTACACTCTTTTATTTTGTTATCAAAAAGTTTGAACCGGATTTTACTTCTTTATGCCTCCAGTGCTTTTAAGACTAAACTTTTGTGGAGGCTTACATTGGAGAAATCTCAATTTTTCTCCTATTGTAATTTGGGCATTTGAAAGGTAAACATCCAAATGAGATCAGCGTCACTCTCTTTATGGAAGCGCTTTTATGGGCAAGGAGTATTTCCAAACAGAATGTCTTGTTTGGTCTCAGAAAGGGCGAGGCATGTTTCTGATATGACTAATGACACGCACCCTTGCTTTGAAGTTTTTGATGTCTTCGGTCAATTCAGATGGCTTGATGATGGTTTTCTTCTCTTTTTCTTTGTTTCTTGGCCAAAGGTTGTTGGTGGGTTTACCTGTTTCCTTCTTGTTAATCTAGTTATTTCTTTGAATATTTAGCAGGAATGTGAATATTCCCATCTGGAAGGCGAAAACCATCTTCATCATGGTCCTTTTAGCTTTTCCTAATTAGTGCTTGGAATGAGGAAAATAAGAGTCGTCCTCTAATTTTTTTTTTTTTTTTTTAAGATTGAGGTTTGGAGTCCATTTATAACTTCATTTGGCATTTAGGCCCATCCTTCATCTCACTTTTGCAAAGCTTATGATTGAAGTTTTGGGTCTAAAACCAGGGCAGGTTATCCTACTTTACCAAATTTGTATTTATGGTCTTGCTTTGACCTCTTATCATGTTTTGTCTGTAAAATACAAAAGCCAGCCCAAAAATGACAGTAAGCCTCCCAGAGTAACACAGGTGAGGACCTTCAAGTTGGTGGAAACTGGAATCTCACAGCTTTTCCAGTGTGTTTTATTTTTATTTATTTTTTATTTTTTATTTTTTATTTTTTATAAACAACTGGACAGCTTTCGCAGAGTTTAGTATGTATTTCTCAGATTAAGACAATAATGGTTTAAGTACCCCCATCCAAAGATGCCATAGCAACTATGATGCTAATTAGTAGCTGGCTAAGAAAACATCAAATATTTTAGATTGAGTGGTCGCCATTTTATGGCTTGATTTATATTTTTATTTTATTTATATCTAATATATATTTATATCTTATCTGCATTTAATTTATATAAATAAAATATTTATTTTTTACTTATATCTATTTTTTTTATAATTTTCAAATAAAATACTAAAATGACTAAAATAATATAAAACAAACAGAGCCTCAATCCACCTAAGGGATTTTTGTAGTTCAAATCATTAAATTAAACAGTTCCAAGACCTCAATTGCTTGATTACATTTTTTTTTTTTAATAACCAATCTTAGAGAAAAATCGAACTTAGCTCAAACGTATAAAGGGGTTTGCCCCGGACTTGGAAGAAGTAGAAAAAGGAATAAATATATTGGTAATTTGATTCTTCTTCGCCATAGTAATTCATACCACTGAGCGGTAAAAGGCTTGGCTAATTTCAAGTTGCTCACTAGATGAAATTTGATTGTTTATGCAATGCAGTGTACAAACTTAATGTAGATGAACATTACAAGAGAAAAGGGGCTTTGCAGCAGATGTTTATTTAACTCAATTCTTCAAAACTAAAAATTTGCCATTTGCCAATACAATAATGCCGTACTAGCAAGCTAGTCTTGCTAGATTTAAATTTACAAAAAGCAAAATCCTTCTCCTAATCAAGGCATAACAAAGTCCATTGGGAATTTTCAACCTTCTATTGCTCTCAAATATTATCTTCAGTATCCATATCCTGAAATAAAACCAAAACCAGAAAGTGTTAAGTTCATTTCCATGACAAAAAAATGCAGGATAAACACAGTAAAGTAAGCCCAAATATGAAATTAGTCAATACCGGAATTGTCCATGGGTTGCCAGCAGGCACTGGTTCAGGCTCCTTGATCTCAACAACAACACAATCCGACATCAAAATGTTTTTGCAACTGATGCTGCGTGTTCAAGGCAACATCTGACCACCTGTTGGGAAAGAGAAAAAGTTGGGATACAATTTAAGTTGTCACAGGAAGTACTTTCTGATGCAGCTACAGCTCTCAAAACTTCGCCCCAAATAAGTTTTTCAAAGTACAGGTTCTCACCTTGGTTGGATCAATGATCCCTACAGACATCAAATCTTCATACTGCCAGTTGCAGCATTATATCCATACCTGTAATCGTCACTGGAAAGAACCTGCATATGCATAGTTTGTAAGCATTAGAAATGACTAGTGAAAATAATATTTCAATAAGGCTAAAATGGTACATGGATATGGGCAATTTACCTTCTCACTAACCACACTACCATTAACTCCAGCATTCTTAGCAATTAATTTCAAAGGATAGCTCAAAGCACGCTTGACGATATCTGCTCCAACCTGGATTTGATAATGCATTTCATATAATCAAAAAACAGCTCAACAGAAAGCAAATCATGTCTCATCAGACATATTACATCCATGGAAGGAGCTAAGAAATTTTCAAAAATTATCAGCACAGATGTAGTGTGTAAAGACTAAATGGCTTTGCACTTGAAAATGCTAGATTTCCCAGCATAATGAATGTCCTGCAAATAATCCTAAAGAATATATTCACAGACAATTCATAGAAACCGCCAATACTTTACCTTCTCTCATCATTATTAAGTGTCTCTTTAATTGGGTCAACATGGCTGCAAGCCTCAATAAGGTGCATCCACCACCAACTACAATACCCTCCTCTACAGCTGCCTGAAAATTTGAAATTCACAATAGTGAGTGAATTTCTCAAATACCCTGCCATTGAAGCGTAGTGCCTATATTAGATCCTCAATAGATTTACCTTGGTAGCATTAAGAGCATCTTCAACTCTCAACTTCTTTTCTTTTAGCTCTGTCTCAGTTTGTGCACCAACCTACAGGAGAGAGAGACTGAATAAATACATATCCACATATCCGCTGACTTTGCAAGAAAGAGTCTTAATAACGTTATGCATACCTGAATCACAGCCACACCACCCGACAATTTTGCAATCCTTTCGTTGAGTTTTTCCTTCTCATATTCTTGCTCGGCAGCCTGCTTAGACCATATAAAAAGAAATAAACATAAGCCCTCTAATATTTCGTGACTAACACATCAGCACCTGAAAATTTGTGCCAAGCATGTCAAGTGTATTGATGAGAATGACAGGGAGAGACCTCAATAAGATTTCTAATCTGTGCAACTCTCTTAGTCACTGCCTCTTGTGTGCTTCCATCACCCACTATTGTGGTGTAATCTTTAGTAAGCACAACCTTTGAAGCATGGCCCAAAACTGACTTGTCGGCCTTATCCAATGTAAGTCCCACTTCTTCTCTAATGACGGTTCCTGTAGACCATTATCTCTTGATCAGATATAAACTGAGGAAAATGCTAAAGGATATTCAAAGAGTTCTTCTCATTGTGAGAATTTTATGATGAGAAGCAACTGAAGGACTAAGCAAGGATACCTCCAGTTAGTATAGCAATGTCATCAAGGTACTGGCTTTTGCGTTCTCCAAAACCAGGGGCTTTGAGAGCAGCAATTTTCAGTGATCCTCTCAGCTTGTTCACAACAAGGGTTGCCAAAGCCTCCTGTTCTATGTCTTCAGCAATAATCAATATAGGGTAACCACCTCGGATAGCCTCCTCCAGGGCGTTGATCAAATCCCTCGCATTTGTTATTTTCTTATCAACAAGAAGCAGCTGCACAAATAAATATTCAGGTCATCTCAACTCTGAAAAGATGCATGTGTCAACCAGAGTCAAGAGGAAGTGCCCAGAGTCATTGCATGTTTGGAGATTCATACCTTGCAGTTCTCATATTCAACTGCCATTTTTTCAGTGTCTGTGACAAAATATGGGGAGATGTAACCGCGGTCAAATTGCATTCCTTCAACCACATAGAGGCTATTCTCTGCACTTTTTCCCTCTTCAAGTGTTACCACACCCTTGCGTCCGACCTTACTCATGGCTTCAGCAATCATGTTCCCAACTTCATAGTTGTTTCCAGCACTAACTGCTGCAACATCAGCCAATTCACTGTCTTCAACCTACACAATCCCTCAACCTCGTTAGAATGATACTATGGCACTTGAAGTATAAGTCCCTTGGACAGTTTTTTAACAATCAGTCTTAGCCAGGAAATGCTGTATAAATTACCTCCTTTGACATCTTCTTCAGCTCAGCTACAAGAGCCTTTGCCGTCTTCTCAATTCCTCGAGTAATCAGAACAGGGTTTGCACCGGCTGCCACCACCTATTCAATTTCAGTTGTGTCAGCATGCATTCGCAGAAATTACTTTGGCTATGTTCTAAGTGAAACTTCTGTCACATCATTCTAACAAAAGTTTACCTTGACACCTTCAGCGATAAGGCCTTGAGCAAGAACAACAGATGTTGTTGTTCCATCTCCAGCCAAGTCATTGGTCTTAGCTGCTGCTTGCCTAACCAGCTTAGCACCGATATTTTCAACTGGATCTTCTAGCTCAACCTAGAAAGGTGGGAAGACAGAAGTCATGTTCATGAAGATCAGTCCTATAGCAGTGCATATCAGATGAAGAAAAAGAATATAAACCAATGATAATTGGAGATACACTATAATACTCTCGATTGTGCAGGTATTAGCTTTTTTGGGAAACAATACACATATATAGATCTCGAGTTTCCAGAGAAAAGCATGATATCGTTTCTGCTTTGAGTATACAGTCAACACTGTATGTAAGAAAGCAAAAGTATACCTCCTTTGCCACAGTAACTCCATCATTAACAATTTTGGGAGAGCCATACTTGCTCTCCAAAACTACATTTCGTCCTTTTGGACCAAGTGTGACCCCAACTAAATCTGCAAGCTTGTTCACACCATTCTGCGCGAAAAGATAACATTAGCAAAATCAGGTGGTTAAGAGTGATGAATCAGTTCAAATACTAGTAGTAGCCAAGACAAGCACTCACTTGCAACTTCTTAATAGCCGACCCATCTTTGTTGAAATATAAATCCTTAGCCATGGCACGGATTTTAGGGTCACGTGACTTTCTAAGCATGATAGAGCGCCTTCCACCAAGAGGCATTGGTGATAATGATGAAACTGAAGACAACTTGTGAGAAGACGTTGCAAGCTTCTTGTCCATTACATGGCTAACAGGAGCAGCCACAGAGCCAACTGAAGACATGCCCAAAGAAGCTGAAGCCATCTACACCTTTAAGCTGAAAAGACATGTCAACTTCCCGTTGTCACTTTAACAGCTCCATAAGTTAAAAAAATCAAAGAAATGCTGGATCAATGACAGGGCATTCAAAAAAATACAATGATTCAACAAAAAACATGCCAAAAGCACATTTAGAACATTCTACAAAAGTCAATCTGTCCAATTTATTTGAAATACATCAAATGAGAGGCAATCATATCAACGGCACCCAGATGAGCACAATCATTCCAGGACAAGCATGGAACTTGTTACATCATTTAGATGAGGAATGGCCCGGCACAACCCTTTAAAAACTCTAATGAATTGAGACTGAAAAATTGTGAGTCGGATTCAAGCAGTATAACCAAAATGCATGAGAAATTCAACTTCAAAATATCATTAGAGTACTGCCATCAATCCATCATGATAAATGTTCTCAATAGAGTTCATAATTGCTAGTATTGCCTTATGTCACCAGCATTATTTAACCAAAACTCAAGCTTCCACCAGAGAGTCACTAACCATGCGAGCAAATTATCCTTAAAAATACATACAACTTCAGTTTGCAAAGAAGCATAATCTTCCAAGTAAACACTTATTTTTTCTCAGTTTGAATTTGTTCACACAATGAAAATGCTTCTAATTGAACCGGCAAAGTAACTAAAAGAGCTTCTGTCTGAATAACTACCAGCACCAAACACCATGGACCAATTATAAGCATAAATGTGAGTCTTTGAAAACATGCTTATCATCAATACAAAGACTAAAACTTCAATATTTGAGCAGTGCAAACTCGTCTCAACATGGCTATGCTGAACCACTATGCAAAGTCAATTCAATTGACAGAAAAGTAAAATTAGCAGTACACTAACACTATAGCATACATTTCACATTGGCAATTACAAAGATTCTTATCTTTTGAACCACCTAAATGAACACCAAGGACAGAAAGTTAGCAGAAAAAATACACCCAATCCTTCAATCACTCTTAAGCAGTAGACATCTAAAAAGGCTCAAAATTCAATTCTGAAACAGCATCATATCACATTATAACTGAAAATACACTCCCCCAATTCTATAAATATGCATCTAAACCATATATTAGCAATGTGACCACTAACCACCATATTCCCTAAAGCAATACCTAACTCTTTAAAGCTATCTAGTATGCATCTCACAAGTCACAATACAAAAAATCAAACGTCACTGTTGAGAAGACCTTTTCAATTTACAGAGAAGTATTAATTTACCAACTTCCGAACAATATTTACATAGACATCAAATTACATACGTCTAAAATGGAAAGAATTTCCACTTTCTCAAACATCTGTGACAAAAAACACGAACCCATTAAGATACTAACACCCAACACGTCAAGCACAACATAGAACAACGCAAAACTCAACACTTAACGTTAAAACCTATATGGGTACCTGAAAATGGGAATGAATTAAACTTCAGGGTTTAGCTGGGTTTTGGATAAGAGAGTTAGTTCAGGTTAGGCAAACAACCTGTTACACTATGGTGTAGTTTGTGTGTGTTAGGTTTTTATTACAAAGAAAGTGATGGCCGTCTAGCTCTTGAAGGTTCCAATGGATGTGGACCGTTAGATTTCGAACCCTCTTCATTTGTCGTACTTTGGAACTCTCTAGAATGTTGGTGGTGTTCAAGTAGTGCCCCCCGGGAGCACAAGCCTTTTGAGAGCCCATGATCTTGGGTTTAAGTTATAAGTTACTAATGGACGATGGGTCCAGTCCAATAAAAATGAAGTTCGGCTCGCCTAAGCGAGAGATATCTGGCCCGTTCTTCGAATTGTGTTTGAGCTGCTATGTAAATCGATTTATTGTCTTGCCATGTTAATTTGACAAGTTCTTTAATGGTCTTATGTGTTTCGCACACAGAAAATTCTATGGTCTTGTCAATAATTTTAACGGACTAATCCTGTCACTATCCAACGCTCATACTATACCCAATCGTGATCGAATAACTAAAATAATTTATATTCCAGTTATTATATTTATTTTAGCAGTTAGATGATTAACTGAACGATTCCATCGACGGGACCATAGAAGCTCCCTTCGCACATAACTTGGTAATGAAAAGGTTTTTGGAGGTTTAGGGAGGGTGGGTCAATAGTGATGCAACCAGGTCGGCTATTAACAGGTTTTCGACCTATCCAACCCGATAAAATTCCTATAGGATCGGGTTTGGATATAAGTAAAAAATCATGTATGGTATTAGGGTCGGGCTTGGATACTACTAAAACTCATTGAATACTCGACCCGTATCATCGACTCATTAGTTTTAGTAAAAAAAAATAATGTAAATACATTTACTAAATGTAACAAAGCTAAATTTAAAAACAAGTTGGCAAAGAAAAGATGAATTACTACATGATTAGACTATTATTTTATTGGCTTAAGTCTGTTAAATCTATTAAAAAATTAATAATAAGCGGGGCGGGTTTGGGTTGATAATTGAGCGGATGGTCAAGCGGGTAATTGGGTTAATAGTCGGGTGGGTAATCTAGCGGGTGCCAGATTTAGAATAAACTCTATAGGATGGGTTTGAATATAAAAGGAAAACCCTATAGGGTCGGGTTTGGCATGTCCTATAGTATGATGAGTTCAGGTTTGCGTTCATATATGACCCATCCAAAACTCGACTCGGTTGCATCCCTATGGCTCAATGAGTGTTTTCAATGAGTTTGGTGAGTGACGTAACGACTTTCTACATAAGTGGAAAGCTTTAGTGTTCGAGAATAAATGACGCCATTTTATATTGCTCAGTGCCCTCTCTAGCATGGATTGGACCAAGTTTGGCGATTTTCTCATATTTGTCTAAGTATACTTTTTCCCTACAAACCCTATGTCTAACAAATTGTAGTCTGTTATGGTTTCTTTAAACTTTTCCATCCTATTCCAATTAGCTTTACTACAACCCTATTTTTCTTCGGCATTAAGAATGTTGTTGAAGTCCCTTGTAACACCACGACCTATGTTGAACTCCTATGGCCTGTTCTCTACAGTCTTTCCATAAATTCTGTCTAAGTTCAAAATAGGGGCTAGCACATACACAAGTAAGTAGCCATTGAGAGTTTGAGTTAGTTCCTAGGCCATGGCATGAATGATTTGAGTGTCCTTGTTAATGAAAGTCACATCCATGATGTTTGTGTTCCATAGCAATTGCATGTCTTCCCTTTGTCTATTAGCCTCCACACAAATAACACCATCATAGGGAAATTGACGGTATAAGGTATGGCTCGTAGCAGTCCCTATCATTGTCTCCAAGGAAAAGGATATCTGGTTGGTGCAAGTTCATCATGTTCTTGATTTTGTTCATTTTTGTTGCTGAATTCATGCCTCTAGCATTCCAACCTATAACCTAAAGTATTTGTTCCATTAGCTATTCTCTTTAATTCAATGGCGACAAGACTCAGGGTGTACATAGTGAGTAGTGCTGCCATGTTTTCTTTGCTATTTTAGAAGAACACCATGAGTGTCTTGTTCCTTATTAATGGATAAGCTGCTAAATAAAGGGGTGGTGGGTTGGCATCTGGGGTTGCTGAAGTATTGCATCCACTACCTTTTTACATGTACCTCCCATTAATCCATGAGTAAAGGTCCTTGAGTTAGTATGTTGTGAAGTGTAGTTGGTATCATTAGATTGTACTCTCATAATATTTCCAGTTGGGTGTCCATCCTTACTTGTCTTATCTGATTATGTGCTTCGATCTCTATCAGTTGAATGTTCGACATTTGTAGGAAGGGCATAAGGTCGCACTCGACTAGTTGGATCCTGTTAAGCTACGTAGTCACCTTTGTCTGGTCGTTCTCCCTAGGAAAGTACGTTAGTCTTTATTCCTCATTCATCAATGGTAAGTTTAAATTTGGGAACCACACTTTGAGTATGATAAATAGCAGTGCCTTCTTATCTATTAGCTACATGTCTAGCTTTTTCTTTTTGTTTTAAGTTTTGATAATGTTTGCTCGTGTTGCTGTGGTTGGGTTGATTGTGCCTTAAATAGAACTTGTTTGTTATGTTGTGCATCTTCCTTCTTTATATTTTGTGTATTCATTGCTACTGTAGTTGATTAACCCATATCTATCACTTTGCTACCAAGCTTCTCACCGTTGATCTTGCTATATTTATTTTGGGGGGTTATTTCCTCTAGGATTTTACGCTTTATTGAAGATGATTTATCTTACATTTAGATTTGATCATGATTATTTTCCTTGCTATCTTTAGGTGTATAAATTTTCTCCTTCTTTTTCCTATTAGTCCCATTAATATTTAGGTGCTTCTTTGGGTATCATACTAATTGTTTACGCACCATACTAATTGTAATCATTAAATTTTCGATTTGGGCAATCTTTTTCATTAACTCTTGCATTTACTTCCTCAGTTAATTCTAATCTTTTTATTTCTAATGCTTCTTTACTTTCGCTTCATAACTAGAATCAAGGGTCCATGACCATCAATATTTGTACTTTCACCTAGTTCATGTTCTTTTGATTCAATATTATCCTTAAGTAAATTTGGACCTCTTTTGCAATCATTTTCTTTATACTTTTCCCTATACGTATCGACTTTCATTTAATATATTTTTCCTTTCTTCAATTGGACTGGTTACCTTTACATAGCCGATGCTACCACATCCTATGCATAGCTTTCGTATACCCTCATATTGTATTGAGTGATTACTTCCACCAATTTGAATGGTATGGATCAGTGATTGGTTAAAATTAACTTACACACATGTCCTTCTAAGTTTAGCTCTTTCAGTTGTGAAAGTGTATGTGTCAATTCTTAATATAGGACCAATTGATGAACCTATGTTGATCAATGCCTTGATGTCATAGTACTCTAGAGGTAATTCATGGATTCTAATCTAAATTATCACCGAATCATAATTTGATGTTGATGCTCTAATGTTTGGTTCCCATTTTCGTATAGCTAAAAAATAGTCATTAATAAACCATGGGCCTTCTCTAATGACTTGGTGCAAGTGTTCTTCTAATGTGAAGTTGATAGTGAAATAGCCATTTCCATTTCCAATCATAGTAAATTCAATTGTGAATTTCCATAGGATCTCAAACGTCCTATATAAGAATTTATAGCCCATAGAAATGCCAAGGATTGCACATTAGGTTTTCCAATTGTTATGTAATTTTGCATTTTGCCTCATTTGTAAAGGATATGGTTTAGATCATACCTGAATTCTCTACACTAACTTTACCCCTTGATATATCTTCCATAGTGTTTGTTTCTTCCATCACTTCTTCTTGCTCTTCTTCCATATTATCTAGCTCTAAATCTTTAAAAAAGTGTTGTTGGTATGCATTTGGTGTTGTTGCTTTCTTAATAATGTCTCTATATGAAACACATGCATTTGCTTTATGCAGCTCTATACTTGGTTGTTGATGATGGCTTTGTTGGTTCCATTGTTAGCCTGCTTGGACTAGATGTCACTTAAGGAGTAGTGGTTGATTTGCATCTTGTAAGGACTCATTTGTTATGTGTATGGCAAGGATACTATAATTGGTCGATCATGTGCAATAGGTGTGGTGGTTGACTTGAGAGATATCCTAAACTAATGATACGTGTAATATGTCACAAAGAGAGACGTGAAACGAGAGACAGGCAAACTCGATTTCTTGAGTGCACGAGTGAGACATAAAACCAAATCAGATAGATCTAATCATTCTTGACTCATTCTTTGTAGAATATGTGCTTTGATTTTTCTTGAAGATGTTTCAACATAGTTTTCATATTGCTCTTGGTCTTAGCAATGCACAAAATGGCCCCAAAAGAGAAGAGAAGCCACTTATTTATAGTTGGTGGATGCTAATATCAACCATTAGAAAACGCTTGATCAAACACACGACATTAAGCATAGTTGATCACCGTTAGATCATATCCAAACAATTTGACAGCCATCATTGAAGCCTTTATTTCTTTAATGGTAGAATGGGCTAAGCTTTATGAATAGGCTAGAAGGCTTTATTTATATTATAAATAGAAGCCTAATATAATTAAAACAACAATTTTATATTTAAAATAGACTTAATGCTTATTTTATTCCACATAAGCCCTAATTTAGCCAAATGAAACCCAAACTAACCTAGGAAGACATTTTTGGAGTTTACTTTTTGTGCACGAGAAATTGAATTAAGCCACAAGCAGAATAAATTGGTCTGACGATCCTTGCTTCGAGCCTATCAAGCCGAATCTCCCTACGACATCCCTTATTGAACTCGGTCTTCTAATTCCTATCACTAGACCGCGCTCATGGCATTAGATTAAACCAAAAGCCCAATTCTAAAATGACCTTCTACATTTTCCCCTCTAGTTAAAAGCTCCTTTAACGAAGTTATAGATGGGGCATTAGGCATCTTATTAAGTGGATGTTACATTCAGATTTGCTGTAAAACACTGATAACAAGTTATATTTGACCTCAAATCGTCTATTACATTGACGAATTAATACTTTTAATGCTTGTCGATGAACCAAGATAAGTTAAAGTAGTCTTCTTTAAACTGAATGTAAAATATCCAATAAAGCAAGTTCGTTATCACATAAATGCTTTATGAAACTAGGTAGATCGACATGTCTTATACTTTTTTCTGAACCACTACTGAGAGATTCATTTCCTTGCATTATTCTGTGTCACATCTTATGATGGTCATCTTGGATTTTTCTTATAATGCTTAA
The DNA here is from genome assembly GCA_024138025.1 of Combretum micranthum. Taxonomy (NCBI): domain Eukaryota; kingdom Viridiplantae; phylum Streptophyta; class Magnoliopsida; order Myrtales; family Combretaceae; genus Combretum; species Combretum micranthum. The sequence goes on from JAMXBD010000701.1 coordinate 608,233, forward strand.
TAATTGAATAAAAGCATTAAATTAAGCTCAAAAGCATAATGATAAAAGGGACAGATGTTGTCGCGTAGATGATGTGAAGCTCCAGGGCAAAGTATGAACAAAGGGAATCTCCTTTGTTTTTCTTTAATTCTCAGCATCGCCTAATTAAATTAAGCAAGTAAAAGATATTTACATCCTTTCAATATTGACTTTGGACCATATCTTGCTTAGGCAAATTTATAATTGTCCAATATTGGAAAGCAAGTAATTTAATCAATAACAATTTGGCACTTGACAAAATTATTCTAATCCAATATGTCAATTATACCAAATTACCAAATTAATTACATGAAATATTTCTCCAACATTCTTTTGATTTAAAACAAAAATCTTCCTCTAACATTCTTTTGATGGAAAATACTGCAATTCACCATTAACACCACATGTCCATCTTGGTGATTCGCTCCTGACTAAAATGAGTAGAACAAATATAATGTTTTAACTTTGATCATGAGCTTCACTAATCGAATTATTGCATGCAAGCGGGTTCTCCTTCCTTGTTTTCTAACTCGCCATCGTCTCTATATTGTTGTTATTCTTCATGATTTTGAGACATGGTTCATGCTTGAATTGGTGAATATTATTTACAAAGAAAAAAAAAATCAAAGCTTCCATTCTATCATTATGTAACACATGTTGCATCATTATCATTATCATGTTGTACTCCATTAATTTGATGCACATCATCATTACTCAAAAGGATATTCATATAGTATCACTGATCTCTTTTTAACAAAAACATCGTTTGTTCTTCTAATTCATCTGTATACCCTCATCATTGTATTTTCTTTTATTCCATGATTTTTTGTTCCTTTTATCTACAATTTTTTTTCTTCTTCTTCTTCTTTGATGTGTTTTAATCTTCCTACAGGTTGCAAAAAAGCATATCATTGTTTGTGGGTTTCGTATTGGACTTCTTCATTTTCCAAGCTCTCCCATTCTTTGTTAGGCTTAGCATGAGCCCACGAATAAACTTGTATCGCTCTAGCACCAGATTCCTAGCACGGGCCCATGAGTGGATTTGTGTTATTATGGCACTCAGCCTTTTCTAGCTTTGATACTGCCTTGTAGATCTTTAAGCCCATTCATATTAGGCCAAATAATGGGCTTATCTATCATCTTAGCCCCCCTGTTGTCTATTAGACTTGGCACGAGCCCACGATTTGACTTGTGTCACCTAGCGCCCAACCCCTAGCATGGGCCCACTAGTGAACTTGTGTTATCCTGGCACTCGACCTTTTCTAATCTTGATACGAGCCTACAAATCTTTAAGTCCATTCATATTAAGCCTCATCTCCCATTTTGCTACGTTCAAGGGACTCGCAATGAATACTTCTCAATCAACCGGCTCAATCAGTTAGAAAGATCTACTGGCTTGCCAAAGAGGGCATATAGCTAAGGTCCCATCTCCTCGTAATAGTTGGATCGATAGTGTGATAAAGGGTGATTCTTTTTGAATGGATGTAAGGACCAAAGGGTCACACATGCTTGTATATGCAGGTAGGCACTAATTCATCACTCCGAAGGCTTCTCTAGAGTCGAATAATTTCATCAATGCTACTTCTATACTATGCTTCAAGAATGAAGGCAAAGAGTTGCCTTTATCAAATTCTCACTTCAATTTCCCTAAGCTAGTCATCATTGAATGGCCTTCATGGGTATCACACATTGTTAGGAATAAAGATCATGCAGCTCTATTGAAGCAAGCTAACATACATGGTGCCATCACTGTGTCTATGCGGCAGACCTTTAGGAAGATGAAGGGTCTAGCAAAGTAGTGCAATATAGTGTCTAAGTGGAGTACTTAGACTCACAACTTTATAGCATTATGGGGTGAATTTACCCCAACATTAGAGGATGTTTTCCTCCTATTGAAGCTTCTTTTTTCTTGGAAGTACAGACATTATTACTACCTTACACTCACTTTAGCATACGGGAGTATATGATAGTTTAATAGGAGCCTACCATGATAACAAAAAATCGAAGAAAAATAGTTTGTCATCATGGATCAGTTACTTCTTCAAATGTAAGCCACGGAAGCAACATACCCCAAGGGACCTAGCTATGATAGCAAGTTTGCTCATCTTCACTTATTATATTCTCTGATAAATCATACTCATTCTATCTATGATATAGCTCAAGATATAATATATATATATATAGTATACCGGTTTGAACTTGCAGTGTTCATAACCTTGTGGCTATTGATGTTTGTATTCCCTGAAGGGCCAGAGGAAGGGGTTTGCCTTGATCTGTACCACTACGTTGTGACTAGGTTTGTGTCATTTTATCATCTGTTGTTATGTGGATGTTGTCTCCTTTCAGATCTTCTTTTGTGAGAGTTTGAGAAGGCAATTTTCTCCACCAGTCACATATGAAATTCTAGTTTGAACCTTCCTCATACATGGCCATGGTTTGGCAATGGGCAAGGTTTTTTATTATCTTTATTAACGACTATATAATTGCTCTAAGTTCTCCTTCTGCTCATATATAAAACAATCACTGGATATTAAACCTCTAGTGTATATTATCCTATTGAGGCATGGGATATGCTCCCACTGAGGGATAAGCAAAATGTTTCATTTAATAGTGCACATCTCCTTTAGTGGTGTATCCAAGGGAGCTTACCTTCGATCCTTGATGTCAAGGGTTAAAAGGACAGCATATTGGAGTTAGAAGTTATGATTTACTTTCCTTATAAGGTGGCATGCCAATTTGGGTACAACCAAGGTGTACCAGGAGAGATATACTCTACAACAGACTTTAGGTCTTGTTGCACACTCATATCACCGATGGATTTCAAACATATACATCTAGCACTTAGTGAGATATATGTTCCTTTAGAGAAGCGCCATGAGGTAGCTTCCTCTAGTTGGTTGTTGTACTAGGCAAGTTGCATGAAGAGATTTCGAATTTATACATTTGCTCGTGACATTGAGCCATTGGCTAAGGTACTTGTTCTGTGTAGTAAGTTCTACCTTTGACTCCTTAAGTTAGATAGGCGTAAAGAGAAGCATGATGCTATAGAGCACACTAGAGAGATACAATCTAAAAATGCACTAATAATACTTAAGAGGGGGGAGGGGTGAATTGAGTATTTGCCCTAAAAATCTCAAATCATAAATTTTAATCAGCAGATAAAAAATAATTTCAATTGCAATCGATATAAAATAGCAGGTATAATATAAAATTTAAAAAGATAGGGAAAGAGAAAAATAGTTCAGATATAACGTGAAGTTCGACCCACTTCCCACTCTTCACGATCCATCGATGCCTCAATCGAGGACTCCACTACCACTATATTGATATCACAAAAACACGCTCAAGATGAGTAGTACACAGTTTTTACAACACACTTAGGAAATAAAATATTCCTTTTTCTTCCTAGCTTCTCTATGATAGATTGCAAATAAAATAACAGAGCACTAGAAATATTTTTTTCTCTCCTTTTGGATGTACAAACTAATGAATAAGAGAATAGAAAAAATAAATGATTTATTTGTTCGCAATAATCGCACTTCTGGCACTTTTCTTCTATTGAATCTCTTAAGGACAACATATATATGGCCTTCAAAAATTCAAATATCCATTAAAGACAACGTCTTTAAGACACCAAGTATTCAATGCGCTTCAGTGGCTCTTTCCTACCACATCAGTCCAATATTTAAACTGTCATGCCTTAAGGACTCGTTGCTCCTTAAAGTGTCACGCCTCAAATTTACACTCAACAAGTCTTTACTCTATTGAGCTTTAAATTCAAACTATCGTGCCTTAAGCTTTAACACATCAACCCTTGACATGACCCTTGACTAAAGCTATGCAACTTTGAACTTTTGTCAAATCTTAATCTTAAGCTTGTCGCACCTTAACCTTTGGACTCGTTAAGCCCTCAATGATTCCCTTAACCAAGGCTGTACATTTTTAAGCTTCATCGAGTCTTGGTTTAAACTTGTCATGCCTAAACTAGTAGACTTGTTAGGCCCTCGACCAACTCCTCGGCCATTGATTCTGCATTTTTAAACTTGTCAAGATATGGCTTCATTGTTCCTACTAAAACCTATAGAAATTCCACAAAGAGGCATAACATACACATATATATATTTGACTAATTAAGTATAGTTTACAGTAACTGAATAGTTAATCGTGCATTGTATTGTCTCATCAAAATCCACATTGAATATACAAGTTCAACAATCTTCCCCTTTTTGATGAGAACAATTATGCATGATTAACTCATTTTCAATTCACTATACTCCTCCTAAATTAAGTATCTGGGTTTCAAAGAAATTTTCTCAAGTTTAAATCGGAGATACAATGCTTAATTCTAAGAAAATGCAAAGCTACACTTAATACATCATTTTGCTCCCCCTTTGTATTTATCAAAACAGACTTCATCCATGCTTGTTAATTGTGTATTCTACACTTCTGCCCCTTTGTACTCATAAAAAAAAAAAAGATGACAGACTTATGATAATGCAAGCAAGGAGAGATGCATAGATAATATACAAGATCCAGCATAAAACAATTGCCTCACAAAGAGGATTTTACAACAATTGCCTCAACAATAGAGGACTTTACTTTGTCTCAGCAAAGGACTTCACATGATGCCTATACACACGTACGACTTTACATATGTGCATCAACACATGAGGACTTCACAATACTTGCATCATCACATGAGGACTTCACAACTGCCTACACTAATGTAGGACTTCACACTGCCTCATCACAAAGGACTTCACATATGTGTCTACACACGTAGGACTTCTTACGCTTGCTTCAACACATGAGGATTTCATACACTTGCTTACATATGCGTAGGACTTCACACGCGTTCCTCAACTCATGAGGACTTCACAACACTTACCTCATCACATGAGGACTTCACCAAATTATTCAAATAAAACATCAATGTCACTCCTTTTTTTAATTCATATTATTGTATTGCTTTATTTACTATCAAATATTTACGAGTAATATTAAGTTAGCATTACAGCTACCAAGCCTACTATAGAGTCGATTCAACTCTTCATAGCTAAGATTGTTTCAATCTCGTGAACATGTGCTGTAGAAAAAGGGTATTTTCACCCACCATGCTCTGGAAAAGATCAAGTACTTGTAGTATACAATTGTGGCTGCCATGACATGATCGCTTCAATCATCATGGATAAGGTTGCTTTGATCACATTATCTACAAATAGAGGCATTATGGTTGAAGCTGTTGTAGGTTGCTTCAACTCTTTTGGTCCGAAAAGATAACCAGGAGGGAGAGAGGGGGGGGGGGGGGGGGGGGGGGTTTATTTGGTTATAAAATTTACTTTTCAAATTTGAATAATTTCACACACTTGGTTATTCAACTAAAATGGCTTTAAAACTTTCTTAAGACAATAATCTTAACAAAAATAAAAGCTTTAAGCAAAAATTCAGTTCATCAAAATAATTCAAGACTTTCACACTTAGAAACTTCTGCTTAACTCTCTGAGTAGAAAAACTATGAATGATTTACTCTCTGATTAACCTTCTGAGCATATTACACATATAAAACATCAATAATAAATCACGAAATTAAAGAGAGATAAGGAGAAGAAAGTGCAAATCGATATATAGAGGTTCTGCTCGAGCGTCAATCCTCTCTTCCAACTCCAAACTGGGGTCTCGGTATTCCTCACCGGTTGTGTTCCACTATTCAATCAAATCAACAAAGTTACAAGAAGTTCTTACCAATTCTCTTTGGCTACAATTCACTTAGCTTGATTCTCTCAATCAATCAATCAACTAAGCCTACTTGTAACTCTCAACTCACAGTAAATGTGTAACAACAAATCAGAGGAATAAAGAATTATATTTCCTTAAATGTATTCGCTCAAGGAACAGTAACAATAGAATATGACGATAAATTTGCTCAAATTCAAAGAAATTCATGGCTCTTTTTTTTTCTTGTTTTTCACGTGATTATCCTTTTTTTTTTTTCTGTCTTGGATGGGTATACTTATCCTTATATCTTCCAACGGCTAGAAAATCAATTGGATAAACTTTGCTCCTTATTTTGTGCGTAATATCAGCTTATCTCTTTCTTCAAAATCTGCAAATTTTGAATAACTTGAGATCTTATTGTTGTAATCTCGAAATTCTTGCTCCAATGGATAAGTTTAAATCTCCAATAACTTTTATAATTATCTTAAACTTGAAATTCGAATTTGAAATCACCGTTGTTGACTTGTTCCTTCGTCTGGTACTGTTCATGCAACAAAAATATCGTATTTTCCATAAATTTCGACTTCCTTATATAGATAAATAATCATCAGACAAGTTTCTTGCATATTTGGATGATGTTTTCCATATTTCCAACTAAAACTTGAATAAATTGTTGAAGATGGATCCTTGTAAGTCACGTTCTTTTTTCTTGCTGTCAAAATAGAATTTTCTCAAAAAATGAACTTTAATCTGACGAAATTTGAATCCCCATGGATATTGAACTAACTTTGTGGAACACATTGAGTATATTACCCAACTATACTCAATCTTTAGAGCTGGGTCTTCAACATATTAAATCTAAAAAGAAAATTCGAATATGGAGCTGAAACTCGTCATTTTTTTTTGTTGCAGTTCACCTTCTAAGGTACCTTCTGATGAACCTTCTGACGAACCTTCTGATAGTTTAAAAAGCCAGCGAAGAACCTTCTGATTAACCTTTTGATAGCTCATTTGTTCTTGAAATCTTCTCCAAACACTTTCTAAAGTATTCTTTGCATGGAGTTTCTTTTGAAATCATTCTCTTAAGTCATTGTAAACCACTTTGATCATATTAAATCATTGCACACTTAATGAATATGTTAGTAATTATTTACTCCTTTTTGTTATCATCAAAATCATCATTTGAGATAAACCAACAAACTCGACACAGCTGAGATTGCTTCAATCTCATATTTAATTGGTGTAGGAGTCATGTGCTTAAGAGCACAACTTTTACCAAGCTATCACGACTATAGTGATAAGATCGCTTGGATCTTTCACTGCTAAGGTCGCTTCAATCTCAGATCCTGCTTTATGGCATTATGACTGCCTAGCTTACTATAAGATCGCTTCGATCCATCACAGCTGGGATCACTTCAACCTTATTAGATAAGGTACGATTGCATGAAATTAAATGATATCTAAAAAAAATAAATAGTAAAGATGAGAAGAGACACATATGAGAGATAACAAATCTGATGATTTGATTAATTTGCAACATTACATCAATCATTACAAGTGAAATCTTTTAAAGTATTGAAAAATAATTGGTGAAGTGATCGCGTTCATTTTTGGATTTTGCAACTTGCAATATTCACTATCGTGAACTTCTTCTACTATAAATGGACCCTCCCATTTTGGAGTGAATTTGGGAGCTGGTATCCCTTTCTTTATGTGCGTTACTACTCGAAGGACAACATTGCCTTTTTTGAAAGAACATTTTCTCACTGGGCGATCGTTTAAAACACTAAGCCTTTGAAGATAATTAGCTAAATTGCATTTAGCCATATTATGTCTTTTGTCCAATGTCTCCAAATCAAGCATGTGAAGTGCGTCAGGCTTTAGCTCGACATTTAAGGCCAATCATACTGATGGTACTAGAACCTCTACTAGAACTATAGCCTCTACGCTATAAACCAAAGAGAAGGCCATTACTTGTGTAGGAGTTTGTTTAGGTGTACGGTAGGCCCATAGTGCTAGAGACAATTTGTCATGCTATTCCTTCTTGTTGTCATGTATCATTCTACTAAGGACTTTGATTAGAGTCTTATTTGCTACTTCTGCTTGGCCATTTCCTTTAAGATAATATGGCATGGACTTAATATGATTTATGCCATAAGATTCTAACAGTCGTCGAACATGCACATTGACGAATAGAGCTCCATTATTTGTCAATATGTGTTGGTATGCCGAATGCACATATAATACTCTCCTTCATCAATGTAGTTATCATTGGTCTAGTCGCTTTCTTCAAGGATATCCTTTAAATGGAGGATGTACTAGCCTGATCAAGTCAAATGGTCAAGTGTGAAACGGTCAAGGAGTCATCAAACTATGAAGCTCTACTATTGGGGTGTATATTAGATTACCACGAAGTTAGCATGGGACACACTTCTTCACATAGTTAAAGGCATTATCTTCCATGGTTGGCCAGTAATATCCCTTTTCAAGGATCTAGTAATATAGTTTCCTTGCCCCCTGATGTTCACTTATAATCTCCGAATGAAGTTCATTCAAGATCATTCCAGTCTCAGGTGGAGTTACACATCGCAAAGGTTGTCCCTGGAAATAGAATTTGTACAATTCATCATCCTATAAGATATACTTTTTTATTTTCCACTTCATCGTTCTAGCATCTCAATTGTCAGAAGAGAGGACATTGTTAAAGAAATCTACGTATGGTCGTCGCTAGTTTCCTATACTCACAATAAATTTGTATTTTGCTTCATCAAGCAATAAGGAACACTGTGAGCAGCCAATTTCCAACTAAGACGTGTCTTTTGCCATTGAAGGCCAATAAATACCCTACACGCTGCATTTGGTGATACAAGGATGGTCCATCTTCACTGTACAAGACTTGATGGAACTCTTGCAGTTTATGTTAAGCTTCATCAATAGATATGCAGCGTACTAAAATTCTTTCAACACCTTTATAGTATAAAGTACCATTTATAAAGATAAAGTGCTTGAATGTCGCCATAGAGGCTGTTTCAGGATGCACCAATTGTGCCTTAATAGTCGTATGCCAATTATTTGGCAACTCCATGTCCTCTTTGATTAACCATAAAGTAGTACAAGACACAATTCTTCTAGTGATCTGGACACTCACCTTGTCATCAGAATCATGCATTGGGACTTTGGAAGCTATTGTTGCCATAGTCTAAGAGTTAAAGGCCTTTATGGGGGTATTTAACTTAGGCATATAGTGTTATGAGTGGCATCAGCAGCGGTTTTGTTCGGGGTTGTAGGTTATATATGAAGGCGAGTCTAGCCTCGTAGACAAACTAGTTGGGAGTTGATGCCGCTCTCTAATGATGTGAAGGCAGGCCGGAACCAATTGATATAATTGACCATCCCAAACATATGGAGGATTGTGACAAAACCAAGAGGGCGCTCCTTATGAGAATGTGAGGCTCAAAATAGACCTATGAAATCAAGGAAGATAAGGTTGACTCGCCATCCAGTTTAGCAACAAACAATGATATGAGGGATAATCGAGCACCGCAAGGGAACTCTTTAAGGGATGAAACTCTCATCCCATGATAATTGGTTTTAGAGTAGAACTTCCTAGCTCCATCAAACCGCTTAAATGCTACCTAAAGCACTCAACGAGTTGATTAGTTCTTGTTGTCGTTGGGTTCACATGGATAAAGCTCAAGTAGAGTAACCATCAGAGAGAGGATATTATTGCTAGATGGCAGCTATGTCGGGAGTCGTGGAGACAAGAATTTTCCTTAATCTTGTTGTCAATTCAGCTCGTGTGAATGAAGCTCAAGTGAAGAGGCCACCAAAATGAGAACATCATTGCTTGAGGGCAATTGTGTCACGAATTAGGATTGGAGTAAGAATATATGCTCAAACCCCATCATTGGCAACATAACAAAAAGGCGATCTTGGATGATTGATGAATGGTGAGGGCGGGGTAGGAAGCCTGTGGAAGCCCGAAGTCCTGGTGAGATGATCTTGGGTGATTGACAACGGGTGTGGAAAAGGGTTGAGAGCTTGAGAGTGGGTAGTGGCAGCAATAAATTTGCCTCATAACGAGGACATCATAAATTTAAATGAAGGAGAGTGTCATAGTCTGAGAGCTAAAGCCTTATGGAGGTGTATAACTTAGGATTATAGTGTTATAAGTGGTATCAATAGAGGGTCTATTTGGGGTGTGGGTTATTCTGAAGGCGGGTCTAGCCTCCTATGGACAAATTGGTTAGGAGTTGGTGTCGCTCTCTAGATGAGGCTAAGGTAAGCCGAAACCAGTTGATATAATTAAACCTCTCAAACATATAAAGGATTGTGGCAAAGCCAAGAGGGCATTCCTTATAAGAATGTGGGACTTGGATCAGACCTGAAAAATTAGGAAAGAGAAAGCTGACTCACCATCCAATTTAGCAACAAATGATGATATAAGGGATGGTCGAACGCCTGGGAACTCTTTGAGGGGTGAAACTCCCATCACATGACAATTGTTGTTAGTGCATCAGCATATCTATTAGTAAAACATCTGGTAGGCTCAAATCTTACATAATGGGACATAGTGATAAAAGATAATATAACAGCTCTATAAGGGGCTAATGCAGGCTCTTTTATGTCAAACTCTCTATTAGTTTGCTTAGTGATAAGGTTTGAGTCGCCTTTGATGCATATATTGGGTTACGCCCGCTTGTCGAGCAAATAGTAATCCAAGTAATGGAGCTTCATACTCAGCTGTGTTGTTTGTACAATGAAAGTCAAATTTGAACACCAATGGAATTTCTTAGCCATTCATGGACGTTAGCACAATTCCAGCTCCATATCTATGTTAGTAATTGTGCCATAGGCCAATTACTAAGTATTGTTATTTCATGTACTAGAGGCCAATCACTAGTTAGTGATTTATTTTTTAAAAATCCAATGGGAAGAATAAATAAATTATTATTATGAATAATAATTTACTATCACTACCAACCCTAGTAAGCTTAGGGGCATTATTGTCAGTGCAAAATACTGACATAATATAAATAAGTGTGATAGTGTCTTATTAGGGTTAAGACTCTTTCACGTCACATTAGACGGCAGAGAAACTCTGTAACCCTAAAAGAGAGGAAAAACTCAGATCTTCCTCATCAATCTAGAAAGGTTCTAGACTACGCTAGCAGACAAGAATTGATTCCTTTTGGGTGGCTTGTTCGTGTGGACGAAGTAGAGGGTGTTCGCATTTGCAGCATCTCAAGATCCGAATTTGAGAATTTTAAAGCATCAAAAAGATAATTCTATTTCGCTTTAATTTGATTGAATCGCATGGATCCAAAATTGGGATTTAGGGTTCTTATTTTTACGAAAAATATACATATTTTCGCTGCGTTTTGATCCCTAAATTCCAACAGTGGTATCAGAGCCACTTGCAATTTCAATCAAATTCTTTTTCGTGTGATATATGTATATTGATATGTACTATCTATGGAAAGGTTTTATGCGGATGAGATCCACGTATGTTTATAGTTTTATGCGGATGAGATCCGCATCTGGAATTGGAGATCTGATTTTATTTCAAAAGCATTTGATGTGGATTAAATTGGGCACATCTAATTTGTATGTGCGTCAGGAACACGTTTGGAATTTTGAATAGTATTTACATATTTGATATTGACAGTTTTTGTGGATTTGATCCGCACGTAATAAATTATAAATATATAAATAGCCTATATCAGTAAATTTTTTCATCCGTTTTGTAATTGTGGTTTTGATTGGCGTCCATTTTTGGATGTTTATAATTATTTTAAAAAAAAAAAAAACGACGCGCCATCATACGATATGATCGTATACCTGATTGGGCGTCCAATTTGTATAAATTGTGCGGAATAGATCCGCGTTGATTTGTTTGTCGGAATTGTTCGGAATTAGTGTGTTTTTAAAAAAAAATTCAATTGCTGATCTGGAAACGTTTGCAAATTTGATTTGCATGCATCTGAGATTCCCCACAGTCTTGATTTATAAAAATCACGTTGATTTGATATGTTTATATATATATATATATATTGTACAACAGATTTTAAGTTTTTTACATATATGATATGATTCAATTGTTGAACAGATCTGGGTTATTTAAAAAAAAAATTGTTCAAACGTTGAACAGTTTATGAGTTTTAAGAAAGGATTTTTATGAATGTTTTAGAAACAATTACCGCAAGGGGACTCTGTCCCCTTGACCCCTGCAAGGGGGCGTTGCCCCCTTGACCCCAAGGTGGCACTGTCTCCCTTGACCCTGCAAGGTGTATGACAACCTTCTATAATAAAATAATAGTTAACATAATATGAACTTATGAAATATTGTGTATCATGTGTATGACTATTATATGTGCTTATGTTATGCATATGGTGTATAGCATGGCCCTAAGACCTATGTGATTGGCAGGTTCTATTACTTTATTTTATGGGTTATGATTTCATAAATACGGCCTGCGTGTCGTTTTCGTTTTATTGTAAATAGTTGTAGAACTTTTTGTATCTTTTTATTATTGTAATAAAATACATGAGGATGTAATGAAGACCTTCCTTAATCCATGATGATGGAGAAGCAAAGATCAAGATGAAGATACAAGAAAGTTTTCAACTCATCACCATAAAAGATGTTTTTCACCTTAGGATTGGACCATTGATCTTCATATTGGCTTATGAAGATCAATATAGATTAAAGGGCCATGCTATGACACATTTTCTTTTATATAAGCATGATGTATCATGTGAGATGATATTTGTATATGCATGTGATACTATATTTACCACTTTGTATGTTTATAATCCATCATACATTATGATAAAATGGAATATTAAATAATTAAAATCCCTCAATAATTTTAAGTTTAATGCCACCCATAACTAAACACCTGTCAAGACTTCGATCACCATAATGTAGGTCTGCCAAAGTAGAGTGTATTAGGTTATCATAGTAAGGCAGGATGAGTAATAGTGCTACTCATGAGTTTAATATGGTTAGACTTAATTAGGCTATCAAAATGGTTTTGGGCCTAAGGCATTAGATGGAATTTAAATATGCAGTGGCATATGATGTCAAAAATTCCATAAACAATCTAAGAATTACATGTGATGTAATTGGTAAAGAGTTACCTACCTAAACAACTTAATTTTAAGTGTCATGCCAAAGCTGACTTAAAGTTAAGTGAAATATGGATCTTAGCCCACTAAAATGCAATAATTAAATATGAAGTACTTTAATAAAGAGGGTTATTGATTTTAGTGGGAGTTTTAATTTTATGCCTCAATTATATGTATTAAAAACTTTGCATATCTAATTGTAGATCAATAGCTACAAACAACACATACAAATATATCATTGCGATATGTTCTTGAGAAAGACAAGCTAGTTGGAACCAATTTTCTTGATTGGTTCAGAAACTCGAGAATTGTTCTCAAGCACGAAAAGAAACTTTATGTCCTTGATGAGCCTATTCCTGAGGAACCTCCCGCTAATGCTCCAAGAGCTGAAAAGGATGCTTATAGGAAGCATTCTGATCACTCTTTGGAAGTAGGATGCCTAATGCTTACAACCATGAGTCCAGAACTTCAGAAGAGTCTGGAAAACATGGAGGCTTATGAGATGATCCTTCATCTTAAGGAAATGTTCCAGCATCAAGCTAGGCATGAGAGGTATGAGACTACCTAAGCCTTACATTCTTGTAAGATGGTGGAAGGAGGTTTAGTGAGTGCCCATGTCCTAAAGATGAAAGGCTATATTGATCATCTTGATAGGCTTGGTTTTCCAATAAGTCATTGGAAGAGAAACTGCAAACTCTATTTGGAAAATTTAAAGAAGAAAAAGAGTAGTGAGACTACTGCTTCAGGTATTTATGTTATAGAAATAAATTTATCTATTTCTACTTCTTGGGTATTAGATACTGGATGTGGATACATTTGTACAAATGTGCAAGGTCTCAGTAGGAGTAGAGATCTAAAGAAGGGCAAAGTCGACCTACAAGTTGGAAATGGAGCAAAAGTTACTGCTCTAACTGTTAGGACTTATGAGTTGATTTTGCCCAGTGGGCTTTTGTTAATGTTGAACAATTGCTTTTATGTTCCTACTTTGAGTAGGAATATTATTTCTATTTCTTGTTTAGACAATGAACGTTTCTCTTTTATTGTTAAGAATAATAAATGTTCTATTTATAATAAAGACATGTTTATGCAAATGCTGATTTACATGACGGTCTTTATGTTCTGAATCTGAAACCTGATAACAAAACTATCTATAACATAAATACAAAATCAACTTGGTAAGACCATTAAGGTACTTTGATTAGATCCAGGTAGCGAATATCTAAGCCAAGAATTTAATGACCATCTTAGAAATTGTGGAATAGTTTCACAGTTAACTCCACCTAGAACACCACAGTGGAATGGTGTATCAGAAAGGAGAAATAGAACCTTACTAGATATGATTCGATCTATGATGAGTCAAACAGATCTTCTTCCATCCTTTTGGGGCCATGCCCTAGAAATAACTGCATTCACATTAAATCGTGTTCCTTTTAAGGTGGTAGAAAAGACACCATATGAGATATGGACAGGGAAAAGGCCTAGTCTGTCTTTCCTCAAGATCTGGGGCTGTGAGGCTTATGTGAGACATCAAGCCTTAGACAAATTAGGACCCAAATCAGATAAATGCCTTTTTGTGGGATATCCAAAAGAAACCAAAGGATACTACTTTTATAATCCCTCTGAAAACAAAGTGTTTGTTGCATGGAATGGTATCTTCTTAGAAAAGGAGTTTATCTGTGGAAGAACCAGTGGGAGTGAAGTAAATCTTGAAGAAGTTCAAGATCCACAAAATAGTGTAATAGCATCACTGGAAAGTCAACAAGGCACACGGTTACTTGTTGACCCTCCACAAGTAACACAAGACCCACGCAGGTCCGATAGGGTACGATATCAACCTGAGAGATATGGATTTCTCATAACAGATAGTCGTGATGTATTGCTCATAGATCAAGATGAGCCCACTACCTATCAAGACACCTTAATAGGTCCAGATTTCGAGAAATGGTTGGATGCCATGAAATCTGAATTGCAATCCATGCACGATAATCAAGTATGGACTTTGATTGATCCACCTGAAGGTACTAAGACCGTTGGGTGTAAGTGGGTTTTCAAAAAGAACACTGATATGGATGGCAAATGCATACCTTTAAAGCACGACTAGTGGCAAAGGGCTTTAAGCAAACTCATGGTATAGACTATGATGAAACCTTTTCACCAGTTGCTATGCTCAAATCCATCAGATTCTCATTGCCATTGCTGCGTATTATGATTACGAGATATGGCAGATGGATGTCAAAACAGCGTTTCTTAATGGAAACCTACTTGAGGATGTGTATATGACACAACCTGAGGGTTTTGTTCATCCTGAAAATCCTGAAAGGTTTGCAAGCTTCAAAGATCCATTTATGGATTGAAGCAAGCATCTCGGAGTTGGAATCTTCGTTTGATGAAGCAGTCAAAGAGTTTGGATTCATTAAAAACGAAGATGAACCTTGTGTTTACAAGAAAATTAGTGGGAGTACAATTGTCTTTCTAGTGCTATATGTAGATGACATATTACTCATTGGAAACGACATTCCTACCTTGCAGAAGGTCAAGTCTTGGTTAGGAAAGTGTTTCTCAATGAAAGACTTAGGTGAGGCTGCCTATATTTTAGGCATTAAGATCTATAGGGATAGATCTAGAAAAATCATTGGCCTAAGTCAGAGTGCATATATAGACAAAGTACTGAATAGGTTCAGTATGCAAGATTCAAAAAGGATTCTTGCCAATGTCGCATGGTATAAATCTCAGCAAGACTCAATGTCTATGACAAAAGATGAGCGAGATCGCATGAGTAAGATTCCTTATGCTTCAGCTATTGGATCAATCATGTATGCCATGTTGTGCACTCGACCAGATGTGTCATATGCATTGAGCATAACCAGTAGATACCAATCAGATCCGGTGAACCTCACTGGACACAGTCAAGAATATTCTTAAGTACTTAAGAAGAACTAAAGATGTATTCTTGATATATGGAGGATTGGAAGACGAGCTAGTTGTAAATGGTTACACAGATGCAAGTTTCCAATCTGACAAGGATGATTTTAGATCGCAATCTGGATATTGTCATTTGATATTTATATATATATAAATAAACAGAGGCATTTCTTTTGTATTGTTTGCATATTTACTTTATAATAGAAATCCATGAATAATTTATTATTCTAAATGTTCCTAGATGCTCATTATTATGGGAATGATAATGAATTAAATCTAGTATGAGTTTTTATTTGGTAAACATGGGATGTCTATTTGTATGGTGATACAAATGAAACTCATAGGCACATATTAGATGACTGTGTGCTGAACTGACCCACTATGAGATCACTACATGGAATATTGTCATAAGTGATTTTCATAATAACTATGTCAACGTATCCTTAGACCTGAAATCACCATAGGTTCCAACATGAGAAACGTTATGTTTCAACTCAATCAAACGTTATCTTTAACCGGATAATTATAAAGGTTAAGTTTGGGCATAATGTATATCATGTAGAGGAAGTTGAGTGATTAAGATAGGATTTGTCCCTCTCGTTATGAGAGAGATATCTCTGGGCCCCTCGATAAGTGAGACTGAAATGCATGGCCATGCTCAAATGAATTGATAGTGTATCAATTTCATTTGTTTTATCAGTTCACTTAGAGATCGAGAAATAACAAGATTGAATGATATAAGAATGACACTGTCCATGTCTTATATTCGATCTAGATATCGCGAGATAAAAGGATGATGACATAAGTTATAGAACAGGTAAAATCGGATCATCGATCTTCATTTGATTTGGGTAAACATAATGTCTTGCTAGAGGCCGCTTATGTTTTGTTTACTGAAAAATGGTTTTTAAGTTAACTGCCAATATCAAATGAACCTACAGGGTCACACACAAAAGAATAAGCAAAAAGGGATTATGGATTTTAGATATATGTGTGATTTGGCCTAGTGCAAGTGGGAGATTGTTAGTGATTGTGCCCTAGGCCAATTACTAAGTATTGTTATTTCATGTACTAGAGGCCAATCACCAGTTAGTGATTTATTTTTAAAAATCCAATGGGAAGAATAAATAAATTATTATTATGAATAATAATTTACTATCACTACCAACCCTAGTAAGATTAGGGGCATTATTGTCAGTGCAAAATACTGACATAATATAAATAGGTGTGATAGTGTCTCATTAGGGTTAAGACTCTTTCACGTCACATTAGACGGCAGAGAAACTCTGTAACCCTAAAAGAGAGAGAAAAACTCAGATCTTCCTCATCAATCTAGAAAGGTTCTAGACTGCGCTAGCACGCAAGAATTGATTCCTTTTGGGTGGCTTGTTCGTGTGGACGAAGTAGAGGGTGTTCGCATTTGCAGCATCTCAAGATCCGAATTTGAGAATTTTAAAGCATCAAAAAGGTAATTCTATTTCGCTTTAATTTGATTGAATCGCATGGATCCAAAATTGGGATTTAAGGTTCGTATTTTATACGAAAAATATACATATTTCCGCCGCGTTTTGATCCCTAAATTCCAACAATCTACTAATTCTAGATGATCTATCAAATTGGATTGACCATTCCCCACTTACTTTTACCATAAGTGAATTCTCAAGAAAACCACCAGGAATGACCTCTATTATTTTATCTTGTTAGCACTAGGGAATTAAGCTAATAAATCTGTTAGTGCTCGTGACTTGATTGCTTTTGGAGATGAGACTACAATATCGAATTCTCCAAGAAGCAACATCCATTTAGTGATTCTCCTATAGAGAGCCGGTCGTCACATAAGGTACTTGATGGGGTCTAAACTGGTCATCATGATGATTTTATATGCTAAGAAGTAATGCCATAATTTTTAGTGAAGATCAATGCGAGATAATGTCTCTCAGATGCTAGGTAGTTGATTTCACTACATTGAAGAGTTTGACTTAGATAATATATTGGATGTTCAACACCACTAACTTCCTACACCAACAAGGCTCCGATGGACCTATCAGTTGACGTTAAATATAAAATCATTAGCTTTCCCTTAATCGACATTGTCATCATATGTGGGAAGCTTAATACTGCCTTGATTTTCTAAAATGCCTCTCCTCGTGTCAAACCCCATTCAAATTGCACTCCTTTCTTCATCATTTGATGCAACAGAAAGGAGATTTCGTCAAGTACTAGGACAAATCGTCTAACATATGATACATTCCCCATAAATCCCTTAAACTCCAATTGATTCTTTGGTGATGGCATGGAATGAATGGCTTCTACTTTGGATGGATCTATCTCTTTTCGATGCACAATGAATCCAAGGAACTTCCCTTATACTACCCCAAAGACACACTCCAAGGGGTTCATCCTCAATTTATATGTTTGACACCTTTCGGACACCTTGCAAACACCTTCTTCAAGTGGTGAAATTGATCAGGTGCTTGCTGTGATTTGATGGCAATATCATCTACAAATCCTCCATATGATTATGCATAATGCATCATATCATGGAATATTGCAGTCGTTACCCTCTGATAAGTGGCTCTTACATTCTTAAAGCCAAATAGCATCACTGTATATTAGAAGTTCCTAAAGGGTATCTGAATGCTGTATACTCAACATTGTCTGGCGCCATCTTGATCTAACTGTATCTACCGAATCCATCAATGAAGAAGAAAATTTCATGTCTAGTTGTTGCATCAACTAACATATCCATGTTAGGGAGTGGCAACTCATCTTTAGGGCACGCTTTATTCAAGTCTCGAAAATCCACACAAACGTGTATTTGGTCATTCTTCTTCTTTAAGGATACAATGTTAACTAACTAAGTTGGGTGTTCGAAGGGCTTGATAAAGCTAGCTTATAAAAGCTTCTCTATCTCGACTTTTGGGCAAAATACGTACTGGTGTTGTTTCACTGGCTTAGCTCCTGACACTATACTCAAACGATGCATTACTAGGCAGAGATCAAGGCCTGACATCTCTTCATACATCCAGATAAAGACATCATTGAATTCCTTAATCAAACCCACTAAGGGAGCTTTAATTTCTTTAATCAGACCCTTAATAATAAAGATGGGTCTGAGCATTTCTTTCGAAGTTGCTAGGTTTAACTCCTCAATTTCCTCAGCTTGTGGCTTGAGCTGGTCTTGTAACTATGGGGGAGTAGGTTCGGCTTCTTGTAGGTTTAAGGGGTCAGGAGAGGATGCAAATGCCTCTTTAGACCCCTTAGACCATCATAAGTGGTATAGGATATGTCCATCTTCTCTAGTGTAACTCTCAATTTCCACAAATTTGTTGCTCCCTCTCCTTTGCCTCTGATTCCCAAATGTGGGAGTCGCTTTGCGCTTTCCAGTATCTACTCCTACACTTCCTCCTACTTTGGTAGTGGTGTGCCAGTAGGCTTACCAATGGTAATTTCTCCTTCTCCAACATATTCATCATAGAATTCAGCTTTAGTCAAGAAAGATTTCCCATGCTCAAATGGGTTCCTTGCAGCAGGTGTGAAAACATCCTTTCCTTTCTAATTTCCCTTCATATATTGATGTAGCATTAAAGGGATAAGATTGTGATCATGTACCCATTTTCACCCTATTAGCAAGTGGTAGGATACAAAAGCATCTATCGCATGAAATTTGGTTAACCCATGGATAAGGCTAACCTTAAAAGTTCACATTTATGAAGCCTATTGTCTTAGTAGGGACATTGTTAAAGTCATGTATGTTAATTGACTGTCCAACCATCTTCCTCGTATTAAATCCTGCTGCTTTAAAGGTTGACATAGGCATAACATTAACGGCTCATTCACTTCGCTGAATGAATAAGGTTGTAATGGAATTCTTGTTACGGAGGAATGAAATAGAGCTGTAATAGGATTTTTCTTTATTAATTTTTTATTTAAATGGTGGTATTCTAAAAAAAAGATAGTTCCAACATTGAATCGGTATTCAGAGGTTTGAATGAAGAATGGCTATTCAATGTTTTGTGTAATAGAGATTTATTATAGAATCGCTATTCAGTGAACTAAACGACATAATAGCTATTCGTAAGGAATAAGGCTGTAATGGAATTATAATTACAGCGAAGTGAACGAGTAGTAAGTAAGGAGCCATTGTCAATGAAGGTTTTCTTGATGGAATGAACATGAAGTTCACTCTCCACAAACAATGAATGGTTGTGGTTTAGATTGCTAGTGCACATACCATCTTTGGTGAAAATTATCGCCTTTTCATGTGTCTTTGCCATCTTATGTATTGGCTATACCGCATTACATTGCTCATTATGGTGTTCTTAAATTTGCACTAGAGTGTTTGTAGCTGCAATTTGGGATTCCTCGTTAAATCTAAGGAGATCAAAGAAATTCCTTCCATTAGAGGTTTTGAGCAGAGCTAAAGCAGCATGGTTACTTGAACCTCCACCAATTTCCTTTCCTCTACCAGTAGGTGTCTCTTTTTGCGGTGTACCCATTGGCTATTTAGCCCATGGTTGGTCGACTTCTTAGGAAGTTGTAGAATCATCAGAGATCACATTAATAGCTTCCTCATTATTATTATGTGCAAGAAAGGGTTCCTACATACATCATTGTTATCAAGTTCAGTTTGCCATTGTGAACCTTCTCATTGAAGATCCTCTTTAATGTCCAACAATCTATTTTTGGATGTCCCATCGTTCTATGGAACCTACAAAACCTTGCATCTCCTTTCTCTTATGCTGGGTTATTGCTCAACCCTTGGCAATCTAATGATGTCGTCTTCGAGCCATTGGTCAAGGTTAGCATGAACCTTACCTATAGTGCACAAAAGAGGTGGAACTTTTGGAGCACCATCTCTTTGGGGTTTCTTACAAACCTTGAAGTTTCCACCTTAAATAGTACTTACCGATGGTTGTTACTTCTTATTTTGGTCACCCCTTTATTTGATAACTAAATTGTTTATCCTTTGCGCATTCTTAACCAGCATCGAGAAGGACTCAAGTGATAAATTCTCCAGGTGTACAACATACTCTATGAACATTCCATGGATGCATATTTTGAAGAGTTCACTTTCATCACACATATCCTGGATATCCAAGGAGCATTCCCTGAAATGCTCAATGTACTCCATAAGATCTTTCTCTGGGCATTGTTTGATAAGCCCCATGTTGGTCAACATCATTCGTTCTCAAGTTTCAAAGAATTTCTGAAGAAACATTCTACATATAGTCCCCATGAATGAACAGAGCTGGGAGTGAGATTGACATATCAACTGTATGCATTCTCTGTTAAGGACTTAGAAAGTTCCTTAAGCTTTAGCTCATCATCAAGTCCATAGACTTTAAGAGTCTCAATGAAGTGAAGAAAGTGCTCCTTAGCATTACCTTATTTCCAATTGAACTTGATAAACTTTGAACTAGTGTAGTCCTTAAGATAGGGTTTCTCTACAATCCGCTACGAGTATAGAAGCGTCAGATTGATAACACTGGTTGCAAAGATAGCTTGCGCCTGTCTTAGGTACTTTTCGAGGTCTTCTTTTGTCACATATGATGCGAAAGCTGATGATGTGCTAACTCCCACTTGAAGAGTAGGAGTAATGCTATGAGCACAACTATGCCAGGCATATGTGGCTGGACATTGCATCTAGAAGAGGAGAAGCCTCTGAGATGGACCCTTACCCCTTCTCCAACAGTAGGCGTGAGATCTCCTGAAGTTAGAGGCAGCAAAGGCTGCAATGGCTTGTGTCGATATCCTTCATCATTTTCAGCAACAAGAGCATTGATTTGCTCATGTTGAGCATCCTATAGGGCTTCACGTCAAGTACCTTCTGGGATAATAATAGCTAGCACAACACCAGTCAATTGCACTCTCGGTGTTGGTAAAGTTATCCTGGGAAGCGTGCTTCTCGAAGCAGTCGTAGTTTCGGTTATACCGGATAGAAACTATATGAAGTCATTCAAGAATTGGTTGAGAGCTTGGGTGTTCTCCTGCATAATGTGTGTCATGCGTGCACTATCAACTACAGGAGTTTGCATAGCTACGAGAGTGACGTTGTCCTCAACCATATGAGTTTACTCAACTGCATCAAGATGATTCTCTTAATCTTAGGGGTTTGCTTCCTATCCAACTCTCTTTCGTAGAGACGACATTCTTGTCAAAGACTTAATCGCCCTAGCGGAGTTTCCTAATAATGTATGGTGGGCTTATTTCAGTTGGCTGATCATGTGCGATAGGCGTGGTGGTCGACCTGAGAGAAGTCCTAAAGTAGTAACATGTGTAAGATGTCGTAGAGAGAGGCATGGGAGGAGGAACAAGCAAACCCAGTTTCTCGAGTGCGTAAGTACGATAGAAAATCAAATCAAATAGATTCAATCATTCTTGACTAGTTCTTTGTAGAATAGGTGCTTTGATCTTTCTTGAAGATGTTTCAACAAAGTTTTCATGTTACTCTTGATCTTAGCAATATACTGAATAGCCCTGAAAGAGAAGTGAAGCCACTTATTTATAGATGGTAGAGGCTAATATTAGCCACTGGATAATGTTTGATTGGATGCACGAGATTCATCATGGCTAATCATCGCTATATCATATCTAAACAATCCGAAGGCCGTCGTTAAAGCTTTCTTTTGTTTAATGGTAGGCTAGGCTGGTGTTTGTGAATGGGCTAGAGGGCTTTATTTTTATTATAAAAAGAAGCCCATTATAATTAAAAGAACCAATTTTATATTTAAAATGGACTTAAGGCTTATTCTATTCCATATAAGCCTTGATGTGCATCAATTTCCCCATCAAAGCTGGCGGCCAAGACCTTTAAAACTGACGGCCTAGACCTTCAAAGCCGATGGCTTTCAAATCAACATTAGTGGCTTTCATTCTTCAACATGGGCGGTGCACATGGGCGTCCATTTCCCTTTCAAAGCTGGCGTTTACTACTGAAAGCTGGCAGCTTACATATTGTGAGCCGGTAACTTACTCCTTTAAGCCGGCGGCTTATCTCTAGGCATAGGGCTTTTTTAAGTTGTCCTTAATTATTATTTATATAGTCTTTAATGTCATATATATTAGTCTTTATTAGTCTTTAATGACATTAGACTGCCTTTCATATTAAGATAATTAGATATAAAATGTCCTTACTATCATAGTTATTAATTTTTATTATCATATTTAGTAATTAGTCCTTATTGTCATTAATTAGGTCTTTTGGGGAACTATTATAAATATCCCCTTGATGCATTAAGCTCATGAGCTTTTGATCTTTTGACAATTGATATTTCAGAACTTTCTCAAGTTTTCTCTTATCAATCACCTTATTAATTGTGCTGAGATTTACCCTGACTTATCAATCCTTTAGATTGTGGTAAACAAACCATTTTATCTTGTTTGTGTATAATATCAAACGAAATAGAGTGTAGTTCGAGTTAATTCAGTACGTAATGTCCTTATCAACGTCGTCCATATCATTTCATTTCATTATAAATCAAAAATCCAAAATACAAAAAAAAAAAGTTTTAATTCGTGAATCATCATCATTAGTAATATAGTCTTTTTGGTATCAGAGCATTTTACGCACATCATCTTTTGGTATCAGAGCTGATCCTAATTTTATGGCACATCAAGTCCTAATTTAGCCAAACAGAGCCCAAACTTAGCTTGGAAGACATTTTTTTAGTATACTTTTTACGCACGAGAAAACTTAATTAGGCCGAGAGCGGAATGAACCGGTCCGACGATCTCTATTTCAAGTTTACCAAACCGAATCTCCCTATGACATTCCTTATTAGACTTGGTCTACTAAGCCCTGTCACTAGCTTAGAAGAACGGCTCATGGTATTAAAATAGGCCAAAAGTCCAATTATCAAAATGACCCCTACATTATGTAATATGATTCATTGTTTGGTTTAATTTTAGTCTTCTTCTTCTTTTTTTTTTTTTTTTGGTCTTAGGGAGTGTTAGTGCTTTGTCTGAACTATAGATGATGTAGATGTGTCCCTCATCTCCAAGGATAACTAACAAATAATCTTTCTCTGATTCAGCAAGCAATATCACAAAAACTAACAGCCAACCTGCTAAGTAGAGAAAAAGAAACAAGAGATAAGTTCTAGCAAATCCTTACGAAAGAGGAGCTTTAATGGGAAATGAAATCGAGAGCACAATGTATAAAGGAAGGTGAGAGAAATATTAGATACTACCATGCCATCACTATGAAGAGAATAAAGAAGAACATCATTTTATAATTAAAGAACGGTGTGGGAAAATGATTAAGAGATCCAAATAACATTAGCAAAACAAATAACGAATTTCTTTACCAATCTCCACATCACAAGCAAACAAGAAATTCATAAAACAAACAATCTACCAATAGAACTAAAAGGAGGCCTATTTGAGATAAATGCAGAGATTTTGAGCAAACCTATAATGAACGAGGAGATATTCCTAATACAAAGCATAGGCTCATGGAAATCGCTTGGAAGGATGAATTGTGTGATTACTTCTTTAAAATGCACTAGGATGCATTTGGCCTAAAAATCCTAGAAATAATAAGAGGATGTTTCGTGAATTAACCATAGAATCAACCACAAACATTATTTTAATTGTCCTAATTCTAAAGATTATAGGAGCAAATGAGATAACCTAATACAAACTAATATCACTTTGTACCATAATATAAAAACATCCTAATCGAATTGATAGTCAAAAGACAGACCAATGTTGGATGCCTTTTACGTATTTGCCAAGCAAGCTTTATTTCAAATAGAAAAGGATATGAGAATATTATAGTCTTTAATGAGCTCCTACACAATAGCAAAAAAAAATGAAAGGGAAATGAGGCTTTATTATAGATACTTTACAATACCTCAGATTTCCGGAGACTCTAATAAGCATAATTATGTCTTGTATATGAACCTCACAAACCCAAGTCCTCTTAAATTGAATCACTTTGGATTCCTTAGAACTTATTAGAGGCATCTGCCAAGGTGATCCCCTATCCCCTTACATATTCATCATGTGTATGGAAATGTTAAGTTAAATGATAGAGCTACGAATGCCAAAAAAAATAAAAAAATAGAATGGGAACGGGTAAAGTTTAAGGGTAACACATGCTCCTTTGTACATCTATTCTTTCCTAATGATGTGATATTAACAGCAAAAGCCACCAATCGCTCTACCCAAACAATGGTGGATGTGTGATTCCCCTAATTTTACATAACCTGATTATAATAATTACCAAAAATTTAATATAGAATCCTAAAGAACTATAATAAAAGTAGCAAAAATCACTCCCAGTTTTTCGCAATTTAAAAATTATTAAAGTGCTAATAAATCTGATTATAGTTAGTAAAAATTAAAATTCTTACCGACAAAATTTCAAAATACAAAATGTAACTTTCATGACCCTAGAAAATTAGTGATCAATGATAAATCGATCATTACTATAAACTGCAAAAATCCTTTCACTTAAGTTTAGTGATTAGAAAATAAATTCTACACTAACTAAATAATGATATAACAATTTTCAAATATTTTAAAACCTTAAAGTAGCACTAAGAAAATTATTATCATCAATTATCAAAATAAATAATTCTTAGGACAAGATCCCATAGCGAGTACATAAAACTAAATATGTGGATATAATAAACTTTAAATTTCAAGAGTAATGTAAAGCGATTAACCGATAGAGGCTATTGATTAAAAATGATAAGTTAAGAATATACCTTAGGATTATAAATATGTGATGGGAACCAAAACAGATCTGTAACTAACAATTTAGACTTCAAATAAAGATTTGGACTGTACCATTGTTCTAGTTAGAAACTTCTGATTCTATAGGAACTAAAATCCTAATTTAGCTTAGCAGGCTCTAAAAACCTTAATCACGTAAGATAAAACTCTAAAATTATTTAATTGCTTAAATTTTAAACTCAAGCTTTGAACTCATAGATAATCTGGAGATTTTATAGAAGCTTTAGTTAAACTTTTAGAGATAAAACCCCTACATAACTTATATATATACGTATATGAATTAATATTTGATGAGTTAACTTAGACAATTAAACTAAATCAGCATTGAATTAAGTAAGTAAGTAATAAACAGTGAAAACTCCATTGGAACTTAGCTCTTAGAGAATAAAATCACACTAACAGCTTCCCCAAATTCATGCAAAACAAACCATGAAAAAGACTCACAAACAAATAACAAAACACCAACTAAGTCTTCATTAAGTGAGTACATAACTAAGCAACTTGTGGAACCAGCCCCAATCCTCCTTTCAATTCTTGTAAATTGCAGCTGCAATGGAGGAGACAATATGATCAAAATTTCAATAGCCTTCCACCCATGTATGACCCTATAGAATTTAGCCAACAAAGTTTGACATATTAACTACCTTAGCTCTTAAAAAACCCTTCAAAAAGACACATAAGCGTAGGATATTTGAATTGAGAAACCTGCTTGCAAAACTGGCACATTTTCTTTCTCTGATTTTCATAGACTGTCATCTGCTAAGGAGACAACATGCTTGAAAATTTTGTAGCTTCCACTGTGTATAATCCTTAGGCAATATAGGTATAATGTACAACCTAACAAAGCCTTAGCAAGTTGCAAAATCAGTTCATATTTTTGTCTCTATTTTATGTAAAAACAAGCTTGGAAATTCAACTGCTGCACTTGGAGGAAATTCATGTGGATAGCTCTTCAAAATTGATCCAATTTATACAAGAAAAAGTCAAAGTGAAATGGACTTAACAACATATCATAAAACACCAACTAAGCTCCACATTTGATGAAGTTTTGAAGCTTAAAACAACAATTTAATCGAATTAAATTTCTTCCTAAAATTTCCATAAGTAGTAGCTGCTATAGAGGAGATAAGCAACCCACAAATTATAGCACACACACAAAAACTCCATTGAACATAACTCAATGCCTACAAAGGTTAAAATCTTGACCAAATGAGCTCCATTGAAACTCCATCAAAAGGACACATAGATGGTTGAACATTGAGCCACAAAATCTGCTAAATAAACACACAAATAACCAGCATAGGAAGCTCAAAATTTCAAACAAAAAACAAATTCCAACCTCTTCATTTCATGCCCAAAACAGTCCATTTTATGGCTCATTATAATCTTTATTTGACATATATAAATAGGTAGCTATTAGCTGGTAAACAAGCTTATTTATTTGAATAAACTTGATTTGAAAAATCAGACAAATAATCAAAACGAACAACCCATTCTCCTCCAATAAGAACCTCATCATGATAGATATCAAAGGAAAAACAAAGCAAAGCAATAGCTTCTGTTTTTCCTATACTAATTCATCATGAGAGCTCCATACTTCAACAACACAAAACACAACAAACAATCCATTTCATTCTCCACAAACAGCAACAAGAAACAAAATAAAATAACCTCTATTTTCCTTAAGTTTCATCATAAATCATCAAAGATACATAAAGTCTTTAGGAATCAAGAACTAGAGATAAGGATGATATTGGTTTAGCTAATTTATTTCTAGACTTATAGCTACTCATTCTCTTATCTCCTAATATAGGGTTTAGTTCACATAAAAAGAAGGAGCTAGTTACATTCAACCATCTAATCAAGGTAAAAGTCATACCAACTTAAAGTTTACATTGTGTTCAAGTATAGAAACTAGGAAGTTGACAAATTGAGTTGCCTTAGAAGAGTTTACATGTTTGGTTGAGTAGATATTCACCTTGTAAAGTTGAATTATTAATGGGTTGATGTTGTTTGGGATGTTTAGGAATATAGAAACATGAAATTGAAAATTTAGAACTTTAAACTTTAGGAAATCTGGTCCTAAAAGAAGAAGGAAACCATACCGGGGTCTGTTTGGATTGTCTGTTTTTCATCTGTATTTGTATCTTTTTTAAAATGATATGTGTAAATATATCTGATTTGCATCTAAATTTTATCTATATTTATTATATTTGATCTTTTGATGAGAACTGCCAACTTTTTTTTATCTATATCTATATCTATTTCTTGATAAATAATTTGTTAGCAAAAAGTTTGAAAAAGTGTCTGTATCTGCCGAAAAAAAGCCAAAACAAACAGACCCCAAGTTTGCTAAATGAACCACAGAAGATATTAAACCATTCGAACAAACTGTATTTATACATCCATCGTAAGCCAAAAATAACCCCACCATGAAGAGTACATGAAAAATCCTACGAAACTGACTACTCGTTCGTTAAAAATGGATAAGAACGAATTACATATCGCAAAAAAAAAAAATGCATTGATAACTATCAGATTTGTTTTTAAATTGCAGACGGATATTATATTTTTCATCATCTTAGAGACCTTGTTTAGTGAAAACAATAGAATCAACGGATTATACTTGAAAAATACTATGAAAACGACTATTTATTCATAAAAAACGAACCTGAAATGAGTTAAATATCACAAAAACAAGTTTTAGTTAAAGTTGTCACGTTTCACCTAAAAATTGCAGTCATATTTGATAAATTTGAACATCTTATATGTTTCTTTTCTTGAAAACAACACCACAACTAAAAAATACTGGAAGAATACTATCAAATCGACTATTTATAAGTCGAAATCAGATTAAAAACGAGCAAGATATCATAAAAACAAAAACTCACTAAGAGTTGTCACGAACATACACACGCATAAGCACTTAGTGAGCGCTTAAGTACGCGCTCTATAGGCGCTCAATGCTTACTCCAAGAGCACTCTGTATGCACTCGATGAGCACTCCATAGCCACTCTATGGGTGCCTCTGTCCTTACTCCTTAAGCACTCAGTTTTCACTCTTAATTTTTCTCAAGATACTTGATGTTATATGCACCTATTTCAAATATATATATATATATATATATATCCTTATGAACAAGTATATGTATAAAATTAAATTTATTCTATTTCTTTATCCTAATTTATTTAATCATTCACAACACAATACATGTTATGGTCTTAAAAATGAAATTTAAGTATAATAAGCATTTGATATATATATATATATATATATATATCTAAACTTTATGAACCTATGAATGTGATAGAAAAATAAACTAGTAATTAAATGATATAATATAACCTTATAAACAATAAAAACTCCAATTTATGTAAACAGATAAGGTTAACAAATAAAGTAAATAATAAAGAAAATTTCCTATCCAAAATAGGTGTTAAAAAATATAAATATAGATAGATTCTAATAATATGATTCCCTTAAATATAGATAAAAACATGAAATAAAAATAAGAAAAACATGATGAAAATAAATAATAGATAATAATATCAATCACCTTAGGATAAACATACTCAAAAGACCATGTCAGTAATAAAAACTTAATAATGAAATTATTAAGCAAAACAAGACTTAAAATATTCTATGACAGTTATTAACATTCATAGAATAAATAAAATTTATAGATTAATAAAATTAAGACAACCATCATACAGTACTTAAAACAAGCTTTTTAAACACCTATTCATTCGCTAAATTAGAATTAAAATAAATATAACAAGCCTAGTCTAAGGTTATACAACTAAAATCAGTGTCTATAATTTTAGGAAGACTTCTCTCATATAAAATGTGGTTACATGAATTATATGACATTATAAATAAAAATAACCCTTATAAAATTCAAAACCCCCATCTAGGAAAGTATAATAAATTAAAAATGTGAAACTTAAATTTAGAATACAAAAAGTGCAACTGAAAGGATTATGAATAATAGTGTAATAATGAATATTTGCTATGTCATTTCATAGGAAAAATAGATCGGTTCTTAGACTTCCAGTAGCATATTACGATAATTTAGCAAGGACGACAGGTGAGTAACTTTGATCTTATCATATAGTTTGTGCTTATAGTATAGCTGCACTTGTAATGATATATCGAACTAATGAGCATATGGGATTGAGTATACTGTATGATGTTTGGTATATGTTTGGTTGCCAAAACATCATATTATAAGTGAAAATTCCATTGTATGATAATTAATGTATGAAGCTTGTTGATGATTGTTTGTAAATTGTATGATCACCTTAAACATGACTAAAAACTATTGGTATCATAAATGAAATGAACATGCATTGCATAATTTGCGTATACTGCATTATTAAAGCATGATAGCCTATTACGTGTTAGTATGTCGATTCTCTGGTACTGCTTAGTTTTTCTAGGCTAAAGGCTATTAGTTTTACATAAGATTACCTTTGTTCTGTTGGCTCCATGGGAACTAGCTGGTACATGTAGGACGCCGCCTATGGTACCGCTTTGAAATGACTAATACTTAGTGGAGTTTCTAAAGATTGAAATAGGAAATAAGTGTTAAGACATGTTTATTATAAAGAGATAATTAAAGTGATGATTGTTGTTTTCCTGTATGCTTAGTTACTCCTGGGTAGGTGAGTCACTAATCGAGGTTTCCTTACAACCTCGATGGGAGGGTGTAAATCTACATTCTATTTGGAATCCTGGTTATCCAAACTTGTACTTAAGCATATGGTTGATTGTTGCATTACATATGCTTACCAATTATACTTGTTTGTTATTGCTTGATGTGTGGTTTGGTCAAGTTATCTCATTGAGCCCATGGTTTCGCTCAACCGCAATAGTTTTTGTGCAGGAGTGATACTAGTTGGGATTAGGCCAAGAATGTGTGAAGAATACTTCTCTATCAAACTTTATTGAAGTTAAAAATATAGGTTATAATGAACTTAGAATGCAAATTAGATAAATTGTATGAACATTTGAGATTTTGTATCTTGTAGGTTGAAACTCAATTTGTATTATTTGGTAGGGAATACCGATTCTCTAGAATCTTGATAGAATGTGGATAAATTGGATCCTTAGTGAATTCAAATAAAGTTATTATATATATGAATGATTAAATTATGTGAATTAAATAAATAAAATAGATTCTTGTAATCTCTAACTTGCAAGACTGTTCTTATATTATGGGTGCTCACGTTGTATGATAACTTTAGGATAATCCTACTAAGCCCCCTTTTGAGGTTTGTCAGGATGTGATGGAAACTTTTCGTAAATGGTTGGGGCTCAAAGTTAATGCATCAAAATCAAGAATGATTTTCTCATACAATGTTGAAGAGACCCGAAAACAAATGATACAAGATATGCTCGACCTAAAAAATCAAGATGTGATAGGAAAATACTTAGGTTACCTTATAAGATTCAGAGGAAAATTGAGAGCAAGTCATTTTAAAGATCTAATCACGATGGTACAAAATAAGCTAGCTAAATGGAAAGGAAGACTACTGAGTATGGTAGATCCACTTATCTTAGCTACATTAGTTCTCCAATTGATTCCAAGCTATTACCAACAAGTAACATCTTTTACAAAACAAACAATGAACTAAACTGATCAAATTATGAAACAGTTTATATGGAAAGAAGATAAAGATAATTGGAAAGTGCATTAGGTCAATTGGAAAAGGATTACATCACCTAAAGAACTTGGAGGATTAGGATTGGATGATATAAAAACTAGAGACTTAACTTAGTTATACAAGAGGCCATGGGAACTGCAACATAGGAAAACCACGTGGACAAATCTAATGGAAGACAAATATAAGAGTAGGCATACTCTAGTTATTGGTACATAAGACACAAGACTCTTTCTTCTAGAAAGAATTAGTGAATAATAAAGAACATTTAAGGATAAGGACTATAGACAAATATGAATGCTATGCTGATCATAACTTCTGGATGGATGTATAGCTAAGAGGATATATTTTGCAGTATACCTTTAATGGGCCCTTTACCCTGCAAATGATGATTGTTAAATTTGGCAGCATAATCACACTTATGGGAGAAATAAACAAGCAACAGGCTGGATATCCTCTAACAGAATGGATATCAGACAATGCCAAATTTGACACTTTTGTGAGAACAAAAACAAGCAATCAATGGAATATAACAACATATGAGAAAATATAGTAAATTATAATGGAAGATCATAACGTTTAGGTAAGCTCATTTAAGGTCATAATGTTTCGAGTAGTCCATTTAAGGTCATAACATTTAAGGAAGTAGGTCTATTGAGGTTACCATTAACACATCTCATAACGTGACAAATTTTATGAGTTATAATTTAACTTTTTCTCCTATTAACATATGTCCAATGTGACCTTAATTAACCCATTTCGCTAAACGTTGTGACTTCAAATGAACTACTCGAACCATTGTAACCTTATATAAACTTACTACTAAACGTTGTAACATTTTAGTATAATTTACAGTAAGAAAAAACAATTGGAAGAAATTTATAAACAATTGCAAAAATCCATAGGAAATCCTAATATTAACTTGGATTGGATATGGAGGGAAACACTATAAGAAAATTAGGTTTAGCCACTGTTAATAAACATCACTGCATATAGAATAAACATCGCCAAACACTTTTAGCCACATTTAAAAAACATAGCCAATAAATGTTGCAAAAGGTATGTTGTAGATCGAAATGTTGCTACACAAAGTATGTGTGAATTTGAATATAAAACACAACATTTAAACGTAGTTGATGGTAATTTTATTGGAGACATCTATATGTGACTAAAACTATTGAATAATGGTCATCTTTTTTAAAACGTTGCAAATATTATACCTTCCTTTTAAAACGTCGCAAATAGTGTTAATTAGTGACATTTACTAATGAAATGTATTCACTACATTTAAACGTGACCATCAAATTGTATCCAAGCCTTATAAACATGACCACTCTAATAGATTAATGATGTTTAAATGTGGTCATTCACACGCATTTGAGATGGCTAAATGTGACTATCTGATTGACATTAGCAACGTTTAAATATGACTATTACACTAAATTTGTGACAATCAATGTTCCCATTACACCAAATTGACAATATTTAGAGATGCCTATTCTTCTTGTTACACCTATATGATACCCATACACCTGTAGTTATAATACAAGAAATTAATTTGCTTGATCATTTATGACTAAATTTGCACATTTAAGCAAACCAGGAGCAGTAAACTTATATAACATATTTTACAAATCAAACAGGACAAACGATACCTGATGGCAGAATAAATTTCTTACAAATAAATAAAGTGTGGTTCGTTAATATCTTCAAAAAAACATAAATATAAGCTATAAATTATACTAGTTTAAAAATGTGAAAAATTATCATCATATTCGATCGAAGGCATTTTAAAAAATGAATAGAAAATCCCTATTCACTTCACAATTTTCATTGAGTTCAATTTCTTAAAGCTTTGTTTAGATGATTTTGAGTTACTTCATGCTGGAAATTTTTCAACTCTTCGGTGCAACTTCCTATTACTACTTGACCCCTGAAAGAATGAACAATTTTGCTTAATTTCATTTAAAAGAAAAAGCATTTATTCCTTTCTTCAAAATTAAAAACATAGAGAGCCTTTATTGAAAAAAAAATTAAATAGATCAAGAACACAAAATGCTAAAACTAATTCTGCACCATTTTGATAATATACCAACTCATATAAAGGTTAGACTTATAAACAAATGTCGAATTCTATACTTAAATGCTTTTCTAATAGGTGAAATGGCATGTTTATTGAGGTTCATCACATGAAATTATTTCGGATAATTTAAATGTGTGTGTATAACAAAGGAGAATTAGAACTCAAGATGTTTTGTGTTAATACTATGTTATATTTAATATCACAACCAACTTAGTAAATAAGTGCAGCCATATTTAATACATAAGTGAACTCAAATTTACTTTCTATGGAATGGTGGACTGAAATATCTCTAAAAACCATAAAATAAGCCTTTCCATGAATCTAATCAAGAAGAAATTAATTAATATTAATTATCCAATTCATGAATCCGTACAATTTAAGCATCCTTAGCAGTTGTCTTTGACTAAGTTATTATAGATTTTGGGCTAGATAAGCCCAAATCATTAAACATCTTCCTATTCAGGAATTAAGCTCGAATAACTTGCATTTTGTAGTACTTCATGTTTGTCAAAATAATCTTATCTTGACTGCTTCAAGTCATATGTACTTTTGCCCCTCCTCCCATATATATGAAAGACAATCTAAAACCTTAAGATGCCACAAAAGCACTACGTTTCACAAATTAACATTATACTATTTGAAGTACGAATCATACCGTGAGCCACCAAGCACACTATCTTTTTTGACAAACGAAGTCCATTGAAGGAGTTATAATACGAAAATCATTCGCATCACTTGAATATTACGATGCATAATTCAGATGAAAATGAACTATGGCTATGTTTGTATCATGGAAAACATCACCAATTTTTTTACAAAATTTATTATATGCAAAAGACTAAATTGCAATATATTATTGTCTTAATCGAGTAATTGAGGTTACTAGTAGATTTTAGTAACTATAGAGTGTGTGAGGTGAAAGTGGTAGTTGATCATAGGTCCCATGATTAGCCTCCATGGAAAAGGTTAATAGAAAAGAGGAAAATGATTTATGAATTTTAGGGGAAAAAAGTCATTTTTCCATTTTCCTTCACTATTTTTCATGATTGTTAATTATAACAAATTTCATAAAAAATTTTGAAAAACTATTTCCAAGAAATGAACACACCCTATATTTCATGCCCTTGGATATAATGATTCTCAAGCTTGAAAATATGAACTAATCAGATTGTTCTCCATTACTGAAACACCGCCGCACTCACTCCAATTACATTGCCTACTTAGTTACACAACTATGTCCTCCATCACTCAATAATAATGGCACTTCCAATTTGACTACTCACTATTTAAAAAACACAACATCTTCAGTGTTTATATCAACAATTTGGATAGCTGCCCTGTTACATGGAAATGTTCCTACCCACTCAAGATTACAAATGTTTCTTTTATTCTTTATCTAAAACACACGAAAAATGAAAGGACAAATTCAAACTAAAATGAGTTAGTAAGGTTAATCAAAACTCAATATTGGTTTTCTTCTAATGAAAAAAGAAATTAACTAAAATCGAATGAGTTTGTATATCTTTTATATTAAGTGTAAAAGCATTATACATATTGTCCCCATTTAATTTCTATTCATTTTTTTTTTTTTTTTTGCTAATATGAAAATGATTCTCTTCCATTTCGTAATTTTCATCAATTAAGCTAAAATTAATAGCAAAAAGCATAAAAGAGAAAAAAAAATAGAATTATAATAAAATAGGAAAAATGTGCATTGATTCCAATATAGAAGTCCTTGGTCGTTAACTCATTTCATGTAGAACAATGCTTTGAGTTCCCAATTCCAAATCAATAATGACACTATACGATCTATCCTAGGTGTAAGATGAATACTCGATACTTCTTCCACAATGTTGTGTATACTTAATGAACAACAACTACATGTAGAAATATGAAAAATATGAAAAAAAAAAAAAAAACAAGAATACCCAAAAGTTCAAGGAAAAGGAAATCATACTTGCAAGTCAAAGTTGAGTTGTTGTTTGATTTCCATAACTTGTGATTACTGATTTGGACTTCAAAGAAACTAAGAAAGTTATGCCTAGTTGCCTACACCAAGAAATAGATCTAAAGAGTCAAGTCTTACTGAGTTCACAAGAGTGAAAATTGCACTATGAAGTAAAGGAAAGTGAAATCTTGAAGTGAAATCAAATAAGAAGAGAACTAGGGCAGAGAAACAGGATACTTTTTCTAAGACAAGACAGAGAAACAATGACAATCTAGGTAGCGTGGTGCTTTTGGTGTACACGGGTTGTGATGGTTAGCGATAGTTGTATGGTTGTGCGTCTAGGTGGTAGGGGTGGTAGAGGTTCAATGCTATCATTGAGTAGAATAAAATAAAGATATTAGGGCCAGATGAGGTTTCGATTTGAGGGTTTTGTTTTTTAAGAAGAAAAAGACATGAAATGAAGTAAAAGGAGAGGGGGTGTCTTGTATTATAGTAAATTGTTTATCATTTTTTTTGTTTATTAATTTTTTTATATCTTATTTTATATCTTTTATTGTTATTATTATCACTATTACATTTGTACTTTATATATATATATACATATACTCTAAATTAATGTTCTTATCATATAAATTAGTTAGTGGTTTAAGGCGTGGACTTTAATTCAAATATAAAATATTACTATCATTACACATACATATTTCTTAGATTTTTAAACAAAGTGATTTAAAATAAAAGACTAATATAGATTTTCTTATCTTATTTACTTATTTGGCAAATATGATTGATCATGTTTACAATTATGAAAGAGTTACAAATCAAATTAGAGGCTCACATAATGTGAAATTATTTATAAATGTTAACGATTACATATTTTAGTTAACATTTAACAAACATAACTAAACCATAATGAAAAGGTGACGTTTGCACAACACGCAAACGTCATAATATGTCAAAATTCTTGCAGTATATATAGTTCAAAAGCCAAGATCATGCTATGGAAAATACAAACAAATAATATGCTAGTAACAACTCGGGTTTACACTATTATGAAGTAGAAAACATTTGCCCTAAACGTAAAAGTCAAGTGGAGTACATAAATAACTAAAATTTGGAACAACTACAAATTGACATATCAGATCAAATGTACAAGCTTAGAAGAATAGGTTAAACAAAATGTAAAAGTGAAAAAAAAAATGGAAGGAGATGCAATCTTAAAAGGCATAAAATTCACACAAGCCCTTATTCATATATGGAAAGATCGTAATGAGCACTTGCATAACCTAGAGAAAATAAATAAATAAAAAACCTAAATCCATGGCGTAAAACATAAACAAGAATAGATGATTATTGGAAGCACTTTAGAAAGAATAATGAAATGGGGTAAATTACACCGGAAAGTTCTAACATTTAGAAGTAAGTTTATTTGAGGTCCCAACGTTTCGAGTGGTTCAAAAGACGCTCCAACGTTTAGAAAAGCGGGTTAATCTATGTCCCTATTGACACGCGTCAACAAAAGAATTATTTAATTAGAACTCAAAAGACCCTTCTCCTATTCACATACATCAATGGGAATCCAAATTGACTTACTTCTTCAAACGTTAGGACCTCTTTGAACTACTCAAAATGTTGAAACCTCAAATAAACTTACCACCAAACATTGAGACCTTCTAGTGTAATTTACCCTAACGAAATAATACATATGGATCTAACCTATCAGCATGAAAGCATTATGATTGGAACAACAAAATGCATCTTAAATGTGGATGCTTCGAACATGCAAGACATATACATAGCAGGAGGGAGCATAAGAGATGAGAAAGGAGAACGAATGATGGGTTTTATCAAGAAAATTAAAGCACACAATGCAATGGAAGTGGAATTGTAGGCACTATATCGAAGCCTTGACTACTATCATAAACTAGGGTTGATTCACTTGAATGTTAAGATGGACTTAACAAGCACGGTTCAAATGATCACCAAAGAACCCATCACAATTAAGAAATATTATCATGTCTATTTTTATGTAGGATAAGTTACCGGTGGTTGAAGGAGATTAGCCTTGTTGAAGTATCAAGGATGACAAATTAGATCACGAACAATTTGACAAGGAGTGTTTTTGAAGAAGATGATGAATCGGTTCTTTTTGTTCCTTTGTTGTACTAGGTACAGAGAGGATTTTGCATAGTTGGCAAAGCGTTTTATGTAATAGGGTGGGATTGGATGAAGGAATATCAACAAATATAATGGACCAGTCAAACAATGATGTGGTTAAAAATGCCAGGACTTTTGTTACCTGACTTTATAAATAATTAAATGCTTTTAATTATAAGAAAAAAGTAAGATATACCATATTCGAATTCTTCTTATCTATTGTAGTCATCGAGCAAAAATAAAAAGTTTGACTCAATATAGTTTCTTTTTTCACCTAGCTAATATTTTTACATTATCTTGACTATAAAGAACTTGTATGTTTGCTGCATGCATATTATTCTTCTATATATATAATTGAAAGTTTGGATATTTGAATTTAAAAGGGGGAAAAAAAACGCTTGGTATGTGCAGCTACCAGCTACCATAAGTAAAACTTAAGTTTAGTTTTAAATGTCACTTTAAAATATTTTTAAAAGATGAACATATCTGATATCTCAGGTAAGACTATTTCTTTGAAGAAGTTATGTCCATAATATTCCCTTGTTTTTCATTCATTTTTTAAAAAAAGTTCTTTTAACATCAGAACTATATGTTATAGAGGAAAAGCTAGATGGAACGATTTTATTAATTTATTCAAAAACATTCCTTCAAACGTCTAATGTAATTAAGACGAAAAGTCTATTTATTACACGTTAAAATTAGAAAAGAACTTTAATTTAATCACTTGTCCAATCATGACCTAAATATACTAGATTGGCACATGTTGGAATCTTTTAATTTGGTTTTACGAAGTTCTTTTCAATTTATTATGATGTTCACCCTTAAAGTATACTTCAAACAAATAAGAAGTTACGTAAAAGTCCGAGATATAAACAAGAATTAATCCAAAACATTGTTGCAGTACTTCCTCTTAGCATGCAATTGAATGAGACATAATTTGATAATATGTCGAGACATTCAACCAGAAAGTTAGAAAAGCTTAACCCGTGTCCACTATTTCAATTATAAAAGGCATATGGAGGCGGGTTATATCAATAATTGTGAAGAAGAGAGAGGAGGTTGAACTCACATATCACATTGTTATCTATTATCCAATAAACGAATATTCATCAAAATCTACATTAGATGAACTCACACGTGACTCAAAGTGAAGACACGTAGTTGCTATTTAGGGACGGATCAAATCATCAACCAAACTGGATTGGATGCAAAGCACCAAAATTTCAGTTCTTTATTAAAACAATTTAGATCATAGTTTGATTTAGTGAAGAGCAAACATGTGGCTCAATTAGGGACCTTGAACTGAACCATATGTTCGAATCGCTTTACATATTTAAAAAGATGTAAACACATTATTTTTTTCTTTTAATTGTTTAAAAAAATTAATTATTTTAAATTTTTTGACTTAGATATGTATCATTCATGAGAATGAAATTAGATTGATCATATTATGTTTTGATTGTTGTTACTTGTCTACAAATAAGATAGATTTTAGATTTTAATCTCTAGTGTTTCCACTTATGAA
The DNA here is from genome assembly GCA_024138025.1 of Combretum micranthum. Taxonomy (NCBI): domain Eukaryota; kingdom Viridiplantae; phylum Streptophyta; class Magnoliopsida; order Myrtales; family Combretaceae; genus Combretum; species Combretum micranthum. The sequence continues at coordinate 647,137 of JAMXBD010000701.1, forward strand.
CTTTTTTTTCCTTTATCTTATTAATTAATCCACTTCTATTACTTAGTTATTTACGAGTTTATATAATTGATAATTAGTTAGTTATAAGTATACAATAAATAAAAATTTGTGCCTTATATTGGGATAGAATCTAGTATATCATTATAATTTAAGAAAATGGAACTAATATACGATTATAATTTCATCCAATCTCTCATCTTCTATAAGTTTTACATATTTATTTGATAAATACCTAATTTTAAATATCGTTGTATACATTTGCATTGACGATAAGTTATATGTAATCAAAGTTTTTAATATAATATTTTTTTAATTTTAAAAATGAGAATGGTTAGAAGAACAAACCAAGCTGTATTTTTTCTTTGGTTCAAAAAAATTATGCACTAAACCGTATGGTTAAGTTTGAATTTAAAAAAAAAAAACCAAATATTAATATATGATGCGGTTTAGTATGGAGGTGAACTAGACCGCATCATACCATGCATATCCCTATGTTGTTAATGTTTGAGTGCAACTTCATGTTCATATGCTTGAGAGGTATAGTGTACATAGGTGGAGTCATGGACAATCATGCTAGTGAGTGACTCTTAGTGGATAGATGCATATAATTATGCTGTCAAACCAATTCCAAATTTTAAATTTAAGATGAAGACTATTCAACATGTAATGATTCCCTTACTCATCATAAGTTTTCCAAGATGCAAAGAAAAATATATATATATATGAGAGAAGAAAGCATGGTAAACCTAGCATGGCAATAGTTTGCCATGTATTCTGATGGATGGCAAGACTTGTAGAAAAGATTATCTAAACACAAGGGCTTGTTCAACAAAGAAGAAGAAGGTTATGGTCAACGTACTCTCTTGTATAAAACTTATTATCTAAGTGATTTTGAATTTTTCTCTAGGTATGACACTAAGATCAATAATTTGACGAGGAACTCCTATTGTTGGGAGCTCCTCTAGTGGAGTGCTTAGTTTATATGATGATACATGGGTGGTTGTGGGGAGAGTTATAAAGATAAAGCACCTACAGTTCATTTTCATTGGTTCTTCCACCATGACATAAATAAATTCACATAATGTGCACAATAAAATTAGTAATTTCTATACTGTAATTAGATTTTAATTTATAAGTAGTGCAAACTAGTCTTGAGATGGCCATGTTAAGCTAAAATACAAAATGAAATCAATCAATGGAGAATTGAAAATTAGCAATGTCTAATGTTGTAGCATATAATTTAGTTTCACATTGGTAATATCTTTTAGAGCATGTAAAGAAAACACCATAGTAATAAAGTTATGATATTATACTATGACCAAAACCACCAAACTTCAATTCAAAGGGTAGCATACTCCCAACATTGTAAATATGTATTTATATTATATTTAGCATTTCATAATCTTCTACATATTCTTATACATGCACTAAACATCATAAAGCCATTAAAAACCAAACAAACAACTTTGCAAGTTTAATCATTATGTATTTAAAAATATAAAAAGATTCCAAATCTGATTGAAATCGAGTAGTGAATGCCTGAAATAGACATGAAGATGTACTATCCTATCAATGTTGATGCTATGGAGCTATATTATCCATGAATGAAATGAAACTTCATTGAAATTTTGGTAGTTTGTCTCCTTTGCTATTATATTCTCATATATTGTGAATGAAGATAGTATCACAAGACTAATGGCAGTATAACATCTCACTGCTTCCTTTCCCCACAAAGCCGATAATTTCCTTTACCTATCTCTAAAAATTCTCATAAAACTTCACTTATATACACATTTTGCTTGATTCTATTTTAATTGAAACTCTTTTTATGAAAATGGACTTTTATTGTTGAATGGACTAACCCTTGTTGTCAGTTTTGGAAAGAAATACTCCTCCGCATAAGGATTAATAAGCTAAGAAGATTCCAAGTCTAATTGAAATTGAGCAGTAAATGCTTGAAGCAAAGCTCTTTTGAAAAATTTGAATTGAGAAACATGATTTGTAGACAACATGATCTAGGTAGACAAGGCATTGGAAAGGAGGATGACTTTGCACTAAAAAGTGAGTATGACTTCCCTCCCCAATTCATCAATTGTTTGTTAGGGCTCCATAAAGGTCTGGGACACACTATTGGTAACCCATCCTATTCGAGATCAAACTGCTAAGTGATTATCGCAAAGCAAGCAAACATAACTTGTATGAGAAAAATCCCTCCAGATCTAGGTAAGTCCACCATAAGCTTTGTCTTAGTGTATGAATCAATATTCCCAATAAGTGTCTCTCGCCCCTTCCCCGATGGAACTTGACAATATGACTATCCGTAGTGAATCCCAAAAAGTGAACATTCTTAAAGAATCCAATAGTGAAGCTTGACAACACAAGTGGAACCCAATAATTATCTAACTTCTCCAGTGAAGTCACGCAACTTGCCTTTCTCATAAGAATCCAATAAGATATTTCCTTAAAGGGAACCTGACAACTTGAATATCCTAAGTAGAGTCCAATGATTTGGATCTCCTTGTATAAAGCCTCTTTTGTTTTATAAAATGACTCCCTTAGAATCCCTAATGGATCCTTTAAATTCTTGTTAAACGATACGAATCCCTTTCAATAAGGTGCTAATCTTAAATTCTCATAAAGTAACCTAAACCCTTTATGATAGGCTACCAATTTAAAACCTCACAGAGCAACCTAAAGCCCTTTAAGGTAAGGTCTAATTTGAAACCTTTTAGAATGACCCATATCCCTTTGTAGTAAGGTATCAATCTCAAATCTCTTTCATGGAATGTAGGGCTGCAAATGAGCTTATCTACTTAAGCTCGGCTCATTTCAAGCTTGGCTTGGCTTGGCTTAAGCTTGATTGGTAAACAAGTAGAGCTTGAGCCTAAAGTAAAGCTCATTTATCTAAATGAATCGAGCTCCAGTTTGATTAAGGCTTGCAGGTTGACTCATGAATAAGCTCGTTTAGGCACGTGAATAGGCTCGCCATTTACAGGCTCATTAATAAGCCCATTAATAGATTTGTGGATTTTCTATGCATGTTATATTATATATAATTACATAATTAAAACAACAAAAACTAATTTTTATTTAATAATTATGTATATTTATTTATTGCACACTTATATACATATTATATTTTAGGTTTTAAAAAAAAATGGAAAATGGGCTATCCAAACAAATCGAGCTTAAACTTAAATTCTAGACTCACTATTAGCTCAATAAGCTCAATAAAAAGCTGGGCTTTGCTTAAGCTCGTTTAGTTAAACGAGCCGAGTCGAGCTTGAGCTTAAAGTAGAGTTCGTTTAGCTAAACAAGCTGAGCTCGAGCTTTAATTTTAGGCTCGATAAAAAGTTAGGTTCAAGCACAATAAATTTTAAACGAGTTAAGCTTGAACCTCTAATTGCTCAAGTCGGCTCGGCTCGGCTCGGTTCGACTCATTTGCAACCCTAATGAAGTGACTTAAATCTTTAGATTAAAGTGACCTTTCTCAAATCCTGTGGGGTGAAATTTTGTACCTAGGACACTTAAGATTTAGTTTTGGCAAAAATGTTGTCTTTTTTTTTTTTTTTTATCTTTATGGTGCAATTTCGTTCATATTTTATCATATAAAGAGAGGTGGTTATTTACACCCCATTTTTGCTCCCTCAAAAAAGGAAAATTTAAAAATTTAAAAAGTGAAAAATAATAAAAATAATACAAATTATAGAAATATTAGTAAGAAAAAAAATTGTTGGAGTTAAGAAATTTTCTCATTTTTAAGGAAATTGGATTTAGATAGAATTTGTAAATAAAAGTATTTAAAACTTGAAAAAGAAAAAATATAAAAAATTATTAGTATATATTTAAGTATAATAATATACTTGATATGAAAAAAATAATATATATATATATTTATCTGTACATGTATCTATGTAATTATTAAATGCTTGTAAATTAATTTCATTTAGGTTTGGTAACTATTTTATGATGTGTAGAGCTGGGTTTCTAAGATTAATTAAACTTTAGATCCAATTTCATTTGAGTACATATTATTTAAAGTTGTCTTGGGCACATATATACCAAGGTACATAAATCTCATTACAATATAAGTGTGGGATCAAAGTTCAACCGAATTAGTTAGGGTTTAGTTTGTGCAGGTAGAAGGTTGTGATCCCTTGCAAATACGATGAACTTATTTTTTATATCTGGCACATGCAAACAAGTGCGTGAGGGTCAAGCACTTTGTCTTCCTCCTCGCACTGGACTACAAATGCAAAAGAATTGAGTTATTCGAACTCTGCTCATTTTAGGCTTGGTTTGACTCATCTCATTTAACATATTAATATAATATTATAGATATAATTATACATATAATTATTTACATAAATGAGCTGAGCTTAAATTTGTTTAGCTAAACAAGTTAAGTTTAAGCTCACAAATGGCAAATCCTTAACAAGTACAGACTCCAGCTTGTATATTTAGGCTCGTTAAAAACCTGACTTGGCTTGAGCTTATTAGTTTGTTAAATGAGTTGAGCCTGAGCTTTAAGAAGCCCGACTCATTTGCACTCTTGCATCAGAGCTTTGACGCTTTGGAAGTCTGAACAAGCTTGTGTCAAACTAATTTCACGAGAGGAGATCAAATGTCCTTTCTAGAAGATGTATTCTTCTAGGATTCTAACTTTCAAGATTCTTTTAAAAAATAAAAAAGTTTTGAACTTTGTGAGGAAACTGGCTTTTGAAATTCGTGAAACAACTATTTGATGACCTTATTTAGTTAAAAAAATTTAGGATAATACCACAAATAATATCTAGATTTTAATAAAATATATAATTAAATATCTAAATTTTGAAATTCATCAATTTGATTCACTAATAATCTTCCCTCTCTTTCTCTTGGATTAATTCCTCTCTCTATCATCCGCCAGAGCTCCTTTCTCTTTCTATATCTCTCTCATTTCGAAAGCCACCAAACCACCTTACCAACTCGACCTCCACAAAAGTTTCCAAACACTGTACAAACACAAACCATTCCCTCGATCCTACAATCAAACCCCACACACGACCTCCATTAGCAAACTTAGAATTCGCCAAGAACTACCGAACAACACCACCACTCGTGACTAACAACTCTACCGAACCCTAACTCAAACTAACAACGAGAAAACCAAAAGCCCACACATGCACACGAAAACCCATCACCAAACACTAACACGGATCGTAGAATCCATAAGCATGATCCCTACCGATCATGAGCCACCCACGCTGAAACCCCGCATGGTAAACCAACACCTTCTATGAACCCAAAACTAACCAAGCTTCCGACTAAATCCTGTGCATTTGGCGGTAAAAGTTTTGCCCCCACAACGACCTACAGTTAAACCCAGATTCAACCCGGACCAATCTTCCAACCCTTGATTGTCTATAGAACCCAATTTTAATGAATAGTTAATGTTGCGAGTGATATCTCAACTTTGACAAAATATGTAATTAGGTATCTGAAATTTAAATTGATCTATTTAATTCTTGAACTTTGAAATTGATCAATTTAGTACCTAAAAAAACTTTTCGTACATATTAGTTGTACCTCCATCAAGTTCCTTTAAATATTAAGTTATTCAGTTTTAAAGTTTTTTAGATACTAACTTGATCAGTTTCAAAGTGCAAATACTAAATTGATTAATTTCAAAATTAATGTACCTAATTGATAATTTTACTTAAATTGCACCATTTGTGACATTACCATTTAATGATTGTTTTCAATTTGCACATATTATTTATATTGTTATTATCAATTATTAATTCTTTTTATTTTTCTATATTACTTTATTTATCTATTTATACTCTTGTAAATCGTTGTAACATCCCTTATATCTAGAGCTAATAATTTAGGACCCGACTTGTGAACTTGGATATAGTGTAGTATGATTATAAAAAGGCTTGGATAAATAAAATTCGACATGAATATTAAATGGGTTAAACCTAAAAACTATATGAATTTAAATGTGTCTAAGTTTAGGTTTAAGATCCAAACATGTTTACAAACTAGCAAACCCATTAAAATATTTATTATTGTTTTGTATCCTTATTTTTTCAAAATATAATATTGTTATATCTAAATAAATTATAGAATTACAAATTTGTCCAAATAAGAAACAAATTATATATATAGGTATAGCATATTATAAAGGGCTAATATCACGCATGCTACCACAATTTCACCTAATTATTCAATATACTCGAACATTATTATGCCACATGTCCACTATAATATATTTTTATTTAATTTTCAAATGAAACTATTTTTATCACTATAATTAGTACTTAATTATTTCTATTATAATGATCAAACTAACAATTAATTAATTTATAAGAAAAAAAACAAAATGTGCTTAAACCTGCTAACTAATGCATGCATCCGACCACCTTTTACTTAGTCCATATATCTTTTAGGCTTTTAGCCACTTTCAAATTTAAACTTGGTTTCTTCAAATGAATCTTATATGGAAGGTTTGTTTTTAATTTTTTACCCACGTGGGACAAAGAATCACGAAAGTTTCATGACAAACTACTGTTACATGAACTAGTTGCTGCACAAATTTGTCGATGGATCTAAAGTTGGTGACCCCATTAAGGACCTACTCGAAATTAAACAATTTGCCCACTGGTCAAAACTCAACATCTCAATAATATACTAGTAGGAAAACATGAATGAATTCAATTACAAAAGTTATCTTCATATAATTTTTTTTTATGAAAAAGAGAAAAATCATTAAAAAAAGCTTTTTTTTTTTGTTAAGAAATCATGCATAACTCACACTTTCTATCAAAACCACTTATATTATTAATTCTATTACTTTCGAATAAAAACAAATGCATATACAAAATCAAAACAAAGCCACCTAAATTGCAAATATGATAAATAATACACCCAATCAAGCAATAGCCATGAAAGATCAGATAATATCATTACCGAGGGTTGTTTCACAAGCATGAGATAGAAGTTAAACAGATCGAAAGCACTAGAAAAAGGAACAATCTAACCTTTGTTTTAACATATAGAGATCTAAAAAGTTTAGGTCTTTAAGAGAGAGAGACAGAGGAGGAGGGGGGGGGGGGGGGGTGGGGAGGGGTGTGGGAGGGGGAGAGAGAGAAGAGAGGAAAGAGAGAGAACGAAAATGCATGCAGTATTAGGATGTTTTAACATAGAGAGAACTACAAAACCGTGCCTTGTTTTTCCAAGCAAAATGGAGGATGATGGTGTCACAAATCAAAATTAGAAGTTCGATGTGAGCAAGATAGATTAATTAAAACGAAAATGTGCTTTGATATTTCCAAAAGGCATATATGTGTGTGTGTGTGTGTAGAGAGAGAGAGATGTCGGATCACATTCCGAGTGCTACTTTTCTTTGATCAAATGGGATTGTGTCCCATGGGTTCATGTTTGTGGATGGTCGTGAGTCTCATTGGAGATGGATGAGTTGATGACTGGAGCTAGAGTCAATCGCAATGGAGAAGAAAGTCTGGGCTTTTAGTTAGAGAGAGAGAGAGAGAGAGAGATGGTGAGAGGAAGAAGATGAAGATCCTAAAAAGAGAGAAAGAGAGGAAGGTGATGAATGTCCCATATTGCATCATTTTAACAACTAATCTAAAGTATAATACAAAATCAAAGAGCCCATATTGATTAAGCAAAGTAACAAGTCTAAGTGGGCTTGTTAGGGAGCTTCTAATGAAGCTAGGCTATTGTATCTGATGGCCCATGTTATTTTTTTAAAGTAACAATTAGTTAATTGAATATTTAAATAAAACTGAGGTAGAATTCATGACATTAGCGCTATTATAAATTATATATATAACATATAATATATATATTTTTAAACAAATAAAATATATAAAATTTAAATATTAATATACAATTGATTTATTTGATACATATATGACATATATACATTTATATAAACAACATATCTACCATATATTGTGTATACTACATATTATATGTATATAGATAAACATACAAATATTACAAAATCTATATGTTCTAAAAACACTATCTATATGTTTATCAAGATTACGAATATAACATATCATATAAACATCTATATTAAGATAGAGATTGTATGCATATAGAACATTTATAAAGTGGATAAATCATATATAATACATGCATGTAACTTATAGAGTACATATAAAGAATGGATTATATAACGTATATCGCTTAAATATATATAAAAATATATATGTGACAAACACACACACATATATATATAAGAAATATTTATAATTATATGTGTGTGTGTATACTTTTCTAAACATATGTAAGACTTATAGGTTGTAAATACATAAATTATATTATATATGTGTATATATATTTATAATTCATTTTTACAGGAAATGAATATTATATATATGTTACAAAATATGTAGTTCATATATAATATAGTTTGTAAATATTATATAAATAAATATATAACTTCAAAAGTATATATAGACTATGAATATGTATAACGTATAGCATATGAATAATCACAAACATATATAATAGATATTTATAATATATATGTGTGTGTATACATATAATATTTTTACTTTTATAAATGTACATATTATAAACATTAATTTACATATGTTATAATTTATTTGTTGCATAGATTGATTATGTTGTATGTGTATAACTAGATGTACCTAGAGTAATAACTATTTGATATAATAATTTTCATGTGGAGGAGGAAATATCTATTATGGATTCCGGAGCTCCTTCTCATTCTTTAGATGACACTAGTAATCGGCACATGAGATGACACCCATTTGATGGCTTTGACAACCGATAAACAACATGCGTATTTCATTCATTACCTTCATCACCTTCATCTGAGGTTCTTATAGTGCAGTCGCATATGCATATATTCCAAGTATATTAGCAAACTAGAAAAGACAGAAAGCATCCGCGATCTCTATTCCACGTACATCAACAGCAAATCCCCTAAAGTATCCTGTCAATAGGCTAGATTTCCTCGGCATTATCACTGATTTAAGGATTCAATCCAAGCTTATTAATAGGTTATGCCTAAATTATGTCTTCATGTTACATTATAGAGTATATAATTCGCTTAACTTACTAAAAATCCTATAAGGTTTTAAGAATGGTTTAAGAAATTTTTTACAACCCTATAAAGTTTAAGGTTGGATTGTAGGTCATAGTTATGACTCGATGAGATATCTAACAAGTCATAGTATAACAAACTTAAAATAATATATATATAAATTTAATTCAAATTCAAATGAAAAGTTCATAGTTTGAAAAAGTAATCTAACTCATGTTTGAAATCTCAATTCCATCTTAAAAAGGAACTATATTCCATTTTATAACTTGATATCATATAATTTAATTAAGATTCAAAGAATTATAGATAAGATGAGGGTTAAAAAAAACGAGAGAAGAAATATCAAGAATAAGAAAAAAAAACGAATGTATTTATATATTTTTCTAAACTAGGTTTATGTTAATATTTTATCTTTGCTTTTCTTAAAATAATGAAAGAGAAAGGTGAGAGAAAAACACCACCATTATTCATTAAGCATAATCATTGATATCTTCACGTTTTGTTTTACTCCACTGCTAGGTCATTAATAACGACCAATGATGAATAATCAAATATGTATGGCTATTGTGATGATATGTATTTTTTATTTATATATTTTAATAAAAGATTCTTTAATAGACGTTTCAAAATTTCTTAAATGTTGAGTCAAATGAGGTGGGACCGGTCAATCGGATACTTTACAAAGCAGGTTTGGCTATGATGATAAAAATCTATAAAATCTAGAATCGAGCTTGCGATATCTATAAAAAAGTAGAGTAGATTTGAATCTTATATGACACGTTCTAAACCTGCATGATTGTATCCTTGTGCATGAAAATGTTGAGTAAAGTTTCCATAGTGAAATTAATATATCAACACAACTTAATATAACTAAGAACTTAAAAAACAAACTTTTGACAATATGATCATGAAAAAATTACTTCTCAAAAGTATTTCTTTTATGACAATTGACTAATCACTTTATAGTTTGATGATATTTTTTTTAGTCTTTCAAAGATAAGGGGTCTGTTTGTTTTGGTTTTTTTTCCGGCAGATACAGACATTTTTCAAACTTTTTTCTAACAAATTATTTATCAAGAATATATATAGATAAAAAAAAGTTGACAGTTCTCATCAAAAGATCAAATAGAACAAATATAAATAAAATTTAGATGCAAATGGGATATATTTTACACATATCATTTTAAAAAAGATACAGATACAGATGAAAAACAGACAATCCAAACAGACCCAAGATATCGGGTTTGAATTCCTCTTTCCATCAGTGAAAAAAAAATGTAATTCTTTCATGGACAATTATAACGTGTTCAAAATCATCCATATATAAATGGCCCTTTCGCTGAATTTTCTAATATACGACCACGTGTGAAGTCTAATGAAAGGATCGCTCACGGTTAGGTGATTCTAAGTCAACTTTCGCATGTCAATGGACCAATCGACATGGTTTCCTCCGTTCACCTATCAACTCTCAGCGTCTTTATGATATAATATTGTGCATTAACAATAAGATATGTTGATACGAAAGGTAAAAGCCACCATACAATTGCTAAATAAACAAGTATCAAGAGTTTTTGCTCTTCCGTATGGGCATCCGTTGCGTAGGCATTTTGTCGTGTGCTTGAACTTGGGCACATCGAGCGAGTGTAGCAAACTTACTTGAATTGAGTGGCATGTTTCCTAGCACTTTCTGAATTTAATTATAATATATCTTTCGTACGGGAATAAGATATCTTTGGAAAAAATTTAAAAATAATATAACTTTGAAGTTTAATCCTTTGCTAAGTAGTAACATCACGTTTACTTTATTCAAATTGAACAAGGCCAGGCTCCTAGCAATTCATTTATTTTATAATTAGGAATATTTTTAGAAAAAAAAATAATTTTTATAAGCAATAATTATTTTTTTTTGTTGAAGGAATAGGGATTTTTATCTATTCCATATTATATAAAATAGGCAATTCTTATGATAGACTTTTTTTACAAACCAAATAAATAAATAACTATTCCGCAGCAATAGAGATAGAATAGCAATTTCATTCCTATTAACCAGACGTAATAAAGTACATGTACTCCTCTTGTCTTCACATAAAAAGAAATTTTGCCAAAAATATGCACGTGCACATCAAACCCTAAATTAAAACTCATGTACAATATGTGCCTTTAATATATACCAACCTTAAGTAGAAAGCACATGTATAACGTACACCTTCAATATATACCAAACCCTAACCCTTAAAATTCTCAAAAAATAATATATGTATAAAATAATTGATCAAAACAAATACAAGTCAATTGAACAATGAAGTCGAGAAATGGGTTTGATTTCGAATTATTGGAGTAAAGGGTCTAAAGAAGAAGACAAGGAGATGTTGAGAATTAGGAGAGACAGAGAGCAAAGTGCATTTTTGAGGCTTAATGTTTGGTGTGTAACATGCACCCTTTTTTATATATCTTATTTCATGTATGTTTTTTGTATATCTTATTTCTAAGCAAAGGTGTATGTAATACATGCATATTCAATATATGGTCGGAGAATAAGTTTGAAGTAAAAGTGGTTGTTGAAGCAATGAGTACTTTGATTTGAAAAACCATAGAGTCGATATGTTGATGATCTCTATCTTAGCATGGGAGTGATTTAGGGTGTAATATACATTTTCTAGGTATAAATGCAACAATTATCTTGAAATATTCCTTTGACAAGCATTATTTTATTGCAGATCACATATGAAGTTGTAACCATAGATGGGAAGGAACAATTTGTAGAACTTGTTCTTGAAAATTAATTAACCTTAAAAGGCATCGACTTCCGGTTTGAGCGCCGTTATCACCTTATATATAAACATCATCAAATATAGAGAGGTTTCTATTGTTGCAAATCAAGCCTAGAAGATATAATTAGTATGCTTTTTATGTCCGATAAGATTATGTTTTAAATCCTATCTAACTAATTTTCATTCTATACATATTGATTTTTTTTTAACCTCTTATAATCTTAATCATTAATTATAAGTAATATCTTCTAGAGAAATAAATTAATGAAAATTTATAAATCGTATACAGAAAGGTAATGTAATATAAAATATTTGTAATGTAAATTTTTGAAAAGCCAGATTATAATAAAATTGGTACTGTTGAAAATTTTGAGTTTTCGTAAACCACAAATGAAATAAATCCTATGATAAATCTAAATTTTGTTAGATTACAACCTTACGATTGCTTTCTTTGCAAGATTGAAAAGTTTAGTGAAAAACTATGCTAGGTTAGGCTTACTCGATTGTTAATTTTCTGATGAGCGACGACTTTCAACTCCTCATCTTGTCAATGCTTTTTTTGTAAGATTTGAAAAGTTTAGTGAATACTATGCTAGGCTAGACTTACTCGTTTATTAATTTTCCGATGAGAGACGACTTTTAACTCCTCGTCTTCACTTCTGGATGCCAAATTTAAATGGGTCTTGTCATCCATCCACATGTATTTGACTAGCTAGGCCTCTAGGCATACCGACGTCATCATCTTAAGTACAAGTTTGCACTCGCTCTTATTTTACAACCTGACATATAATAGGTGCTTCATGTACAATGATTAGCTGTAAACTATAATAGGTACCTACAAAATGAAAATCTCTCTCTCTCTCTCTCTTGCAAAAATATTTAATAGGTAATATTTGTGTTGCTAATTGTAAGAAAATTATTGGTAGCATGATATATATAAGTCACACATGATGTGTGATTATTATCGAAATATTTATCCTTTCTATCACACATGTATTCACTCTTATATAAGATTTTTATGTGGAATTATATGACTAGAGTGGCAAACTCAATTTATTATAAATACAATTATAGTGTATATTTTGAATTTTATTTTAATATATTTTAATAATAATCAAGTTTCCAATCCCTCTTATTATCCATCCTTGTTTTCTTATTTTTAAGATTAAAATATGGGATCATTGAAGTTGGAACTAGGATGCTTGTTCGTGTCTAAAAAGGGATGTGTTTTGTGTGGATGTTATAAACATGTGCATATACTTTCAAAAAGCTAAACACGAGTTTAACTAAACGATAAATAGGTTAAAGGGTTCGAACATGTGTATGATTGTATTATATTTATCATCATTATCTTCTTTTTTCTTTTTTTTTTTTAAGTACCTCTACTTGGAGATATCACCACTTAGTCTAACTCTATCCACAATAACTATTTTGTTAATACAATAAAATCATAATAGATGTTTTACTTTTGTTTTGATAATTACTTCATTTGTTTTTTAGGCATATAGTAGCTATTATACTTTTACTATGTTCCTACTAAATTATAATTCTATTTTCCCTAATCTAAATGATAAAGTAAACGCGCCATAAGAGTTAAACTTCTAGACGATCTTAAACATAAAAGGAGTTAAAACAAATCAATAAACTTGTTTGCATGTAAAATACAAACATGAATATGAACTTAAATAAGTTGTAAATAGGTTGTCTTGTTTAAATTCTATACCTCTCTTTTAAATTTATCACGTCTTAATTTGACAATTTGTAATCTATTGAGGACATAGAAAAAAATTTGACATCATAATGGTGGTATAGCATAATTTGAAAAGTTGGATAATCTCAAACATTCGTGGATAAATCAAGAAAAATCGAAGAATTTGTAAATACTGAAGATCTATTTACGTATACAACTAGCAAACCCAGAACTGTTTGGAATTTCTTCGTATCATGTGCCTTGTCTAGATTCATATTTCAATTTGCCAGCCCCACAACAAACATTCCACATATGACTTACTTCTAATTAATCTTTCAAGAGCGTGACACATTAACTTTTCTTGAATTCCAATAACGATTGCATCTTCGATTTTACTAGGTCCATCAAGGTTTTATAATAATAGTTACTTGAGAATTAAATTTTATATTGCATGAAGAAAATTATAAGGGAGGAAATAAGCATTCAGGATCAAATCAAAATTATATTAAGTAACTCAATTAGAGGATCTTGCTATGGGACATTATAACACAATTAAAATCAATCGATATAGAACATGTTAGTGACCCAGATATTCTATTTGAACTACTTAATTTTAAGTACTCAATATAAGTACATTAGTCTTCTATTTTAACTCCACAAAAGTTTAATCTCTATTTGAACTCGATTCCAAACATTAATTCCTTCACTTATAAGTTTATTAATTATATAGGAATAATTGCAACTTGGTTCTCTTAGTTATAACTTCAAAAGCAATTTTGTATAACCCTAGGATAGTAGTTTAGGAGGTCAAATTAGAACGCCCAATTTGAATTCTTGCTATGGAAATTGGAAACCAGACATTATATAACTCAACATGATCATACGTTTCCTTGTTAATCATATTTTTCCTTTTTTCCTTTCGTCCGACCACACACTTCAAATCCACGTGGAGTTTGATTCAATTAATGCAGCCGTATTCCTAGCTATCTTCTCAAGTCAATCCCACAAGCCCTTTACTCATTCTCATACTGCAGAGAATAAGTCAAAACTTAAAATTAAAGACAATAGTGATGATGGTTTTTAGGGATAATTAGGCTCGAATATGACTTCCATTTCAACAACATGCAATAAGAGAAGCGATTTTGAAATTGGATTACGGCTTTATATGCCTCACACAATTTATAAATATGCTGATACGATAACGTAAAAGCCACCACACAATTGCTAAGTAAACAAAGTATGAGAGTTTTTGCTCTTCCGTATGGGCATGCGTTGCGTAGGCATTTTGACGTGTGCTTGAACTTGGGCACGTTGAGCGTGCGTAGCAAACTTAGTTGAATTGATTGGCATGTTTGACTAGTAGTTTATGAATTTTGTTATAATATATCTTTCGTATGGGAGTAGGATATTTTTGAAAAAATTTGAAAGTAATATCACTTTGAAGTTTAATCTTTTGGTAAGTATTAATATCCCATTTAATTTACTGAAATTGAATAAAGCTGGAATGGAATAATAATTTATTTATATTATATTAGGGATATTTTTAGCAAAAATAAAATGTTTTTCATAAGCAACGGCTATTCTTTTGTTAAAGAAATGATGATCTTTATCTATTCTATATTATATAAAATGGGCAATTCTTATGGTAGAATATTATACAAACCAAACAAAAAAATAACTATTTGGCGGTAATAGAGATAGAATTCCAATTCTATTCCTATTAACCAAACGCAATGAAGTACATGTATTACACTCATCTTCACATAAAAAAGAAATTTTGCAAAAAAATAGGCATGTGCACATCAAACCTTAAATCAAAACTCATGTACAACATGCCTTTAATATGTACCAACCCTAAACGGAAAGCACATGTATAACATGCACCTTCAATATGAAGCAAATGCTAACCCTTAAATTCTTCAAATATATATATTTGTATAAACAATTGATCCAAACAAATACAAGTCAATCGAATAATGAAGACGAGAAATTGGTTTGATTTCATAATACTGGAGTGAAGGGTCTAGAGAAGAAGATAAGGGGATGTCGAGAATTAGGAGAGATAGCAGGCAAAGTGACTTATTTGAGGGTTAATGTTTGGTGTGTAGCATGCACCCCTTTTATAAATCTTATTTCATGTAAGTTTTTAATAAATTTTATTTCTAACTGAAGGTGCATGTAGTACATGCGTATTCAATATTTGTTCTGAGAATAAGTTTGAAATGAAAGTGGTTGTTGAAGCAATTCATATTTTAGTTTGAAAAACCATAGAGTCGATATGTTGATGATCTCTATCTAAGCATGGGAGTAATTTAAGGTCTAATATACATTTTCTAGGAATAAATGCAACAATTAACCTCAACTTTTCCTTTGACAAGTCATTATGTTATCGCAGATTACATATGGCGTTGTAACCACAAATGGAAAGGAACAAGTTGCAAAAGTTGTTCTTGGAAATTAACCTTACTGGGCATCGACTTCTGGTGTGAACATTGTTATCGCCTTATAAATAAAAATCATCAAATATAGAGAGATTTCTATTGATGCAAATCAAGCTTAGAAGATATAATTAGTCTTAGGGCGCAAATGTAACTTAGAAAAATCCCCACATAGGAAATATGTGATTTGTATGAAGGTTATAAGAAGGAAGACTCATTAACCTAATACTTTATAGTTTTAGGTAATACATATGTCAAGTTTATTAGTGTATTTCTTATAAGGTCCATCTGAAGAGTTTTTCCCTGTTGAAGTCTTCCTCAACTCCTAACAATTAGTATGCCTTTTATGTCCGATAAAATTATGTTTTAAATCCTCTCTAACTAATTTTCATTCTATACATCTTGATTTTTTTTTTTTTTTTTGTCTTTTTCCTCTTATAATCTAAATCATTAAATAGGTAATATCTTTTAAAGACATAAATTAATGAAATTTTGTAAATTGCATATAGATAGGTGATGTAATATAAAATGTTTGAATGTAAGTTTTGAACAACTAGATTATAATAAAATTGATGCTGTTGAAAATTCTGAGCTTCACAAATCACAAATGAAATAAATCCTATGATAAATCTAAAATTTTGTTAGATAACAGCTTATCAATGCTTTCTTTGTAAGATTTGAAAAGTTTAGTGAAAAACTATGCTAGGCTAGGCTTCCTGATGCTACTCTATTATTAATTTTCTGATGAGCGACGACTTTCAGCCCTTGTCTCGGCTTCTAGATCCCAAATTTAAATGGGTCTCGTCACCCATCCACATGTATTTGACTAGCTAGGCCTTTAGGCATACTGACACTATCATGACTTAATTAGAAGTTTGCACTTACTCTCATTTTACAACCAACATATAATAGGTGCTTGTGCTTCAGTACAATGATTAGCTATAAAATATACTAGCTACATACAAAATGGATCTCTCTCTCTCTCTCTTCTGGGGAAATATTTAATGAGTAATATTTATAGGATTAGTTGTTAATTATATTTTAATACATAGATGAAATATAAGGTACATAGATTTTAATGAAGGCATAACCACTTTCATATGATCACGTGTTAAAAAATCATTGATAGTTATCTATCATCTATATATCACATGTGATGTGTAATATCTATCAAAACCTTTATCTTCTCTCTCACACATACACTCACTCTCATATAGAACTACATGTGGAATTATATGACTAGAACGGCAAACTTAACTTATTATAAATACAATTATAGTATAATTTTTTTATTTTATTTAAATATATTATAATAATCAGTTTTTCATTCCCTCTTATCCATCCTTGCTTTCTTATTTTTAAGATTAAAATATGGGATCATCGAATCTGGAATTAGGATGCTTGTTCGTGTCCAAAAAGGGATGTGTTTTGTGTGGATACTATAAAAATGTGCATGTACGTTCGAAAAGCCAAAGACATGGATTTGAGCATGTGCATGATTGTATTATATTTATTATCTTTTCTTAAGTGCCTCTATTTGGAGATATCAGCACTGAGTCTAACTCTATCCATAATAACTATTTTGTTAATACAATAAAATCATAATAGATGTTTTACTTTTGTTTTGATAATTACTTCATTTGTTTTTCGGCATATAGTAGCTATTATACCTTTACTATGTTCCTATTAAATTAAGATTCTATTTTTCCCTAATCTAAATGGTAAAATAAATGGGCCATAAGAGTTAAACTTCTAGAACATCTTAAATTTATAAGGAGTTAAAACAAATCAATGAGCTTGTTTGCATCTAAAACACAAACATGAATATGAACTTAAATAAGGTGTAAATAGGTTGTCTTGTTTAAATTCTATACCTCTCTTTTAAATTTATCACGTCTTAATTTTCCCCAATTTAAGCCTATGAAATACCATCATGTGACAATTTGTAATCTATCGCGGATATAGAAAAAAAAGTTGACATCATAATGGTGGTATAGTATAACTTAATCTGTTGGATAATGTCAACCATTCATGGATAAATCAAGAAAAATCGAAGAATTTGTAAATACTGGAGATCCATTTACGTGTATAACTAGCAAACCCAAAACTGTTTGGAATTTCTTCGTATCATGTGCCTTGTCTAGATTCATATTTCAATTTGCCAGCCCCACAGCAAACATTCCACATATGACTTATTTCCAATTAATCTTTTGGGAGCGTGCCACATTATCTATTTCTTGAATTCCAATACCAATTGCGTCTTCAATTTTACTATGTCTATCAAGGTTTTTTAATAATAGTTACTTGAGGGCTAAAATTTATATTGCATGAAGAAAATTATAAGTGAGGAAATAAGCATATAGGATCAAATCAAAATTATATTAAGTAATTCAATTAGAGGATCTTGCTATGGGACATTATAACACAATTAAAATCAATCAATATAGCACATATTAATGATCCAAATATTCTATTTGAACTACTTAATTTTAAATAAACAGTATGAGTACATTAGTCTTCTATTTTAACTTCACAATAGTTCAATCTCTATTTAAACCTGATTCCAAACATTAATTCCTTCACTTATAATTTTTCTATAAAATATATTAATTATATAGGAATAGTTGCAACTTGGCTCTCTTAGTTATAACTTCAAAAGCAATATTATACAACCCTAGGACAGTAGTTTAATTAGGATGCCAAATTAGAACGCCTAATTTTAATTCTTGCTATGGAAATTGGAAACCAGACATTATATAACTCAACATGATCAAACTTTTCCTTGTTAATCATATATTTCCTTTTTTTCCTTTCGACCGACCACACACTTCAAATTCACATGGAGTTTGATTCCTTTAATGCAGCCGTATACCTAGCTATCTTCTTCAGTCAATCCCACGAGCCCTTTATCCATTCTCATACTGCAGAGACTAAGTCAAAACTAAAAATTAAAGACAATAGTGATGATGGTTTCTAGGGATAATTAGGCTCGAATATGACTTCCATTTCAACAACATGTAATAAGAGAAGCGATTTTGACATGGGGTTACTGCTTTATACTATATGGTTCACACTACAATCCAAGCTATATAGTGATAAAAAAAGGATTAATTACCAAGGATAATGAACTGGATTTATCGACCTATGATGTGTTACGATCCCTGGTAAGAGAGCCTTGTTGTTGTCGATCTCCAAACACTTGGTTAACTAGGTTATAGCTGTTGGCACCCGACGTCGATGCTACCGGGGATAAGCCATGCGTGTGCACCCCTTCATAGGTGACTCGAAGATCGCCTGGCTCCTCAGGGGACCACTCAACCCTCTTCTTTGCATTGCAATTTTGCCTTTGACATTTATAGTAGCTTCTATTCCGACATAAGAAAGGTACGTACAATTAATATGAGGTTTTATGACATGGTCCATACAAGAATTTATATTTGGACTTTATATTTTCATAACTATATAACTCAAGAGAAATACTTCTAAGTAATGCATGCCACATATAATATATATGAGATAAACAAATATCGATTATTTTTAATACATAATTATATTTATAAATAATTAATGATAATTATTTTAAAAATTATACACTATCTATTCAGTCTATATAGGTTGTTTTGTGAGTATTTTTCCATGACTCCACTCAAGCTGAATGGTGACAAAAAACCATCAAACCCTTGCACATGTTTCGCGACAATGAACTACTTGTATATACACTTCAATTAAGATCAATATGAGTGAAGACCCACAGCCACCAACAGTTGGACAATGAAATTCACAATTAAAAAGAGATGTCGACATATAGCTGCTTGAGTTCATATATACATATAGTATATGTATAGCCCATATTCATTACAGGCGACAAACTTTATTTGTAATACATGTGTGTTCCATCAAACATTCAGATCCACTAGCAGCATCTATTATTTACTTTCTTTTTTTTTTTTTAATTTTGGGATAAAACGGTTAATCAATATTAAGTGATGTAGGTAAAAAAAACCAACAATAGATAATTTTGTTTGCTTACATCTCATCAAATTGTTATTGAAATAGTTGTTTAGTGACCACTTGAAGCAATTTTGGTTTTATTATCATTGAAATTATAACAAGAAAAGTATGGATGATTCATTACAAGAGGAAATTAAAAAAAAAAAAGAATTAAGAAGCAAAAATTAGCACAATAACTTACCAATTTTTTGGAAGTAAATACTACAAAAAATTCTTTTAATAGCGGTTTAAAAGAGTTGGCGCTATAGCATGAAAAATTTTGTTGCAATAGATATTTACTAAAAATATACAATCTATGCTACCACTGCAACGAAATGAAAGAATCCTTTTAGCTTGTGCATTTCCATTTCCATGTACTTGGTGAAGAATCATTAGTGATATATCTTGATTTAATTCTGGGCTGTGGTCATACATGGACAGAAGAATATAATGACAATAATATACATATATTAACAAACATTATCAAGTACCTGAATTTACCAATGCTTCTGATGAATTTTTGGCCATATTTTTTCCATTCATAGCGGTCATTTGGTAAGTCCACTCGGTTGCCTCCTTGATCCATCCCCTCACCTTCATTAAAACAAATCAAATTAGAGATGCTTCATTCATTTATATAATCTTAGGGTGTAGAGAGGAGAGAGAGAGAGAAAGGAAGAAGGAGATTCAAATAAGACTGCACTTGTGCGTAACATTGGTGGACAAATCCAACCAAAACGTTATTCAGAATTGTATATCATGGATAAAATTCTAGTTAATCATAGCAAGATTAGTACAGTGGAAAGTTTAGATATATAAAATTAGACCCAACAATATTTTAAATTAAGATATCCATAAATCATGATGACATAAAGGGTAATTTTTTGCATACAATATGATGTACTTCAAAGAAGAAGGGGAGAGAGAGAGAGAGAGAGAGAGAGACTAATCTCTCTACAACCCGGATCTAGCTAATTTCGACTAAATTAATAACTTTAGGGTAAATGAAAAGTAAATCTAAGATTAATAATCTCACCAAAAGTAAAGTATTCAAGTGAGATTTGCCTAGGACTAATTAACTTGTTGCTAAAGTTGGGGCAACTTAGTACGCATAAATATGGACGAGGTTTAAGGTTTTTAATCTTGTCGTCGGCTCAGTTCCAAGAAACTACAAGCAAAAGATGAGGAAAAATGGTTGAAAGCAACTTCCGCATGTTACTGAAGATAATATATAAGGATATATTCTTACTTTCTTACTTTCTTTCTTTCTTTCTTCTTCAAATGGATAGATTTTCCAAGAGAAAATGGAAATGGGAAAGAAGTTGGAAAAAATGAGGAAGTAGACATCAGACAAGCATGGTGGCTGCTGCTCCGAGAGGGGAAGTTTCTCGTACGTTTGCTGTGTTTACACCTCCCAATAGCTGAAAACCTAATTTTTTATGCATCAATATCAAACTAAAAGCGTCAAAAAGGTGAAAGAGGGCCTTTTGGGACTAGAAAATGAAAGAGAGTGAGACAAATGTCATTTATCTGGAAACGAAAGAAAAGATTAATTTTATATCAAAACATAATCGTAATTACTGAAATATTTAATAGATTAATTATCATATTTGTTTCATTATTAGATGATAAATTAGACAATTCTATTGTTCAAACCCTAAAACTTCCTTGAGTATATAAATATGGTGAAAGATACATATCAATCATGTTTGAATAAGATATAAATATGGGTGTTTAAAAAAAAAAAATGTCATTTATCTTATCACAAGTTGAAAGAATCTTGACCATGATTTTTTTTTTTTTTTTTTCCTCCTAAAACGCATGCCAATGGAAAAATAATCTCTTAACTGAATGATTTATTTTATCTTAAAAAGCAGCTGCATGACTTGAAAACTATTAATTATCTCATTACTCTTGCATTGTGAATTCGCTGAATCAATCATGAATATTATAAAGTAAATATAGTCCGATCTACCTAAGCATGGAAATTTATAAAATTATAAAAATATAGAAGATGGTGACTGACATTGAAGGGGAATCCTATTTTCAACTTTGCTGCACGGTTTGCTATATTAAAGAAAACATTGTTGCTGTGTGAAAAGTGGAAACTGAAAAGTAACAGTGAAGGAAGCCAGTTGGATTCATGCACGTGTTGGTTGGCTTGGGTTCTTGGAAATTTGGTGGCTCATTAACCTGACCATCAAGTAAAATATGAGGATTTCTTAAAAATATATATTAATCACAGAAATTATTTAAATTTAATATATTATATTACGATATTATTATTATTTATAATTTTAACTACGTTAATAGAAATTTATTAAAAGTATAAATCTAGAAAATCTAAAAAGAAAGTTAGTTTAGAAGATCTATCCCTATAGGTAATGTTTCTATTGGTTGGGATGTATAAATATTAGTTATGTTTAAAAATATAAAGACAATAATGCATAATTTAAAAGGGAAAAACTAAATATTTTATAGGCACCATACTAAATTTTATTGATACTTATTTGCTTATTACACTAGTGGAAAACTTTTATAGTACTAGATAACTTAAAGAAAAATAGTATTATATAGAAGATATCATATGAAAAATGAGATAAATTCTCATTTTATAAGATAACTCAAATATATTAGATAATTCAAACTTTTATAATATTTTTAAAATGTATTTATGTATGCCAAATCAAATAATAAACAAGAATAATACAAAAATTATAATTTAATACTATAAATATCAAATACGATATAAATAAAATGAGTATTCTATTCCTTATATTATATTGTCAAGCTTTGCCATGGCGATGCAGTTCGTATAACCTAACCCTACCATTATATTTATATATAATTGGATGAAGTCAGCAGCTTTTTATGCCTATGCTGTACAGCCTATACTGAGAACACAGCACAGCAGCCAGCTTGATCCGATCCGAAAGGGGGAAGGGAACGAGTGAAGAGGAAAAAATGAAAGGGGTTAGTCGTGGGGTCGTGCATCAGCCGTCAACTGCAGAGTCAGGACAGGTGTGAGGGGGCTCCGGTTCAGCTGAGTGGGGATGAAAAATAGAATACTGCCCAGGTCCAAAGTCCCAGACAAGACAAAGCTAAATACTGACGTGCTCGTTCTGACGTCATTCAGCCATTAACGACTAATTTACCGTGCTACTTCCGGCACCTACTTGTACAATGGTCCCCAATTTACGGCTTGGTTTACCGACAACCCATTGGCCTTTATCACTGCAAGAATTAAAATTTGAGGAGGGAAGTAATTGTCAGAATAGGATATCTAACTTTTATAATTTGTTAAAAGTTTTATAAGAATTTATCTTATAAGATTGAGGATCAAATTTAAAAAATCATTTTATGATCCTAAAGGTTTAAGATCGGATCATGATTATGACCTAGTCAGAAACTCGGCAACAAATATATATAATGAAATTTAAAAAAAAATAATTCAATTCAAATAAAAAAAAAATCATGAATTTTTAAGACTCTTTCTTTCAACTCATATATATTGTGATATTATCTTTGAAGCTTAACTCCTAATTATTTATTTATTTAGATTAAACTAATATTCGTAATGTATAATACATTATATTTTTTTATTATGTTACGTGTGAAAAATCAATTTTCACAAATAATATGTTAATTTTTATTTGAAGAAAGAGAGAGATCTATTTTTTAATATAATTTGAAGATATTCTTTTTTATTTTAATAACTTGATTTGGATTTTGTTATTTATTTTTTGGGTTAAACCAATTTTTTATTTGAATTATATGTTTAAATTATTTTTAATTGGGTCCAACTTGTTAAAAACCTTATAGGGTTTGACCTTATAAGGTATATGATCGAGTTTGAGAAATCTTTGTATAACCCTTAGGGTTTAGGGTTGGGTCACGGGTCACGGTTATGACCTGATGGGAAACCTGATAACCAAAATATAATGAAATTTAAAATAAAATAATTCAATTCAAATTCTAAAGAAAACTCTTGAATTTTCAATAATCTTTCTCTCTCAACTCATATTAGTTGTGATATAATTTTTCAAGCTCAACTCCTAATTATTTATTTATCTAGATTAAACTAATATTCATAATGCATAGTACAATATTTTTTTTTCTTATGTTACATGTAAAAGTTGAATTTTCACAATAATATGTTAATTTCTACTTGAAATGAGAGAGAGAGAGTTTTTTTTTTTATATTATTTGGAGATATTCTTCTTTATTTTAATAGCTTGACTTGGATTTCATTATTTATTTTTTAGGTTAACTAGTTTTTGTTTGAATTATATACTTACATTATTTTTAACTAGGTCAAACAGAGCAGGAGGGTCGACCCAATACCCTATAAGGGAAGGTTTGGGTATAGTGATAAAAACCTTATAGGTTTAGGATCCGATTTGGAAGACTCTATAGGGAAGTAGGTTGGGTTAGAAACTTATATATTCTGTCCCAAACCCGGTTTGGTTGCATTCCTAAATTTGATTTAATGTCATAATTTACACTTCAACTTGATGTCTTTTTATGATTATACGCTTGAAGTTGTAAATTGTCAATTTATGCGTCATCTTACTGCGATTCGTTTTTTTGTTGGAACTTCATTTATTAACAAATAAGAAAGAAATAAACCTGAACTCTTTCCTATTTCTTCCCTAATTTCTTCTTTTCCCTATGCTTTTCTTTTTCTAGTTATGTAGATTGTATATCTAGGGTAAATCCAAGCCAACCCAAGTTTTTTATTTATTTTTCAGTGCACAGCTTCATCTTCCTTTCCAATATTTTTCTATTGGAGCTTCTCTCATTGCTTTTATCGAGCATAATGATGCGAATCGAGCTTTAATGAGTTCAAATATGCAACGTCAAGCAGTTCCACTTTCTCGAACCGAGAAGTGCATTATTGGAATTGGATTAGAACCCCGGGTAGCTCTAGATTCAGGGGTTACCACTTAGATATTTAGTTGCTATTATTTTTATCTCGTTTCTTTCTACTAACTGCTGTTACTCTATCATCACGGATAGTCAATGATAATAAGACACTTGTAACGTTTTATTTTATAATATATACTAATGTCAAATTATATTGCCACATCACCAAAAAATCTGCATCATCAATGCAAAGTAAAAAAAAATAGAATATAAACAATAGCAACTAAATATTCGCATATCACCAAAAAAATCTGCAGTTAAGTAACTTACTTTCAAATGAAGAGCACAGAGCCATCCAGAGCATGCCAATTCCAAGTCCAAGTGTAGAGGATCGCCTTGTTTGGCCCTTTAATAGGAGGGGGGAATGCACAGCCAAGTCGGTATATCACCTGCTGCACAAGGAAAGGAACCTGTATAAGCAAGAAAAACCAACCTCCTCCATTCAAGTGGATAGAAACACTTGGAAGCAAATATGGGGTCATAGTTCTTTACCGAAAATTAGTCATTTCCTGTGGAGGATTTTGTCAAATGTGCTTCCAGTGATGGGTAACCTATACCAAAGACGAGCTTCCAAATCCAAGCAGTGCCCTTTTTGCAGTGAGGAGGAATCAGCTGAACATGCCATACTGTGTTGTAGTTGGGTCACTTGCGTATGGTTCGGGGTCCTAGGGCTACGGTTTGAAAGGAATCAAATTAGCTCTTTCAATCAATGGTGGGAAAACCTAGTAGGGTTGGGTAGGCTACTAAAGAAGGAAGGAAAGTGGAAGGTAAAAGAAATTGGAGAGGTTGCATGGGGGATATGGAAAGAAAGATGTGATGCGATCTATAATCATAGATTTCCAAACCCTAACTCAACAACTCATCGAATTAAAGCAAGACTGAAAGAGATGCTGTACCTGGATGTAGAGGATCAGGAGGAAGGAAACTTGGGGAAAGCCACAGATGCCATGGAGACGAGCGCATCTGGAGCGGCGAATATCCCATCGGAGAATGGTGACAGAGAAGGGAGACGAGGGTCTGAGCTGGAGTGGGTAGGTCATGAGCGAACGAGTTCGGCTGGAGCTTCTGATTTCACGAATCATCGGGTGGAGCAGGACTCTTACGAACGATCTGGGAGGCATCAATCTCCAAATCCACGAGTGGCCCAAAGGCTTAATTTCAATGGAGGTCCAATCATTAGACTGAATTCGGATGGGTCTTGGACAGGTTCTAAGGAGATAGGGGGAATTGCTGTTGTGGCTAGGAATCAGTCCGGTCGCTTAATTGGGGGAGCCTCGGAGATGAATTATTTTCCTTCTGCTGAAGCTAGCGAAATTGCGGCCCTAAATTTGGGCCTTCGTTTAACTAAGGAAAAAGGATGGAGGAATATCCGGTTTGAATCGGACTGTTTGCAGGCGGTCCGAGCTTTCAAAGGCCAGCAAGATGGGCTCCATTGGTCTTCTAAATCTTATTTTGATGAGGGCTCGGTTTTGTTAAATTCGCTGCAAAATGTATCTATCTCCTTTGTCTTTGTTAGAAGAAAAGCAAATTGTATTGCTAATTGGGTAGCTTCGATGTTTAGGAGGAGAATGTGTCCGTTTGATTGGTGGATCTCCACCCCATTCTCACTCCAAAAGCTACTTTTGCGTGAATGTTCTGGTCGAACTGATTTATCATGTCATATTCCCGACAATGGGTAGTTTATTGAATGAAATGGGTTGATCTTTGGTCAAAAAAAAAAAAAGTCCAGCATGGATCGAGGAAGGGAAAACGACGTCGAATGATGTATAACCACTGGATATTGAATATTAAATTAGCATTAGATAGATAATTTTAAATATAAAATTTTTCCAAGTATAGAGGACATAACTTACATAGTGATTTAACTATTACCCCAAATTAGGCTGATATGTGACATTGTACCATGTAGATCGCACAATTAGTCAATCAACATCTTGTGTAATATTTTATACATGGGGATACCGTTTACTTAGATAAATAAATAAATATTTGAAAAGTGTAAAATTTTTTCCTTGGTATTATTCTTCTAATTTACTCATGAAAAAATATATATATTAAATTAGTATTTGACTTTATTTATTTCTTCAATTGACCACTAAAAATCTCAAAGTTTCAATTTATTACAAGGTCTAACTTTTTTGAGCTCATCTAACTGCATTGGTTAACTTTGTTAAATGTTATTAGTACGGGTGAAATTTCAGCCAATGGAATGTGCCACATGTCATAGATAATATATTTAACTTCAAAATCACACGTAAATATATAATCTCAAGTTTGTCCATAAAATATAAAGATAAAAACAAATAAAATTCCAATTATACAAAAATATTTTATGAGAAATATTATAATAAACAAAAATAAACATGTTCTTGAAACTAAAAAGATAATTAAAAAAAAGGAAAGAAGAATATCCTTCAAATATAAATTATAGTATTTCTATTTTAACTTGCTTTTTTCAGTCAGTTCAATTTGACACTAGCAAAAATAGATTCTAGTCAAATCATCTCCTTCAATTTCCGAATGGAATAAAAACCCAAAACTTCCTGCTTTTGGAATACGAAAGTAATGCTAAAGATATTTAATTGGAATAATGTCGTGATTTACATCTTAATCTTGTGTTTTTTTTAATTATATATCTAAAGTTTTTAATTTACGTTCACATCATTTGTCAAGTTTAATGGTATTTTTCTTTTCAATTTTCCTTTTTCCTTCCATTACGGATTTTTCTTTTCAATTTACGTTCACATCATTTGTACCGTCTCAATTTGATTATATTGCCATTTTTCAAGTGATGTTAAACTTTTTAGGTTATGATGCATATTGCCATAGTTTTGTTTCCTCGTAGAGTTAAAATAATGTTTTTATGGGATTTAAATAATAGTCCGTAGAAGAACTTTAGAGGCAAAAACCTAGAGCTTAGTGGTTCCTATCCTGGTAAGAGCGGGGAATAAAGGAGACAGCTGGATTCATGCACCATAAACCTACATGTAGCCAAGTAGGCCCAATACAATTATATATTACATAGTACAATGAAAAATCCCAAAATCTTACGACATAAGTAACTCTATTTGTTTGACTATTTCTGAATCATTTTGATATAATTTTGTTATTGTGTTTAAATTAATATTTGTTAAAAAATTATGATTTTACTTATAAATTAATTAAATATAATTAATACTAAATCAATATCGATATGATACAAATAAATTATATATACTGATGAAATACAAATATAGATACCAACAAAATCTGACCATCCAACCAAGTCCAATAAGGGTTCCACAGGTTTTCTATTAATCAAAGGGCAACTTTCTTCTATATTATATACTATGTTACTATGTACCGGTCGGAAAAAAAAAAGGAAAAAGAAAAAGAAATCAATATTACGCATTGTAATAGATTTTTCTCGTGACAATTTAAGATGAAACTAAAGGAGAAATATAGATGAAGGAATTATTTAGGAACCGAAAATGATAAAAGAGAATGAATTGATGTTTCTGAAAATTAGCAGTTCAACTCTTCAGTAATCTTCCATTGGAACCCATGATTTTATATAAAATCAAGAGAAAGCAATTGGTTAAATGACTGATTGCAGACTATTTCTGGCTTGAAGTTTCATGATGTGTATCAAAACTCTTCAGGAACAAGAAATTTGACTAAAGTTATGGTGCATTCCGATTATTTGTTACTCCTCTATATTTGTGCGTATATCTAAATTTTATATATAAAAGTGTTTAATTTATAATTATATTTTATTTGTATTTGATCCATTTGATGTTTTCATGAGAACTGTCATATATTTTTTATCTATATATATATATATATTATAGACAATTTGTTAGAAAAAGTTTGAGAAAAAGTGTCTAGTGTTTGCCATCTATCGGATGTCAAACGGATATATCCATATAAATATATGTGTATATTTCTTCTTTAATTAGATATATTAAAGTATAATTTATTAAGATATAAGGATATATATTTTTTACAATTTACTCACAATCATAATTTTATAGTCTATCCTAAAACTATGGGTTCATTATACTCTAAAGGTTGGCGAATGAGAAGCTGATTTATTATGTATATATTAGCTTGTAATAAGTCGTCTGGGTATACGATTTCTATGTACATTTTTCGCATCCACTTAAATGCAACTTTAAGTACAGACTACAGATAGTCAAAAAGCAACACTCTTTCGTCGCAGATATATATTTGTGTGGGTGTCTATCATTAGCTCAAGTCATTTTTCCTTTAGTCTGTGCAACTTGTCTAATCACAGTGGAGAAAGAAGCAAGACAATGTAATTGTTTGGGTAAATGTGAAATGTATTATATGAATTTTGAACGGAAATTTTTTAATTTAGTATTAAACTTTAAAATGATTAATTTAGTATTTAATCAAATTTTTTGTAATTACTTTTATTACTTTAACACCGTTTGCTTTATTTGCTAATGTAGAAATGACAACCAATAATTAAAGTTCTACTATTTCCTTTGGTGCCATCTACCACTAATAGGCTACTTCTTCTATGTTAGTAAATATAACATACAACATTAGGTGAGGAAGTAAAATAGTTATAAAAAATTTAATTACTTATTAAACTAATCACTTTAAAGTTTAAGTACTAAATTATATTTTCATTCAAATGCCAATTTGACATTTTTCCTAGTTTTTATTCCCCTTGAACTTTCTCTTCACTATCTTTCATATTCTCATAATCTTTTTTATCGCATTAGTTAAATATTGATTTGATTTTCTTGTCAAACTTAAAATGGTTTTATAACCCAGTTAGTCTTTGTTATGACTAGAAGAAGTGACAAGGACTAACACAAAAACATTATAGAGTATAGCTTTTAACTGTAAAAAATTAAAGTGAAAACATTGCATTGAATCAAAATCAAGGTAGCATTAATCATGAGTTTCATGAAAATCTTTATTCATTGTCTTCAAGGAGCACCGCAAATTCTTTACCTTTGTTAGAGCATTTGGATGCACAACCATAATTCCAATTCCCAACCTAGGGTTGAAAGGCATCGATGCAATAGTGATTGATATTGATTTCTCTTTATAATTTGTCAACTTCATGTTAGATTGCTTCACATTGCATTTACCTTTTTATGTGTCAATTCAAGACTCTTCTTTAACATCACTTTTGTTGAAAAAAATTAAAATTAAATTAATTAATTAAAGTTAAAACATAGCTAGGCTTGTTTACACGTACATGCATGCATGCATATTGTGAAAGCTATGATGCAATTTTTTTAAACCGATTTTAAGCTTACTTATCCAGCTATTTTCTCTTTAATCCTTTTACGCACAATTACAATAATAATAATAAAGAGATAAGAGAATGAGAAGATTATTATACCACATTTAACGTGAAGTTCGGCCTACCCTTTAGTCTCCACGTTCCACAAATTACCTCATTCAATAAGGAGTTCGCACAATTCATTCATCACAAATAATTACCTCACAACAAAGGACTTCACATTGCCTCAATAGAGGATTTCACTCAATGTATCGACATGAGGACTTCACAAATTGTCTACACACATGTGGGACTTCACACAAGTGCCTTAACATAGAAGACTTCATCTATTGCCTCAAACATATGAGGAGTTCACTAAAATACTCAAATAAATATGTCAATAATGTCTTGCAATATTAACTCACTAATGTCACGAATGGCACTATTTACTTAACAAATGCAAGCACAAAATGAGAGAGTATTTTTATGTAATATATAAGTTAGGCTCTACTCTCTTCTAAAAATCACCCTAAAATATTATGTATATATATGCTCTAAAAACATAAACGTTCACCCTCAAAAGAACCTCCAATAGTTAATTTAAAAGTTTTGCAATTGCTAGTTTTTAAACTGTTGCACCCTAAACTCATTGTGCCTCAATTTTACCCTCGACCAAGATCTCGCCAGCTTTAAGACTTAAGCTTGTCGAGTGTTGGTTTTGAGCTTATCGCGTCTTAATCATTTAATACGTCAAGTCCTTGACTGACCCGTAGTTAAGTCTGTGCACAAATAAATTTGTTCCTACAAAATCTGCATAGAACACCATACAAACACAAGCACAATAAAGCTTAAAAAACAAGTTTTGCTTATTAAATGTAACTTAACTAAGTTGAGAAACATTTGTGTAATGCATTTCTTATCAAAATAAGACTGTGACCACCATTGGTTCATCAATCTCCTCATTTTTTTATGAGCAACTTAGCACTCCCCTTCAATTAAGCATTCGGGTAAAAGCTCACTTGTAGAAGATGTAATGCTCAATTAAGGGTTTCTAAGCTATATGTAATGAATAATTTATTAAATGCAACTTAACTCCCTTAGTTAAGCATTCTGGGTAAAAGTTCATTTGTAAGATATGATGCTTAACTAAAATATTTAAATTACATTTAATAAACAACTCATTGTTAAGGACACAAAAACACGCAAGCCCAGTGTTTTCAAAACCTATAGACATTTCTCTAAAATGCAATTAAACATTAATCTAAGAGACCCGCTCTGATACCAATTATTAAAAAAAAAAAAAAAATTCGAGTAGGCTTGATTACATGCACATGCATATTGCAAAAACAAAAGCTACAAGGCGGGTTTTTAAATCAATTTTAAGCACATTTAACCAACCATTATCTCTTCAATCCTTTTATGCACAATTACAACAACAATAATAAAGAGATAAGGGAAGGAGAAGACTACACCAGATTTAATGTGGAGTTCGGCCTACCCCCTAGTCTCCACGGTCCATAAATTGCCTCATTGAATGAGGACTTCACACAATTTATTCATCTCAAACAATTGCCTCATAATAGAGGACACCACATTACCTCAACAGAGGACTTCACTCAATGTCTCCATATGAGGACTTCACAAATTGCCTACATACATGTAGGACTTCACGTAAGCGCTTCAATACATTGAGACTTCACCTGTTGCCTAAAAAATAAGAGGACTTTACTAAAATACCCAAATAAAATATATGCATAGTGTCTTATAATATTAGCTCACCAATCTCACAAATAGTACTATTCACTTAACAAATACAAACACAAAATGAGAGAGTATTTTTATATAATATTTACAAGTTAAACTCTACTCTCTGCTAAAAATCACCCCAAATCATTCTGTATATATATGCTTTAAAAAAATAGTCGCTCATCCTCAAAAGAACCTTCAATGGTTAAATTTAAAAGTCTATAATGGGTAATTTTTAAACTGTTGCACCCTAAACTCACTGTGCCTCAATTTTGCCCTCGACCAAGTTTGTAATCTTTGATTTCATCAAGCCTAAGTGTTGAGCTTGTTGAGTGTTGGTTTTGAGCTTGTTGTCCTAACCATTTAACACGTCAAGCCTTCAACATGACCTGCAACTAAGTCTCTGCTCATATAAATTTGTTCTTGTAAAATCTACAGAGAACAACATACAAACACAAGCACATATATGCACAATAAAACTTAAAAAAAAAACACAAGTTTTGCTTATTAAATGTATCATAACTAAGTTGATGAACAATTGTGCAATATATTTTCTCATCAAAATAAGATTGTAACCATCCTTGGTTCATCAACTTTCTCCATCAATAATACACATAAGAAAAGAAGACATTTCAAGATTTTATGGTAAAGACTCAATTTTAGAGGTGCTTAAAGTTAAGATTTTCATGGACTACTACCATATAGGAGACAAGTAATATGCAAAATTATCATTCTTTTCTATGAGAGATAGCTCCAATGTAGTAAAAGTGTATGGAGGAATTAAATCAACTTAAATAAGTGATCATTTTGTTAATGCAATAATCATAAGATTTAGAATTTGAGTATGATTAGATAGAGGACAAAATTTATACATTAGATGTTGTGCATCAAGATAATGAGGTTGATGATCTTGCAGAAAATGTTCGGGATGCATATCTAAATACAAGTAAAGTGAAGCCTAAGATTCTAAAGCATGTGCTTTTGAAAAAGTTAAAGTGAATATTGGCGTCCAAGAGTTGTGAAGCTATTGTCACCACATCTACTATGGAAGAAGAGCAAACCTCTACTTCCATAGAGGATGCGATAAGGGTTGGAGATAAGATGGAATTAAAACTTCAAACTTCAAAGCAACCTAGTCTTTTTAGATTTTTTGTTGTGAAAGGAGAAAATTTCCATCAGTCCTTTTGATATTCCTCAAACTTTTGAACCTAAAAAGGCTAATAGTAAACCAAAAGAAATTGAAGATTTTATAGAAGTATCAAGGGATCTTAGAACCGTCATGTAGAGCCTAAAGCTACTTGGCAAAAAGATGTAATTGACATTGAGAAGTTTTCTCATAAAGGTGGTGAAGTTGGGACAAACCTTTCCATAGAAAGGGTACATGAGAATTTTTTCTTGATTTTTCATGGATTGACTTAACGACTTAATCTCACAAAAAAAAAAAGCTTACTACCTATGGGTCTGTTTGGATGGTCTGTTTTTCATCTGTATTTATATCGAAACGGTATGTATAAATACATCTAATTTGCATGTACATTTTATCTATATTTGATCTATTTGACCTTTAAATGAAAACTGTCAACTTTTTTTATCTATAACTATTTTTTATAAATAATTTATTAGAAAAAAAAGTCTAAAAAAGTGTTTGTATTTGTAAGGAAAAGCTAGCAAACAGACTCATATCTTTTGACATGGATAGTTGGCATTTTTCAATAGTCCCATGGTCATCATTATCAAATAAAGGGCATTTTTAGCTGGGTGTTTGCAGTCCAAAAATGTCTTTTATTCGGGATAACAAGGACAAAAATTAGGTTGCTCATATAACCATATTCCAAGGTTGTTACTGTAGCTAATCAACTAAAGATTATGACATATGAGTTTACATATTTGAACTGGCAATTAATAAGTAACAAAAAATTGGCTCAAAATCATAACTTAAGAATCATAAGTGAAATAATTTGAGCACTAATCATAGGTTAAAGAATTCAAAAACTGTTTAAAATTAATTCATGTCCAATTAAGGCCAAAATAATCTAATTCTTCAAAAATTCCATTTTTGCTCTAAATTGAGAATCAAAATTTTTGAAAATGCAAAAACATTTCAAAAACACTTAAACAAGATAAATTAGAGTCTAAAAGTATTTCGGATAATAATTTTACATGAGTATTAAATTAGCATATAGTCAAAATTGGAATATTTGTAAACAAGCTCTTGAATTTGTGCCACCTGGCATAATCTAACAAAAGAAGAAAACCTTAGCATTATTCCTCCAATACCGTTACCCTTTCTTTCCCTTCCTTCCTATATTCTTTTTGTTTCTTCTTCGATTTACACACTTGAAAACTCTCTTTGATGGAGCTTAGTAAGTAAGCCCCTAAAACCCTAAAGCCTAACCTTCTTGAAAGACTCTAAGCTACCCCTATAGTAAAACTCTGGTTTAAGGTAAATAATTGGTGTTTTGAGTAAGTTTTAGTATGTTTCTAGGTCCCTAATGACACTTAGTGATGTGGATTTGCTTGATTCAGTTAGGAAGCAAGAAACATTCTTACGGACCAATTGAAGTGGTGGTCAATTGGAAAAGTGAGATTGGGAGTAATTCTTCGACTTAGGAAATGCTCACGTAAGTTTCTTCAAGTGAATAATGGTGTATGTTGATGTGTTGGAAGGTTTAGACTTGGATAGCTAGTGCATGGTTTGTGTTATGACATGTCCATGGTTATGTTGGTTTGTGTAGTTTGATGTTAAAATGTTGTCTAAGAACTTGATTTATAAGATTACATATGAAATTAGAAGTGAAATTGTTGGTGGAAGTTGATTAGGTATTGATTTGAGCAAATGTAAACATGAATAGTGGTTTCCATAGTTTGGATTAATGAAATATGTTAGTGCCATATTGTGGAAATTGTAATTAATGGAAGCATTTGATTTTTTATAGTACGAATTAGGTGTTGAAGAATAGGATTCAATAGTATATTAGGCCTAAGGGATTGCTTAAGGGCACTAATTGGTGGAATTTGTAACATAAGTATGTTGGTTACATGGATTGAATTTTTGAGCTGATTAAATTTCATTTAATAAGTGGGGTTATGTTTGGAATTCAATGACGTATGGATATGTTTTAAGGACTTGGATGCATTACAAATAACAATGGTTAATTAGATATGCTTTGGAAAAAATTCTTGGTATAACTGTGACAATTTAGATTAATTGCATATTTGGTTACCTGAGAGCATGAATAACTTTCTTTTTTTTTTTTTTTTACCAAAAAGTGTTGTTTATCAGTTTAGGTGACAAAATAATTTTAAAGAATGAGAGCTAAATAGCTAACAAAGTACCACAATACCCTTCTATGCAATTTTTGAAAATAAAACCTAATTCATAAAATGTGTGCATATATATTGTAACCAAAATAAAATTTTCACATATATAAACATATTTAAAATTACTATATTGTATCGATTCAATTAAAATTAATAGATTATTGCATGCAACTATACAATAAAATTAACCTATTTTTCCATATTAATCCATCACTAGTGCACATAATGAATTATATATGACATATATAATTGTATATACATTTAACATATTATATATATATTGTTATAACACTATCATATATTATATTACACATATATATAATGTTATATATCACATCATACATATTGTAATGTAAAGAGAGTACAAATTGTCTTTAGTAAGGGCCCTTAGGGTTTATTTATGGAGGAGAGTTGTCACAGTTATTGTAGACATTGCCGTTGTCTCAAACCTTGATGGTCATTGTAGACGGCTGTCTTGAGTAGGACAACTATTCTCGAGAATGTAGGGTTATAACTCACCACTAAGGCATGTCTTAAGCTCTCTAAAGGTGTATTAGAAATGGCTAGGCAATATAAATATGTTGAATTATGTTATAGAGGGCTAGATCTGATTTTAGGCTTCAAGCTTAATAATTATTTGAGTTTGACTCTTTAAGCCACTCTTCATGTTAAAATGACAAGGCATAAAGAGTCAAGCCTATGTGGTATTGAGATGATCAAGGAAGAAACGACATGGTAGGCTTAAAATAAGGTCCATTAGAATTGGCCTGCCTAGTTCCAACCTTTCTCATGAAGGTTCATGCACTACAAATATAGCTCTTAATGGGCCTAAGTTTACAAGGGAAACCACTTTGATATATATTATGAAAGGGACTCATCATAGCCATTAGTCTTTCACCTAATTTAACAAACAACATCCACAGCTAGATTTTATATAAATACCACTAAGTCTCATTTCATTTTGATGTAAGAAATCCCTTGACAATATGTCGTCGTGCTATTAGATTTCTGTTCAGAGAATTAATCGTTTGTTTAAATCAAGAATGCATACAAATTCATTGTAGTTTGTGAGATTTGATGCTCTTTAACTCCTCGCATGTTGTATGTGTGTTTAAGCCTGTTAAGATCGCTTGCTCCTCTTTCCTATACACTTCTTTTCTTATCATTCTTATACAAGTTGTTTTCTTAGGTTACGTGTAGTATAATAGTCACATAGCACGTACGTAATCATTGTGATAAGATTCTAACACATACAATGATTAAACCTAATAGAGGAATTTATAGATCATAAGGAATTAATTCACGAGTATATTAATTAATCCAAATGATCTCTAATATAATCAACAATAGGAATTTCCATAGTTAAGATAGTGGAAGAAATAAATTGTATCTTGTTTTTTTAGTCATATAAGTAACTTTAGTGGTGAAATCCAATATTTAGATATGATTGAATAATCGATACTACTTTGATTGCATTAAGAATAATATTGTCATCACCCTAATTATTTAGGCAAGATCACAGGTATTATTACAGCTTCCTCGTGGGATCAACATTTGATTAAGTTCGATAAATTACAGTACGACAGATGTACTTGTGTTACAATCAGGTACTATATATGACATTAGTTCGCACTCCTACCCAAAAATATTAACCATTCTTTTCCTTTTTCTTCTTTTTTTTTTTTTTTTTTGTCCCCTCTTCATTTTAATTACTTGGCAACAAAAAGCCTGTTGAAACTCAATCTCAACTACAGACATTTGAAGTAGGGACCAGAAAAATGCCAGTGCATCATGCAAGTAGGACTTTTACATGTGAATTCTCTTATAACTCGGTACTGTCATAAACTCTTACATATTACAATAAATCAAATCCCAAATACCATCTCATAACCTTGTTTCAGAAACAAGAAAACCAAAAAAGATAGGTGTTTAGAACAGCACCTTTTCCTCTCCTGTTAGATATATATATTCAAGGAAATCTATCTAGTGAGAATTTCTCCATTTCCACAGGAATGGAAAAGAAAAAGAGACACAGGAATTATACATAACAAGTCATTTTTATTTTGATTCTTCCTTTTTTTCAAGTCAGCATCAGAAACCTCAGTAATCACAGTTATGGATGATGCTTTCTCAGCCGAAACTTCATCATCAACCTGAAGAGGCTCCAGGGAATCAACTATATCTCTCATTAAAGGCCTTGCTTTCGGGTTACGGTTCAAGCAATGGTATGCGCATTGCTGCTTTGTGCACTCCTCTTACTGGATATTGTCCATCTAGCTTGGGTCTACCAGGTTCAGTATTTTCTTCTTCTCTTTAAGCAATGGAAGTGCCCAGTCAGTTAGGTTCTGCTCTCGTGCGGGCCTTGACTTGTCCAATGACTTTCTTCCTGTGAGAAGTTCAAGGAGAACCACGCCGTAGCTGTAAACATCGCTCCTTGGAGTCAAATGCCCTGCATCAAGAAGCATTATGGAGTTCATTTTAAGAGCCATTTAATAAATTCATTAGTTATCATGGAATATGATTGATAGTAGATATGAGAAATGTCTTGATCTGATGTACATACCGGTCATGATGTACTCGGGAGCAGCATACCCATATGTTCCCATTATGCGAGTAGAAACATGAGATTTGTCTCCAACAGGTCCATCCTTCGCAAGACCAAAGTCAGAGAGCTTGGCATTATAGTCCTGTTTTGTGGCATACAGAAAGTCAAAACAACCATCTGATCAGAAAACATGCTAAAGAATCGAAGCAGTCACTGCAGATAGATGGTCTATACATTTTTAGATAAGATCAAGAATTGTGTCAGATTTTATTCAGATATCGGCACTGTGAGGTAGTATTCTTATTTTCACAAAATTTTCCAAAAGCGAATGAATCCAATCATTTTTTGCCAACATTCACTTTCTAGCTTGAAGCAAAGGTTAAACTTTGAGATAGATTTTCGACTGGCGGTGTACCTATATGTTTGATGCTTTAGAATTGATGATGATAAACATTGGTATCACAATAAAAGGCTTGCACTTTTATCTCTAAAAAAATCGAAGGTGGATGGCCTTAGTAAACTTACCGTGTCCAGTAAGATGTTGGAAGTCTTAAAATCGCGATAGATGACTGGTTTCTCTGCATCATGAAGAAAAGCCAGCCCTTTTGCAGCACCATAAGCAATTTTCATTCTAGTAGACCATGGAAGCGGAAGCAACACTCCTGCAGAAGGAAGAAGAAAGGAGACAATGAATTGTAAAACACATGGACAAGCAAAGAGCAAAAGCTAATATGTTTGCCACAAGGAAAATGGCAGGGAGGACTTGCAAGAAATAAGCAACTAGATCTAGTTTGATTTGTGCCAATAAAAACAAGGTTGCATGTAGCTTGTCAGGAAACTGAATTTAATCCTGGAACAATATGCAGAAGCAGTAAAAAGAAAACCATGATTATAAAGCATTCCACTTGTTCTTGGTTCATGTGCCTATGTCCATTTTGTGGTATTTTCACAATACAATGCATCAATTTCTACAAAGATCCTCAGAAAGACTTATATTACAATGTTTACTTGCAGACTAAATGTCAAAAGTTGAATAGTGGAGATAAAGTGCTATGAAAAATTGACAACTTGAAAAGCTTTTGCAATTTGGATCATCTGTATCTTGTCTCTGCTGTTCAAGAGGATATTTCATTGTAGAAATACTTACTTGAGAATAGATTATGTTCGACGCTCCCCCGAGCCATGTATTCGTATATAAGTACTCGATGCTGATTTTCACAGCAGTATCCAATCAGTTTCACTAGATTTGGATGAGACAGCTGCCCCAAGAATATGACTTCTGCCTAAAATATAAAATATATATCAAACTCTACATTGAACACAAAATCTTAATCTGAGGAAGAGGTGAACAGCCATTTACCAGCCATTCACGGTGACCTTGGTAACTATTATCACCATCATGGACCTTAACAGCCACTTGAAGAGGCCGAAGCCCCTCTCTTAGATCCTCGGTGATAAACCCTTTGTAAACACTCCCGAATCCTCCACCACCCAAGACACGATCTTGCCTGAAATTAGCTGTGATGATCTTAAGCTCATTATATGTAAAAGCTACCAATGGGTTGGCTGCTGAATCTTTGCGCAAGTCTTCTACTTCTTCGGGATTTGATGGTAATTTGCTATTTTCTCTTCTAGATTTTGATGATGGGCTATCAACTTTTGGAGACTCTGAAAATAAAAAATCACATAACAGAACATTGTATCAGCAAGCACAAGTAATGAACTTGCACTTCCAGTTTCACTTTAAAATTTGAAATCAAATAAAGGACCGAATAAGAAACAGCAATCCGAAGGTTATATGGATTTTTTTTCCCCTCAACGTGGCAGTATTCCAATATGATGCCCGGTTGCTATGAGACAAGGAAAATGAAAGGAAGGAAGAAACTACTGAAGTTATATGCAGGATCATGAACTGGTACACCGAGATGAAGGCCTGGTGACGAGTTTGCAACTGTATTTTGATTCAGAGGAGACAAGAAAAAGGAAAGAAAGTGCTTTAGGATGCATCTTTCTTGTCTAGGAACAAAGTTGATGGGGAAAAGTAAAAAGAAGATTCTCCTATATGATTAAAAAAAAAAGGGGAATTAAGTCTTCAAAAAAGTAAAATTCTGGAATCCATGGTCTCTCTTCAGTTTTCACTTTTGTGGATTAGGATATAGGATTCTTATTCCAAGAACTGCATTATGATAAAAGTTATCTGTCCCAACATTGATGTAAAAAATTAAAAAGTACATTTGATGGCACAAAGTACCCAGCAGTCATAACAAAAATTCAAATAGAACCCAGAAAGGAAATTTGATAATAAGATCCAAACTTTTTCATGGATTCCCTTTCCTAAATTTTTCATCTAATATCAAAAAATGGAAATTTCCAATGTTTTTCATTTCCATTACCCTGCGTTATCATAGAAAGATTTCATCAGCCAGAAAGCATAAAGGCATAACTTGTCACTTGCTTCAACATGCAAAAATCCTTTACTTATGTGACAAAAACTACAAGTTGTATTAAAAGGCCATACCAACTTTGACATGATCCTATAAGGGAGAAAATTAAAGAAAGTATAGCAACAACCTCAAATTCTGTGAAATAATAAATCAAAAAGCAAACATGTTAGGGGAGAAAAAAATTAGCAAACATAGAAAACCAAAATTATATATTTAAAAAAAAAAACTTAAATAAAAAATCAATATAAAAGGCATGATCTTTGATTTCTAAAATGAGCATAAATAAATAAATAAATAAAACCCATTGGCAGAAAATGAATAAGAAGACAAAATAGTACTAAGACTAGTATTATACATGGTATATATACCAACCTGATTTGGCGTTTGATGAGACTCTGTAAATTGAAGGTTCCAAACAACACAAACAATTGCCCATTATACTTAAAAAACAACAAGGAAATAATAACCCCCCAAACACCACTTCCTCACCAACTTCCCATCATAACTAAAAAGATTAAAACTTTTCTTTGTGCAAGAACAAAGAAGTTAGTTTGTGTATGGAACCCTCCCCCCAAGAAAAATAAAATAAAAATTGAAGAGGTGTGTTTTTAGCTGAAGAGAGTGGGATAAAGAAAGTGGAAAGGAAGGTGTGGGAAATGAAATTGTAAGGAAGAGTGTAAAGTGGACAAGACAAGGTGGATGGTTTTGTGTTTTGTAGGGAATTGTGTGTGTGTGTAAGAGTGTGCCAACGTTGGTGTAAGTAACAGAATTTAAAAAAAAAAAAGAAAAAAAAAAGGAAAGAAAGTGGGGTTTGGGTGCTCTTTTTAACTGGGTAGTATTAGTATGGTGGTGGCAGTGGCAAATTATGTGTTAAGTCATGAGTGTTGAGGTGGGGGCATTGGTCATGGAGGAAATGGTCCCACCACAGAGCATTTCCCCAACTTCTCTTTTTACTGTTGTCCGTGCGTCCATTGAAATCTGAAATTGTCCTGTACATGTGCATGAAAGATCATGGATACCGATACGACACCACATCTTGTTTATTACTTTATTTTGCTTAATAATAATTTATTATAGTTTTATATTTTATTTTTATCTAATAATATTAAAAGAATCCTATAATGTGATTTTAAAAAATATTAATCTCATCTAATTTTTTTCCTTTTATCTCATGATAATTATGGATGATGGTAGCTCTTTCTCTCTTGTCATCCTTTCTCTCGCTTTGCTCGTTCCTACATTCTATTCTCTTTTTAACTGTTCATGCTTTTTTTTTTTTTTTGGTACATTAGCTACTATTAAGCAAACCTATTTTTTTATCTTATTTTATTGGTCTCAAAAAATCAAAACTAATAACAGTTATCTTATTTATATTTATTTTATTGGACGATTACAATAGATAACTTACTTTTCTCTTTTTTCTATTTTTATTGAAAAATAATTCTCCGCATCAATGATCATTATAATGACATCTTCTCTAATTTCTAACTATGATCGAAAACCTTTCTCCCATTATAATGTCAAAAAAAAAAAAAAATCCTCCTCCACACTACTCCTCTTTCTCCCTTCCTCCATCTCTATGACAAAAATCGCCCTTATCTCCATGGCCAAAACTTCAATTTTTTTTTTTTTTTTTTTTTTCCACAGGTGCATCATTTATTGATTGACTGAAATAATGATTACATAAACATAAGAATCCCTATTAAAAAATATAGAAAATAGCTATAATTCAATATTAAAATTGATTTTTCTCAAAATATTCGCATTTAAATTCAAAATTAATAATCTATTTCATTCCTTGGTAATATTAATTTAATTACAGTAATATACGTTTAATAAAGTAAATTTACTGCCATTTTACATAATATGCCCCCCGGCGGATTAATAGGAATAGAGAAATTTTTTTAATATACAATTAAGGTTATTTTAAGGCCCATTTATTTGCTTTTAATAAAATATAGTATGGCCTTGATAGCTCGAAATGGTCTGACTTAAAAAAAAAAAATTGCTTATTCTTGGATTAATGGTTTCAAAATTTATTTAGTCTTTGAAATTGTACTAATAGGGGTTTTATACATATTTCTTCCATCTAATTGCATGGGCTTACGTATAAAAAAATTATTTTATTTACTTTTTGATGGTAATATATAATTAGTGTGTACATAAAAAACTATCATCTTAATTAGTTTTTGTCTTATATGATGTTAGTATCATAACACACTGAAGGCAAACAAAGCATCCCCATGTAAATGAAAAATAATATTTATTCTTCATTCTTGTTCCTGCTATTCATGGGAACTAACAAACCGTTCGAATAATTATCCGATTATTAAAATAAATATAATAAATAATATATTAAATATTTTAACGATGCAGTCATATGAATCTAATTCGTTAAATAACCAACAAGACTGATCCCAATAAAAAATATTACGCAGCATTAAAATTTTGCTGTAGTTTATACTTCATTTATTTTTGAGAATATGAAGATGTTTACATTTGTATTGTTAATTAAAGAGTAATATTATTAAAATGATAAATTGATATAAAATCTATACCGTGTTGTTTGAACTACTATACATATATATGAAATGACAGTTACTTATCAATTCAATATATCTTATATAAAATCTACTTTTGTGAAAATTGAAAAGAGAATAATTGCTATGACCCTCATAGTCCATTGATATAAACATCAGTCCCTTATCAGGATGGAGTCGGATTTGAGTCCATCATCTCCTTAAAAAGTTGCAGTAAATTATTAAAAAAAAAAATTAGAGAGAGAGAAAATAAACAATAAAGTGAAAATTTTACTTTTATAATTGATTCAAAATTTAAAATTTTAAAGTCTAACTGAAAAAGGAAATTATTAGCTTGATGGATGTTTGTTTTATGTGATACCTATACGGCTTTACCCATTCCATAAATGCCTTTATTACTAAATTTGAGAAAACAAAGGATTGCAAGTAATTGTTTGGAGGTTGCCATCATAGGCCATTCTAGCTTTATTGAAAATTGAAATGACGCCCATTTACCATATGCCAAAACAACAATCATTATATCTTTGTCCTTGAAGATAACATCGATTAAATTTGACTAATACGTTAATGAATATCAAGATCGTCAAAAGAAATTTCAAAAAGAATTATGTTTTGAACTAAGGGAATCTGATGTTTATGTATTTAAAAATAAATGGGTAAATTGTAAATATATTCATTATATTTATTTTAGGTGTACGATTTTTAAATATGCATTAGTTTCCGTTTTAAATATACAAATATCATAATTAGGTATGCAAATATTACCTCTGCAAAAAATATAGATATACATATATATATATATATATATATATATCTTTCATCATTTGCATTACTGCCCTTTTACATATAGAATGAATTCACATTAGTATTATTATATCGGGGCTTAACAAATGTTTGGAGAGAAAAGATTTAATAATATTATTAATGCATCATATAAATTGACTGGTAATATAAAAATTTAGATAAAATTTTAATATGTGAACAATTTTTTCAAAAAAGCTATCATTACCATAATTAACAAAATAATCTCGTGTTAGTACCCATTTTTTTTTATTTTTTAAATGGAAGGCCCGGAGTGAGGATATGTATTCATTTTCTTCGATTTGTGGCGCTTTCATTTGGAGTTAGTGGGGAAGACGAGGGGCGCACTTTCATCGTAACCAATCTCTTTCCATCACTTTCTTTTGGTTAGCGTGCGTCTGCTGCCTCTATCGCCTTATTTTTTTTTGTTCTGTTCCCAATCCTATAGCTCCACAAGGAGCACCACAACTACTCCTCATCCTCCTCCTTTATCCCTACTAATTACCCAATTAGAACCATCTTCCAACCACCATAGCCATCATTAGGTTCTTACTGGCTAATATAAGTGTTTAATAATGCTCACTCACATATGCAACATTTCATAATTCAATTAATTATCGTTCTTGCTAACTGTGGAAACAAAAATAATGAGGGTGTAGAGGGATTAAATAT
The DNA here is from genome assembly GCA_024138025.1 of Combretum micranthum. Classification (NCBI taxonomy): domain Eukaryota; kingdom Viridiplantae; phylum Streptophyta; class Magnoliopsida; order Myrtales; family Combretaceae; genus Combretum; species Combretum micranthum. The sequence goes on from JAMXBD010000701.1 coordinate 691,351, forward strand.
ATAGATAATTATTATTTATATAGGTATGACTTGTACATTAGGAAAAAGTATCCAATCAGTTTGATTTATTAGAATGGCATGAGAAGATTTTACTTGGTGGATGGGGATTATTAGACCAACTCGTCACATCCAACTTCTCGTAGGCAGATTCAGATACATTACAAAATGCTTACCAGCCTTGGTCATATTAAGCTCATTCAAGGTAAGTATAATTGAGCTTAACCCTTCTCACTTGTCAAATATTGAAATGATCTGACGGTTTTTATTCACTCCAACTACTAAGTACCTAGCCACTTCCCTCATTTTCAATTTTTGGATAAAGAAGATAAACAACATTTCATAAAGGAAACCTGCTTACAAGAATTAAACAAACAAATAAAGGACTACCACTCTAATTGCAAAGGTTGATTGGCAAAACTTACTCAAACTCCCTCACCTATCACTTATACATTTGAGATATTTGGACTCTTTATTCCCCTTCTATTATTCTTTTTAAGTTATCTCATCAAGTGTCATATCCTCATCAATGTTCTTAAATCACGTGTAAGATATGAAATTTACGTGATACGTGCATGACCACTCTCGAAAGAATAGAGTACCTATAAAAGAAAAAGGAGATGTACTGTTTTTAACTATTCAATTAGGTGGTTGTTTATTTTGATACAAGTCACATATGGAACTATACAGTTGCATGTCATAATCTATCATTTAACAACCGTTAATTAAGGATGAGTCACGACATATTAAATCACAAAGGACCCAATTTAATACACTTCTAAATAATTTGGGTCAATTGCAAAATATTTTTATTCAATGCCTATTTAGTCTGTTTAGGAATGGAAAGTGAGACTTTATATTCGCCAATCTTTTAAAACTATACCTTTTAACTCGTACTTGATCATTTTGCCATTAATAAAAATAACAAAAAAAATATATAATTAACAACGAATAGAAAAAACAACTTTTAAGTATAACAAACTATCCACAAAAATTTGGCAAAATTTCCAAAAGGAAGTTCTTCGTTCTTTTTGTGATTGTATGTAAACTATATTCCTTTTCTTTTTGTTATTAGTAATTTAATTTACTTCTTTACTATTTATTGTTTACATGTACATACATACATACATATATATATATATATATATGGTAGCTCATCTGGTCCAACTAGATTACTCCAAATAAAGGGTGATGTTCGTAACTTGTCCATATCTAGAGTGAAAACCCCATTAGCAAATGGTTGCTAGTTTGGTAAGACAGACTTGATTTTTTTACTACCTTACAAGCTCTCATGTGCATTGTGCAACACGTCATCCCTAAGCAATCAGAAAGTCCATAGTGTCGGTACAACGTGGTCTCTCATGGTCACTTGGTCAGTACGATGACGATGCGGTCTCTATAAGATACTACCTATTTAGATAATTTAGATCATGTAATAATGTGTTCAATAGTATAATAGTTTAATATAAACTTGATGTTTTAAATAATTGATGCATAAGTCTCAATAAAAAAGAAATGACGATCATTGAAATCCTTCGATTTATATCTTTTTATTTCTCTCTTATTCTAATGTTTTCATAATAGAATTTTTAGATGGGTATGTTATTGGTATGTGATCAATTAGTATATACATTTAAAAAGTGAAACTAATAAAAGTTGTCCAAAACCCTAAAATGATAATAGCAATTTTACATTTAGAAGAAGGAAACAATAAGGTTATACATTATACTAGTACACTTTTTTTTTTTGTTTTTTTTCTTTAATTATTTTCCAGATGAATTGGGCGTGTAATTTCTCATCCAAATGCTCTTGGCCGTAGATACTGATAATATGATCTAGGCATGGGACAAAGTAGGGACTGAACATCACAAAACAGGATAAAATTTTAAGGTCAAACAACTGACAGATCTTGGTCGTATCAGGAGAAAAAAAAAATCCATCTTGAAAACTAGTATCAACCTTAAATTGGTCATCTTTTAATTAGTTGATCTACTTAGTCATTTGGGTAGTTTAATTAATTATAGTACTTTTCGTTTTCACTTTCTTTGCCGGCAGATTAAATTAATGAGCAAACGTTGGAATTCTTCATGAACATCCAGCAACAAGAAACATATGCAAAGTTGAATTTTAGTTGAAAAGTATGCATTGTTACCCCACAAGTCTTTATCATTTTGTAGACCATGAAAAAAAAAGAGCAAGTAGGAAATGAAAATTTATATTGCAATGTATGTAAAAGGGGATCCTAGCTTTGTGTCCTACCTCCATCCCTGATCTGGACATTCTTTTTCCCTTAAAAGTTTTGGGAGCATTAGCCATTGGAATTAAGTTCACAAGTCAATAGTGGAAGTGGAGGTGGATGGTGGGTCCTTCTCCATGGATGGAATAATTATTTGTTTTATATAAGTTTGCTTGGCTAGAACTAGAAGATCCTGGAGATGAGCACTAAAGGGAACTTTTCATGATTAACTCGATTTCTTCGTGGGTTTTAGTTGAGACACATTTACAATGGAAACATACAACTACTGCCAACTGGAAGGAAAAAAAGGAAAAAAAAATTTCTTTGTTTGTTAATAATATTCCATTTAAATGGGAGTCAGCACCAACAACGGTCAGATAAAATTATTAAAATTAAGGGGGAGGGTTGATTCCAGTGAGGAGAAATTAGTCTTTGATGAATTAAGAAATTGCAGGTTTTGGGACATTACATTTAAAGTAGAAATTGCTATCAAAAACAATTTTTCTAAAAAAGTGGTTACAAACCTGAACATTTTTTTTTAGATGAAAGAATTTAGTTTATATTGTAAGTATCAGCCTTATACTTCACGTGATCTCAAAGAAGATGACATGTGAAGACATGGCTTGAAATGAACGGCAAGGAGAAAGGCATAATGAGTCTTTAAAAGCTCAAAAGTACAAGTGGTTGAATAGTAATACATCGTTTATCTGACCTCAAAAAAAAATCAAATGAAAAGACAAAGAAAGAATGAATATTTATTTAATGACATGCTGTAGATTGCCAGTGATCGACGAATAAGATAATACCTACTCATTTAAGAGTAATTTATAAGCTTCTTTATGCAAACCTATGCATATAGCCATCTTTTAATGAATGCATGAACCTATTAAGAAATATTGAAGCATAAAGTGGATCCATACTACTATTATTTCAAACTAACAAGCTACATCTCTTTAAGTTATTCTATGATATGAATTTGATTCCCTAATTCTTGTACTATAAGAAGAAGCCAAACTCAAAATCCTTATTTGTCTAAAAACAAATACTCTAATGAGGATAATTTAGTCATTACATTTTGCCGCCTCACCAAAATCTTTTATTAAAGTCTACACTTCTTATAGCTAGGTTACTTCTAAGAGCATGTCTGCGATTGAACTGTTGCAGTACTGCGACCACACTCATGTAGCTAAAATTTTGTTTGTTGATGCTTCATGACATATGAGGTTAGCACCCGTTCTATTATTATTATATTATTATTATTATTATTATTATTATTATTATTATTATTTTATTATTATAAGAAGTTTGGAATGGGTAAAAATATTGATCAAACTAAACCAATTCATAAATCAAACCAAATCAAATCTAAAATATAATTTTTCAAATATTTTGGTTTTGAGAATTCTCAATTATGATCATCCATAAATTTATAATTAGCTTAAAAGGGTAAAGCAAATTAAATCGTTTTAAAAAAATACAATAATATTTTACCCGTAACTATAAATTTTCTGATGATGATGATGATTAATTAAAAGTCATATATATTGTTATAGTTTCATTATGGTATTTATTGCTTGGTCAATATTGGTTAATATTAACTTATCATTTTATAAAATTATTTTTTATGATCAAGATATAGATTCTTCTCATTGGTGACTTAATATTGTTTTTTTAATCAATTTAATATTGTAGAGTATGAAATTTGTTTATTTATGTATAACTCTTATTATGTATTAATTATTTAATGTATTTTGTTAGCTAATCAATTTTATTTGTGAATGAGTTTTATATGTAGATGATTTTATTTTCGCCAAATTTGTTATAGATGATTAACTAGAAGGTTTGTAGAGGATTATAATTATGACTTACTTTGTATTAGTTAGTGAATGTACTTTGTTGGTGGATGATTGATTGATGACTGAATGATTTTATAGAGGACTATAAATTATGAGTATGATGAATTTATAAAGTAGTTTGTTGTGATTTGCAATATGAACTTTTAATGTCAGCATAAATATAAAGATAAGAAAAAACATTTTTTATTAAAATTTGATTAAAGTTATAATTCAAATTGAACTGAACCAAACCTATGATTTGAGATGAAAAAAAAACTATAAATTATGATTTGATTTGAATTTTAGTAAAAAATTGAATCAAATCAATACCAGCACACCCCTTATAATAGTATATGTGCTCACATCTTGCTCAAGTGTATGCATTGCCTTAAATTGCTTTATTGCCCTAAGCCCGAGGCAATAGTTTTTATTGCAGTGGAAATGAATATGACTGTTTTTAAAACTTCTCTTGTCAATATAGATTCTTTTAAGTGATTTTTTAAATTTTTTTTGTAACTATTCTCAAAATAAAATATAGCAAGGCACCAAATCCTTATCCACATTGTTTTTTTTTTTTTTCCATAATATGTCATTTTCAGCCCGACAATCCATTGGGACTTAAGAGAGGTAAAAAAATAAGAGGAAAAATTACAAACATCCTTATTTGGTCAAAGTAAAGTAATAATATAATTTGTATACCATTGAAATATCATTTGGTCAAAGAAAAATCTTTAAATCTTATACATGTGCATTTCATTTAAGGGCAAAATTGTCAATTTGTCTAAATTCCCTCCAAATTCTCTCCATTTCTAGTAGTTTGGATGTAGTACTTAGTCTTCCAGTTGTTACACCAATTAGTACTTGGGACAGCCTTTCCCAATTAAGAAAGACTTTAGGAGTACTCACAAAATTTAGATAAGTGATCCCATAAAGTTCATTTCTCAAAATGAAGTTTATAAAAGCATTATATTGGTATAAATATAAGCTAGTGATAACTGATATGCCTATTATTTATTGGAAATTCAAAATCCAATATCCAACTATACTGCCATGCTCAAAATATATCATATGACATATGTAAGTGGAATTAAACTCAAAGGAATATCAAATGTAAATAAAAACATACATAACTAATTTATGCATACATTTAATATTAAAACACCTAACAAGCATAAAAGTAAGTGATGTTAAATTGGTTGGCTAAAGTAATATAATGGAATTATTTGTTAATTTTTGATGAAATGAATAAGGATCTACTAACCTAAGAATTATTAGATCATTTTTGTTCTTCAATCCATCTTAGGCTTAATGGTGTCTTTGTTGTTAAAGAAGGACTATTATAGAATTCATTCCATAATTAGGTATTGGAAATGGTGGAAGAAGACAACCCACTAATACTTCTTCATTTGCATGGTTAAGTGTAGTTGTCATTAGTTCACTTTATGCTGTATCTCCATTAACCACAACATTTTTAAAAGTACGATTTTTCTAGCAAGATCTTGCTCCGCAACAAAAGTGATTGAGAGTGAGCTTGTAACAGTAATAGAGGATGTGTGCTTTTAAAGAAAGATAAGGGTCTCAGCTCACTCCATGTTATGCTGATGATAGTGTCTAAAATCTTATTTTACTCGAAGCTTGTAGGAGAGTCAAATTATGGACACAATAATTGAGGATAGAAGTATGTGGAATAACAGGTGGATAAAGAAGGTTTGCTCCAAGGAGTTCTAAAGTCATGTAAGTATACCCCATTTCCTTTACAAAATAGTACAATGTGGTTGAAAACATCGGCCACTCACTTCGAATTTGGTGTTATCACCCCAACGGTACCCTAAAAGTGACAGCCGCCGTAGGCAATATTAAAGCTCAAGAATGACTACCTCAGTCACTCGAAAGCTTCCATATCGGTACAAGGCATACACTCACAACAAAGGGAGACCGTTGAAGTAATGCGTTTTAATATATTGGCAGCGGAACATACAAAATAACACTTAATATATTTCATAGAAACATAGAGTCTTACGACTTCTAAGGGGCATTCCTCCGATAAAAATATATATTACAACATGGTTCTACTAAATATAACATAACTAAAGCTAGAAGATTTTAGAAGAAATCTACTCTTTAACTTCAAAATAGAATTCCTCCAAAAGCTTCTCGAAATAAGGATTCTACCCGGGGAATCAAGGTGGTCTCGGGTGCAAAAGATAATCCTGCAATATCAAAAGTCTATAGGAGTATAAGCATAACTAGCTTAGTGAGATATTCCTTATGTAAAAGTACTCAAAACAAGCAATCAACCAAGTTTATTAACTCAAGCATATGAAATGCAACAACCATATGATCAAACATTACATACGACTATCCGGTTTCGTATGTATGATGGATTTACCCCTCCATCGGTGGTTAGGGAATGCTTTGAACTGGGCCCCGAACGACCTCCTTAAAGTTTGCGCACGTCTTGGGATTCCAACGAACCGTACTACTATTCCCCAGGCTGTCCATACCCAAGTGATCGATCCGGCTTGGCTACACCTTGAGACCGTATTCCCTGAACGTCCTAACCCTCAAGATGTAGCTAGGCAGCTTATCTTTCCGGTCCCACGCTGAGGAGTAGTAGCAAAACTTTGAAATGATATTCTAATTGATATGCATGAGCAATTTATTATATGAGGATTTCAATATGACATTAAATCATTTAGAGCGATCAAACAATATGTGCACACATAACAATACATACATGGAAACATTTATATCAATCACAATTCGGGTTCCGATATACTTATCGTCCATTGATCGCACATAATGATTCACATACATAATTCCCATAATTTTCCACATGCAATCAATTTTACCTTTTCCTAACATCTAGTGCTCTATTCTACAAGCACATGCGCGAATAAATAAGCGTAAAGGAAACTCACTCGTCCATGGCGATCTAGGAGTCGAAGTAATCCTCGGGGAAGACAAGATCGTGATCCTCGACACCTAAACAAAAGAAATACCCAACATGAGTATTTCATCCAAGATCTATTCAAATTCTATACTTCTATCTTAGAGAATTCGTAAAATCGTATGGAATGAAAATTCCAACTTAAAATGGCCATAAATTACTCATTTTAACTCGGAATTTCACATATTATATACCGATTTCTACCTACTCGAAAAGATCTATCTATTTCTAAGGTTATTTTTATCAAAAGAAGTTATTTAGGACTCGGAACAGTAATGTACAGATTTGATACGAATTTTCCAAACTTCAAAACTAGAGTTTTCAAACTTTTCTTCACTCAAGGGCTTTTGTACAAAAATATAGATATATTGTATGGTTGAAAATCCCTTGAATACATATATATACTCAACCATATGCATGAATTTAGTGGTGTTGTCTCAACAATGATCTTGTAAAACAATTGTGTCTTAAAAAGTGAGATAAGCTTAAGACTTGTAAAGAAATTAGTTTTGTTAAGAAAATTTCTTATTTTGCTACAAGTGAGCATCTCCTTCTTTTAATTCCTTTTCTTAACATGAGTATATGTTCTATAGCTTTTCTAAAGTTAGATCCACTTTAAAAGAAATGATCTTTATAAGTTAATTTTGAAAACTTATCTAGACTTTAGTATTTAAAATGTTGGTAGAAAACCTTGATAAATGTGTTTAAGAAAACTTTTTGGTTGATAAAGGAATGTTTAAAGAAACTTTCTTATTGTATTTGTTTGAAAGAAGGGTTTGTAATAACTTTATGTATTTCTTGATAAAATCACATATAGTGTTATTACTAAGACTTGAGCTAAACTTGTCTAGCTTTAGAAAAATATTTATTAAGACAAAACTTTACGTCTTTATGGAAAAATAATTTCTTATGTGATAAAGTTTATTTTTTAAAGAGAGTTCTTATTTTTATTACTAAAGGAAGCTCATTTGCATTATGGTTGAGACAATATCACATATTCATGTATGAATGTGAATAAAATAAAACAACATAATAAGATAAAATATATATATATATATATATAAAAGCATAAAAGTAAAGTCAAGTATTGGGAACCTTAGCTTCATCAAGGTATCCGGGACTAAGAATAGACTAGTTCTCAAAAGAAAAGCAAAGAAACTTGTTTTGACTTGATATGGACAAGTCTAAAACTAGAAAGACTAGTCTTAACATTTGCATAAAACTAGTAAATAAATAAATTGCAATACTTGAAAATATATAAAAACAAATGAGCTTATATGCTCTAAATAAAATATATATATATAATAATAATATATACATAATACTTATATAAGTTAGGTTAGAAACAATCATAACAATATCAACATAATAGTAGCATAAAGAAAATAAGAACATGAACAAAAACAAAACATGAATAAATTGTTACTTCTTTAACTCAATGAGTCTAAGAAACATACACTAAACTCATGTTAAGTTATATGAATCATGATGAATATATGAAAGAACTTTTATCTTAGGTTTATGTGTTGATTAAAGAAGAAAAGAATGGGATGTAGTGTTATGTGGGTTTTGGTTTTCTAATGGAAGGAGAGAGCTTGGAAGAGATTTTGGGAGAGTAAATTTGTGGAGTGATTTTGAGAGAGTTTTAGTATGAATTTTGTTGTGTGAAAAAATGAAGGAGGAATGGGGTATTTATAGATTTTTAGAGTGGAAATTAGTGTGATTAAAATTAATTGAAATTGAAATAAAATTGATGGAAGAGGGAGGGGATAGGCGCCGGTTTTGGGTCCTTAAGTGGGGGGAGAAATTATTTATTTTGTTTGTTTTGTATTAAAAGAAGTAATATGGAAGGTATGATGTGATTAAAGTTATATAGGGAAGGTAAATTGTAAGGTATAGGTATGGTAGAGTGTAAGAATAGAGTGTAAGAAAAAGTAGAGATAGGTGAATAGTAATGAATAGTAGACTAGACAATTAAAATACCGGTAGTAAAGAAAATATGCATAAAAGGCCTATATCTGTTATTTTTAGTTACCAAGAAATTCTAAAACTGATATTTTTGAAAACCTTATATTTTTACGAATCTATTGGTGTTGTTGGAATATTTTTGCTATCCGGTGCACCGAGGCACGATTTTCGAAAACTGATCCCGATCGGATCCGAGGGACACTAGAAAAATTCAAATCTGATATTTTTAGGCTTTCTTATATTATTATGAACCATATTCCACAATTATTTCAATTTCGTTTTCTAGGGTTTAGGAACACGGGATTGCTGGATCTAGATTCACTAGACTAATCATATAACTAGGTTAACTTTAGGGTTTCGTTTTAACTTTCGGTTCCAGAGTTTTCTTTTATTAATGAAAAATCTAGGGGTTTACAGGTGTACCCTATAGAATCGCTTATTGTGATTCAAGAGGATTTAGTATCAGATGATGACAAGCTGATTGATTTTGCTTGTTTATTACTTATGATTGATTGGTTATGATTGACTTAATATGAATAAAATGACAAAACAGACTAGTAACACTAGTTTGTGAAGCTATGTGTGGAAGAAAAAGATGTTTCTGTTAATAGGTTGTTTGAGGATAACAATGTTGTCATGAGTACATATTCGATTCTTGTCCTATGGATTAATTACTAGGTTGAGTTCGCAGTCGCTTGGATTAATTTCATTGTAATAATTTTTATATGAAATAGGTGCTAAATTCTCAAATGCTTGTATATATTCACATTAATTGCATTTATGACATGATATGACATAAAATGGGCCTAAGGAACACCATTTTTATGAAAGTTTGGTTTTGAAAGGAAACACCTAAAGGGCATAATTTTGGAAGCTTAATTTTTTGTAAAGGGAAAATGCTTGGTTTAAGAATTATGATTTCCAGCATGTAGTTTGCTTCAGTATCATCTCTCTCTGTATGAATCGTTTGGAATTCTTTTAATTAATATATGAGTTTTTTGTGACTCTTAGGCTATATTTGAGTCTTTTATGATTCTCAATATAAGCTTGAAGCTAAGTCTTTCACGATTCTCTCAATATTTTGAGTTACCATAGGCTCATTCTTTTTCGATTAAGTTATGGTAACAATCTACACCACATATATTAGTATGGCATCTATGTGTTGCACAAGTATAAATGGTACATGGGTTAAGTTATGTCTATAAGATTATGTGCAATTGGCTGTCTATTATGTTATTTAATTAGCTTCCCAATAATTTAATATTGTTATCGTGCTTGACTATCATGCATAAGTGGCGATATGGCCATATAATTTTTTTAGTAAACACTAGGATTTTGGTACAATTCTATTTAACCATAATGTCCTAGATGTCCCTCTTGTTATTTTATTTTGTTTTGTTTTATTCCTTTAGTTCAGATGACCTCGTGAGTTAGTTTCTTTTACTAACCTTAAGTGCACGTAATGATAATTGAAACTACTAGTTAGGGGCATATATCTTTTAAGAGTGTTAACTAACCATTCTTGTTAGAGAATCTATCTTTGGGTAAAATTAGCTAGTAATCTAATATTATACTTGTGAATAGTTTAAAGATATATAAACATTGTTGTGTGTATGTAATCGCCCAATACACTTTATCATCCCCCATGATTTCCCTTTAGGTAAACTAAGTTGAATTTACTAATGAGCTCAAAAATGGCATCAAAAGTGTTTTGAATATGGATATTGTGTTGTAATAGTACTTGATTTTAGAACTCAGCCATTCTAATAAGCTTGTGCATAATGTGAATAATCTATGGAAAACTAGCGTACATTAAAAACCAGCTCACCTATACCTTCTTATGGGGATAGTATAATGTTTCTATCTTTAGTTACCCTTTGTGTTGGCGGTAATTAAGCATATCTAATGGATACCTAAAAGTATTAGGAGTATGTTTTCCTCCTTAAACAATACTTTCCATTATCTTACCATTCCTAAATAAAAGGAAAAGTAGGGGTAGACACGATTCGATTAATTGGTCTACATTCCCTTTTTTTAATCGAACCAAAGTGATCATTTTTAATTTCTTAACTCATAACCAATCGTTATCAATGGTTAACCACCTTAACAGTTATATTTTTTTGGATTTTAGTTTTTAATCATTTAATGTAATAGTTAATTCAAAGTTGCAATTAAGTGTATTTTCAGTTATAACCATGCATGAAAAGCTAGACCCTTTTATTTTATAATTATATTCGAAAATTTCAAATCAACAAATCAAATAGCAATAAAACCAATAAACCAAGAACATAAGTCTATACTAGTTTATAAGGCTTAAAAGTCAATAACAACATTACATAAATTAAAAGTTGATGTCATCTCTATATTAAATTCCAACACAACAAGTTGTTAAGCACTTTCTTGTACATAAATGTTCTAATTAATACATGTCTCAAATTACAATCGTTCAATAATCTGTATTCTCCAAATTATATAAATGTTCCAAAAATGAATAATATTTAAATATTATTTATATACATATATATATTGGACAAGTTATAATTGAAACAAAAAAAAATAACTGAAAAAACGTAACCCTAAACTAAAACCAATATACTGGCTAATGATATTTTTCAAATTAGTTTTTAGTTTCTATTTGGCTTCTCGGTTTCATAGGTCTTTTTGCATAGCCCAAGAAAAAAGAGAAAATCTTCCTTCAAATTCCTCCCATCCTATTTCCTTCCCTCAAACATAATGTTAAAGTAGGAGCCAAGCATAAACATGAGATATGTGTGCAAGCATGTGTTTGCATTGTGAGAAGAAGGTGACGTTGTGTGTGTGTGTGTGTGTGTGTAGAGAGAGAGATTGGTAGGTACTAAGTTTGAGATGGGAGTCAGAAAAAGATTTTATTCTTGATTATTATAGATTCTTGGAATTTTGTGATAAGGATCGTCTATTTCTAAAATGGATTTGAGGAGTTTGATTTTGTTATTTGAGGAGATCCATATATACATACATACATATATATATATATATATATATATCTTTTAAGATGTCATTCACTCCATGGTGCAAATGGTTTATGTGAAGGAATGGTTGTGTCAACTTGACATGAAAAATTATTTAGGCTATGTTTTGTTTAGTTTGTTATTATTACTTTTTTTTTCATTGGTTTAACAACTACTTTGAAATTCAAGATGTTTGTAAAAAAAAAAAAAATTGAAAAAATGATGAAGACTTAATAACTCATATATAGATTAGATCTAATACAAATAAAATTAAATAATCTAAACAAACTCTCAAATGTGTCATGGTATTAGTGCACAAAGACATGTGAAAAAGATTATTACTTTATATGAAGAGTGATTGAAATAATTCGCATAAAATATGACACAAATATTTAAAATATTTAATTGATTTACTCCATTTAATGTTTACGTTGACAGTAAATAATAGGTCGAGGCCCAACGAAACCACGTAGGCCTCCATCTTGGCTAAAGGTCCACAAAAGGGGCCTTAAAGCCCATGATTTGGCTAGCTTGCAAGGAGTCTATCTTGTTAGGGAGCTCGGCCCCCAGAAGTTTGAGAATCTCAACTACCTAGCGAACCTAAGCTCGACCTACTCTCTCTTGATGGCATAACACAAGTTTTCCCAACTACTTCCTCTTCCGATCTCTTAAGCAATCCCTATTCCAAACACGAGACCTAAGGGGGATATCTTCAGTCCAACCATGCCCTGCACACTCACGAAGTTCTTCATCCTAGATCCAAGAAAAACAGCTTATCTTGATGTCAGGTCAGTTACCAACTCAAGATGCATCATAACAGAAAAGATTCGATAGGCCCCATTCTGATATGACCACAACTATAAATATCCCTTCCTTCTGCCATATATGAGTAAGATATCCTTATCTAGTCAATTATTCTTTGTACCTTTGGAGACCCATAAACTAACTTAAGTATCGGAGTGACCAAGATGGGCACTTCCCCTTCCTCCAACAAACTGCTAATCGTGTTTTGTGCTTGTAGGTGGAGTTGTGCATGCGGGGTAGGTTATGCGGGCCAACATGCATAAAGCATAATAAAAATGAAAGTTAGGCTAAAAATTTTAGCCCGTTTAATGTGCGAGCCAAAAATGACCCACCTTACATAACCTACGGGTTTAAGCGGGCTAACATACTGTGGGTCGGGTTAGCCCGCGAACCCGCACTTAAAAAAATTAAAAAAAAGAAATATAAATCTTATAAAAAAACATAATACATTACCCTCTTTATTTCCTCTTCATTTCACTTTTCTATTATTTAGTTGTTGAATGTTGATTATGTAATTTTTATGGAGTGATTTTTAAACTTTCAACTTTTACGTTTATTATATCCTTAGTCCTTTTATCAATACTTTTTCTTTTATATTTATTAGATATTATATGCTTTTGTTTAAAATAAGCAACACAATATCAATTGATTATTTCCATGATATATTTTTCGTTGCCACACAAAGAAAAAATTGAAATGAATTCTAATTTCTATTGGTTAAAATAAATTTTTTTATGTTGAAATAAAAAATTTCAAAATAGAAGTTTATAATTTTTCCATATACAACTATCATCTATGATTAATATGTAGGTAATTAGTGAGATATAAAGAAATATATTCTATATTGAAATTATTAAAAATTTAAATTTAAATTTAAATTCTTAAATTTTTTTAATAAAATATATATTAACGGGTTAGCGGGCTAGCTCGCATAACCCACCAACCCGTATAGAGTGGGTTGGGCTAAAAATTTTAGCCTACATAACCCGCGGGCTGACGCGGGTGGGGCAGGTTGGCCCGCATAACTCGTTTACACAGCTCTACTTGTAGGACCTTAAAACTCTACCGATGGGATTAGTACCCTCAACAGTTTACAAAATGAAATTAAAACTCATGAATTTTTTTTTTTTTTTTATAGAAATCAATTAAGGCATGATTTCACAAAAGTTATTTGGTCCTATCATCGTTTTGTTAATGCTATATTACCAAAATGCATTTGGAAACAATTATCTACATTCTTCTCTTTGAAGTATTTCATATCTTACATTTCAATTAACACCCTTTATCTATGTAATTTTGTTAGATCCTTTGCACTTAAATTTGCAGCCTAACTAATAGTACATAAAGTTGAACCTAGAGTCCATGAATAAATCAATATTTTTAAAAAGTTTAATTTATCCTATTGATGAATATAAATACATAAACTTTGATGTTACTCCATTTGGATTGCCCACATTTCATCTATATCTATATTTACATCTAATTTGTATATGTATTTGATATGTATCTAATTTATATATCAAAAAGATAAAAATAGATGATATATTAAAAAAAAGAAAAGAATAGAAAGAAAAAAAAAAAAAAAACATGTTGTTTAGCTTTTGCTCATTGGAGAAATGAGAATATAATAGGGTTTTCCATTTGGTAAAAACAATCTTTTTTTTAAGCATGAGTTTAGCTATTTGGATTGTCGGAGTTTTATCTGTATCTGATCTACATTTGTAACTTATTTGTACTACAACTGTATTATATCCGTTTGGATTATTTCATGAGTAAAATTATCAATTTTTTATCGATATCTATTTCTTAATAAATATCTATTTGAAAACGATAAAAACATGATACTAAAATAACCAGAATATGATAAAACAAACAAACCTTAAAACCCTTTCCCTCCTTCCCTTGCTCATAAATCCATATTATTCTTTTTGAAGTACAAACCAATATCGTTGGCACTTTGGCAGTATGGGCACTCTAAAAGATAAAATGCTTCAATTTTTACATTGTATGCTATGCAATAATATTGGAATATTTCTTTGTTTTGGTTATTTCTAGCATATAGTCCGCAACTCATTGAAATTAAACATATGCTAGTAAACATGGATGTCGCAGAAAAATTATTAAAGACGATTCTTAATATTTAAGAGCCTTTCGATATATATAGGGATTGTCCTTACTTAAACTGAAAATAATTCCAACAATAATACGTTTTACCTTCTTTTTTTTGTGGGCGGGGTGGGGCGCGGAACGTTTTACGTTTGTTTGAGGGAGAAAAAAGATGTGAAGTGAGAACATATATTTTAGAGAGCTTTTTTATTCGATGGTTCCCATTATTACCCTTTTTGTATCGTATTTAATGAAAAACAAATTAGTAATATAATTATGATTTTAATTTCTTAGAGAAAAGCAATCTATTTTTGCGTTATTAGAGTATCTTTTTTCTTGGCAATTTGTAAACATTTTAAGAAAAATTGGTGATGTGATAGTTATTTGTGCAATAAAATGAGTTATTTGGCAACCAATATTGCTTAGGCAAGCAACCATTTCATTTCTCCCTCCATTGGTTTTGTCATACTTATTTAATTTTTACAAAAAGCAACACTCACACTCCTCCTCTCATCAGTCTTTTCATGCTTATTTAATCTTTATAAATAAATATATATATATATACAAACATTGTTTTAAGGTAATAAAATAAAATGAGATTCACAAAATTTTTTAAAAAAAATAGATAAGTAACTCTCTTAAAATAATGAGGGATAAAGTAGAGAGTTGCTCTAGATACTGATATGGCATTTTAAACAATTCTTTAAGTAAGCTAGTGATAAAAATGCTCTTAATAGTATGAGGGGCATAGAGTAAATAAGTAATTTGTTAACCGTCCTACTGAACAAATAAGGGCAAGCAAGTGGTTTGTATATAATCCAATCAGGTTCATCTAACTAGTTTTATTATATATATATGATTTTAAATTCTTAAAGAGTATCAACCTATTTTTGCTTTATTAGTAGTGTCATGACATAGAGTGATCATGCAATTTGCTACTTGTCCTAATTAACAAATAAAGACAAGCAAGTGGTTTGTATATAGCTTAACTTAAGTCAAGCCAAAACTAGGTCCCAACCCAGTTTAGCCAGAGCATGTTAAAGACCCTCTATGGACATGTGACTAGATTTGTAGAGGTCTACAGGTCTTAGTAGTATTGAGGGCTAGTGGACTCAACACTAATCAAATCCGCATCATACTTTAAAAAAAAAAGTGTAAAGGAAAAAATAAAATTTAAGATATTTCTATGTGTATTGAAAAAATTATTTCTTATTCACAACATGTAATTAATACTAATAAAAAATAAATGTATATTTGAAGTACCTTTGTGTTAATTTACATAAACTTAAAAATTTTATTTCTTAACAATATACAACAAGTTTGTGTTTTTTTTTAATTTTCTTTTCACTTTAGTTTCCATAATCTTTTATTAATAATACTACAAGTGAAGTTGGATGTGATTGTATTTCGATAAATACATATCCTTAACACTTTTATTAAAAAATGGATTGAAGACTATAAGGTTTTAGGGATTCGTTTTTATTTTGGGACTGAGATTTGAAATTTAACTTATGTCCGATTTATCCTTTTTCTTTAAATTTTTTGTCAAAGAAATAAAAAAGGAAGAAAAAGACGTTGGTGAGCTAATGCGCATGAGCTATGGGTTCTAAACCTGAACCTAAGAACCGCGGATCAGTTCCTACCCTAGAACTGTGCTAGGTAATTCCAATTCCATGTTTGCTTTTTCCTACTCGGGAGCCGTGACTCCTCGAGTCAGATCTTCGATCGAACCAACTGGAGACTCAGGCTAAGGTCTAGGTTTATAGCATTTGCACCTCTCGATTCTTGCATTTAGCCTAAAGACGTAAAGCATTACAATGCTTAAAGTAAGGCTTCAAGTTGCTCCAAATTCTGTCTGTCAAAACAGACATGGAGGCACGAGGGGCTTTGTTGAATCCGATCAATCGGATTGGACCAATACGCCTTTTTCAACTACCTATCGATAATCAAGTAACAGAAGTTTATTTTATTTTTAAAGCAGCAAAATAGAGGTGAGAGATTTGGTCATGTTGAAGAGGACAGGATACACATCCCGCGCAAATATAGGGAGACCGTACAGGAAATTAAAATAGATAAAAAAATTTAAAAAAGAAATGACAGAGAAAGTTAAAAAAGAAAAATTATATAAAAAAGGCACGGTATCATTTCTTTTTCAGATAGCTATAATTACAGACAATAAATGAGAAATAATGGCTATAAGATAGGTAGAATATGAAGTCTCTTCCCACCACATTTTACAAGATATATATATATATATAATTTTATATTTAAAACCTATCATGTACTATTTTGTATCCACCATGTATCCTATATACTGTAAAGCCTATAAGATACCTCATGAAATTTATAATTTTTTCTTTTTCATTTTGATTTACTAAATAACATATTACTACTATTGCAATAGTAAAGGATCCTTTTTAAGTTAATCTAGTCAACGCCGCTACTACATAGGTAAAATATCACAAATATTCACCCTTCTAAGTTATAAATAGTTTGAGGAAGTAGTATAAAAGATAGTTAATTATGATATTGAATTTAAACTTAGTTAGAAATTTGTCTTAGATAATAAAATAGTTCAAGTAAAACAAACAATGAATTATGATTAGATAATTTAACATAATTAAATTAGTAAATAGATTTAAATTGAAATTGACATTTTAAATGTTTTTCTAAATTATCTATTTATCCTCAATAATTTTTCATAATAAATCAAACTAAGCAATTTCTACCTAATCCTTTATTTAGAAATTTTTACTTCAAATTCGAATCCCTAAATCTTAAAACAAATATTTTAAATGTTTTGCAAACCCTTAAACCCTTGAATTTTAGTTAACTTTCCTTTTCTTATATTCTTATAATTTTTTTAAATCAATGACTTGTTTAAAAATATCAGTTCTTAAATGTAAATTTAAATTAGATATCAATTTATTATAAACTAAACTTTTAGATTATGTTTCTAAACCAAGTTATTAATTTCTATAATATAGATTATCAAATTATTTTCTAATTAGTTTTGATAATTAATATAATTATCAAAAAGGTTTAAATCTAATACTCTATTCCAAAAATATCTTTAATTACCTACTTTTTCTTTTCCATTTCCTTTGTGTCTTCCCTTTTTCTTCCTCTTCTTCTTCTCTTTTTCTTTTCTTTCTCAAAACCCAAACCTAAATCTCAAATTCAACAAGATTATAGAGGAAATTAAAAATAGAAAACAAGAGAGAGGATGGAGATCATGCAAGAAACAATTTCAAGAACTTAGGAGAAGCAGTGGTAGAAAAGATTAAGATGTTTGAATTATCTAAAAAGTTAAGTTTTGTTATTTTATTTGCTTTAGTTGTTATTTATAAATGTAAATATTGAAGTAGAGTTAAACATATGTAGAACTTATGATAATATTGATAAATTAAGGATATATGAATATATTTGTTAAAACCTAAACATGTAGATATCTAAGTAAACTAAGTGCTTGACAAAATGCAATGAAGGAAAATGATATAGAAATGTATATAGGAGTCTTATAAGTTATGTTTATAGATATATATGGTAATAATAAGATGTTTTTGTTGATGTATATTGAAAACTAGTTAAACCAGAGTAAAGACAAAGGAAAAAAAGTAGCATGATTCCTATGTGCATCACATATGTGATACGACCCATGATATAAGTGAAAAGCAAAATCTAGGATGATCACGAGCATGATAAGAACCGTGATCTCATATGATCAAAATACAAAGTATGATAACGAACATGATATTACCCATGATCTACATCACGGCCTAGATCATGGTCGTGATTGAGGGCGTGATCCTTGATCACAAGCATGATGAGGCCGATGATCTAGATCATGACCCCATCACCGGCGTGATCTGTCTCCTAGAGTTGTTCATTAAAAAAAAAAAAGAAAAGAAAAAAAGATGAAATAAATTAGATGAATGATAGACAAAATGATATGTTAGTCCTTATATAATTAAGAATGAGTTAATGAATTAATAGGATTAATAATTGACTTAGGTTAACATAGTTCCAGAGTATAAGATGAACATAGTTAATAATTTTAAATTCAACTTGACTAAATAGACTTTAATGAGCTAAAATTAATTAGATTGATTAGGTCTTATCAAATTGGCTAAGATTAGATTAATATAAACTTGACTTATAATTGGTTTAGGTTAATATGTTAGGTTAAACCTTAAATGATAAAGAGTATGTGATTTCTAAATTATGTTAGACTAAAGCTTTGTTAATAAAAGAAATAATTTGACAAACTATAGAGAATTGTTCGTATCTTGTGTAAAATACGGAAATAAAGATAAAATATAATGAATTATGAATCATAAGATGATATAGAATGAGTTTAAGGTCAAACCAAGTAAGTTGTAAAGGTTTAAGTTTGATTGTAGAACAAATGTTGAAGTTCGGATTTCTACAATTTTTGAAGATTCAACGCCACCATCCGAAGAATCTACACCACCGACGTATAGACGGTATAGGAAAGGAACAGTAGCATTTTTCTTAACGTTGGGTAGAACGCCACCAGTGTACACGGGAATTTCTTTTAACGCCAGATAGGAACACCGCTGGCGTTGATCATGGATTTGAGGACGTATATTGTTGGATCGAAGTTCTGAGAATTCAAAACCTCGATGAATGCCGCCAGTGCTCGTGTAATTTTTGCTAGCGTAAGGTGTACACCAGCAAGATTATATGTACGTCGCTGACGTAGGTACCGATGTATGACCAAATTCTACAAATACGAGACGCGAAAAATGGTTTTCGACAGAAACTTTTTATCATATTTTTTCTTTCGTCAAAGAGGGTTTTGGAGTGTTCTTGGAGATCTAGGGTTGGAGAACCATCAAAAGTGTGATTTTGACCCAAAGGAAGTGATCTTAACCTTCTTCTACGAATTATATACGAATTTGTATGAGTTTTCTTAGGTTTTATGGATTTTTCATGAAGGTTTTTTGGAGAAAAACCCTAGTTTTGTGTGAAATCCGAAATTTTGAGAAAAGATTCGAGTTTGGTGATCCAAGCAAGTAAGTAAAGTCTTTTAAATGCAAAAACTCAATAAAGGTACATAGTTGATATGAATGTGATTGCTCTTGTTGTTATGAATATTAGGGTTTTGGAGGATTATCGAGTTTTGTAGATTGTTGTGGAAGATTAATCGGGTTAGACGGTGTAACTTGGTGATTTTCTTTGCCAGGTTAGAATTTCGGGAGTTAAAGTACACTAGGGTTTGTTTATATCGTATTCTTATCTGTTATATATATGTATGTTATTAGCAGGAATTTAAAGATTTGGGTTATTGTTGCATTGTTAATATTGATTGAAATGTTGTCGAGATTCGGGATATTTGGTTGTGGTTGAGTGTCGTCAATAAAGGATTTTAAGGAGATTCGGATTAGAACTCCTGACTGAGAAAGGTACGACCAATTCCTGCTTGTTGTTTTTGCTTGTAAGTTTAGTATTAATTGACTGGTTGTAGGAACAAAATTTCATAATAAATCTAATTATATTATGTTTAATAATTGTTTGTTTGGTTGTGCTTGGCTTTGACCAGTAAAGACCATGGCAGACAGTGATACTAGTGAGGCACCCTGATGATCTTGGTGTGAGGTTGTCCCTAGTGGACTCCTACCTTGATATGATTCCGGTAGAATTAGGTGTTTTGGATTCGAGGTGCTTAGGGAGTACTCACTCATCCATATATGTATATGATTATTATTTTCAAAGAGTTATATGATTTTAAATGGGGTCTGAGTAACTTCAAGTTAGGGATTAGAGTATACCTAATACTGAAATGTGTTGTTTTGTTGGCTTAAGAAAGATAATAATATGATTGTTTGCATTAGTTTAAGTTGCATGAATTCTCTATCGATTGTATGTGCATATGCATTTATTTTTTAGATTGAAGTTATCGTACTGAGCGTCGTCGCTCATTCTTTTAAATTTTAGGTACAGGTGAAGAGAATATGATATATGATCTTTTGGGATATGTATTGGTCCCGAAAAGATAACCAAGAGGGGGGTGAATTGGTTATATAAAAAAAATTTACTTTGAAAATTTAAACAAATTTCACACCACTTGGTTATGCTATTAAAAATGGCTTTGAAACTATTAAAAATAATGAACTTAGTGAATAAATATTTAAACAACAAGTCAGATTGAAACAATATGTTTAAGCTTACGAGAAATCAGATTTGTTATTAAAATCGTTTTCTCCCAGAAACCTTATGATTAACTCTCTGACTTAAGAAATATAAATAAGTTACTCTCTGATAAACCTTCTGACTATCGAACACATGCAATAAAACAAACTAAAATTGCACGAAATAAATAGAGATAAGAAATTAAGAGGTGCAAAGCGATTTATAGAGGTTCCGCCTCTAGCGTCAGTCCTCTCTTCCAGCTCCAAGCCAGGGTCACCGGTAATCCACACCGGTTTTGTTCCACTATCCAAACAATAAAAATAGTTACAAGAAGTTCACAATTCACTCAGTTTGATTCTCCTAATCAATCAATCTACTGAGTCTACTTGCAACTCTAAATCTCACAAAGATGAGTAACAACAAATCTGAGGAACAAGAGTAAGATATCCTCGACAAATTTGATCAATGATGAACAGTAAAAAAAATGACAATATTTCGCACGATGAAGATGACTATTCACTTCTTTTGATTTTTATACGTATTGGATTCTCTTTCTCTGTCTTGTCTTCCTTCCTTTTTAACTTTGTTTCTCCAACGGCTAGAAATGGAAATAGATAAACTTTGTTTCAGTTTTTCTCACGTGAAATCAACTCAAGGAAAAAAATCTGTCAAACAACTCGTGCTTATCTTATAATTTCGTCCATATTTGAATTTTGATTTCTTGAAGTAATCTTGAAACTTCTGCTTAAAAATATAATCCCAACCATCTAACAACTTGTATTTATCTTGATCTTGAATTCCGAATTTGAAAAACTCCGTTGCTGACTATATCCTTCGTCTGGTACTGTTCATGTTTTATCCAAATTCCATGATTTTTGAACTTTAAAAAATTCTTTGGACACACTCCTTAAAAATCTGAACCATATTTGTAAGTACTTCATATTATGCACACTAACTTTCTCTTCAAGTCAAAATTTGAAGTGTTAAGATAAAATCAAGTAAAGCCAAATCTATTGTAAATTAAGTTTAACTAAAAAAATTAAAACCCTGTGGATAATGAACAAACTTTGTGGAACAAATTGAATATATTTCCCAAATATACTCAATCATTGGAGCTAGGTCTTCATAAGATCAAATAGAATTATTTTTCTTCATATTCGAGCAAATACACTTCTCTTTCTGATGGACCTTCTGACTGTTATGAATAAGCTTATTCATAAAGAACTTTCCTTCTGCTGAACCTTTTGACCATCATAGTTGTTAAAAATATAACTCCAATCTCCTGAGAAAACTTCTGATAAAACATAACTCATGATAATTGTTATTTCATCATTTTTGTTATCATCAAAATCATTAAATATGAGAGAAACCAACAATATGAATTATTCTTTGATAACGGAGATAGCGATAGTGGACCCGACTACCCAACTGAGAGCTAGGTTTTATATATCAAATTTCTAAGAAGAAGAAACATTTAGATCTTTTTAAATTATAGTTGAATGTTTAAGTTGGTTTCAATGAAAAAGATTTTTGATGTAAACAGTTTTTAGTTTCTGCTGAATTTGTTGGCTATGTGATGTTGACTTGGATTTTATGCTTGAACTAGGACTTCATATTTTATGAAGTATATTTTTGGTTTAAACAAATTTCGTATCCTATGAGATACCATATGAGTGTTTATGGGTGAGTTATGCATTATTATGGATATTAGAGCCTTTGCTTTTCCTATATAACACAGAATACGTGGCGGGTTGTAATGCTTTTAGGTTAGGGCGTTACAACTTATTTGGTATCAGAGCTATAGGTTATGGATCATATAGATTTAAGTTTTGATTCCTTAGGACGGTGAGATTTGATGATTGGGTAGAATAATAGGTTTGTTGTTTAGTTAAATTTGATGTTGTCTTATAGATTTAAGTTTGATCTTGAGTTAGATATCCTTATTCTAATCTTGTGGTGTTTTGTTGTGTTAGAATGCTCTAAGGAGAAGGATTCCTAAGGAGAATGAGAATTTGGGGCGGCAGCAGGATGAATAGCAGGCTCAGAATCAGGACTTGCCACCACCTCTACCTATGGATAGCAGGTTCCGGTTGATGCTATATAGCTTATGCAGGCTGTGAATGCTTTGTTAGGAGTGGTTGGTCAGCAGCAGCAAGATATGAGGAGGGACATGCAGATAGTCTAAGAAAACGCTGAAGCTTAAAGATAAGAGACTCAGAGACTGAATGAGAATAGAGATAATGGGGCTAGACATGTAGATATGCCTAGTTTGAACAAATTTGTGGACCTGATGCATGAGTTTGAGCCAGTACCAGGTAAGCCTCTCAAAGCACAGTCGTGAATGGAAGAGGTTGAGAAGACGTTTACTGCTCTAGATATTTCAGAGAACAAGAAAGTTGAATATGCCTCCTATTTGCTGACTGGGAGAGCCAATAACTGGTGGTTGAGCTCCAAAAGACACATGACTAGTATGATTACATGGCAAATATTTCAACAGGCCTTCTATAGAGAATTCTTTCCCGATAGTGTTAAGCAAAGAATGCTTCAAGAGTATTATACTCTACAGCAAAGGAAGATGATAGTGGAAGAATATGAGGCAGAATTGCACAGGTTGATGAGATTTCTACCTGACGCTCTGAAAGAGAGTGAAGATGCCAAGGTTAGCAGATTCATCACTGGACTAGAGCTTGAGATACAGTATCAGGTGAATTTGATGGATTTGGGCAACTATTCAACTGTGGTGAACAAAGCCAAGATAGTGAAGTAGGGCTTGGGCAAGATTAGAAACCGTTAGCCACAGAAGAATCAAGTATTCTTAGGCAAGAGGCCAGCAGCTGATGTACTAACACAAAATAGAGGCAAGAGGCCTGTTACCCATAATTTCAAGCCAGCAGTGCAGAATACAGATAGAAGATGCATGAGATGCCTTGGACCACATGATGTGAAGGATTGCAAATGGGTAGAGAATGCTTGCTTTTCTTGTGGAAAGCTGGGACACAAGAGTAATACCTGCACAGACAAAGTCATTCCACAGGTTTTCTGCTCTAAGTGTGGGCAGAGGGGACACAGAGTTGTAGATTGTAAAGAAGGACAGTATGGCAGAGTTTATTCTGGCTAAGGCAGCGAGCACCAGCAAAGGTTTATGCTTTATAGCGTAGTGAGACCTCTAGTGTGGACACTATCGCGGGTATGTTTCCTAACTCCTGCATAGTGCATATGTATTGTTCGATACTGGTGCCAGTTTCTCTTGCGTTTCTGAATCTTTTATGTCTATTCGTGGTATGTCTACTGAGTTTATGTCTGGATGTGTATCTATTAGTACCCCTTTGGGAAGTGAGTCTATATTGAATAGAATCTGTAGGACTGTGGATATTGAGATAGAAGGTTGACATCTACTTATAGATTTGGTAGTGCTGGATATGTTAGATTTTGATGATGATTTGGGTGTAGACTGGTTGGCAAAGTACCATGTGGTGATTTATTGTCATAACCGGGTAGTAGAATTCAGTTTGCTAGATGGTGACTAGTTTGTTTATAAGCTGGTAGTGCAAAGACCTCCAGTTCTACCTACCTATGAATTGTGGGGAGGATCAGTTTTGGCTGCTATTGTAAAAGAAGATAAGAAGGAGATAGTGTTGTCGGATGTTCCGATTGTATGTGAGTATCCAGAAGTTTTTCTAGAGGATCTGCCTGGATTACCACCAGAGAGGGAAGTGGAGTTTGGTATTGACTTGATACCCGGTACTACACCAGAATCAAAAGCTCCTTATCGAATGGCTCCTATAGAACTTGCTGAGCTTAAAGTGCAGTTGGATGATTTGTTGAAGAAGAAGTTCATTAGACCTAATGTTTCAACTTGGGGAGCTCCAGTTCTGTTTGTCAAGAAGAAGGACGGCAATATGAGACTGTGCATCGACTAAATAGAATTAAATCAGGTGACAGTGAAGAACAAGTATCCATTGCCACGAATTGATGATCTATTTGATCAATTAGCAGGAGCTTTAGTGTTCTCAAAAATAGATTTGAGATATGGATATCATCAATTGAGAGTGAAAGCCGAAGATATTCAGAAAACAGCTTTCAGAACAAGGTATAGACACTATGAATTTGTTGTCATGCCTTTTGGACTCACCAATGCACCAGCAGTATTTATGGATTTGATGAACAAAGTCTTCAGAGAGTATCTTAATATGTTTGTGGTAGTCTTCATTGATGGCGTGTTAGTGTATTCAAGGACTAAAGAGGAGCATGAAGAACACTTGAATTAGTTCTTACCAGATTGAAGGAAGAGAAGTTATATGCGAAGTTTTCAAAATGTGAATTCTGGTTAGAACAGGTGTCTTTCTTAGGACATGTTGTTGATGGTAGTGGGATATCAGTGGATCTTGAGAAAGTCAAAGTAGTTGTTGAATAGCCAAGACCCAAGACTATGACGGAAACCAGAAGCTTTTTGGGAATGGCAGGATATTATAAAAGATTTGTGGAAGATTTTTTCAAAATTGCCGGTTCTTTGACCAGGTTGACACAGAAGGGAGTGAAGTATGAATGGAGTGAAAACTATGAAGCTAGTTTTTAGTTGTTGAAGAATAAGTTAGTATCTGCTCCAGTGCTAGCCTTACCAGTGAGTGGTAAGGAGTATGCTATTTATAGTGACGCCTCTATACAAGGTTTAGGATGTATGCTAATGCAGAGAGGCAGGGTTATAGCATATGCTTCCAGATGGTTAAAGCCCTATGAGAGAAATTATCCTACTCATGATCTGGAACTAGCAGCAATTGTGCATGCCTTGAAACTGTGGAGACACTACCTATATGGGGAAGGATGTAAAGTGTATACGGATCACAAAAGTTTAAAGTACATCTTTACCCAAAAAGAGTTGAACATGAGACAGAGAAGATGGTTGGAATTGATAAAGGATTATGATATTGATATTTAGTATTATCCAGGAAAGGCGAATGTAGTAGCTAATGCCTTAAGCAGAAAGAAAATAGAGAATCTTGCAGCTTTGATCACGACGGAACGTCATCTCATTGATGATATGAGGAAACTTGAGTTGGAGATAGTCACAAGAAAGATAGGTGAAAGATTGGCTAATATGAGAATTCAATCTACTCTTATGGCAAGAATCAAGACAACTCAGACAGATGATCAGAGTATCTTTGATATAAAGAGGAAAATGGAGATAAGTCGAGCACCAGAGTTTTATGTGGATGATGAAGGCATCCTTAGGTACAAAGGGAGATTGTGTGTGTCAGTGCAAGGAGAACCTAAGAGGGAATTGTTGAAGGAAGCTCACTACTCTAGTTATTCCATTCATCCTTGAGGGAATAAGATGTACCAAGATTTGAAAAAGCTATTCTGGTGGAACAATATGAAAAAGGAAATAGCGAAATACGTATCTAAGTGCCATACGTGTCAGATGATTAATATTGAGTACAGAAAACGGCAGGTGAGTTGAAGCCTTTGCCAATACACAGTGGAATGTGGGAGCATGTCACTATGGATTTGTTTCCGCTTTACCCAAGACAAGAGATAAGTTTGATTTAATTTGGGTCATTGTGGATCGTCTCACAAAGGTAGCTCACTTTATACCTATTAAGACTGGTTATAAGTTAGAGCGTTTGGTACAGTTGTACATCAAGGAGATTGTGAGATTGCACAGAATACTAGTAGCAATCGTCTTAGATAGGGATACCAGCTTTATTGGGAGATTCTGAAAAGTCGACATCAAGCTTTGGGAACCAAGTCGTGTTCAGTACTGCTTATCATCCTCAGACTAATGGGAAATCTAAAAGGACTATACAGACTTTAGAAGATATGTTGAAAGCATGCATTTTGGATTTTAAAGGGAGTTGGATGAGCATTTGCCACTATGGAATTTGCCTACAACAATAGTTATCAAGCGTCATTGGCATGCCTCCATACGAAGCGCTTTATCAGAAAGTGTAGATCACCTATTCATTGGGATGAAGTGGGTGAAAGACAGTTGTTGGGACCAGAGTTAGTCCAAGATGCAGTTGACAAGGTCAGTTTGATCAGGCAAAGATTGCAAGTCTTAGAGTAGACAAAAGAGTTATGGATAAACGAAAAGACCCTTGAATTTCAAGTGGGTGAGCACGTTTTGCTAAAGATTTCACCAACAAAAGGAGTTGTTAGATTTGGCTTAAGAGGAAAGTTAAATCCTCGATATGTGGGACCATATGAGATTCTTGAAAGATGGCGATGGCTTATAGATTAGCTTTACCGCCTGACTTGGGGGAGTGCATAATGTGTTCCACGTATCCATGCTCAGAAAGTATGTCAGAATCCGAAGAGATAGTAGCACTTGAACCGCTGGAAGTGCAGCTGAACCTTACAATGATTGAAAAGCCGATCAGAATTGTGAATTCTAAGAAGAAGATTCTGAGAAGCAAGGTGATCAAATATGTAAGAGTACGGTAGACTAATCAAACTGAACGTGAAGCCACCTGAGAGCTAGAAGAAGACATAAGAACGAAATATTCAGAGTTGTTTCATTAATCCAAGTAATTTTCGAGGACGAAAGTTATTTTTAGGAGAGGAGAGATGTAAAATACAGAAATAAAGATGAAAATATAATGAATTATGAATCATAAGATGACATAGAATGAGTTTAAGATCAAAACAAGTAAGTTGTAAAGGTTTAATTTTGATTGTAGAACAAATGTTGAAGTTCAGATTTCTGCAATTTATGATAATTCAATGCTGCAATTTGGAGAATCCACGCCGATGGCGTATAGACGACATAGGAAGGGAACAGTAGTGTTTTTTTTAACGCTGGGTGGAACGCCGCCGGTGTTTTTTAACGCCGGATAGGAAAGCCGCCGGCATAGGTCATGGATTTGCCTGCGTATATTATTAGATAGAAGTTATGGGAATTCAAAGCCTCGATGAACGCCACCATTGCTCATGTAATTTTTTCCACCATAAGGTGTACGCCGGCAAGATTTATATGTACGCCGCTGGCGTAGGTGTCAGCGTATGACCAAATTCTTTAAATACGATACGTGCAAAACAGTTTTCGATAGAAACTTTTTATCATATTTTTTTCTTTCATCAAATAGGGTATTGGAGTGTTCTTGGAGATCTAGGGTTGGAGAACCATCAAAAGTGTGATTTTGATCCAAAGTAAGTGATCTTAACCTTCTCCTATGGATTATATACGAATTTGTATGAGTTTTCTTAGGTTTTTATGGATTTTTCATGAAGGTTTTTGGAGAAAAACCCTAGTTTTGTGTGAAATCCGAAATTTTGAGAAAAGATTCGGGTTTGGTGATCCAAGCAAGTAAGTAAAGTCTTTTAAACGTAAAAATTCAATAAAGGTACTAGTTGATATGAATGTGATTGTTCTTATTGTTATGAATATTAAGGTTTTAGAGGATTATTGAGTTCTGTAGATTGTTGTGGAAGATTGATCAGGTTAGACGGT